>CM035146.1:71032614-72232614 GCA_020205605.1 Panax ginseng | reverse complement strand
TTAGAAATCTTGCTTGATTCAGTTGGCACTATCACATTACACCGTTAACCTTATTTCTATAGAGATATTTGTTTTTGATGTGATTTTAAGGTTAACTACTCATCATGCCAAAATTGATTGCTTTCGTAAGGTTGTTAGTTTTCATATTCTTAAGCAACCTGTTATTCGAATTCAAGCAACCAAACCATTGAAGTCAAACTCTTTCATATTAAATTATAAAGCCATTTGTTTATTGAAAAACGAATGTCAAGCTTTCTTAGTCCATGTTATGGATTTGAATAAAGACACGCCGATTTGAATAATATTCTGTTGTTATTGATTTTTCCCGACGTATTTCTGAAGAATTTCTTGGCCTACTTCGGGCGTGATATTGATTTTGTATCGACTTTGAACCCAGACAAAACTCATTTCTAAAATCTTATATCGAATGGCTCTATTAAACTTCGTGGAGTTAAAAACCCAATCTGTAGAAGTTGATACAAGAGCCTCTATCCGGTGACTTCGTTGATGGGGATGCACCAAGCCGGACTCTCTTTGTAGGGGACACCATATTCGCAATGCGATAGTAAACCGATAGGGTGTCATTGTAACGTCTATCCAAGATTGGGATGTGAGTCACGGTTGAGAACAACCTAAGCTTCAGAATCGAAATATGTAGCTTTTAGGCTTAGTTGGTTATTATCGGAGATTCGTTGAAGGATATTCTCGAATCGCTATTCCATTAACGCAAATTGACTCGTAGAGATACAAAATTCAAATGGAGCAAAGAATGTGGGAAGAGCTTCAAGAACTCAAGAGGAGACTCATTTCAAAGACATGTTCGACCATGCCATCTCGGAAAAGTTTAACGTGGTAGCGTGACGTGTTGAGTAGAAGATCGATACAAGTACGAATCGACGATATTGTCAAAAACTAATTTACAAATAATAGAGATGGAGATGAAAACTCTAGGTACCCACGTGATGATATACGAGTATAATCGACTTTAATCGATAAAGTTAAAGCTGTTCAAGCTACACACCGGAGCTGATGAATTTGAAGAAGGAGGTGCAAGAAGTTGTTATTTCAAAAGCGAGAATCGGCGATGTGAGGAAAGCTCAAACTTTTGATTTATTATTCCATTTGAAATTCTCGATCGAGTAGGAACTGTGGCCTATAGACTCATTTTACCGCCAAGTATGACGCGTGTTCATAACATTTTTCACGTATCGATGTTACGTAAATATGTGGATGACCCGAACCACGTCATTGAGTTAGAACCGGACGAGATAGCCAAAGACTTAACGTATGAGGAGGTACCTGTCAAGATCTTGGATAGGAAGGAGCATGTCCTACGCACGAAGGTTATACCACAAGTTAAAGTTTTGTGGAGAAACCATGCTATTGAGGAAATGACCTGAGAGTTGGAAACGAAAATGAAAGCGAGGTATTTTCATCTTTTGAAACACAGTATCGACACGCCAATTTCGAGGACTTAAATTTCATAAGGAGGGAGGTTGTAAGACCTCAAATTTTTTTAAATAAAAAGGAATTTTCTTTATTTATTATTTTGAAATAGTAAGGGTGGATTTGATTAATGTGGTTAGTTATGGGTAAAATGCTAAATATTTTAAATAAGCAAGTGGTGATATAATATTCATTATTATTAGGAGAATATTCGTTTGGTCGTGGAATATTCGATCGCCGGAGAATATTTCGACGACGGTAGCGCAGACCATGTGTGGGCCCCATAACTGGAAAGCGATTGGAGGAAGAAAACGACAAAAATAAGTTGTTTAAAAATAACAGGCGTAGTTGTTACTGGATTTAATTGTTGGAATACCCGGTGGTTAAAACACAAGATGTCTGGCGTTATCGCACAAGAAGATACTGCAGTATTGCACCAATTATTGATTCTTACGTATGAAGGCACTACTCAATAATGGTTATGTGAATTCTCTGCTCAAAGATTTTATTTTATTGATTCAATAATTGTTGCGTTGATATTTTATATTATCGTTGTTTCAATAATTGTCATTTACAAAGATTTTTCATTATCGAGAGCAATAATTCATATTATCTGAATAATATTATTAGATAACATTATTGGCAATGTCTAGAAAGTTCGCTCTAAGGAGAGGTTTGGTCACCTAATTGCTGGCCAAGAAGGAGAAATTCTTATTGGAAAGCCCCCTATTTCACGAACCTGCCGGTTGTCAATATTGTGATTCTCGTAATATTATTTGTGAATAATTAATTATTGATTCATATGATGAGGAAAATATTGATTTTATATGGATATAGATGGAGAAAATTTTATAGTGACAATTGTTGAAAATTAATATTTTATCTCTTTTCCGATAAAATAATTCATTTAAATATATTATTTTAATAATATATTAACGATGATATTTTTACGATGAATGTGGGATATATGAGTATATGTGGAGGAGGAGTATTTTTGTTACCAAAATGTTTAAAACATGTTAAACATGTCGGTGGACCCCATTTATTGACCGAAATTTGATTATAGCTTTGTAAAATCGCCCATTTGTGGATTTTTGGCCAATTTCGCTTTGGAATTTGGAAAAACTTTCTTTCGTAAAGTTGTAGAGAATTGAATTTCCTATAAAAAATAGCGAGAATTGAATTTTCCGGCAAAAGGGCTATTTATTGTGAATTATTGAAGTTCAAGTCTCAAATAATTAATTTTGGAAGTTTAAATTATTTTAAATTAGAAAAACGTTTTTTATTTTCTTCTAGAAGGTTGGCATGTGTGAATTCTTTGAGATTCAGATTTCAAAGAATACGATAATATTTTTATAAATATTAATATTTTATTAAATTTTTCGCTTTTGGTGTTCTAAGCAATTTCCTATAAATAGGTCTTTAGGTTAGAATTGAAAATCACACCGTAAATCAAGTTTTCTCTCTATATTATCGAGCGTATTCTTGTGAGTATTTTGAGTATACTTTGAGTATTAACATGCATTTGCAAGTTCAAGTCATAGCCTATATCCAGTGTGTTTCAACTAGAAGTACTTTGCTTTTTTTCGAGGTAAGGGATGTTATTTTCTTCTCAAATGATATTATTTCTTCAATATCATTATTTCAAATATTGGTTGGAACTTTTTATCAAATTTGGAACTTTTTCATGCTCTGGGGTACTTATTCACGAGTTACTATTCATGAGTTACTATTCACGAGTTACTATTCACGAGTTACTATTCACTAAGCGTGAAGATGTTTTTTTGTGAAATTTCTAACTTTTGGTGTCTGAAAGTTATTATTCACGATACTGGCACTATTCACGATATCTGATCTTATTCACGAATACTGCACTATTCAACCGAAAAATGAAATTTCTTCTTTTGTCCAAAATATCTATTGTGGATACTAGCTTTGATTGTATTCATGTTTTGATCATTCTTGAATTTTACACCACTATGATTATTTTTGAGGTATTTTTGGACGTGGATAAAACAAAGTACTAATCCTTAATCCTTAATCCTTGTCATTTTGTTTCATTAGATTCGTTTCTTTTAAAAAATATTTTTCATCATCCTCGGTCTTAAATGATGATATTATTGAATATCTTTGGCCTGTAGTGCAAAGATGAATGATTTATGATGAATATCTTTGGCCAGTAGTGCAAAGATGAATGATTTATGATGAATATCTTTGGCTCGTAGTGCAAAGATGAATGATTTTCGATGAATATCTTTGGCCCGTAGAAAAGAAGATGAGCAGTGTTTAGATGAACAAGACCAACTGGTGAATGTCCTTGGCCTCGTAGTGCAAGGATGAATATTTGATCCCGATATATATATTGATTGATGTTACGGGGATAAAATAGACAATGAACTTTAAAATTCATACATAGAAGATAGTAGTTTGCATTCTCTACTTAACTCTTCTAATGAATTATTATTTTCACTGCTAATATTGATTTAAAACTTGTTGTCTATTGTATTCTATTATATTTTTCCCTGTTGAAGACTAACGATAATTTTGTTGTATATTATCTTAGTCATAATATTCTTTACTGGGCTAGTTGAGCTCACCCTTTTCCTTTTTGTTCCATTTTTCTTCTCGTGAGGCGAGAATATAAGCGAGTATGCAGTGGGGTATGGAATGAAAGTTCTAGGAGAGTTGTTTAGTAGTCCTCACCATTGTTGTAAAATAATGTATCAATAATTATGATGGGGATTTATTTGCGTGTGGATATTGTCTAGATGGCAATATCTGTATTTAAACTCACAGTTTATATGTTGTAATAATAAAGTTGTAGTTATTTCTGTACCATGTATTTGGCGACTCAGAATGGGTTGGATGGAATGGACCTATTTTGGGGGCGTCACACTTCACATCATCTCCCATTATCTTTTTCATTCGCTCGCATTCTTCAGTACTTATCTGTACTTCCTTAACCCGTTCCACTATCGTTGGTCAAGTCTCTATTGAGAATAACATCTCCACCGTTTCACTTGGTAACTTAACTTCTAACTCCATCCTTGCCATCTCTGTTATTAACTCATTCTGGGTCGTTAACATTGACAGCTTTTCCCTACCCTTCTGACTTAACGCGTTGGCTACTATGTTCGCCTTTCCTAGATGATACAGGATGTCACAGTCGTAATCCTTTATCAACTCTAACCACCTTCTCTGCCTCATATTCAACTCCTTATGTGTGAAGATATATTTCAGACTCTTATGGTTCGTGTATATCTCACATTTTCCCCATATAAATAATCTCTCCATATTTTTAAGGCAAAGACTACAGCTGCCAATTCTAGGTCATGAGTAGGATAGACCTTCTCATAATCCTTTAACTGGCGTGATGCATATGCAATGACCTTGCCATGCTGCATGAGCATGCAACCAACTCCTTTGTACGAAGCATCGCTATAAACTACAAAATTTCCCGTATCATCTGGTAAGGATAATACAGGTGCCTCACTCAACCTCCTTTTTAGTTCTTGAAAACTATTTTCACACTTTTTTGTCCACTCATACTTCACCAACTTTCTCGTCAGATTCGTTAATGGAGTAGCTAATTTAGAAAAATCCTGAATGAACCTTCTATAGTATCCTGCGAACCCCAGAAAACTCCTAACCTTGGTTGGCATTTTTGGTTTCTCCCACTCATTAACTGCTTCCAATTTCGCTGGATCTACAGATATGCCATCTTTATCTATAACGTGTCCTAGAAATTGCACTCGTTCAAGCCAAAATTCACACTTAGTGAATTTCGCATATAACTTCTCTCTTCGTAGTGTTTCTAACACTATTCTCAAATGTTCAGCATGATCTTCTGGCATCTTAGAATAGACTAGAATATCATCAATGAACACTACAACGAACTTGTCCAAATATTGCTTGAACACTCTATTCATCATATCCATAAATGCAGCTGGCGCATTCTTCAACCCAAACGACATAACCAGAAACTCGTAGTGCCCATAACGAGTTCTTAACGTCGTCTTAGGTACATCCTCCTTCCTTACTTTCAGCTGATGATACCCCGTACGCAAATCTATCTATGAAAAATACTTTGCCCCTTTCAACTGAACAAATAGATCATCGATTCTGGGCAACGGGTATTTATTCTTGATCGTTGACTTGTTCAACTCTCGATAGTCAATACAAAGTCGTAGCTACCCATCCTTCTTCTTTACAAACAATATCGGGGCTCCCCACGGAGACACACTTGGTTGAATGTACTTTCTATCTAATAGTTCCTGTAATTGAACCATTAACACCTTCATTTCTACTGGCGCCATTCTATATGGTGCCTTTGAAATTGGTGTCGTACCCGGCAACAAATGAATCACAAATTCTACATCTCTATCTGGTGGAATACCGGGTAACTCCTCCAGAAACACATCCGTGAACTCTTGAACTACCGCTATCTATTCCAATGATGGTTAGACAACAAGAACGTCCCGGTGATTTATTACCATAAAACACCACATCAGGTTTCTTAGAAAGCCTTTAGTTTACACTCTTTCTATGACAGTCTATTATCGTTCTATGGTTAATTAACCAATCCATACCTAGAATTACATCGAATTCTCTTAACTTTATCGGTAAAAGATCTACCGATAATCTATTACCCCTAATATCTACGAAACAATTCCTATAAATGTGTTCAATGGGAATTATCTCCTCGTTGCTACCTTAACGTCTAAAGGTATTTCTAACTTTTCAGGATTTAATCCCAGTTTCTTTGCAAATCCACACGCTATAAAAATGCAAGTAGCACCCGAGTCAAATAACACATATGGATTTATTTTGTTGACCGGAATGATACCTGCTACTACATCCGCTGATGCAACCGCATCTTGGACAGTCATATTAAATGTTCGGGCTGAGGGTCCACCCAATGATGGTGTTGGTCCAATAATGGCTAAATTCCCACTACAAGAACCTTTACTACCCTCCGCCCTCTTTTTCGGGCAATTTCTTGGCATGTGGTCCATCGACCCACAAACAAAACAACCACGGCTTTTCTTAGGATTAGGACAATTGGGAGATATGTGACCCTCCTGCCCAAAATTATAACAACCCATTTTCCCTTTTAAACAGACTCCCAGATGAGTCTTGCCTCATGTCTTGCATGCCTCCAACCTACGTTTAGGATCCCCTTGTTTCACCTCAGTATTCCCAGGGTTAAAATTCTTTCGTTTAGGCATATTGCCACTACCACTGGCAACCTCTGCCATGTTTCCTCCCTCCCCTTTACCCTTATTCTTTCGTTCCTTGTGGTATTGGGTCAACGCCTCACTACCACCCTCTGCTATTATCGCCTTTTCCAGAATGGTCCCATAGGACGCATTCTAAAAAATTAAAATCCTACTATAGAGCCAGGGTTTCAGACCCTGTTCAAACCTACATGCCTTTCTCTCCTCCGTGTCCACTTAGTGTGGAACGAACCTTGCCAATTCATTTAATTTGGCTACATATTGGGGAACCGTCATGTCCCCCTGCTTAAGTTCTAGGAACTTAATCTCCATCCTCCCTTGCATGCTAGTAGGGAAGTAGTTCTCAAAGAATACCTTCTTGAACTATTCCCATGTAACAACATCAACTCCAGCCCTACCCTGGTGAGCCTCCCACCAGTAATTGGCTTCCCCCTTCATTATGTAGGTCGCAAAAGAAGTCTTTTATGCTTTCACCACGCTTTGTAATTACAAACGCCTTTTCTATTTCCTTGACCCATGTTTAGGCCTCCATTGGGTCCGTCGTTCCCTTGAACTCAGGTGGACCTACACTTTTAAATTCTTTAAAGATAGTTGTTCGGGCTACCCTAGGTCCAGCGGGTGCTCTACCCCCGGCTTGGTTAAATATAGTCGTTAATAAATTAACGAACTCTTGCATAGGGTTATTAGGACCCCCCTGATTATCGTTATGCGATTTCGCCTCTTGATTACGTTGTATTCTTCTTGGCAGCATTTCTGATTAAATAAATAAAGTTTCGTTATTACTTATTTGCTTACTTGGTTACTAGTCATCGAACAACTGAACAATAACTCATACATAACAAAGCACATTAAGAGAAAAACTTCCTTATATTAATATGCTTCTTTATAGTTCAAAACTATTTACAAGTTGCTTTCCATAACCAAAAGCTATTACATTTATATCCCGCGATTGACTTTCACAAAAATTGGGATTTACAAAAAGACTACCCTTTAATTATACAAAAGAGGGTTTTACGTCACTACACAAAAGTATTTACCATTCTAACTTCTAATACTGTCTAACAGCATTCTCATACTTCTCGTTAGCTAGAATCGACACAATATCTCGACTTATAGTATGTCGAGTCTATCTCAACTCAATAGAATAACAAACTATCTTAAGCTTGAAATCCTCGTGCACACTGTCATTTATATATGACATTCGTGCTATCTTCTGGTCTTTCTCAGCCAGTTTCTTACAAAGTTCTATGACCTCGTTCTTATAGTCCCTAGCCTTGTCAGTCATGAGCACTTTCTCATCATGCTCTATCTCATAGTCTGACTCTGCAGACTCCTTGGCCCCATAGAGATCAGTAATCTCCTCTTTCTGGTGATGCACCATATTGTGCAGTTGCACATTACGGTCAAACACTGAGAGATACATTGCCTCATTGTTGTCTCGCCGATGTTGACTAAAGCGTGCATCACCGTATTAATCGATGTTACCTCCATATCATCCTCCACATCTATCATCATATTCAGATATGATGTTATTCCCATGGTCTCTTCCGAATAGTCCTCCTCTGAGAAATACTCCTCGGGCTCTAATTCTTCTCAAATCACTAAAGGTATGTCCGCTAAAGGCATAGGTACTGGCTCTACTCTGTTCACGGACTCCTCGCTTACCACATATATATCCCTATACATCAAGCTATCGATTGACATCTACAATAACACATAACAAGTTGATTAGTACATAATACACAATAATATAAGCACAAATCATATTTAATCCATTTAGGGTTACTTTTCATTTTTTTAAATCTTTCGGTACTGAGTTTCCTCAATACCTTATTAACTCAATTAACTCGAGTTAACTTTCTTCGGACTTTTCCTTTCCTGACGAGGTTATGAGCCTAAGGTTCTTCCCCCCCTTAAGTTTTATAACCTAATGCTTTGATACCAACCTGTGACGCCCCAAAATCTGGGTATCTTCAAACCCGACAAATGGTGCTCCACGATACTATAATTCATACAGTCATTCCATTGAGATAACAACAAAATGATTGTATTTACTATATTCTTATTAAATTCGTAATAAATCCTTTCCCAAGTTCATAATCGAATACATTCTTTGTTCTTCATAAGTATATTACATACAAATACACTAATCTATTACAGGACGATCAATTCTCCATTTTATCCTTGCCTTTATCTCTCTTAGAACTCTCAGTTCGTTCGGCTTTAGCTGCAAACATATGGTTCAAGCAAGAATAAGAATAACTAGCCTAGAAAGTCTTAACAAGGAATCATATGAAAATCACATTAGAAATTACATGCTTTTTTCCATAACTGAACAATTAACTATAAGGCACTAAGAAACATTAAATAGTACTTCTCATTTCATAACAACAATTCCAAAGTATATATAATAACTTAGGAATTCTGAACCGATCAAAAGACCATGAATATACTCTTTTCATTTTCATACTTGAAAAGGACATCCGGCACTAAGGCCATCCATCCGTCTTTACTTACGAGCACTTCTAGGTGATCAGCCTATTGTACTCTATGTTGATCAACACTTTTTCGTTAAAAGTATTTACGTTTAAAATTTGGCAACCTCGCGTGCCCATCGAATAATCGATAAAAATACTTTTGTTTGTACATAGACAAACTTACCTTTACATCCGTACCAAATACTTGGCATAGGATAGTGTTAACAGTTCTATATCAAAAGACTTGTAAGCAAATCAATCAGTTCTTCAATACTTGTCTAGCCAAGGTAAAATAGGCATCGACTCTTTCTTTAAAACCATTCATGCATCACATAACATGAATCACAGAAAACTTGGCTAACTCGGTGGTTAGACAAGCGTTAAGAAAGACTTGCCTTTAAGCATCTTCGAATATATAATTCAACAGTTCTCAGTCTTTACAGGATCTACATGATATATCCACATAGCACACTGTAATTAGTTATCAAATAACTAACTTTATTGTCCCTAACCAACTTCTTTCTCTTCTAGGTCTTATTTGAGTTAACTTCGTTTAATAAAGTCAATTCGACTTGCTATGATTCGTTACGGCTCATTAACGTTCTTACGTTATTAACCGACATTCGATCATTATTGGTGAACTACCAACGTTGAACATCATTCTCGGTTTACTTATCATGTTCACACGTTCTTTGTTTAATTTCTATTAAACCATACTAAATCTTCTTAATGTTATCACTTTATAAGTGATTAAAGTTCCATCTTATTATGTACATTAAGTACCTTCAATGTCTTACTTTAGGTTCACATTCAACTGGAACAAAACCTAACTTGGTAAACATTTTTACACTGCCGGCGTTGCGGCGTGGCATCCCTAGTATAAACTCGGTGCTACGGCGCCACTCTCTAGGAGTTTTGCGGGACTCAAATATTGTGTATGCGACCAATTTACACTTGGTTGGATGGTCATGGCGTCGCCTGCAGGCACCAGATTGGCCAAACAGTTTTGTTTTTCAAACTAAACTCTCGGCTTCATAACTTCTTCGTTTTACATCCGAATTGACTCATTCGAAATCCTACAACTCATAAATTACACCCTCTATGTGTTCATATAAGAATTTTACATTTCCGAATCCGTTAACTTGGAATTCACCTTTGAGTTCATTTTTGAGCGTTCGTTTATCATTTTTGACCGTTCAATACTCGTTTTCTTCATTATAAGTCGGAATTTGACGATTCTTGCGTTAACAACTCTTAAATACCTTATCTCACGTGTTGACATTGGAAAATAACATTTTTAAGTGACACAGCAACTTTTGACCCTTAATCCGAGATTTCTACGTTTTCGACGTTTAACATCTATTTTTGCAAAATTCGCCATAACTTCGTTACTCGTGTTCTATAAGCCAAATCAAATGGAACACTCCATTGATTCATCATATACATCCTAACCAAACAATATGCACATATCCTAGCCATGACGGTTTTCAAATCGTCCGATCACAACTAAGTTCACGTTCCTAACTTTCTACAGTTTTAGCTCACGTAAACACTTATGATTTCTATTTGGTCATGACTTATCAAAGATTTGATCATTAATAGACATCCTTATACCTCCTCAATAAACATGCTCCACCAATCTACGATTCTTCTAAGAGAAAGAAATCGAAAAAGATGAAGACTACGGTTTATGAGAATTTACCTTGTCGTTCTTCACGTTCTTTAGAAAATGTCTTATTGTTTGCTTGAAAGTAACTTGATTACTTGTTTCTATCTTTTCTCTCTCTCAATATAGTTGGACAATCTTTGTAAAACAAGAAATAACCAACCCTAGCTTTATATTTATAGGAAACCAATTGGAGGGCAAAAGGGTCCAAATGGCACCTCCTTACTATTCACTACTTTATCACCAAGTAAAGTACTTGGTGATCAAGTATTGCACTTTACTTAGCCATCAGCCGGCCCACCCCTTCATGGATCATCCCATGGGTTTTCCCATAGGTTTTACCCATCCCGTGACCCGCCGGCTCGACCCGCGGTTTAACTTCTTGTATTGGGATTATCTTTAATTAGTATTGGGCCTTGACTTGAGCTTGTTTACTTAATTCGTTGGGCTTGATATTAGTCCAAGTCGAATTGGATTATACCAAAATCATTAACTCATTATCCATTAACACTATTCGTATTCTACGCGTATACTTCCGTATTCTCTCTGTCCAATACTCATACGATATTCATATTATACGTCATACCATTCTTAATATCATACTCGTATTTTAACTAGTATAATACTCGTATCTCATACGTATAATAACCGAAATGAGTATACGTGTGAGACCCCAGATTTTATGAATAAAGATTTAATTTTCTCGAAATATTTTTTTGAATATTATGGTGTGGATTTGAGATAGTGTTATAGTTGTGGGTAGTATTTATAAATTTTGAAAAGTATGCAAGTTGTTGTATAATATTCGATTGGTCGGAGAATATTCTTTTTGTTGGAGAATATCCGTACGATGGTACAATTATTGGTGGACCCCACAACGGAATTATTATCGGATTGAGAAAACGACAAAAATATTTTATGAAAATAATGGCGAAAGTTTTACCGTTAATGCTGAAACACCCAAAGTGTTAAAATAAAGAATACGCTATGGGTTGCATAGTAGTACACTCTAAGATTGATTATTGATGCTTACGTGATAAGTCACCGCTTTTGTTTTATTGGTATTATTAATGTAATAAAACATAATACTTTTATAAAGTTATTCTATAAATAGAATATATTATATTCTATTATGCATAGTGTTGCATAGTGTCTGCATAGTATTTTGCATAGTAAAATATTTTTATATAAAATGTAATACTTTTATAAAGTTATTTTATAAATAGAATATATTATATTTTATTATGATATAGTGCTCTGATAGTGTTTTTGTATAGTAAAATCTTTTTTATATAAAATGTAATACTTTTATAAAGTTATCTGCTTTTATTAGACAATAATTATAATATATTATATTTTATTATGCATAGTGTTTGCATGGTGCTTGATAGTGTTTGCATAGTAAAATCTTTTATAAAGTTATTCATTTTATTAGATTATAAATAGAATATATTATATTTTATTTAAAAGATTTTGCTTTTAAATATGGACCGTCGATTAAAGTAAATCAACTGGACCGCTTCATGAGTTAGTTACTATGCAGATCCATTTTTCTATAAATAGAAGCTCATTCATTCATTATTTCACTTAATTCAATTGAAACTCTGAGAGAGAAACTATAGAGAGAAAGAAGAAAAGTGTTCTGCTACTTCACTACTTCTATATCCAGTACTCTTTTTCTTAAGGTAGGGAGTATTATTTCTTTTGTATTCATGAAGAGAACTTCTGTTATTCCATTCTTTATTATTCAGTTGGAATAACCTGTATACGCGGGATACCCTATACTTGGTGAAATTCTTCTATTATTCCATTCTTTATTATTATGTTTGAATAACCTGTCTATGCATAGTACTGCATACATGGTAAAATTCTTCTAATATTCTGTTCTTTATTATTCTGTCAGAATATCCTGTCCGTTTACGTTGGACCTGGTTCCATTATTTATTATTCTATCGGAATATCCTGTCTGTGCGTTTATGCCGGACCTGGTTCCATTATTTATTATTCTGTTGGGAATAACATGTCTGTGTAGTCTATCGCACGCATGGTGAATCATTATGTTATTCCATTCTTTATTATTCTGTTGAAATAACCTGTCTACATGGATTACCACATGCATGGTGAATGATCCTTTGTATTCATTCCTTATTAAATTGTGGAAATGATCTGTATACGTGGAATTACCGCATAGCGGGTGAAGATCCATTTGCAGTTTCATATATTCTATTATACTCAGTTGGTTAAAGTTTTGACTTCTATACTCCATGAAATTAGTGGAATATCCTTGATATTTGCACTTCATCCAAAGATCTTTCATGGAAATATTCTTCCGAGCATTCTTGAATTTTACTCTACAAAGCAAAGATAATGTTGACAATTTGGACGTTGTTGGTTCTCGGATAAATTAATTCTTGAACTTGTTTTATTGAATTATTATGTCATTGTCATCATCCTCATGTTTATATTATGATCAAAGTCATCTCTGTGGCTCCTGAGTGCATAGATGGACTTGGTATGATTATGACCAGGATTATTCGCAGATAATCATGACCGTAATGTTACAAATGATGTGGAAAAAGTCCCCATTGGCCCGTAGTGCATTGATGGGACAGCTTTTGGTATGATTATGGCTATGGATTCTCTTCGCCAAGGGTGCAAAGATGAATTGTTTTATGGCATGATCAGACAGTTAATGAAAACACGATTATCTTTGGCCCGTAGTAGTGCATAGATAATTTGTGGTCGTGATACTAAAGAACATCCTTGGCCCAGTAAAAGGTGGATGATTTGATGATGTTGATTATTTATCGAATTTGAGTCTCGCCGATAAAAGTGATGAAAAACATTTTAAATCATAGAAGATAGTAGATTTTATTCTCTACTTGACTCTTCTAATGGATTGCTTGTTTCATTGCAGCTTAAACTTGATGTTTGTTATATTATATCGTTTAACATCGTTGAAGGCTAACGATAAATTATTCTCGCATTATCTTAGTCATAATATTTCTTTATCGGGCTAGTTGAGCTCACCTTTCTTTCTTTCACCGTTCTCTTCGTGAAATGAGAACGAGTCGGGACTAGTTGGGGAACAGAGTGATGGTCCTAGATGGTGCATTAGTAGTCCTCACTATTCGTGAAATAGTGTGATAATAATTGTAATGAGGACTCCTTTTGAGTTTGTATACTCTACTAGACAATATTTGTATTCAAACTCACATTTTATGTTTTGTCGTATTGTACATACGCACGCTTGTATTATTAAGTTGTATTTGAATTTCGTACCATGTATCTGGCGACACAAGATGGGTGATGTATACCTAATTTTGGGGGCGCCACAGCTTGGTATCAAAGCTTAGGATATGATCCCTGGCCGAGATGTGAGACAAGAACTAGGAGGGAGAGACGGGAATTCCTTCGTTAGTATGACTTACCTAAGTTTATTTGGTATTGAATTGGTTTGGCCATAGTATAGGGATAATATGTGATATGTTAATTAACCCTTGTTTTGTGGCGATTTGAAAATGACATCCGATAATGTTGAGAATAGCAATGGAGCACATGAGACAGTGGACACCTCTAATCACCAACCAAGATAATGTGATTAGAGATATCCCATGGTGATTGAGGAATTAAAAGTTGCACTCAAGCTAGTCGCAAAGGTAGCAAATCGAGAGTGAGGAAGAAAAGGAACCTGAGGAGGATTTATTAGAAGAACTTATTGATCAAAATGTAGAATTGCAAAATCGTATTCATGAGTTAGAAGAGCAGGCTGAAGAATGGAAGGCGGTCGTGGAGCAAAGGAATGTAACAATTCAAAATTGTATTACCCGATGTGCGATAGCTGAACAGGAGCGCTTTTTAGCAGAGTATACAATATTAAAGTTGGAATCTGAGAATTCAAATGTCAAGGAGCAGCTGAAAGAAGAAACAACTGAACGAGTGAGAATGAAAGATGCATGGGTAAAGGCCGCACGACGCGTTGATATTGTGGAAAGAGAAGTCCTATCCAAGAAAGCTAAAATAGATGATTTGTATTTCTCTTTTAAAACAGCAATTGGGAAAATCCAGCATCAAGTTTTGAATTATCCTATACATTGCGGTCAACCCCAATTCGATATGGATCAAAGATTAATGATTCAGATCATGGAGCAGGAGTACGATGAAGTAGTTGAGGGTCGAATAGGCCCTATAGCGAAAGTCAATTCCAGCGGTAATGATGACACCAAAGACCCGCCCCTTAACAAGTCAAATTTGGTAGTTTAAGGAGAGCATTTTTTCATGACGAGGAATCGAACGGGTTAGCACGCAAGTTAGTTAATTATAAATTCTTGCGAAGTCTATACCTTATTAGATACCGGTTCTACCCATTCTTTTATCTCTCTTGCTTGCGCTCAACGTTTAAATTGACTTTGGAGAAATTAGACTTTGACTTATTGGTTGAAACTTTGATAGTAGAAACCTTCGTTACCTCCACTATTTATAAATCTTGTTGATTCAAATCGACACTTTCACGTTACCTGTCAATCTTATCTCTTTGAAAATACTTGCCTTTGATGCAATTTTTAGAAATCGATTGGTTAACTACTCATCATGTTGTTCGTAAGGTTGTAACACCCCCCTCCCGAAAAGGAAAGAGAGGTCACGTGCAAAGCACAACAAACCTCAAAATTAGTAAACAGAGCACTAGTAACTTCAAAATATTAATAATGATATTCATCAATGAAGTACTAAATATAATTCTCCAACTAGAATCAAAATAGTCAAAACCAAAAAATTCAAAACAACCTAGATGGTCAAAGGCAACTCTCTCATCACATTAGCCCTGAATCACCCCTGCAAACCTGTCGGAAGAAAAATACAGCATGAGCCAATTGCCCAGTACGGATACAAATATACAAAAGATATACAACTGATATACGAAAACAATTGAGACAAATAATGAACAAAGCTTCAAGTGTAAATACAAACGAGAATATAATCTCCAAAGATCTGAATGAAATATATCTGAATAAACAAATTTGACGAAACCAATTGAAGAATAAAGAAATAACGAACTGAAATAACTAACTCAATGAATTGAACTGAATAGAAACAAACAAAACTTATATAATGAAATAATAGGCTGAATCAAATGGTTGGGTGTTATTTCATACCGAGTGAGCTCAGAAATATACGTTGCCACACAGGCAAGTCAAAACAATGCCATACAGGCAAGTCAAAATAATGCCACACATTCAAGTCAAATGATGCCACACAGGCAAGTCAAATGATGCCACACAGGCAACCAAAATAATGCCACATAGGCAAATCACACATTGGACCGCGAATCCAAATGTATGCAAATCGAATATGTGTGTTTGGCACAACATCATAAATCCGCAGAACAGAAAACTAGGGTTAACCCATATGCCTCCCACAACAAAACACCAAATGGCCCACTTCCTCCGGAGCCTAAAACGGAGACGCCGTGGACTAATCACACCGCCACGAAAAGTCATGTCTCTCGTGCCAAGACGACATGCTCGTGGTACCCCACAGTGGTTATAGCTCGGTATACCCTACAGTATATTCTAACAAAAATATCATGTCACAACACATGCGACAAAATACCAACAAAAGGGTTATATATGTACATGTTGAACCAAATCAAATTATAGTCACAATGTCTCAAAAAGAAGGTAGCAACATGTACCACTCTACAATTATCAAAAATAAATAGTACTAAACATGATAACCTAATTCAAAGAGTACAAATACGAGTCATATATATCAAATCCAAAATGAAACTAATATATTTATTTCACGGGAAATAATTATGTGAAATAATAACGAAATTCGAATAAGCGACAAAACGAACAAATCAAATTTAACAAGAGTATCGCTGAAAGAGTACGGAATCCATACCTGATACTTCTAAACCATTTATAGCACACTCCACAAAATGTTACCATTAAATGCCAACGATATCAAATACGAAACGTTATTCACCACCTAAATATATTCACCTCAAATTAAAAATAATCCAAACTAATAATTCCAAAATAATTCATAATATATTTAATATGCCTTTAATCATCGCCTTATATCAATTATTAATACTCCAAAATTTATATTTCAAATATAACTCTTTAAATTCCCTCCGTTCGAACTAATTAAAAGAATAAATTAATTAATTATAAGTCTAATAAAATTATACATTACTTTTAATAGTCATTAACTTTTATAATTCTATTAATCATCAATATTTTCATATCTTATAGTTACTACTGTCATGTTTCAATTAACCAATTATATTGTCCTATTAATATACTTTATTATTTTTATAATATTCATGTGACCACGTATTATGGGACAAAAGAATCCATCCAAATTAAATTTTGTTAGCTAAATTATTTGGCCAACATGTTAGATATATCGCTTTTTTTAAAACTTTAAATACTCGCACTGATGGTCATCAATCATACATAACATACATATATAATTGCCCCAAAAAAAAAAAAGAAGAAGCTTCAGGATAGTTTTTTTTTTCTTCTTTCAAACTTCGATTTCAAGCCATGCATAAACCGTATATATATATATATATATATATATATATATATATATATATATATATATATATAATAACTATGATTGGTTTTCGCTCCAAAACAAGGTGTTGCCAAAATTTATACCTTATATATACACCACTTGCGTAATTCATACATGATTCCTTTTCCTTGAGAATTATCAATAAATTCTTTAATTCATTCATCATCGTATTTCAATACTCATGTGATAAATACTATAAAAGTGATTCTCAAATCATAATATACTAACCTGAGTTAATTTCCACTGTTGATTGTTAATTTATCTTCCGTCTCCAGCCGCCACTTCTCTCTTCCTCTCTTTCCCTCAATTCGTATAATGAAAGTAAGATTAGGTTTAGTTATTAATTTATTAAATATTAACACTCCTAATTTAAATAGGATTTATTATTACCCACAAATATAAATTAAACCCAATAAATTTTAAAGCCCAAATTGTACTAAATTAATTTACCCATCACTTATTAATATTTATTAGCCCACACAAATTAAATAACTAGTTTGACCCAAATAAATGACAAAGTCCAAACAATATGTTTTAAGAATATAAATTTAATATTATTATTATTATTATTTGGGATATTACATTACCTCCCCTTAAAAAGGATTCCGTCCCTAATCAAAAGAATGAACGTATCTAATTATCAAAAGATGCGGATATAAAACTCGAATAGACTCCTCTATCTCCCAAGTAGCTTCCCGCATCGAATAATTTTACCACAAGACTTTAACAAAAGGAATTATCTTTCTCAATTTTAATTTAGTCGGTTATTTAATTACCAACTAAAAAGAATTTAATTTTCCAAACAAAACAAGGAAAAAAAGAGGGAAACAAAAATCATTTACCTTTTCCAATTTAAATACAATTGTATACAATAAAATTAATTAATATTTAATTTTAAAAAAATATATGGGTTATTATATTTTTCACCCCTTAAAAATAATTCCGTCCTCGTAATTCAAATAAGCTACAAATAAATAAATAAATTTAGTTACGATGTAGCGCCGCCATTTGTAACGATCAACACGGATAAGTCATCGGTCCACGTAATTATCAATGTACTTGTAAAAGATTCGTCAGCTACCGTGTCAAGCCTTGGTAAGGTTCTTCGCGTTGCATCAAATTAGATCACATGATCCACCGTTTTCAGGCTGCCGCTAATATCTTTAAGTTTAATTATTGTAAACGTACTTTCTTGAACATAATTCAAATCACAAAAATTTTCTTCATCTAAATATGATTCAATATCCAAAATATTTAAAATTATCTTTAATTCAGTAAAACATTTATATTCCCACACATGACAAAAAATCTAACAAATTATTTTTATTTAATTTTACATAAATTCATACAAAACTCTAAAGACATCGATAAACAAAACAACTATGCAAACTATATTACCAACTCTCCCCAAGAGCTTCAAAATATCTCATCCTCAATTTGAAATATTCATCAAATAATATTACACCGAGAATATACTACTAATATCTCTTTATCAACAACTCTCCTAAGTCCTTAAAAGTTTCAAAATATCATAACCTCAAATCAAAATAGTTCTCAAATATTATTACACCAAAATATATTACTACTAAGATCTTTTCATCACCATACCAAACTCCATATCATATATCATACTATCCTCGAATAAGCAAACTATAGCTTTCAAAATCTCTTAAAGATTCATCACTTATTATATATCTAATCATTCAATGAATCAATCATTCTCTTAATGCAATTTTTAACCCAACAAATTCCAAGATCTCCACATACTATCACTCAAAATTTCATATAAGATAACTCCAATATTCTACTAGGAAATAATCGCAAAATTCATTTACTCCAAAAGATTAATCTAATTACCTCGAATCTCTACAACAACTCAAAATTACAAGAGATCCTCTGTACTTAATAATTTTTACTTTATCATATTATCCCACCGATTCACATACCTCAATTTATTCACAACTTAACAAAAATCATAATCTAACCCAAATCAAATCCTCAATTCCAAAATCATAATGATTATCACAAAATAAAACAACTCTAACAAATAATTTTTCCAAAATCAAATTCTAAACGATACAAATACTCACATCATAATCAGATTATCATTTCTTAACTTAATAAAACATGACATTATTCTCCTTAATGATTAAATCACAATTCTTAATCGATATCATTGCTCCAACGATAATAATAATAATCTTAACAAATTATCTCGCCTTTCTCAAATCAACTAAAACTCAAAGAACTAAAAATACTTGGTCAAAATCAAGACCAATCAAACAGAGAACAAAATCGAATCAAACTCCTACGTCTACCCAGTGATTTACCCACAACTCACAGGTCAAACCTAGATAGGTTTTCTACAAGAAAGAACCTAAGCTTTGATACCATCTCTATAACACCCCCCTCCCGAATAGGAAAGGGAGGTCACGTGCAAAGCACAACAAACCTCAAAATTAGTAAACAGAGCACTAATAACTTCAAAATATTAATAATGATATTCATCAATGAAGTACTAAATATAATTCTCCAACTAGAATCAAAATAGTCAAAACCAAAAAATTCAAAACAACCTAGATGGTCAAAGGCAACTCTCTCATCACACTAGCCCTGAATCACCCCTGCAAACCTGTCGGAAGAAAAATACAGCATGAGCCAATTGCCCAGTATGGATACAAATATACAAAAGATATACAACTGATATACGAAAACAATTGAGACAAAATACTGAACAAAGCTTCAAGTGTAAATACAAACGAGAATATAATCTCCAAAGATCTGAATGAAATATATCTGAATAAACAAATTTGACGAAACCAATTGAAGAATAAAGAAATAACGAACTGAAATAACTAACTCAATGAATTGAACTAAATAGAAACAAACAAAACTTATATAATGAAATAATATGCTGAATCAAATGGTTGGGTGTTATTTCATACCGAGTGAGCTCAGAAATATACGTTGCCATACAGGCAAGTCAAAACAATGCCACACAGGCAAGTCAAAATAATGCCACACATGAAAGTCAAACGATACCACACAGGCAAGTCAAATGATGCCACATAGGCAACCAAAATAATGCCACACAGGCAAATCACACATTGGACTGCGAATCCAAATGTATGCAAATCGGATATGTGTTTGGCACAACATCACAAATCTGCAGAATATAAAATATGGTTAACCCATACACCTCCCACAACAAAACACCAAATGGCCCACTTCCTCCAGAGCCCAAAACGGAGACGCAGTGGACTTCACACCGCCACGTAAAGTGTCATGTCTCTCGTGTTAAGATGACATACCTGTGGTACCCCCCACAGTGGTTATAGCTCAGAATACCCTACAGTATATTCTAATAAAATATCATGTCACAAACATATGCATACAAAATACCAACAAAAGGGTTCTATATGTACATGTTGAACAAAATCAAATTATAGTCACAATGTCTCAAAAAAAGAAGGTAAAGAACATGTACCGCTCTACAATTATCAAAAATAAATAGTACTAAACATGATAACCTAATTCAAAGAGTACAAATACAAGTCATATATATCAACTCCAAAATGAAACTAATATATTTATTTCACAGGAAACAATTATGTGAAATAACAATGAAATTCGAATAAGCGACAAAACGAACAAATCAAATTTTACAAGAGTATCGCTGAAAGAGTACGGAATCCGTACCTGATACTTCCAAACCATTTATAGCACACTCCACAAAATGTTACCCTCAAATGCCAACGATATCAAATACGAAACGTTATTCACCACCTAAACATATTCACCTCAAATTAAAAATAATCCAAACTAATAATTCCAAAATAATTCATAATATATGTAATACGCCTTTAATCATCGCCTTATATCAATTATTAATACTCCAAAATTTATATTTCAAATATAACTCTTTAAATTCCCTCCATTCGAACTAATTAAAAGAATAAATTAATTAATTATAAGTCTAATAAAATTATACATTACTTTTAATAGTCATTAACTTTTATAATTCTATTAATCATCAATATTTTCACATCTTATAGTTACTACTATCATGTTTCAATTAACCAATTATATTGTCCTATTAATATACTTTATTATTTTTATAATATTCATGTGACCAATGATTATGGGACAAAAGAATCCATCCAAATTAAATTTTGTTAACTAAATTATTTGGCCAACATGTTAGATATCGCTTTTTTTTTAAACTTTAAATACTGCACCGTTGGTCATCAATCATACATAACATACATATATAATTGCCCCAAAACAAAAAAGAAGAAGCTTCAGGATAGTTTTTTTTTCTTCTTTCAAACTTCGATTTCAAGCCATGCATAAACCGTATATATATATATATATATATATATATATATATATATATATATATATATATATATATATATAATAACTACAAAGGTTTTCGTTTCCAAAACAAGGTGTTGCCAAAATTTATACCCTTATATATACACCACTTATGTAATTCATACATGATTCTTTTCCTTGAGAATTATCAATAAATTCTTTAATTCATTCATCATCGTATTCAATACTCATGTGATAAATACTATAAAAGTGATTCTCAAATCATAATATACTAACCTCGAGTTAATTTCACCGTTGATTGTTAATTTATCTTCCGCCTCCAAACCGCCACTTCTCTCTTCCTCTCTTTCCCTCAATTCAGTATAATGAAAGTAAGATTAGGTTTAGTTATTAATTTATTAAATATTAACACTCCTAATTTAAATAGGATTTATTATTACCCACAAATATAAATTAAACCCAATAAATTTTAAAGCCCAAATTGTACTAAATTAATTTACCCATCACTTATTAATATTTATTAGCCCACACAAATTAAATAACTAGTTTGACCCAAATAAATGACAAAGTCCAAACAATATGTTTTAAGAATATAAATTTAATATTATTATTATTATTATTTCGGGATATTACATTACCTCCCCTTAAAAAGGATTCCGTCCCTAATCAAAAGAATGAACGTACCTAATTATCAAAAGATGCGGATACTCCGCTCGAATAGACTCCTCTATCTCCCAAGTAGCTTCCCGCACCGAATAATTTTACCACAAGACTTTAACAAAAGGAATTATCTTTCTCAATTTTAATTTAGTCAGTTATTTAATTACCAACTAAAAGAATTTAATTTTCCAAACAAAACAAGGAAAAAAAGAGGGAAACAAAAATCATTTACCTTTTCCAATTTAAATACAATTGTATACAATAAAATTAATTAATATTTAATTTTAAAAAAATATATGGGTTATTATATTTTTCACCCCTTAAAAATAATTCCGTCCTCGGAATTCAAATAAGCTACAAATAAATAAATAAATTTAGTTACGATGTAGCGTCGCCATTTGTAACGATCAACACGGATAAGTCATCGGTCCACGTAATTATCAATGTACTTGTAAAAGATTAAATACCATTCTGTGTCAAGCCTTGGTAAGGTTCTTCGCGTTGCATCAAATTAGATCACATGATCCACCGTTCATGCGCCTGTTGCTAATATCTTTAAGTTTAATTATTGTAAACGTATTTCTTGAACATAATTCAAATCACAAAAATTTTCTTCATCTAAATATGATTCGAATATCCAAAATATTTAAAATTATCTTTAATTCGTAAAACATTTATATTCCACACATGACAAAAATCTAACAAATTATTTTTATTTAATTTTACATAAATTCATACAAAACTCTAAAGACATCAGATAAACAAAACAACTATGCAAACTATATTACCAACTCTCCCCAAGAGCTTCAAAATATCTCATCCTCAATTTGAAATATTCATCAAATAATATTACACCAGAGAATATACTACTAATATCTCTTTATCAACAACTCTCCTAAGTCCTTAAAAGTTTCAAAATATCATAACCTCAAATCAAAATAGTTCTCAAATATTATTACACCAAAAATATATTACTACTAAGATCTTTTCATCACCATACCAAACTCCATATCATATATCATACTATCTGAATAAGCAAACTATAGCTTTCAAAATCTCTTAAAGATTCATCACTTATTATATATCTAATCATTCAATGAATCAATCATTCTCTTAATGCAATTTTTAACCCAACAAATTCCAAGATCTCCACATACTATCACTCAAAATTTCATATAAGATAACTCCAATATTCTACTAGGAAATAATCGCAAAATTCATTTACTCCAAAAGATTAATCTAATTACCTCGAATCTCTACAACAACTCAAAATTACAAGAGATCCTCTGTACTTAATAATTTTTACTTTATCATATTATCCCACCGATTCACATACCTCAATTTATTCACAACTTAACAAAAATCAGAATCTAACCCAAATCAAATCCTCAATTCCAAAATCATAATGATTATCACAAAATAAAACAACTCTAACAAATAATTTTTCCAAAATCAAATTCTCGTCGATACAAATACTCACATCATAATCGTATTATCATTTCTTAACTTAATAAAACATGACATTATTCTCCTTAATGATTAAATCACAATTCTTAACTGATATCATTGCTCCAACGCATAATAATAATAATCTTAACAAATTATCTCGCCTTTCTCAAATCAACTAAAACTCAAAGAACTAAAAATACTTGGTCAAAATCAAGACCAATCAAACAGAGAACAAAATCGAATCAAACTCCTACGCTCACCCAAAGGATTTACCCATTAACTCACATGTGTCAAACCTAGATAGGTTTTCTACAAGAAAGAACCTAAGCTTTGATACCATCTCTATAACACCCCCCTCCCGAATAGGAAAGGGAGGTCACGTGCAAAGCACAACAAACCTCAAAATTAGTAAACAGAGCACTAATAACTTCAAAATATTAATAATGATATTCATCAATGAAGTACTAAATATAATTCTCCAACTAGAATCAAAATAGTCAAAACCAAAAAATTCAAAACAACCTAGATGGTCAAAGGCAACTCTCTCATCACACTAGCCTCGAATCACCCCTCGCAAACCGTTTAAGAAAAATATAAAGATGAGCCAATTGCCCAAAGATGGATACAAATATACAAAAGATATACAATCGATATAATGAAAACAATTGAGACAAAATATCGAACAAAGCTTCAAGTGTAAATACAAACGAGAATATAATCTCCAAAGATCCGAATGAAATATATCCGAATAAACAAATTTGACGTAAACCAATTGAAGAATAAAGAAATAACGAACTGAAATAACTAACTCAATGAATTGAACTAAATAGAAACAAACAAAACTTATATAATGAAATAATATGCTGAATCAAATGGTTGGGTGTTATTTCATACCGAGTGAGCTCAGAAATATACGTTGCCATACAGGCAAGTCAAAACAATGCCACACAGGCAAGTCAAAATAATGCCACACATGAAAGTCAAACGATACCACACAGGCAAGTCAAATGATGCCACATAGGCAACCAAAATAATGCCACACAGGCAAATCACACATTGGACTGCGAATCCAAATGTATGCAAATCGGATATGTGTGTTTGGCACAACATCACAAATCTGCAGAACATAAAATATGGTTAACCCATACACCTCCCACAACAAAACACCAAATGGCCCACTTCCTCCAGAGCCCAAAACGGAGACGCCGTGGACTTCACACCGCCACAGAAAGTGTCATGTCTCTCGTGCCAAGATGACATACCTGTGGTACCCCCACAGGTGGTTATAGCTCAGGAATACCCTACGGTATATTCTAATAAAAATATCATGTCACAACATATGCGACAAAATACCAACAAAAGGGTTCTATATGTACATGTTGAACAAAATCAAATTATAGTCACAATGTCTCAAAAAGAAGGTAGCAACATGTACCGCTCTACAATTATCAAAAATAAATAGTACTAAACATGATAACCTAATTCAAAGAGTACAAATACGAGTCATATATATCAACTCCAAAATGAAACTAATATATTTATTTCATTGTGAAACAATTATGTGAAATAACAATGAAATTCGAATAAGTTTACAAAACGAACAAATCAAATTTTACAAGAGTATCGCTGAAAGAGTACGTAATCCGTACCTGATACTTCCAAACCATTTATAGCACACTCCACAAAATGTTACCCTCAAATGCCAACGATATCAAATACGAAACGTTATTCACCACCTAAACATATTCACCTCAAATTAAAAATAATCCAAACTAATAATTCCAAAATAATTCATAATATATGTAATACGCCTTTAATCATCGCCTTATATCAATTATTAATACTCCAAAATTTATATTTCAAATATAACTCTTTAAATTCCCTCCATTCGAACTAATTAAAAGAATAAATTAATTAATTATAAGTCTAATAAAATTATACATTACTTTTAATAGTCATTAACTTTTATAATTCTATTAATCATCAATATTTTCACATCTTATAGTTACTACTATCATGTTTCAATTAACCAATTATATTGTCCTATTAATATACTTTATTATTTTTATAATATTCATGTGACCACGTATTATGGGACAAAAGAATCCATCCAAATTAAATTTTGTTAACTAAATTATTTGGCCAACATGTTAGTATACGTTTTTTTAAACTTTAAATACCTGCACCAGTGGTCATCAATCATACATAACATACATATATAATTGCCCCAAAACAAAAAAGAAGAAGCTTCAGGATAGTTTTTTTTTTCTTCTTTCAAACTTCTGATTTCAAGCCATGCATAAACCGTATATATATATATATATATATATATATATATATATATATATATAATAACTACAGTGCCTTTCGTTCCAAACAAGGTGTTGCCAAAATTTATACCCTTATATATACACCACTTGCAGAATTCATACATGATTCCTTTTCCTTGAGAATTATCAATAAATTCTTTAATTCATTCATCATCGTACCAATACTCATGTGATAAATACTATAAAAGTGATTCTCAAATCATAATATACTAACCTGAGTTAATTTCCACTGTTGATTGTTAATTTATCTTCCGTCTCCAGCCGCCACTTCTCTCTTCCTCTCTTTCCCTCAATTCGTATAATGAAAGTAAGATTAGGTTTAGTTATTAATTTATTAAATATTAACACTCCTAATTTAAATAGGATTTATTATTACCCACAAATATAAATTAAACCCAATAAATTTTAAAGCCCAAATTGTACTAAATTAATTTACCCATCACTTATTAATATTTATTAGCCCACACAAATTAAATAACTAGTTTGACCCAAATAAATGACAAAGTCCAAACAATATGTTTTAAGAATATAAATTTAATATTATTATTATTATTATTTCGGGATATTACATTACCTCCCCCTTAAAAAGGATTCCGTCCCCGGAATCAAAAGAATGAACGTACCTAATTATCAAAAGATGCGGATACTCCGCTCGAATAGACTCCTCTATCTCCCAAGTAGCTTCCCGCACCGAATAATTTTACCACAAGACTTTAACAAAAGGAATTATCTTTCTCAATTTTAATTTAGTCAGTTATTTAATTACCAACTAAAAGAATTTAATTTTCCAAACAAAACAAGGAAAAAAAGAGGGAAACAAAAATCATTTACCTTTTCCAATTTAAATACAATTGTATACAATAAAATTAATTAATATTTAATTTTAAAAAAATATATGGGTTATTATATTTTTCACCCCTTAAAAATAATTCCGTCCTCGGAATTCAAATAAGCTACAAATAAATAAATAAATTTAGTTACGATGTAGCGTCGCCATTTGTAACGATCAACACGGATAAGTCATCGGTCCACGTAATTATCAATGTACTTGTAAAAGATTCGTCAGCTACCGTGTCAAGCCTTGGTAAGGTTCTTCGCGTTGCATCAAATTAGATCACATGATCCACCGTTTGTGCGGCCCGTTGCTAATATCTTTAAGTTTAATTATTGTAAACGTACTCTTCGGAACATAATTCGAAATCACAAAAATTTTCTTCATCTAAATATGATTCGAATATCCAAAATATTTAAAATTATCTTTAATTCGTAAAACATTTATATTCCACACATGACAAAAATCTAACAAATTATTTTTATTTAATTTTACATAAATTCATACAAAACTCTAAAGACATCAGATAAACAAAACAACTATGCAAACTATATTACCAACTCTCCCCAAGAGCTTCAAAATATCTCATCCTCAATTTGAAATATTCATCAAATAATATTACACCAGAGAATATACTACTAATATCTCTTTATCAACAACTCTCCTAAGTCCTTAAAAGTTTCAAAATATCATAACCTCAAATCAAAATAGTTCTCAAATATTATTACACCAAAAATATATTACTACTAAGATCTTTTCATCACCATACCAAACTCCATATCATATATCATACTATCTGAATAAGCAAACTATAGCTTTCAAAATCTCTTAAAGATTCATCACTTATTATATATCTAATCATTCAATGAATCAATCATTCTCTTAATGCAATTTTTAACCCAACAAATTCCAAGATCTCCACATACTATCACTCAAAATTTCATATAAGATAACTCCAATATTCTACTAGGAAATAATCATAAAATTCATTTACTCCAAAAAGATTAATCTAATTACCTCGAATCTCTACAACAACTCAAAATTACAAGAGATCCTCTCAGACTTAATAATTTTTACTTTATCATATTATCCCACCGATTCACATACCTCAATTTATTCACAACTTAACAAAAATCATAATCTAACCCAAATCAAATCCTCAATTCCAAAATCATAATGATTATCACAAAATAAAACAACTCTAACAAATAATTTTTCCAAAATCAAATTCTCGTCGATACAAATACTCACATCATAATCGTATTATCATTTCTTAACTTAATAAAACATGACATTATTCTCCTTAATGATTAAATCACAATTCTTAACTGATATCATTGCTCCAACGCATAATAATAATAATCTTAACAAATTATCTCGCCTTTCTCAAATCAACTAAAACTCAAAGAACTAAAAATACTTGGTCAAAATCAAGACCAATCAAACAGAGAACAAAATCGAATCAAACTCCTACGTCTACCCAGTGATTTACCCACAACTCACAGGTCAAACCTAGATAGGTTTTCTACAAGAAAGAACCTAAGCTTTGATACCATCTCTATAACACCCCCCTCCCGAATAGGAAAGGGAGGTCACGTGCAAAGCACAACAAACCTCAAAATTAGTAAACAGAGCACTAATAACTTCAAAATATTAATAATGATATTCATCAATGAAGTACTAAATATAATTCTCCAACTAGAATCAAAATAGTCAAAACCAAAAAATTCAAAACAACCTAGATGGTCAAAGGCAACTCTCTCATCACACTAGCCCTGAATCACCCCCCCGCAAAACCACAGCCGGAAGAAAAATACAGCATGAGCCAATTGCCCAGTATGGATACAAATATACAAAAGATATACAACTGATATACGAAAACAATTGAGACAAAATACTGAACAAAGCTTCAAGTGTAAATACAAACGAGAATATAATCTCCAAAGATCTGAATGAAATATATCTGAATAAACAAATTTGACGAAACCAATTGAAGAATAAAGAAATAACGAACTGAAATAACTAACTCAATGAATTGAACTAAATAGAAACAAACAAAACTTATATAATGAAATAATATGCTGAATCAAATGGTTGGGTGTTATTTCATACCGAGTGAGCTCAGAAATATACGTTGCCATACAGGCAAGTCAAAACAATGCCACACAGGCAAGTCAAAATAATGCCACACATGAAAGTCAAACGATACCACACAGGCAAGTCAAATGATGCCACATAGGCAACCAAAATAATGCCACACAGGCAAATCACACATTGGACTGCGAATCCAAATGTATGCAAATCGGATATGTGTGTTTGGCACAACATCACAAATCTGCAGAACATAAAAATATGGTTAACCCATACACCTCCCACAACAAAACACCAAATGGCCCACTTCCTCCAGAGCCCAAAACGGAGACGCTGTGGACTTCACACCGCCATTAAGTAAAGTGTCATGTCTCTCGTGTTAAGACGACATGCCGTGGTACCCCTACAGTGGTTATAGCTCGTATACCCTACCAGATATTCTAACAAAAATATCATGTCACAACACATGCATAAAAATACCAACAAAAGGGTTATATATGTACATGTTGAACCAAATCAAATTATAGTCACAATGTCTCAAAAGAAGGTAAAGAACATGTACCGCTCTACAATTATCAAAAATAAATAGTACTAAACATGATAACCTAATTCAAAGAGTACAAATACGAGTCATATATATCAACTCCAAAATGAAACTAATATATTTATTTCACAGGAAACAATTATGTGAAATAACAATGAAATTCGAATAAGCGACAAAACGAACAAATCAAATTTAACAAGAGTATCGCTGAAAGAGTACGGAATCCATACCTGATACTTCTAAACCATTTATAGCACACTCCACAAAATGTTACCATTAAATGCCAACGATATCAAATACGAAACGTTATTCACCACCTAAATATATTCACCTCAAATTAAAAATAATCCAAACTAATAATTCCAAAATAATTCATAATATATTTAATATGCCTTTAATCATCGCCTTATATCAATTATTAATACTCCAAAATTTATATTTCAAATATAACTCTTTAAATTCCTCCAATTCGAACTAATTAAAAGAATAAATTAATTAATTATAAGTCTAATAAAATTATACATTACTTTTAATAGTCATTAACTTTTATAATTCTATTAATCATCAATATTTTCATATCTTATAGTTACTACTGTCATGTTTCAATTAACCAATTATATTGTCCTATTAATATACTTTATTATTTTTATAATATTCATGTGACCACGTATTATGGGACAAAAGAATCCATCCAAATTAAATTTTGTTAGCTAAATTATTTGGCCAACATGTTAGTATACGTTTTTTTTTAAAACTTTAAATACCTGCACCAGTGGTCATCAATCATACATAACATACATATATAATTGCCCCAAAACAAAAAAGAAGAAGCTTCAGGATAGTTTTTTTTTTCTTCTTTCAAACTTCTGATTTCAAGCCATGCATAAACCGTATATATATATATATATATAATAACTACAGTGCCTTTCGTTCCAAACAAGGTGTTGCCAAAATTTATACCCTTATATATACACCACTTGCAGAATTCATACATGATTCCTTTTCCTTGAGAATTATCAATAAATTCTTTAATTCATTCATCATCGTACCAATACTCATGTGATAAATACTATAAAAGTGATTCTCAAATCATAATATACTAACCTGAGTTAATTTCCACTGTTGATTGTTAATTTATCTTCCGTCTCCAGCCGCCACTTCTCTCTTCCTCTCTTTCCCTCAATTCGTATAATGAAAGTAAGATTAGGTTTAGTTATTAATTTATTAAATATTAACTCTCCTAATTTAAATAGGATTTATTATTACCCACAAATATAAATTAAACCCAATAAATTTTAAAGCCCAAATTGTACTAAATTAATTTACCCATCACTTATTAATATTTATTAGCCCACACAAATTAAATAACTAGTTTGACCCAAATAAATGACAAAGTCCAAACAATATGTTTTAAGAATATAAATGTAATATTATTATTATTATTTCGGGATATTACAAAGGTTGTTAGCTTTCATATTCCTAACCAACCTGTTATGCGAATTCAAGCAACCAAACCACTAAAGTCAATCATTGTCATATCAAGTCATAAGTAAAGAGCCTCATTCTTTCGTTGTTGACTTTCTTATGTGGAATGCACCAAAGCGGACTTTCTCAGAGGCGATACGCGTCGTGAATGACGATGACAAGTTGATAGGTATCAATGTGACGACTATCCAAGTCTTGGATGAGGTCGCGATTTTGAATGATAAATTTTTTGACGTATTCTTGAAGACTTCTTAGCCTACCCTAGGCGTGAAATCGAATTTTGTATTGACCCCAAAGACAAAACCCATTTCTTAAACACTCAAATATTTCTTCAACTAAAATGAACGTAAAGCATACGCGCCAAAGACGTTGACTCGAGTTTGTTGAAGATTACGATCGTATTATTCAATATCATCGTGGAAGTATTGAACGTGGTAGCCGACGCATTGAGTAGAAAATCGTATGCGGTTACAAGTGCGAATATATGAACCCACGTGAAGATAACGAATATACGATTAGAATCAAATTTAATCGATAAAGTTAAAGCCGCTCAAGCTACAAACCCGGAGCTGATTAATGTAAAGAATGAAGAAGGTTTAAGAGGGCGTTATTCTAGAAGCAAGAATCGATGAATAGAGTAAATCTCAACCCTCGATTTAATTGACCCATTTGAAATCCTCGATGAAGTAGGAACTGTGGCCTATAGACTCGTTTTACCACCAAGAATGTCGCGTGTTCATAACATTTTTAACGTATCGATGTTACGTAAATATGTGGACAACCCGAACCACATTATTAATTTAGAACCGGACGAGATAGTGGATGATTTAACGTTTGAGGAGATACGTGTTAAAATCTTGGATAAGAAGAATCGTATTTAACACTCAAAGGTTATACCTCAAGAGTTAGAATTTGAAATGAATTCGAGGTATCCTCACCTCTTCGGCACACCAGGTACGTACGTAAATTTCGAGGGCAAAATTTCATAAGGAGGGGAGATTGTGAGACCCCATATTTTATGAATAAAGATTTAATTTTCTCAAAATATTTTTTTGAATATTATGGTGTGGATTTGAGATAGTGTTATAGTTGTGGGTAGTATTTATAAATTTTGAAAAGTATGCAAGTTGTTGTATAATATTCTTAATCGCTCTGGGAATATTCTTTTGTCGGAGAATATCCGCATTTACCGGCAAGATAATCATTCAGTGGACCCTACAACGGAATTATTATCGATCGAGAAAACGATAAAAATATTTTATGAAAATAACGGCGAAAGTTTTACTGTTAATCTGTTAAAACACCGGTGTTAAAAGAAATGCGATGTACGGCGTGGTTGCATAGTAGCACGCGGTATTGATTATCGATGCTTACGTGATAAGTCACCGGTTTTATTTTATTGGTATTATTAATGTAATAAAATAGAATACTTTTATAAAGTTATTCTATAAATAGAATATATTATATTCTATTATGCATAGTGTTGTATAAGTGTCGCAGATAGTGTTTTGCATAGTAAAATCTTTTTATATAAAAATGTAATACTTTTATAAAGTTATTCTATAAATAGAATATATTATATTTTATTATACATAGTGTTGCATAGTGCTGCGCATAGTATTTTGCATAGTAAAATCTTTTTATATAAAACATAATACTTAAATTTTATGATTTAATATTATTATTAAATAGAAATAGGTGAATTATTTATTTTACAAATGCTTACGTGGCATGAGGAGAGTAACTCAATTGAATTAAAATTGAAATTTATTGATGATCGATAAGATAGGTTCATGAAATGTCTTGTGTGACACTGATGATGGACTTAGTGAAGGATGATTAAGCATTTGCATGTTTAAAGTCAAATAATAAATTGGGAGTCTAGCCCGATAAGTTAATTGATGGACTTTTGAGTTATTGATAAACTTGGGATATTTAGAATCCATTAGGAATCAACAAAATAGTTAGCGAGAGTACAAGTATTGGTTAAATTAAAATGTGGCGTGGGGCGGTGGGCACTGGCCAAGCTAGCCCTTGTCTATGTCACGAGATCTACTCTCTTGTCCCCAAATTAGGGTCACCAAGTACAAAAAACGATAGCCTAAACTCTCTTTATGCAAATTTCAAATTTTGCTAATCCTAGGCATGCATGGCTAGCTAAGTGGTGGTATGGAGTGATTGAACAACTCCTTAAATAACCATTGTTCATTTCTATTGCACCATGAATCCCAACATTGGGTAAAGCAAGTGTACGGTCCATGTTTTTTCTCTTTAAATACAAGCCACTAAAGGCGATCTGTTTTAGTGATAAGAGTGTTGGAGAAATCGAGTAAAGAATTCTTAGTTCTTTAAGCATTACCAAATCGGTGTGTGAGATATCAAGGTTAAAGCTCGAGAAGGTATAATTTCTACTCAGTTCTTAACTTGAGTCTTGTTGATTCTCGTTTTTTTGATTATTAGGTCAAGTATGATGAATTAGCATGATAAAGGGTGTTTAGAAAGTTTTACCGTGCATGAATCGTTAAAAATTATGCGGAATCAAGTTGTGGCTACTCTGCAAAAGCGAGCATGTTCATAAGCTTACGAAATCCATGGGGTGCGGTTTTGCCGTGCTTAAGAACCAATGATGGGTTCGGTCATGTTAGACCTTGTATTAAGAAATTCCCTTAGGTTGTATGCATATAGTAAAGTCTTAAATTAACTTGAAGCGAACTTAAACTTTGTCGAAGTAGTGTAGGTAGAAGTCTCTGAAGAAGGCTGCCGGACAAAGCGTGATGCGCGATAATGTCTTGAGACAAAGCGTGATGTCTTGGATGTCAAAGCGTAATGTCTTGGACGAGCGTAATGCGTAATGTCTTGGAATGAGCGTAATGTCTTCGGACAAAGCGTGATGTCTTGGACGTAAAAGCGTGATGTCTTGACGGAGCGAAAGCGTGATGTCTTGAACGAAGCATGATGTCTTGGACGAAGCATGTTGTCTTGAACAAGTCATAATATCTTGGACATGGCGAGATGTCCGGAACTCGGGAGGCGACATCGTAACTTGATATAAGGATGGATTAATAAATACTCCTATCTTTGTTGTAAACTATTAGTACGAATGAGTTCTAAGTAGAGAATTTTACCAACTTGGGGAAAATAAATCTAATACTTGCAAACATCGTAGAAAAAGGTCGGTGGGATTAATAGGCGTTATGGTCTACTTAAAGCAATGAACCTCTTAGAACTTGAGGAAGAAAGATTATGAATAAGCTAGCGGTGGTCGATAGTATGAGCATGTTAGTGTACCATTATGAGTTTTGATGGAGTGCAATGAGATAGAAAAAAAAAAATGTGTTATGTGTACATGTTGTTGATATATATCAAGTGTGTTTGGCTAATGAATACCTATACTTACATGAATAGGATGGGACATAGTTCGTTGAGGTGATTTTTTTTAGTAATTATTAGTAGTAATCAGCGCTGAAAAGCAAGTTTCTTACTCTACCTTGATTTCAAGTATGCAAGTTTTCTATCCTAACTTATTGTTATTGTTGGGCAAATTCCTAACCTCACTCAAATTTACAATGAGCAAGTGTCAAGAACACTATTATTCTTTGTGTGTTGCAAGTTCCTTAATTCACACACTTTATCGTTGAATTGTTGTCATATCAATCATATTTTATCAAGCAAATATCTGCTTACATTAGAAAATCACTTGTATACCTTGGCGTTGTTGTAAGCATTGGACTTATCATTCCTCGATGCATGATGAAAAAGCTATCTAAGCCCTTGATTGGCTAGACTATTATTATGAGTTAAAGAGCTATCCAAAGCCGATTGATTTGAGTGCGGACTATAAATAAATCTCTTGAGATGAACAACCCTCGTAGAAGGGAAATTATATATTGTCGAGAGGCAAGCGAAGCGATGCATACTATAGTATGATTAAATGTTATGCATAACATAGGGTACCTTAAGTGATCACTGATGTACTCGTGGATGTTGGATTCGAGTGTAATCTTTATTAATTCTAGTAAGAGTTCTTGGTCTTAGTAGTATTTTCGATTATTCAATTATGTTGAACCTCGAAATGAATAAATCACGAGATTTTGTTGATATCCTTGGTCCATAGCGACACTGTTGAATACTCTTGGTATTCTTGATATCCTTGAACTATCAATTATTATTATACCTTTGAAAGATTCAAATGCTATAGCTGCTTGTTCTTTAGCTATATTGCTTCTTTGGGCAAACTTGTTGCTCATTCTTGCTTCCTAAAACATTCTGAGTTAAAAAAGCGAGCAAAGCGGTACTTGAGGAAAGGACAAGGGAAAGGGCAAAGCGACAGAATAATTTAGCCCTTAAGACTAGAAGTATTATTATTATTGTTATTATGATGTATTCAAGAATGATTAAGCTATGTTAAGCTAATCACGAAATTGTTGTAGTAATGGTTTACGGTACCTTGGGGCGTGAATATTTATATTACATCAATGTAAATTATTCTATTATTTTAGTTGTTAATGATTTTGTAAGATATTAAGTAGTAGTAGCGTGATGATGCAGAAATTGAGATATGAGTATACGAAATTTTGGGGGCCTGAGTTGATATCAAAGCCATAGTTATAAACCTTAGGGGGCGAGAGCCCTTAGATTATAAGCGAGGAGAACTCGAGAAGATAGAAAGGGATGAAACTCGTATAGAGTTTTCATAGAGATGGACTTAGCGTGTTCTGAGAATATAACTTCATTCTATCTGATGAACTTATGATTCTAATGGAGTTGTTGGTTGTTTTGTCTTGTGTCGGTGATTGTGGGATGGTGACATGGGAGGACCTAATAGTAGTAGTAGAAGAGAGAGCAGCGTGACATACCGTGGTATATGAGGCACCATTGATGATAGCGAGCCTATATATCATTTGTAGTTCTATCGATGATGATGGCGAGGAAGAGGAGATAGAGCCGATGCAGAAGAGTGCGATCGGAGGAGGGCGTATGGTGGATGAGCCCATGGGGGACTCAAGCGAGGCTACTTTTGAGGATAGGATGTTGGGGGAGTATGAGGAGCAGATTTTAGAGTTAGGGTGCAAAGTTGAGGAGTAGAGAGGTGAGGCAAAAGGCGAGAGAAGTCAGAATTCCAAAATTTGAAGGGCGAAGACCACGGAGAAAGTTAATGTCGAGGAGATGGAAGTAGAGATTGTTCACCGTAAGGAGGCGGGAATCGGATGGGGGCTTTGTTTCACAAAGGCGGTGGCTAGGAATGTAGAAGCTGGCGGGGAAGTTGGAAGAGATGGGGCGAGAGGGGTTGAGCGAGGGGGGCGAGAGAAGGAAGCTATCCGTACTCGATTAAGGATGGAAGTAATGGATAGGATCCATTTTGAGAAGAAAAGTGGAAAGGGCCGATGATAGGGCTAACGATCTAGAAGATGAAGTGAGGTGCAAAAGGAGGAAGATGAATAGGATGAGCTATGCATTGCTTGCGGCCATGGAGGGGTGATTGATGGGGTAAATCACTACAGAAGCCAGAGGAGAGACGAGACCCGGCACACCATAAGTCGAGATGTGGTGGTGCACATTACTCGGAGGAGTACCGAGGCCATTGTGTGGTAGCGGAATGATAGATTAAGTCTAGGCGCTAAAAGTTATTAGTTGTAGTTAGTTGTGTAGTGTATTATACATTGTGGTAATCCTTATGTAGAATGTGAGATGTTGTAAACCCCAAACTTTTGAGTTATGTTAGAGGGTAGTATGTTAATGGTTGTCCCCATCTTTTGTGATATTAGGGGATAAGTTGTGTCATTTATAGAAGTATCTTTGGAGATAATCATGTAATGTAACAATTTGGCATATGAATATAAATGATCTTGATACTGAAATGTATTAGAAATCTTATTCCTTTTATGGAGAATTGTTTAAGTAATATAATTAGATAATAAAAATGGGAGTGTCTGATGTAGGAAAATGCCGCATGAGACGTAGATTAAGCTGCTCTCGGAAAAGTCGGTTAATGATGAGAGAGGACAAGTAGATCCCATTAGGAGGCTTGTAGATTTGTTAGGGGGAGGCTCTTGGGGAAGAAATGAACAAGTACCACCGTTCCCCAAGTAGCTCGTTCGCAAACTTCAAGGACTTTAAAAGTGTAGGACCTCAAGAATTCATGGGTACTCTGAGCCCTATCGTAAGCATAAGCGTGGATCGAGGAAATGGAGAAAGCCTTCGCCATTGCTCGTGTGGGTGAAGACGAGAAGCCGTGTTCGCTACATATATGATGATGAGGGGTGAAGCAAACTCTTTGGTGGGAAGCAAATCAATCAGAGAAGGCGGGAGAAGGGACTATAACACAGGAAAGGTTTAAGACTTTGTTCTTGAGAATTACTTCGAAGGCGTGAAGAATAGGATGGAGGTAAAGTTTCTAGAACTAAAACAGGGAGATAGCGGTGGCACGATGTCGGCCAAGTTCAATGAACTCGCGCGATTCATAACACATCAAGTGAACCTTTGAAGAAAAGAAAGCTCGGCGCTTGAACTTGGACTAAAACCTTGGTTGTTCAACAAGGTGTCGATCCTTCAAATTGACTCTTCGCCACATTATTGGAGAAAGGCGATAATTCTTTGAGGGAGGTAGCGAGGCATTGAGCCAATACAACAAGGAGAAGAAGAAGCAAGAATCTTTGGAGGAGAGACTCGTGGAGGAGTAGCGGTGGTGGAAGTTATTTGGGAAGAGGAAATGGGATAAGCATGCAACAACGACAACAACACCAACCCGAAGCATCGACCCGATCGAGAGAAAATTATCAAGGAGGATTCAAGAAAAGAAGTGAAGCTTGCTCGAAATGTGGGAAAAACCATCGAGGGAATCTTTGGAAGAGGTATGACATCTGCTACAAGCTACTGACCAAGAAGGGCACATTTCACTAGCGCTGAAAGAAGCGAAAAGAGCAAGAGGATGTTTAGCGTGTGGCTCGGTTGAGCATCAAATCAAGGATTGCCAAAAGAAAGAACAGCGGAGGAAGCGGCCAGCGAGGAGAGGCGACAAGGTGATGATCGGCGGACCAGCGCAATCAAGCCAAGCCATTGCCGAACCTTTAACATGGTATCAGAGGGCCTTGATGAATGAAAGGGGCGTGGTGTCGGTATTCTCCCAATCAATAATATAAGCGCCTATGTATTATTTGATTAGGGTGCTACCTATTCCTTTATTAATACGAAGAATTTGCTAATCGACTAAACATACCTCTGAACATTTAGAAAACTCATTGAGCGTAGAGATTGCGAATAAGGAAGTAATTCCCATAGAGTTTATTTACAAAGCTGTTGTTGTGCAAACATTAGAGTCCTGTTGCTGAACGTAGACTTAATTAGATTAAAGCTGGGAGAGTTTGATGTGATATTAGGAATGGATTGGTTTATCCGTACCGCTGCGATAATCGATTGTCGGAAGAAGAGTGTGAACCCGGACCTCAAATCGGTCTAAGGTAGTGTTTCACGGTAGCTCATCGCTCAAGCAATCGTGTTGCCTTACGATGATCTTGAGGCGAGAAATTGTTAAAGAAAGGATGTGTGGGTTATTTAGCCTATATAGTGGACATTCATCAAAGAGGATAGAAATGAAAGATATATTAGTGGTAAAAGATTTCCAAGGCGTGTTTCCAAAGCAGAAGCTGCACTGGCCTTAGCTTGAGACGAAAGCGAATTCATAATAGACTGCTGCAGGGAACCGCACCAATTTGAAAGCCCCATATCGTATGGCGCCGGTAGAAATGAAGGAATTGATGATTCAATTGCAAGAGTTACTAGATAAAGGGTTACATTCGGCGAAGTGTGTCTCCTTGGGGAGCACCGGTGTTGTTTGTAAAGAAAAAGGATGGATCGATGAGACTACTGTATCGATTATCGGGAGTTGAGCAGAGTGACAATTAAGAATAAATATCCATTGCCAAGGATAGGCGACCTTTTCGATCAATTTGAAGGGCGAAGTGTTTTTCAAAATAGATTCTGAGCGGGTTATCATCGGTTGAAAGTGCGAGAGGAGGACATACAAAAGGCGGCGTTTGAACTCGCTACGGACATTCTGAATTTTTAGTGATGTCATTTGGGTTAACAACGCTCTCGTGCGTTCATGGACTTGATGAGCAGGGTTTTCAAGCCATACTTAGATAAGTTAAGTAGTAGTATTTATCGATGACATTTTGATTTATTCAAAAGACAAAAGGAAAAAACCTGTAGAGACACACTGAAGATGGTATTGGAAGCATTGAGAAGGGAGAAAGATGTATGCAAAATTTTCAAAATGTGAATTTTGGATGGAAAAGGTCGATTTCTAGGACACGTGATAGATCAAAATGGAATTTCCGTGGATCTGCAAAGGTGGAAGCGGTAAATGGCTGGGAGGAGCAGTAGAAGGCATGTGACGAAGTTAGGAGTTTCTTAGGTTTAGTAAGGTCTACTATCGAAGATTTATCAAGATTTTTCTAAGATAGCAACCCGTGACCGATCTAACGAAGAAGGCGAGAGAAGTTTGTATGGACGGAGAAATCGAGGAGAGTTTCCAAGAATTGAAGAGGAGGTTGAGTGAGGCGCTGTATTATCATTACCGGATGATACGGGAGGATTTGTGGTGTATAGTGATGCATCGCATAGAGGACTTGGTTGTGTGCTAATGCAACATGGCAAGGTCATTGCATATGCCTCCTGACGGTTGAAAGATTTGAAAAAGCGATACCCTACCCATGACTTGGAGTTAGCGGCGGTAGTCTTTGCATTGAAGATTTGGAGGCACTATTTGTATGGAGAAAAATGTGAGATATATCACGGATCACAAAGTGCGAAATATATCTTCACACGGAAGGAGTTGAACATCGACAAAGAAGATGGTTGGGCGATCAAGGATTACATTGTGAAATTCTTTATCACGGGAAAAGCAAGCGTTGTGGCAAGCGCTTTGAGTAGAAAAGGAAGGAGAAGTTATTCAATTGACAACTCGAGAGGATTTAATAAGAGAAATGGAAAGGTTGGAAATAGAGGTGGAGGAACCAAGAGAAGCGGAAGGAAGATTTCTCATGATGAGAGCTCACTGAAGCGTTATTGGATAGAATAAAGGAAGCCTGAGAAAGATGAAGAATGTGAGAAGATAAAGAAGAGAATAGTAGAAGATAAGGAAGAAAGGTTCAAAGTAGATAAGGATGGTATATTGAGATTAGAATTGAGTATGGGTGCGGTATAATCAGAGAGAGAGAAAATCCTACGAAGCACACAATCTGACGTATTAGTACATCCGGGAGGCACAAAAATGTCTGGGATCTTGACACCATTTTGGTGGCCTAATTTGAAAAAGAGAGGTTTGCGGCGTGTGTTAGCGGATGTCTTACTTGTCAAAAGTCAAAGCGAGAACACGGAGGCCAAGTGGACTACTTCAAGCCATTTGGAAATACGGAATGGAAATGGGAGCACATTACGATGGATTTCGTGGTTGGACTTAGGTTACCGGAAGGATTCTGATGCCATTTGGGTCATTGTGGACCGACTAACAAAAGGCGACTCATTTTCTACCCATCAAGATTCGATTCAATTTGAACCAATTAGCAAACTTGTATGTAAAGGAAATCGTATCGCGACATGGAGTGCGGTGTCGATTGTCTCCGTCGAGATCCGCGTTTCACGTCAAAAGTGCGGAAAAGTTTGCGAGGAGCGAATGGGAACTCAATTGAGATTGAGTCTTGCCTATCACCCTCAAGTGGCAGGCGAGTGAGCGAACCATACAAGCGTTGGAGGACATCTTTGAGAGCTTGCGTGATGGACTTGAGGGAATTGGGACGACCATTTACCATTAGTAGAATTAAACTTACAATAATAGCTATCATGCGAGTATCGGTATGCCGCATATATGAAGCTCTTTACGGGAGAAAGTGCGGGGCGCCATTATGTTGGGATGAAGTCGGAGAGCGGCGACTTTTGGGACGAAATTAGTCGACCAAGCGGCCGGCGTGGTAGCAACAATAAAGGGGCAAATTGGTAGCGACTCAAGATCGCATGTGAAAAAGAAATCTGTGAGCTTGCATCGTCGAGGCAAGAGACTTTGAAGTCGGTGGTAGTTGTGTGTTTTGAAGGTATCTCCTTGGAAGGAAAGATCAGATTAGGAAAGAAAGGAAAATTGAGTCAGGGTTCATAGGGCCATTCGAGATATTGAAGCGAGTGGTGAAGTGGCATACAAAGTTGCTTTGCCACCCAGCTGGAACACATCCACAGCGTGTTTCATATTTCCGTTACTCTGATAGTACAAGTCGACTATAAACACGTAATTTCCTATGAGCCCATTCAAGTAGAGAAGAATCGGCATATGAAGAAATTCTGTTAGGATAATAGATAAGAAAAGAACAAATGCTAAGAAACAAAGTTATATCTTACATTAAGGTTGTTTGGCGAAACCACGATGTCGAAGAGGCCACGTGGGAATTAGAAGATAGGATGAGGAGAGACTATCCCCATCTTTTAGTATAACCACATATCAATTCGAGGATGGAATTTTTATAAGGGGAGAGGATGTAATACAAGTAAATTTTATGATTTAATATTATTATTAAATAGGTAGGTGAATTATTTATTTTACAAATGCTTACGTGGCATGAGGAGAGTAACTCAATTGAATTAAAATTGAAATTTGTTGATGATCGATAAGATAGGTTCATGAAATGTCTTGTGTGACCTGATGATGGACTTAGTGAAGGATGATTAAGCATTTGCATGTTTAAAGTCAAATAATAAATTGGGAGTCTAGCCCGATAAGTTAATTGATGGACTTTTGAGTTATTGATAAACTTGGGATATTTAGAATCATTCGGAATCCAACAAAATAGTTAGCGAGAGTACAAGTATTGGTTAAATTAAAATGTGGCGTGGGGGCGTGGGCTGGCCAAGCTAGCCCTTGTCTATATGTCTGAGATCTACTCTCTTGTCCCCAAATTAGGGTCACCAAGTACAAAAAACGATAGCCTAAACTCTCTTTACGCAAATTTCAAAATTTGCTTAATCCTAGGCATGCATGGCTAGCTAAGTGGCCAGGTATGGAGTGATTGAACAACTCCTTAAATAACCATTGTTCATTTCTATTGCACCATGAATCCCAACATTGGGTAAAGCAAAGTATACGGTCCATGTTTTCTCTTTAAATACACAACCATTTTAAGGCGGTCTGTTTTTTAGTGATAAGAGTGTTGGAGAAATGCGAGTAAAGAATTCTTAGTTCTTTAAGCATTACCAAATCGGTGTGTGAGATATCAAGGTTAAAGCTCGAGAAGGTATAATTTCTACTCAGTTCTTAACTTGAGTCTTGTTGATTCTCGTTTTTTGATTATTAGGTCAAGTATGATGAATTAGCATGATAAAGGGTGTTTAGAAAGTTTTACCGTGCATGAATCGTTAAAAATTATGCGGAATCAAGTTGTGGCTACTCTGCAAAAGCAGAGCATGTTCACAGCTTACGAAATCCATGGGGTGCTTATTTGCACCGTGCTTAGAGAACAATGATGGGTTCGGTCGTATTAGACCTTGTATTAAGAAATTCCCTTAGGTTGTATGCATATAGTAAAGTCTTAAATTAACTTAAGCGAACTTAAACTTTAGCCGAAGTAGTGTAGGCCAAAGTCTCTGAAGAAGCTGCCGGACAAAGCGTGATGTCTTGAGACGAGCGTAATGTCTTGGACAAAGCGTGATGTCTTGGACAGAGCGTGATGCGTAAGCGTAATGTCTTGGACAAAGCGTGATGTCTTGGATGAGCGTAATGTCTTGGACAAAGCGTGATGTCTTGGACAAAGCGTAATGTCTTTGGACAAAGCGTGATGTCTTGGACAAGCGTAATGTCTTTGACAAAGCGTGATGTCTTGAATGAGCGCGATGTCTTGACGAAGCATGTTGTCTTGAACAAGTCATAATATCTTGGACATGGCGAGATGTCCGGAACTCGGAGAGCGACATCGTAACTTGATATAAGGATGGATTAATAAATACTCCTATCTTTGTTGTAAACTATTAGTACGAATGAGTTCTAAGTAGAGAATTTTACCAACCGGGAAAATAAATCTAATACTTGCAAACATCGTAGAAAAAGGTCGGTGGGATTAATAGGCGTTATGGTCTACTTAAAGCAATGAACCTCTTAGAACTTGAGGAAGAAAGATTATGAATAAGCTAGCGGTGGTCGATAGTATGAGCATGTTAGTGTACCATTATGAGTTTTGATGGAGTGCAACGGATAGAAAGAAAAATGTGTTATGTGTACATGTTGTTGATATATATCAAGTGTGTTTGGCTAATGAATACCTATACTTACATGAATAGAGATGGGACATAGTTCGTTGAGGTGTTGAGGTGATTTTTAGTAGTATTATTAGTAGTAATCAGCGCTAAAGGCAAGCAAGTTTTTCTTACTCTACCTTGATTTCAAGTATGCAAGTTTTCTATCCTAACTTATTGTTATTGTTGGGCAAATTCCTAACCTCACTCAAATTTACAATGAGCAAGTGTCAAGAACACTATTATTCTTTGTGTTGCTGAGTTCCTTAATTCACACACTTTATCGTTGAATTGTTGTCATATCAATCATATTTTATCAAGCAAATATCTGCTACATTAGAAAATCACTTGTATACCTTGGCGTTGTTGTAAGCATTGGACTTATCATTCCTCGATGCATGATGAAAAAGCTATCTAAGCCCTTGATTTGGCTAGACTATTATTATGAGTTAAAGAGCTATCAAAGCGGAGATTGATTTGTGTGCGGACTATCGTAAATCTCTTGAGATGAACAACCCTCATAGAAGGGAAATTATATATTTGTCGAGGAGGCAAGCGATATATTTATGAGTATGATTAAATGTTATGCATAACATAGGGTACCTTAAGGTGATCACTGATGTACTCGTGGATGTTGGATTCTGATGTAATCTTTATTAATTCTAGTAAGAGTTCTTGGTCTTAGTTTGCTTCGATATTTTCAATTATGTTGAACCTCGAAATGAATAAATCACGAGATTTTGTTGATATCCTTGGTCCATAGCGACACTGTTGAATACTCTTGGTATTCTTGATATCCTTGAACTATCAATTATTATTATACCTTTGAAAGATTCAAATGCTATAAGCTTGCTTGTTCTTCTAGCTATATTGCTTCTTTGGGCAAACTTGTTGCTCATTCTTGCTTCTAAAACATTATTACGAAAAAAAAGCGAAAGGCGGTACTTGAGGAAAGGACAAGGGAAAGGGCAAAGCTGACAGAATAATTTAGCCCTTAAGACTAGAAGTATTATTATTATTATTATTATGATGTATTCAAGAATGATTAAGCTATGTTAAGCTAATCACAGAATTGTTGTAGTAATGGTTTACGGTACCTTGGGGCGTGAATATTTATATTACATCAATGTAAATTATTCTATTATTTAGTTGTTAATGATTTTGTAAGATATTAGTAGTAGTAGTAGCGTGATGCAGAAATTCGAGATATGAGTGTACGAAATTTTCCCGTAGTGCATTGATGGACGAGTTTTTGGTATGATTATGGCTATGGATTCTCTTGCCCGAGGTGCAAAGATGAATTGTTTTATGACATGATCGGGAATAGTTGATGAAAATACGATTATCTTTGGCCCGTAGTGCATGGATAATTTGTGGTCGTGATACTAAAGAATATTCTTGGCCTGTAGTGCAGGGATGATTTGATGATGTGAATTATTTATTGAGCTAAGTCGCAGCCATAAAAGTGATGAAAAACCTTTTAAATCATAAAAGATAGTAGATTCTATTCTCTACTTGACTCTTCTAATGGATTGCTTGTTTCGCTGCAGTTAAACTTGATGTTTGTTATATTGTATCAGTTTAACACTGTTGAAGGCTAACGATAAATTATTCTGCATTATCTTAGTCATAATATTTCTTACTAGGCTAGTTGAGCTCACCCTTTCTTTCACTGTTCTCTTCAGGAAATGAGAACGTAGCTGGGACTAGTTGGGGAACAGAGTGATGGTCCTAGATGGTGCATTTGTAGTCCTCACTATTCTGTGAAATAGTGTGATAATAATTGTAATGAGGACTCCTTTTGAGTTTGTATACTCTCTAGTAGACAATATTTGTATTCAAACTCACAGTTTATGTTTTGTCGTATTGTACACGACAGTTATATTATTAAGTTGTATTTGAATTATGTACCATGTATCTGGCGACTTAAGATGGGTGATGTATACCTAATTTTGGGGGCGTCACAATACGCATTACATTTCCCTTTCGGAAATCTCTTTCACAAACCCTTAGGTTTTAAGTCCGCAGGCGAAAACTTTGTTTGCCATAACGAAAATATTATTGGATATTCCATAATATCTTCATATTCTATCATTACTCGTTTCTCGGAATTTTAAACCTAAGCTCCGAACGAAATCGGATGAATAGTGTTTTTACGGGAAAATTCTCAGAAAACATTCTTTTTCATCTTGATAATTAAAAACAACTAATCCTAGCACATAGCCAGATTACTAACCATATTCACACATTCTAGGTCATAGAATGACCTACAAACACCTTGCTCAAATAATTAATCAATTAAATTCATTTAATCCACATAATTAAATAAAAATTTAATTCATTAAAAATTCGAATTCTCGGGCATTACACACACACACACACACACACACATATATATATAGGGGCAGATCAATGTCACTAAGTTTTTTACACAATTTTTTGACTCTTAGATTTGAACACTCTTAATGGCTAAGATTAAAGCTGATTTTTAATTTATAACTAAATAAAAATAAAAACAAAACCTGGAGCTTTTCATCTTTATCTTTTTCACGTCTAAAACTTCGACCTAGAGCTGTCAAACTATCAGATAGAGGAAGTCCAAGATGTATCATCCAACTCTCACCTATATCTAGTATGTTACCATAATCTTTATTTTTTTTTATTTAGTTATAAATTAAAAATCAGCTTTAATCTTAGCCATTAAGAGTGTTCAAATCCAAGAGTCAAAAATTATGTAAAAAACTTAAGGTGTGTTTGATTAGCTCTTAACGCCTCTTAATTGGAGTGCCTCTAATTCGGGGTCAGAGGCAAAACATGTTTGGTAAAAAAAAAATTCCTCTTAGTGCCTCTTAATAGGTTAGACACAAAATTAAAGCTTAACCATTTAGAGGCACATCTGAATGAGTTTATATTTTTTTGGACAAAAATATCATCTTTAATATTATTAATTTCCTTTTGTATCCATTATAACCCTCTTCCTCTCTCTCTCTCTCTCTCTCTCTCTCCACTTTACAATCCAAGCTTCCGGCGACTTTCAATCTTCACAACTTCCCCATAATTCCAAGCCTCCTCCTTTTTCTATTTTTCGGTGACCTCCTTTTTCTATTTTTCGGCGTCTTTCACCCTTCACAACTCTCTCTTTCTCCTTTTCTGTGTTTGTATACTTTTGTGGGTGTAGGTGATGATGGGTTGTGCTCACAGCAGGTGTTCGCATACTTCTCATATCACAGACATCATCATTACTAGCTTTTTCCGTCACAAACTTTAGAATTACAAACCAAAAAAACCAACTCAATATTTTATACCTATATATCATACATATTATTCCATCAGGTTTTTAAAATCAGAACCGTCTGAATTTCTTAATTCGTCTTCTTGAAAACTTACCCATGACTGACTGAAACCCATCTCTAGAGGAAATTATATATATTGCTGCTGCTACTTTTGCTTTCTATGGCGGGTCGGAGATTTCTTTACAGTGGTGCGAATGGATCGAATTTGAGTAGTGTTCTGCTTCCTAATTCTTCTGATTTCTTTACAAGAATGTTTGATGAGTGTTTAATTATAGTTTTTTAATAAAGAAATTGGAATGCATTTCGAGCTATTTATGAATAACCATTATGTTTGGCAATTTTGTAGTTTATATATTTTTTTCTTTTGTTTAGAGGGTTAAAATGGTAAAATATTGTTATTCAAACATTTTGAAAAAAAAATATCAAACAACATTTTTTCATTCAGATACAATTGTATTCAGATGATCTATATTATTCAAACGTCTAAATTGTTCAGGTCTTAACACTCGGTTTTATCAAACACCACCTTAGTGTCATTGATTCTATATATATATATATATATATATATATATATATATATATATATATATATATATATATATATATATATATATATATATATATATATATATATATATAATACCAATTAATATATATAATATTATATATATATATATAATCAAAAAAAGTATAATATATATTAATATTATAATACTTTATTATATATTATATATAATATATATCTAATATATATATATAATATATAATTATAATACATAATAATATATATCTAATATATAATATAATATATATTGTATATATATATAATATTATATATATTAATTGGTATTATATATATTTTGTATTATATTATATTATAAGTAGAATATAAATATATATATATATATATGTGTGTGTGTGTGTGTGTGTGTGTGTGTATGTATTTATTGTAGAGATGAGAATCAATTATGATTTTTCCTCACAGTTTCATTAAACAAAATAGAGTATATATACACAGAGGGATAACAAGATCACTTCTAAATACAAGAGGAAGTCCTAATCTGAAGGAATACTCAGCTACTCTGCTATATATATACAAGTAAATATTTGAATTTGAATAAAGATCTGATAACAAATCTTTGTTACATGTTGATATGCCCCCTCAAGATAGGCCTCGTGTAGAGAGGCCAATCTTGTCTTGTAATTTTTGAAATTGAGAATGAGGCAGAGGTTTTGTTAGAAGATCAACAAGATGGTCTGCAAATGAAACATGAGCCACACGAAGAGCACCAGATTGAAACTTGATCACGAAGGAAGTGATAATCAACTGTCACATGCTTCATTCGAGAATGGAAGACGAGATTTGAACTTAACTGTGTTGCATGTACGTTGTTGCAGTAGACAACTGGGGGGCTGACCAGATTGATGCAAAGTTCAGAGAGCAAAGAGCGAACCCAGCAGAGTTAAGCAAAGAAGAAGCAAAGAATCGAAAGCGATATTCAAACCTTTTAGAAGAAACGAGCCACAATTTTCTGCTTTTTAGAGCTCCAGGAAATGAGATTGTTGCCTAGGTAAACAAGGTAATCACCAGTTGAAGAGTAGTCATCCTTGTTACCTGCCCAGTCAGCATCAGAGAAGCCATGTATCGAATCGGAGAAATCATGAAGGGATAGTGGTGAGTTGCGATGAAGAAGAAGGTCATCATTTAAGGTACCACTGAGGTAACGCAAAATTCTTTTAACCAGAGTCCAATGTTTATCTGTTGGTTGATGCATAAACTGAGACATTTTGTTTACAACAAATGAAATTTTTGGACGAGTGAGAGACAAGTATTGAATGTAAGACCCCAACTTATTATAAATGAAATTGAATTTCTCTATTTATTATTTTGAAATAGTAAGGGTTGAATTGATTAATGTGGTTAGTTATGGGTAAAATGCGCAAATATTTTAAATAAGCAAGTGGTTATAAAATATTCATTTTTATCAAAGAATATTCGTTTGATCGTGGAATATTCTTCCTGTCGGGGAATATTCATACGACGGCGCAGTCTTTTGTGGGCCCCATAACGGAAAGCGATTGGATGAAGAAAACGACAAGTATAAGTTGTTTATAAATAACTACAGAAGTAGTTATTCTCAATTAATCTTGTTGGAATACCCGGTGGTTAAAACACACGATGTACGTTGTTGCCGCAAGAAAAAGAGATATCAGATTGCACCAATTATTGATTCTTACGTAAGAAGGCACTACTCAATAATTGTTACAGTCATTACTGTTTAATATTTTATTTTATTGATTCAATAATTGCTACGTTGATATTTTATATTACTGTTGTTTCAATAATTGTCACTACACAGTATTTTTCATTATCGAAGCAATAATTCATATTATCTGAATAATATTATTAGATAACATTATTGGTAATGTCTAGAAAGTTCTGTCTAAGGAGAGGTTTGGTCACCTAATTGCGCGCCAGTAAGGAGAGATCCTTATTGGAAAGCTCCCTCTTTCCTGGGAACGACCTGGTTGCCAGTACTGTGATTCTGTAATATTATTTGTGAATAATTAATTATTGATTTATATGATAAAGAAAATATTCATTTTATGTGGATATAGATGGAGAACATTTTTTAATGTGACAATTGTTGAAAATTGATATTTTATCTTTTTCGATAAAATAATTCATTTAAATATATTATTATATTTTAATAATATAATAATGGTGATATTTTTACAATGAATGTGGGATATATGAGTATATGAGGAGGAAGAGTATTTTTATTGCAATAAATGTTAAAAATATGTTTTTCATGTTGGTGGACCCATTTCTTGACTAAAATTTGATTATAGCTTGTAAAATCGTCCGTATGTGAATATCGGTCATTTTTTGTTTGGAATTTGGAAAAACTTTCTTCTGCAAAGTTGTAGATAATGGAATTTACTATGGAAAAGACATAAGGTTCAAATTTTTCTGACAAAAGGGCTATCTATTATGAATTATCGAAGTTCTGAAATTCCAGAATAATTGATTTTTGAAGTCCTAAATATTTTTAATAAGAAAAACATTTTTTTGATTTAGGTGAGGAGGGTCACTCTTGGTGGCTGATGTTTTGAATCAGATTATGTGTGCATAAGAATTTAATAAATATATATTAATATTTTATTAAATTTTCTGCTTTGGTGTTCTAAGCATTTTCCTATAAATAGGGTGCTTAGGTTAGAATTGAAAAACACACCAGAAACTGAAGTTTTCTCTCTATAGTAAATCCTCAGTCCTAAATGATGATATTACTGAATATCTTTGGCCTGTAGTGCAAAGATGAAAGATTTCTGATGAATATATTTGGCCCATAGTGCAAAGATGAACAGGTGTTTAGATGAACATGACCAACTGATGAATATCTTTGGTCTGTAGTGCAAAGATGAATATTTAATTCCAGATATATATTGATTGATGTTACAGGGATAAAATATCGACAATGAACTTTTAAATTCATATATAAAAGATAGTAAATTTCATTATCTACTTAGCTCTTCTAATGAATTATTATTTCCGCTACGAATATTGATTTAAAACTAGTTGTCTATTGTATTCTATTAGATTTTTTTCCTGTTGAGGACTAACGATAATTTGTTTTATGTTATCTTAGTCATAATGTTCTTTACTGGGCTAGTTGAGCTCACCCTTTTCCTTTTTGTTTCATTTTTCTTCTTAGGAGGCGAGAATGTAGCGAGTACTAGTCGGAGTGTGGAATGATGGTTCTAGAAGTTATTTAGTAGTCCTCACTATTTTGTAAAATAGTGTATCAATAATTGTAATAAGGACTTATTTGAGTGTGGATATTGTCTAGATGACAATATTTGTATTTAAACTCACAGTTTAAGTGTTGTCGTATTTTGTTCGACAGTTGTATTAATAAAGTTGTAGTTGTTTCTGTACCATGTATTTGGCTACTCAGAATGGGTGTTGTATACCTATTTTGGGGGCGTCACATTGAAGGCTACCCACTACAGTTGTATATTCTGTGGGGTCAGAGAGAGGTGATCCAAATGATAACTTGATGGAGGACGAGCTGGTTGGTAAAAGTGTTTGAACTGGTTTGGCAGCTTGCATATTAGTTCTAGTGAGCAGATCCTTTATATATCGTCTTTGTGAGAGTAGTAGTCCATGACGATGAGGAACAACTTCGACACCAAAAAAATATGATAGAGGACCCAGATCTTTGAGAGAGAAACGTTGAGCTAGACACACAACAACTTGGGATACAAGATTGTTACTATTCCCAATGATTATAATGTCATTAACGTATACTAGCAGATAGAGGAGGTTGGTTCCAACGTGTAGAATAAACAGAAAAGTGTCAGAGTGAGAGTTCTTGAACCCAGAATCTACAAGAAATTGGCGCAATTCATGATACCATGTAGATATGAGAATCAATGAGTATATATACACAGAGGGATAACAAGATCACTCTTAAATACAAGAGGAAGTCCTAGTCTAAAGGAAGACTCAGCTACTCTGCTATATACAAGTAAATATTTGAATTTAAATAAAAAACTGTATTTATATGGGTTAGGGAATTTTTGTACAATATTTTTTTCTCATTCCTTTATTCTTTGGAATCGGAATTTCTTATGAGGGTAAGGAATCACGATTCTAATATATAAAGAAAACGCAATTACGTCGAAATGATCATTTCGATCAAACTTAACATACCAAACGTGAAAAAGGAATACTTGATCGAAATGGCTATTACTTTTCGGCCTCAATTCCTTCAAACCAAATGGCTCATTACTCTTTAAGCTAAGGATTATGTCACATAAAATATATAATATTGTTGCTGGAAAGCAACATATACAGGCTGTTAGCAAAATCACCTTCTGACTTCTCTTGCTTCTTCACAACTACTTGTTTTTGCAAAAATATTTTAAATACCTCAAATAAGAGAGTTCGAAATAAATACCCCTTTTGGTCGGTATAAATGCTAAAAAAAATTGAACAATTTATACATTTCTATGTTAAAAATTGACGGAATTAGTGTCTATCCTTCCCTTGACATGTCAAGAATTAAGCGTCTTACCTTTTATTTAAGAAAGTGATATTTCTACCGTCATTATACATGACACTTTTTTTGTAAAAATATTAAAAAGTATTATAAAAATATCAGTCTCTTTTATTTATTGTGATGATTTTTATTGCATTAAAAGATAATCAGACACATGTTTATACAATTAAAGAAAAATAAAGAGTCCGGCTATATTTCAAAAATTTTGTACAATTACGACATATGGATAGGATTATAAATTGACCCACTGTATTATATTAAGAAAATTATCACTAATGGTTATATACGTAATTCATATAAAAAAAGTCGATACATATAGTTGTAAAAATTTTATTTTTTGAATAAAAATAGAAGAGAGAATTGTAATAAATTTTCATTTTACTCACGGTGGACCTCACAAATTTACACTAACGATTCTCTTTTTTTTAAAAAGAAAACTAATGGACTCTATTTAAGTACTTTAATTTCGAAGATAAAATAGATTTTATATACTATTAGATACAAATTTTCGCGTTGCGGCGGGATTATTCAAATTTTTAATAATAAATATGTGAGTACAATTAATAAATTAAAATATAATAAAAAATAGTATATTATTGTGCTATGATTAAATAGTATAATTGAATTAGAGAAGTCAAAAAAAAAAAGACCATAACACATTTAAAACGAATAAGTCTAAAAGAATAAATTTGTACTAAATAAAGGCAACAATTAAAAAGTAAATTTGTACACGAGACTCGGGAGTGTGGATTAGAACCAAAACTCTACATGCCATACCAATAAAATACCTCATGTCCTTGTCATTTACATGCATACTTACATGTTTATGTTTATTTATAATATTAACAAAACCAAAATAAGACTTAAAATGAAGATACTAAATAATCAAATTAAGAAATAAACCTAGTTCCTTACTGTTGATATAAGAAACGTGAATAGCTCTAATCTAAACACAAACTTTCCAATCAAAAACCCACCAAAATTTTCAATTAAATATGATTGACATCACAAATATCAGATCAATCAAATCAATTGCAAACATTATTCCGCATATCAGCAACTAAATGCAAATGCAATGATCTCAAATTTTAGCACATAATATCTAAAAATTTAGAAAATAGACAAACCAATGAAATAATTACACCCGCTTCTGGGTTATGTTTCACACTCCTGCATATAGTTGTAACCTGTAAGTAATAATGTGTGTATATAATGGCTCTTCCATCGTGCGAAACGTGAATGACATAAGAAGAGGAAAGACATACAGACAAAACGGAAAAGAAGATGAAAATTGACCGTGAAAGAAGAAGAAGCCATGGTTGCTATTCACTTATGAGAATAAATAATTAGCTTGATTAATATATGTATATATATGTATGTATATGCATGGAAGATTAGGTCAGGTGATCATTAACATTATTTCAAACTCTAATTCAGTTAGGAAGTTTTATCCATATACAATTGTGCTCATTAGTTGTTGAAGAGATTAAATTCTACTTGATTTGTTATTATTTATCCATAATTTAAAAAAGAATATGATATAATTAAGATAATTGGTTTGTTATTATATATCCATAATTTAAAAAAAGATAGGATATAATTAAGATAATTGGTTTCTTATTATTTTTCCATAATTTAAAAAAGGATAGGATATAATTAAGATAATTGAGACATAATTTAAATTATTTAAGATGGACAAGTGTTGAATTTGTAGAAGGACATTTGTCAATATATGGTGTCATGTACTGTGATTTAGTATTGCTATTCACTTATGAGAATAAATAATTAGCTTGATTAATATACGTGTATATATATATATATATATATATATATATATATGTATGTATGTATATACATGAAAGATTAGGTCAGGTGATCATTAACATTATTTTAAACTCTAATTCAGTTAGGAAGTTTTATCCATATACAATTGTGCTCATTAGTTGTTGAAGAGATTAAATTCTACTTTGTTTGTTATTATTTATCCATAATTTAAAAAAGGATATGATATAATTAAGATAATTGGTTTGTTATTATTTTTCCATAATTTAAAAAAGAATAGGATATAATTAAGATAATTGAGACATAATTAAAATTATTTAAGATGGACAAGTGTTGAATTTGTAGAAGGATATTTGTCAATATATAGTGTAAGACCCCGAATTTTATGAAATAAAAGTATTCAATTTTTCTTATAATTACTATTCAGTAAATGGTTAAATTGATAAAAGTTAAAGTTAAGGGTGATATATGAAATTTTTTTCAAAATACACAAGTGGTTATAAAATATTCATTGTTTCACGGAGAATATTCGTTTGGTCGTGGAATATTCTTTCCGGTTCTGGGGAATATTAATCTTGATTTTGCAATGACCATTTGTGGGTCCCATAAATGAATAACTTGTCGGATGAAGAAAATGACAAAATTAAATTTTTATAAATAAATAGCAGTAATCGTTCATCAATTAACTTTGTTGGAATATCCGGTGGTTAAAATCTGATGTCTGGCGTGTTTGCAGATAAAGAAAGTAGCACCTTTATTTTTACAGTATTTTTGAATTATTGATCCTTACATAAGAAGGCACTACTCAATAATTATTACGATAATTCTTGTTCAATATTTTATTTTATTGATTCAATAATTCTTTGCGTTGATATTTTATATTATTGTTGTTTCAATAATTATCACCGCACAATATTTCTCATTATCAGAATAATAATTCATATTATTTGAATAATATTATTAGATAGCATTATTGACAATGTCTAGAAAGTTACATCGAGGAGAGGTTTGGTCACCTAATTAATTGCTGGCGCGTCGAGGAGAAATTCTTATTGGAAAGCCCTTCTTTCTGGGAGCGCCCTAGTTGTCATAATTGTGATTACGTAATATTATTTGTGAATAATTAATTATTGATTTATATGATAAGGAAATATTTATTTGATGTGGATATAAATGATGAATTTATTTATGTGGTTATAAATGAAGGAATTAATGTTGAGGTATTTTATCAGTATTTTTGTCGGAATGAATGTATTAAAAATTAAACCAGTATTTTTGAGATATATTGCGTGAGTTATAATTTTTAATCCGATCGTTGGATCGTTGTAATTTTTGGCTATGTTATACATATATAAGTTGAGTATATATCCACAAATTTTGAACCGTTAAAAAAGAACGTATGATTTGTTATGAATTTTAAGAGGTGAATGATTCAGAAATTATTGAAGTATCCGAATTTAGCATTTTGGTAGAAAATTATAGAATTGAGTGGACCTCACTAGTGGTTGGTGAAAAAATGTGCTGAAGTTTATTTCAAATGTGGTGGGTGGGAATAGTAGCAGGTAAATCTATCAGGTTGCAGGTCAAGTCTGCTAAAATTTTCCTATAAATAGAGGGCTAAGTTAGAATTGAAAATCACACCAGAAACAAGTTTTCTTTCTCTCTATATTATCAAGCATATTTTTGAGAGTATTTAGATACTTTGAGAGTTTCTATTTAATAGAAGTTTCCTTGGTTTTTCATCCAGATATTCGATCAATTAATCTTGCTCTTTTTGAAGTGAAAGGATTTTAAGGGTTATTATGTTTTTCAGTTCGTACTTCTTCTGACCTTCAGAAAATTCTGGAAAAATTTGAAATGATATGTTGATGAGTTTTATTGATTGTGTCCAAAAATGGTGATTTTTGGATGTATAGATTAAGAGTTATGAATTTTATGAGAAAAGACTATTTTAAAAGTAACCGCTTATAACTCCTTATGGTTAACTCCAAAATTGATAAAATTTTTATTGGGAGTACATCTATATAATATCAGTGTACTCTGTGAATTTTGGAATTTTTGGATAAAAGTACAATTTATGATAAATGTCTAAATATTCGGCTGGTTTTGGCCATATGAAAATAGTAAATGAATTTTAAAATTCTAAGAAAAATATATGTTCAATATGGGACTATATTCTGCTAAATCCCAGAAAAGAAATATTTTTGGAACTGATTTGGTATTTTTCATGAAAATAGACTTGTTATGAATAAATGAGTTAAATATGTTATGTGAAGGAAGAAAATTAGAAAATATGATTTTATGGCTTGAGAATCATATATGTGGTATATGCAGATTTTTGATGAGGGTTTTGATTATCGGTGATGAAATCTTATAAGTTTGGCATTTTATGATGATTAAATGCATTATTTAGTAAAGTGTAAACAATTAAAATAAATTATTTATAAGTTTATGAAATATTATTCTTTCAATATCATTATACCGAAATATTAGTATGGATTTTATTGTAAAATTTTTACCTTTTTGTGTCAGAGTTACTATTCATGAGTTACTATTCATGAGTTACTATTCACGAGTTACTATTCACGAGTTACTATTTACGGATACTATTCACTACAAAATTGGTTTCTTTTTCTAACCAAATTATAGTTGATTTATGAATATTACTCTGGAGATTAAAACTATATATTGATTATATTGATTTTATTATCATATATAATATTTTTATAACCACGATGTTGAAATTCTCTTTCAACTTTGGAGTGTAAAGATGAGTAGATTATTGGTATGATCATGACTAGGGTTCTCTTTGGCGATAGTGAAAAGTTGAATTGTGGTGGTATGATCATGACCATTGAATTTATAATTGAATATCTTTAGCTTAAGTGCAAAGGTGAATTGATCAACATGGTTATAATTATTGTTTATATAAATTACGAAATGATTATATACTTCTTTGAGATATTAATATATTTGGCACAGTAATGCAAATATGAATCTGTTGATGAATATATTTGGCTTGTAGTGCAAATATGAAGCTGTTGAGGAATATCTTTGGCCCAGAGTGCAAAGATGAATTGTTGATGAATATCTTTGGCGAAGAGTGCAAAAGATGAGCATTAATGAATATCTTTGGCCGTGGTAAAAAAAGATGACATGTTATTGAATATCTTTGGCGATTAGTGCGAAGATGAAGCGTGGATGAATATCTTTGGCCCATAGTGCAAAGATGAATTTATTAGTATGATTATGAGCAGGGCGTGATTTGGTATAACCATGATCTTTGATGTTTGGTAAAGACATGTGATGAAAATTATATTAAATCACAGGTGCGAAGAGGAATTTAGAATCACAATTATAATTATGAGATATTCATATAATTATGGAAAAGAACTGTTGATTGATGTTCTGAGGATAAAACATTGTTGGTGGACTTTTTAACATGGAGAAGATAATGTAATGTATATTTATTTGACTCTTCTAAATGGATTGCTCGATTCTGCTAGAACTATGATTTTTATCATCTACCATATGTTCTAAATCTCGATTTGTTATTGATGAAGGCTATTGATAATTTAATTATCTTTAGTCATGATATTCTTTCTTGAGCTAGTTGTGCTCACCCTTTTTGCTTCACAATTCCTTTCGTGTAATAAAAGTGTAATTTGGGTCGAAGCCGGGGTAACAAGGAATAAAGCGGTGGTCTCTAGTCATGTGGAGTTCTCCTAAAAGCAGTATAGACAAGTGTGTTGTATACATCTTTTAGTAGTTATATTTGGTGAATCATATAGGGATAGGCGAACCCAACGTTGGAAGGGTATTTTGCCACTATTATACAAGATGTCTAATGACATACAACCTCGTGTCATCATAAGACAGAGTTGTGCTCATCCACTTGCTGAGTATATTTACGAGCACTACCTATATAATCTTGGTGTTTGTATGAAGTATAATTCTCAATTTGAGACAGTGGAGATAATGATAAGTTAAGAGAAGACTCACCATTGGGAAGAATATAATAGTAATCTTCGTTTTTCTTTGGGGGTCTATTAGGTCAACCAAGGATAATTACGTGGCCATATGATATCTATCATAACCTAGAAGCATGGCCTCCATGTACGAAAGGTTTCTTGAGCACTTCCCAAAGATTCTAATTTCTAAAAGCAGGTTTTGACTATACATTTATGTAAGGTGTCATTGTGACGTCTTTATCCAAGGTTGGGATGAGAGTCACAGGTTGGTATATATATTTATATCCAAACTCACAAGATATATGTGTTGTTGTATTTTGCACGACAATTGTTGTAATAAAGTTGTAGTTGTTTTCTGTACCATGTATTTGGCGACTCAGAATGGGTTGGATGGAATGGACCTATTTTGGGGTTGTCACATATAGTGTCATGTACTGTGATTTAGTATATACTAGATACAAACCCCCGCGTTGCGGCGAGATTATTCAAATTTTTAATAATAAATGCGTGCGTACAATTAATAAATTAAAATATAATAAGAAAATAGTATATTATTGTGTGATGATAAAATTTTACACAAAAAAATAAATGAATTTACATTATAGAGGGTAGTGGTGAGGGTTTACTGGTTTATGCATTACACTCTAAGTATATGACTATTGCTTTTAAGCTCGTGGCAAATTAAGTGACCTCAACTTGTGGACAAATTATTTTTTCTACTCTTCTTTTTTTCTATTTTTTTTAAAATTTTTCTTGACCAAAGTGTAGCCAGCTGATTTATTTTCCCTGTCCTTTACTACTTTTGTATTTTGTTTACTGTAAAGAAAGGGTTACCTCAACTTAACTTTTTACAATCCATAACAAAAAGAGAATAAAAGGGTATAAATATATAAATAACTCAATGACCGACATGAACTTAAAAGATTAGTGGCTTAGCTGTTAACCCTATGTTAATTAAAAACCATGAAAAACACCCATAGCTGATGAAAACTGCAACAATGATGCTAGAAATTGCTAGTATAGCAGCAGTTATGCACCATTACTGACTAATCTCTCATCACCTCATGTCCTTATCATTTACATGCATACTTACATGTTTGTGTCTATTTATAATATTAACAAAATTAAAATACAGACTTAAAATGAAGATACTAAATAATCAAATTAAGAAATAAACCCAGTTCCATACTGTTGATATAAGAAACGTGAATAGCTCTAATCTAAACACAAACTTTCCAATCGAAAACCCAATAAAATTTTCAATTAAACACGATTGACAACACAAATATCAGATCAATCAAATCAATTGCAAATATTATTCCACATATCAGCAACTAAATACAAATGCAATAATCTCAAATTTTAGCACATAATATCTAAAAATTTAGAAAATAGGCAAACCAATGAAATAATTCAACCCGCTTCTGGGTTATGTTTCACACTCCTGCATATAGCTATAACCTGTAAGTAATAATGTGTGTATATAATAGCTCTCATTTTGTTAGTTCTCGGATAATGAATTGAACCAGACAATATTAGTTTCCGTTCACCATCAATATGGTGATGGCTCTTCCATCGTGCGAAACGTGAATGACATAAGTAAAAGAAAGATAGAGAGACAAAATGAAAAAGAAGAGGAAAATTGACAGTGAAGAAGAAGAAGAAGAAGCCATGATTGCTATTCACTTATGAGAATAACTAATTAGCCTGATTAATATACACATATATATGTATGTATATGCATAGAGGATTAGGTCAGGTGATTATTAACATTATTTTAAACTCTAATTCAGTTAGGAAGTTTTATCCATATAAAATTTTGCTCATTGGTTGTTGAAGAGATTAAATTCTACTTGGTTTGCTATTATTTTTCCATAATTTAAAAAAAGATAGGATATAATTAAGATAATTGGTTTGTTATTATTTTTCCATAATTTAAAAAAAGGATAGGATATAATTAAGATAATTGGGACATAATTAAAACTATTTAAGATGGACAGGTGTTAAATTTGTAGAAGGACATTTGTCAATATATAGTATCATATACTGTGATTTAGTATATATAATAGATTTTGTTTCAGAATTATATACTTTATACATCTTTTATAGGGCAATTTTATTTTTTGCCTTTTTTTTTAATTCGTTCATCTTATGTACGCTTTTTTTTATATTAAGAAATAGTAAAAAAAAATTAAAAAGAAAAAGAAAGAGACGTAGTAACATAGTGCGGAAGAGTCGGATAGTTTCAAAAGTCTTGTTGTAGTCATGTAGATCACACAGCGTGGCCCCACATCCCAAGTTTGGACTAGTCAAAAACACAAATATTTGTTGGACAAAGTTTTGAGGCGTCAAAATGGGATCAGATTATTATGAAATTAATTTTATAGTAATCAGTCATTTGATTAATATAATATTAATACATAAATAAAAAGATTAATTTTTAATTTATATATTAATATTATATTGATTAATTGATCAAAATTAATTTTATATTAACCGATCGCCATGTATGTGATCAAATTACCAAAGAGCATATAAAGTTAGTTTTCTGTCAAGCTAGAGTAGGTAAGCTTTGGACCACTTCCTTGAGGGATAGTGACTTCTTTAAAGGCTCCGTTTGAATGACCTGAAAGGAAAATAAAAAATAAATAATCGTTTAATTTTTTCTTATGTGTGTTTGGGTGTTATAAAAAACTGCTAGTCCACTAGCTATTTTTCAACACGAAAGTTTTTTCCACAAATCTCATCATGAATTTTTTTAATAGGATTTTTTTCCACAAAATTATAATAACTTCAAGCTCGGTTAGAAAGATAATTTTAAAAAGAATTAGTTTTCTTATCAATATCGTCTTACCATTTTATCAAGAAAAATTTTATGCAGACATGATAATTGAACACGAGTGCTTTACAATTTCACCTATTTGTATTTTGACCCCCCAAGAGCTCTTTCATCAAACGCTGGTGGATAAATGCAACTTGAATTCACAAGGATATATTAATCATGTTAGGCCTTCATTGTTTAGTTGTAATTTTTTTTAGAACTAATACCTAATATTACAATTCAATTTTAAGGATAAATTAAAAGGGTGTTTAGAATCGATTATAATAATAAAAATATTAATATTAAATTAATATACATAATTTAATGCTAACATCCATAATTTTTGCATATGAGAACGTAAGAGAAGAGAAATACTTGGACGATAAGGAATATAAAGAACAGAAATTAGAAGGCCATTGAATTTTCCAGCCACGTCAAAACGAGAAAAACATGCCAGAATACTTAACAGAAGACTTAATATATTGGGTTTGACATTTTGCTTTACAATATATATAGGCTTTAACATTTTGCTTTATCCAATGGAGTTTATTAAACATTAATTTTATAATATATGATGTTTTAGATAATTTTATTTTTTTAAAATTATTTGATGTTTTATATAATTTAAGAGAAATGGTCACAATTTTTACAAAATTACTCATGAAAAAATGTTACAGATGAGGGAGAGTGTGAGATAAGTATATGGTAAATGGTATTATAGACAATTAATACTATATTTAATGTTATACAATCATTTCTTTAATTCTTTTGCACAACTCTAAAGTATCATATATTATGGGACGGATGAAGTATAATTTCTAAAGTCATTTGAACCTTAAAAAACAAAAATATATAATACTCTATCCGTTTCAAAATTAGATATATATTTTGACTTTTTTGAATCAATTCGTCAAATCTTAAAATTTAAAATTGATATGAAATTATTTACTTTTAATACAAACAAATAAAATAGTTGTAAACTAATTATAAAGTACTGCTTATTATCATATTTGATATTTCCAAAATTTGAATGAAATTATATCAATTTTGAGTTTTAAAATTTCGAGAATTGACTTTAAAAAATCAAAATGAATCCATAATTTTGGAACTCATGTAGTATTAACTTTTCACCCAAAATGAACTTAGAAATAATAAAAAAATAGGCCATAAAAACTATTCTTTCCATCTCTTAATATAAGTCATTTTAGAGAAATATTTTTGTTTCTTAATATTTTTCGTGTGAGAAAGTAAGAATTAATTGCTTAGTTTCCAGTATTACCCTAATATTAAATATAATTTTAGTTCTCTCACTATTTTCTTTCCAATAAATAATACTCTCTTTTTTCAATACAATGACAATATATGCAATTGACATTATATTTAAAATATTCGTTGTGTCGGAGAATATTCGTTTGGTCGGGGATTATTCTTTTTGTCATGGAATATCCGTACGACGACATCATCATTGGTGGACCCCACAACGAAATAACTGTCGGAGTTAAAAAATGACAGAAATATCTTTTATAAAAATAACTATGAAAGTTTTATCGTTAAACTGCTGTTGAAATACCCGATGGTAAAAAATACAAGAATACACGTGGTTCATAGTAGCTACGGTATTGATTATTGATGCTTACGTAAGAAGCCACACGGTTTATTCAATTATTACTACGATGAATTCTTTGATAATATCTCTCATATTATTGATTCAATTATTGTCACAGTATAATTTGCATAATATTTATTATTAGTAAATCAATAATTGAGACGACAAAGTTATTCATATTATTATTTGCAATATTGACGATGTCTAGAAAGCTCTGTCGAGGAGAGGTTTGGTCACCTAATTGCGAGCCAATAAGGAGAAATCCTTATCGGAAAGCCCCCTCTTTCCTGGGAATGATCTGGTTGTTAAATATTGTGAGTTATAATATTAATGATGAATAATTGTTAAAATATTAAAAATGTGTTTATTAAAGATAAATGATTTGTAATAAATATTTATTCAATTTTTGATATAAATATAATGATTTGTTATGAGGCGTTGGTTGTAAGTTTGGCTTAGTATTCCATGGGAAGATTTACTAATTTTATGGACCGTCGGTGGTGGTTTTAATAATAAATCAATCTGGACCATTGATGGTGGTTTTAATAGTAAATCAATATGGACCATCGATGGAGGTTTTAATAATAAATCAATATGGACTGTCGGTGGTGGTTTTAAAAGTAAATCAATCTGGATCGTCGATTGTGGTTTTAATAGTAATCAATATTGTGACACCCCCAAAATAGGTATACATCACCCATTCTGAGTTGTCAATACACGGTACAGAAACAACTACAACTTTATTATTACAACAAAGAAATCTGTGAGTTTAAATACGAGATATTGCTATCTAAACAATATCCACATACAAATAAATTCTCATCATAATTATTGATACATTATTTTACAAAAATGGTTAGGACTACTAAACAACTCTCTAAAACCATCATTCTATACCCCAGACTGCGTACATTCGCTACATTCTCGCCTCCCCGAGAAGAAAAATGGAACAAAAAGAAAAGGGTGAGCTCAACTAGCTCGGTAAAGAATATTATGACTAAGATAATATACAACAAAATTATCGTTAGTCTTCAACGAGGGAAAAATCTAATAGAATACAATAGACAACAAGTTTTAAATCAATACTCATAATGGAAAATATTAATTCATAGAAGAGTTACGTAGAGGATGAAATCTACTAATATCTATGAATTTTAGATCCATCATCAATATTTTTATCCCCTGTAACATCAATCAATATATATCCGGAATCATATATTCATCCTTGCACTCTGAGGCCGAGGACATTCACCGATTGGTCATGTTCATCTAAAACACTGTCCATCTTTGCACTACGGGCCAAAGATATTCATCGAAATCATTCATCTTTGCACTACAGCCAAAGATATTCATCGAAATCATTCATCTTTGCACTATGTGCCAAAGATATTCAATAATATCATCATTTAAGACCTGAAAATGATGAAAATAATTTTTTTTTAAAGAAACGAATCCGGTGAAACAAAATGACAAGGATTAAGGATTAAGGATTCAGTACTTTGTTTTATCCACGTCCAAAAAAAATACCTCAAAAATAATCATAGTGGTGTAAAATTCAAGAATGATCAAAACATGGATACAATCAAAGCTAGTATCCGAATAGATATTTTGAGACGAAGAAATTTTTTTTTTTTCGATGAATAAAGGCCAGTATTCGTGAATAAGATCAGATACGTGAATAGTATCGTATACGTGAATAAGTAACCTACACTAAAAGTTCCAAATTTGATAAAACTTGATCAATATTTCAAAGATAATGATATTGAAGAAATAATATCATTACGAAAAAAAATATCCCTTACCTCGAAAAGATTTATACTTATAAATTTAAAACAGGATATAAGGCTATGACTTGAACTTGTCATAGTATAGCAATACTCAAAGTATACTCAAAATACTCACAAGAATATTTCGATAATATAGAGAGAGAAAACTTCAGTTTCGGTGTGATTTTCAATTCTAACCTAAGCACCCTATTTATAGGAAAATGCTTAGAACACCAAAACAGTAAAATTTAATAAAATATTAATATTTATAAAATATTATACGTATTCCTTGAAATCTGAATTTCAAACAATTCACACATGCCAACCTTCTAGAAAAATAAGAAAAACGTTTTCTTATTTAAAATAATTAAAACTTCCAAAATCAATTATTTTGAGCTTCAAACTTCAATAATTCACAATAAATATCCCTTTATCGAAAAATTCAAATCATGATTTTTTATAGAAAATTCAATTCTCTACAACTTTGCAGAAAAAAGTTTTTTCAAATTCCAAACAGAAATTGACCGAAAATCGATAAACCAAGCGATTTTACTGTTTATAATCAAATTTCAATTCAATAAATGGGGTCCATTTACATGTTTAACATGTTTTAAACATTTATTGCAACAAAAATACTCTTCCTCCTCGTATACTCATATATCCCACATTAGTTGTAAAAAATATCACCATTATTATATTATTAAAATATAATAATATATATATATATATATATATATTTAAATGAATTATTTTATCGTAAAAAGATAAAATTTTAATTTTCAACAATTGTCACATTAAAAATTTTCTCCATTTATATCCACATAAAATTAATATTTTTCTCATCATATGAATCAATAATTAATTATTCACAAATAATATTACTGAGAATCATAATATTGACAACCAGTAGGTTCGAGGAAAAGGGGCTTTCAATAAGAATTTCTCCTTCTTTGGCGCGCAATTAGGTGACCAAACCTCTCCTTAGATGTAACTTTCTAGACATTGCCAATAATGTTATCCAATAATATTATTTAGATAATATGAATTATTAGCTTCGATAATGAAAATCTTGTAGTAGTGACAATTTATGAAACAACAAGAATATAAAATATCAACACAAAGAATTATTGAATCAATAAAATAAAATACTAAACAATAATTATCGTAACCATTATTGAAAGTAGTGCCTTCACGTAAGAATCAATAATTGGTGCAATACTGCGTGCTACTCGTGTGTTTTAACCACCGAAAGTATTCCAATGATAAATCCCAGAATAACAACTACTGTTATTTTTAAACAACTTATATTTGTCGCTTTCTTCCTCCAATCGCTTTCATTATGGGGCTCCCCACACGGTTGCTTGTCGTAAATTTAATATTCTCGACATGATTTAATATTCCACGACCAAACGAATATTCTCCAAACAACAATGAATATTTTATAACCACTTGCTTATTTTGAAATATTTGCGTATTTTACCCATAACTATCCACATTAATCACATCAACCCTTACTATTTCAAAATAATAAATAGAGGAAATTAAATTTCATTTATTAATTATTTGAGGGTCTTACAACCTCCCTCCTTATGAAATTTCGCCTCGAAATTGACATACGATACTGTGTGTTTGAAAAAGGTGAGGATACCTCGCTTTCATTTCCGTTTCCAATTCCTAGGTCATTTCTTCTATAGCATGGTTCCTCCACAAAACTTTAACTTGTGGTATGACCTTCGTAAGCGTAAGACATGCTCCTTCCTATCCAAGATCTTGGATGGTACCTCCTCACACGTTAAGTCTTTGGGCTATCTCGTGGGTTCTAACTTAATAACGTGGTTCGGGTCTTTCACATATTTACTGAAGTACGATATATGAAACACATTATGAACACGAGACATACTTGAGGTAACGCGAGTCTATAGGCTACATTTCCTACTCGGTCAAGAATTTGAAATGGACCAATAAATCGTGGATTGAGCTTTCCTTTCTTCCCAAATCTTGTAACTCCCTTCCATGGAGCAACTCGCAACAATACACGATCCCCTATACTAAATTCCACGTCCTTTCGATGAAGATCCGCATAACTCTTTTGTCGATCTCCTGCCGTTTGTATCGTTGTCTAATCATTTGGATCTTTTCTCGTGGTCATACGTATTTTCAACTCGGGTCCCAACAATGTTGCTTCACCCACCTCGTCCCCAACATATCTACGGAGAGCGACATTTTTTCGTCCATATAATGCTTGAATGGGGCCACACCTATACTTTGCTCGATAATTTGTTGTTGTAGGAGAATTCCACCAATGGTAAATACCTATCCCAAGCGCCCTTGAAGTCTAGGACACGAGTCTTAATAAATCTTCAATAGTTTGAATAGTCCTCTTTGATTGTCCGTCTGGTTTGAGGATGGTATGCCGAATCGAATCGTAAATCCGTACCCATAGCTTTTTTTGCAAGCTAACCCAAAATCTTGAAGTGAATCTTGGGTCACGATCCAAAACTATAGATATCTTGGCATGCCATGCAACCTCACAATCTTATTTACATACATACTCAGCAAGACGTTCAAGAGAATAAGTCTCCGTGATCGGCAAGAAATGTGCGGACTTGGTTAATCTATCAACAATAACCCAAATAACATTTATGCCTTGAGAAACCGTGGGAAGACCCAGAACTTGAAATCCATGGTAATGTGTTCCCACTTCCATTTCGGAATCTCAAGTGGTTGCAATGGTCCCTTAGGCACTTGATGCTCGCGCTTTACACGTTGACAAGTTAAACATGTTGAGATAAACTTTGCAATCTCTCTCTTCATATTGTTCCACCAAAATGTATGCCGAAGATCACGATACATTTTAGTACTTCCAGGATGGATTGCAAATGGTGTATTGTGTGCCTCCATCATGATCTTGTACTTCAAATCGTAATCGTTAGGAACACAAAGTGCAGGAGTGGACTCAAGTATTCCTTCTTCATCGATTCTCGCTTCGGAATAACACCTTCTTGTACTTTCTTCTTCATATGCATCGACTCGGCCTGGTGGCTTGAGCAACCTTAACTTTTTCTATTAAAGTTGGCTCTGTCGTATACTTGACTTCATCGCACTCGTTCTGCATATGATCTTCTACTCAACGCGTCTACTACCATGTTCGCTTTTCGAGGATGGTATTAAATAGTGTGGTCGTAGTCTTTCAATAGCTCGAGCCAACGTCATTGTCATATGTTGAGTTCTTTTGAGTGAAGAAATATTTAAGGCTTTTATGGTCCGAATATATCTCCACTTTCTCCACATATAGATAGTGCCTCCATATCTTTAGTAGCAGCTTATTGGGCCGCTAACTCTAGATCATGAGTAGGATAATTCCTCTCATATTCTTTAAGTTGTCGCGAGGCATAGGCTATGACTTTCCCATGTTGCATGAGAACACATCCCAACCCTTTGCCTCAAGCATCATTTGTAGATAACAAATCCATCCGCATCGGATGGTATTGTTAGTAACAGTCTTGAAATAAGTCTCCTCTTAAGCTCTTGGAAACTCTTCTCGCATTCTTCACTCCAAATGAATTTTGTATCCTTCCGAGTCAACCTGAGTTAAGCGGAGTAGCGATTTGAGAAAACCCTTCCATGAATCTCCAGATAATAACCACTAGACCCGTAAAGCTACGTGACTTGAACCACCGCCTTTGGTTGCTCCCAACTTTGTATTGCTTCAATCTTAATGGTCAACAGATACTCCATGTTTTGACACCACGCGTCCAAGGAATGCTACTTCCTCGAGCGAACTCGCATTTCTTCAACTTAGCATATAGCTTGTTTTCACGAAGCCTTTGGAGTACCGACTTCAAATGGTGCTCATGATCTTCATGACTTTTGGAATATATGAGGATGTCATCAATAAAGACAACAACGAATTTATCTAAATATTCTTTGAATACTAGATTCATCATATCCATGAAAGCCGCAGGAGCATTAGTCAATCCAAAAGACATAACTAAGAATTCATAATGCCCATACCGAGTTCTGAAGGCAGTCTTTGGAATATCCTCGATTCTAATTTTCAAATTGATGATATCCGTAAGCGAAGATCGATTTTTGAAAAGAATTGTGCTCCTTGAATCTGGTCAAACAAGTCATCAATACAAGGTAGAGGATACCTATTCTTGATGGTGACATGGTTCAATTCCGAGATAGTCAATATAAAAGTCGCATACTCCCGTCTTTTCTTCTTTACTGAATAAAAGCGGAGCACCCCCAAGGAGATGTACTAGACGAATGAAACCGATGTCCAACAATTCTGTAGTTGGACCTTTAGCCCCCGAAGTTCAATAGGAGCCATTCGATATGGGGTTTTAGAAATGGGCTTTGTACGAGGTTCAAGGTCAATAAAGAATTCAACTTCACGTTGCGGGGTGGGCCGAGAAGTTCTTGAGAAATCGTCGGAAAATCAATAACAATGGAATATTATTCAAATTTGACGTGTCTTTATTCAAATCCATAACATGAGCTAAGAAAGCTTGACATCCGCTTTTTCAATAAATGAATAGCTTTATGATTAGATATGATGGTGATTGATTTTAATGGTTTAGTTGCTTGAATTGCATAACAAAGTTGTTTAGGAATATGAAAGCTAACAACCTTACGAAAACAATCAATTTTGGCATGATGAGTAGTTAACCAATCAATCCCTAAAATTACATAAAAAACAAGTATCTTTAAAGAGATAAGGTCAACAGGTAAGATAAGGGTGCCAACTTGGATTAGACAAGATTTATAAGCAAATGGATGTGATGAAAGTTTCTCCTAATGAGTTTCCACAGATAAAGTCAAAGTCTAATTTTTCCGAGTCAAATTTAAACGTTGAGCACAAGTAGGAGAGATAAATGAATGGGTATACTTGGGTATCTAGTAAAGTATAAACTTCACAAGAATTTATAAATAGCTTACCGTGATCACCTCATTTGGGTTCCTCGCATTTTGACCGACCACAACAAACGCGCTTCTAGAACAGATTGACTTTGACTTTTCCGGGACGAGTCTTTTGAGTCCTTGTCCTCATTGAACTAGGTTTCGCCATCGTGCAATCTCGGCGATATGTCCTTCCTTTCCACAATTATAGCATACTGAAACTGTTGTGGGCGGTTTGGTGATATGTCCCTCTTTCCCGCATTTATAGCATATTCCGGTGGTTGTTTCTCCTCCTTGGAACCGATTCTTTCTTTTGCACCGTCGTCTTCACATGGTCGTTGTTGAATATCCTCTTTTAAAATCTCTTCCCGACTCGCTTCTTCTATTTTCATGGCCATGATTACCACCGAGTGGTTACCATTTTGTCCGTCTTTTCTTTCTCCTTTGGTTATTGTTGTTTTGTTGATCGCTATCTCCCAGATGATCTGATTGTGGTACCTCGGTTGGCCGTACTCAAGTTATCTCGCTTCTAACAATTGAGCCCTATTAACAACATCTAAATAAAGAGAAAATTTATGAGAGATGAGATCCGAAGCGTATCTAGGGTTTCAAACCTCTCGTAAACATCTCACGTCACACGTTCCTCATTCTCCACCAAATGAGGTGCAAACACTGGATAACTCTGCAAACTTAAGCCTCATCTTTGAGACACCGTCATGTTGTTTCCGCTCGATCTAATAAACTCCACTTCCTTCATATAGCGAACACTTTCGAGGAAAGTATTTGTCATTAAATATTTTCAAACGCTCCCAAGACATGCCGAAAGTGCGGTGGATGGGTACGCTTCATGAGTCCCACCAAGTGATATCGCGCTTCGCCATACGGAACATAAAGGTGGCGAATGGAACCTTCGTTCCTCCGTGCATCCCAAGACATCGAATATCTTGGTAATTTGCTTGACCCATGTTTACGCCATGATCGGATCAAAGCTTTCCTTAAATTCTGGTGGTCCCAACTCTTTGAAGCGCTTCATTTGTGACAACCCGTGAATTGCTATCATTTCCTCCTATGTTTTGAACACGAGTCTCCCTCGTTTGATTTTGCATAAACTGCAAAAAGCTTCTAAACATCCCCTCGTTCATCATCTGCTCCGTGGTGTTGTTCACAGGAGGAACATTTACCGATCATTGCACGTTCTCCTCGTTGGTGAGTACAGGCGTCTCCACGGTCTTATTTCCATTGTTAATATTCTCAGTCGACATTCTCAAATACTGTCATAAAACAAGGGTTAATTAAGGAAATCAATATATCACATAATATCCCTATATAATGACCAACTAACAAATAAGCTCAGGTAGGACACACTAGCGAAGGATTTACTCTGCCTCCCTCCTAGTTCTATTCCCCGATCTCGCCAGAGATCATATCCCTAAGCTCGATAATTAACCGTGACACCCCCAAAATAGGTATACATCACCCATTCCGAGTTGTCATTACAGTGCAAGATGAAACAACTACAACTTTATTATTACAACAAGAAAGCTCGCTGAGTTTAAATACGATATTGCCATCTAAACAATATCCACATACAAATAAATCCTCATCATAATTATTGATACATTATTTTATAAAATGGTGAGCACTACTAAACAACTCTCTAAAACCATCATTCCATACCAGACTCGCACTTTAACTACATTCTCGCCTCCACGAGAAGAAAAATGGAACAAAAAAGAAAAGGGTGAGCTCAACTAGCTCAAAGAAGAATATTATGACTAAGATAATATACAACAAAATTATCGTTAGTCTTCAACAGGAAAAATCTAATAGAATACAATAAACAACAAGTTTTAAATCAATACCTCATGAATGAAAATATTAATTCATGTAAGAGTTACGTAGAGGATGAAATCTACTAATATCTATGAATTTAACAAATCCATCATCAATATTTTTATCCCCGTAACATCAATCAATATATATCCGAATCATATATTCATCCTTGCACTTTCTGTGCCAAGGACATTCACCCGATTGGGTCATGTTCATCTAAACACCGCCCATCTTTGCACTACGGGCCAAAGATATTCATCAAAAATCATTCATCTTTGCACCATGTGCCAAAGATATTCATCGAAATCATTCATCTTGCACTACTGAGGCCAAAGATATTCAATAATATCATCATTTAAGCTCGAAGATGATGAAAAATAATTTTTTTTAAAGAAAGCGAATCGGTGAAACAAAATGACAAGGATTACGGATTAAGGATTCGTACTTTGTTTTATCCACGTCCAAAAAATACCTCAAAAATAATCATAGTGGTGTAAAATTCAAGAATGATCAAAACATGGATACAATCAAAGCTAGTATCCGAATAGATATTTCGGATTTAAAAGAAATTTTTTATTTTTCTATGAATAAGGTTAGTATTCATGAATAATGCAGTGATACGTGAATAAAGGCCGTATAACGTGAATAAGTAACCCTACACTAAAAGTTCTAAATTTGATAAAAACTTGAGATCAATATTTCAAAGATAATGATATGAAGAAATAATATCATTACAAAAAAAAAATATCCCTTACCTCGAAAGATTTATACTTATAAATTGAAACAGGATATAGGCTATGACTTGAACTTATACCGTATAGCAATACTCAAAGTATACTCAAAATAATAAACTCGATAATATAGAGAGAAAACTTGATTTACGGTGTGATTTTCAATTCTAACCTAAGCATCCTATTTATAGGAAAATGCTAGAACACCAAACAGTAAAAATTTAATAAAATATTAATATTTATAAAAATATTATCGTATTCCTTGAAATCTGAATTTCAAAGAATTCACACGTACAACCTTCTAGAAAAAAAAATAAGAAAAATATTTTCTTATTTAAAATAATTAAAACTTCCAAAAATCAATTATTTGAACTTGAAACTTCAATAATTCACAATAAATAGCCCTTTTATCGTAAAATTGAATCTCATGATTTTTTTTATAGGAAATTCAATTCTCTACAACTTTGCGTAAAAAAGTTTTTCAAATTCCAAATGTAAATTGACCAGAAATCCATAAGCAGGCGATTTTACAAAATTTATAATCAAATTTAAGTCAATAAATGGGGTCCACATGAGCATGTTTAACATGTTTTAAACATTTATTGCAACAAAATACTCTTCCTCCTCAGATACTCATATATCCCACATTCGTTGTAAAAATATCACCATTATTATATTATTAAAATATAATAATATATATATATATATATATATATATATATATATATATATTTAAATGAATTATTTTATCGAGAAAAAGATAAAATTTTAATTTTCAACAATTGTCACATTAAAAATTTTCTCCATCTATATCCACATAAAATCAATATTTTCCTCATCATATGAATCAATAATTAATTATTCACAAATAATATTACGAGAATCACAATATCGACAACTGAGCGGTTCCGGGAAAGAGGGGCTTTCCAATAAGAATTTTTCCTTCTTCTTTGGCATAATTAAGTGACCAAACCTCTCCTTAGATAGAACTTTCTAGACATTGCCAATAATGTTATCCAATAATATTATTCAGATAATATGAATTATTCGCTTCGATAATGAAAAAATCGTTGTGTAGTGACAATTATTGAAACAACAGTAATATAAAATATCAACACAGCAATTATTGAATCAATAAAATAAAATACTGAACAGTAATTACTGTAACCATTATTGAGTAGTGCTTTCTTACGTAAGAATCAATAATTGGTGCAAAATAATAAATAGAGGAAATTAAATTTCATTTATTAATTATTTGGGGTCTTACAAATATGGACCGTGTGTTCTAATAGTAAATCAATCCGGACCGTTCGTGAATCAGTTACTATTTAGTCCATTTTCCTATAAATAGAAGCTTAATTCTTCTTTCATTCTCACCAATTCACTGAGACTCACAAGAGAAACTATAGAGAGCAAAAAAAAGAGTATTTTACTACTTCACTATTGCAGTATCCAGTCTTCTACTAAGGTAAGGGGTATTATTTCTTTCGTATTAATAAGGAATACTATTTTTTGTATTCATCCTTTAATATGTGGGAATAACTTTTCTCACCTACGGATTACGTCTTCGTATGACGGTAAAAATCCATTTCTTGATTTAAGTATGATATTTCTTTTCATATTCTTAAATCTAAACTTACTATGGTAAGTATTTCTTCTATAATCCTTGAAATTAGTGGAATATCCTTGAGTTTTGCGCTTCATCCAGTATCGTTTTATTTTAATATTGATCTGAACTTTCTTATTAAATATTAATATTTTCACCAGGGGTACTATTCACAGATACTATTCACCCAATTACTATTCACTAGAATATTATTCAGTCGGGTATTCGGGGATCTTTTCATGCCGGGGTACTATTCACGAGTTACTATTCATGGGTTACTATTCACTCAAATATTATTTACTCGAGTATTTGGGGTACTTTTTATACCGGGGTACTATTCCCGAAGTACTATTCATAGTGTACTATTCACGGGGTACTATTCACCAAAAAAATTATTTCTTTTTTGTCCAAATTATTTTTGATACATGGATATTATTCTTGAATTTTACTCCACAAAGCAGTATCATATTGATAATTTGGACATTATTGAATTCTGGACAAATTAAATTATAAATCTTTAAAATTTATCATTTGCTTTCATTTAATTGAATTCTTAAATCATTATCATCATCCTCATGCTTATATTGTGATAAAAGTCATCTTTTATCGTATTGATCATAGTGCGCAGATGGACTATTGATTGGTATGATTATAACCAGGGATCATTCGGTATAATCATGACCCGTAATGTTACCAATGATGTTGTAAAAGTCCTCATTGGCCCGTAATGCATTGATGGACAGTTGTTGGCATGATCATGATCATTGAGATTACATGAATATCCTTGGCCCGTAGTGCAGGGATAATTCATGGATGTGATACTAATGAATATCCTTGGCCCGTAGTACAGGGATGATTCGATGATGTGGTTTATTTATTAAGCCGAGTCCCAGTGATAAAATTGATGATAAACTGTTTAAATCTTAGAAGATAGTAGATATCATGCTCTACTTGACTCTTCTAATAGATTGCTTATTCCGTTGCAGTTAAACTTGATGTTATTGTATTTTATCAGTTTAACATTGTTGAAGGCTAACGATAATTTATTTTGCATTATCTTAGTCATAATATTTCTTACTGGGCTATTTGAGCTCACCCTTTTGCTTTCATTATTCTCTTTAGGAAATGAGAACATAGCCGGAACTAGTCGGGGAACGGAGTGATGGTCCGAGATGGCTGTTTTAGTAATCCTCACTATTTAGTGTGATAATAAATGTAATGAGGATTGAATTTGAGTTTGGATATTGTCTATGAGATAATATTCGTGTAAAAACTCTCAGTTCTTGTTGTATAATTAAGTTTGTATTTGTATTTAGTACCATGTATTTGGCGACCCAAGATGGGTGATGTATACCTATTTTGGGGGCGACTCAGTTGATATCAAAGCTTGGGGATATGATCCCTGGCTGAGATGTGAGACTAGAATTAGGAGGGGAGAGACGGGTAATTCCTTCATTAGTATGACCTACCAAATTTTATTTGTTATTTAATTGGTCAGTTAGAATATAGGGATAATATGTGGTATGTCAATTAACCCTTATTTTGTGGTAGTATTTGAAAATGGCATTTTAAAATGTTGAGATAAACAATGGAGCACATGAGATCGTGGAGTCACCATAAATCAATAACCAGGATAATGTACATCAGGAAGGCGACAATCCTCATGTGAATAACAACACTGACCAAATGATGAACGATGGGATGTTCAAAGGCTTTATGCAATTAATGGAACATCAAGCGAGAACGACTCATGTTCAAAATACAAGTGGAAACACTGTCAACTCTCGGATGGTCACCGCAAAGTAGTTCAAGGAGCTGGGACCACCTGAGTTTTTGGGAGAGCCAAAACCATTTAAGGCGGAAACGTGGATAAAGCAGATCACCAAGATATTTGATGTCTTGGGATACTCCAAGGAGTAAAAGGTTCCCTTTGCCACCTCCATATTGCGAGGAAAGGCAGATTACTGGTGGTAGCAGTCTTCGAAGCAGTGACAACAAACGTGGAGGGAATCAACATGCCAGAAATGATAACCACTTCGGTGGTAATCATGGCCAAGACAATAAAAGTGGAAATTTCAAGAAGAGAATGTTCAACAATGATGGAAAGACAGCAACACCAGCACCCATTTTCAAGGAAGGAGAACGACCACTGATCGTATGCTTCAAATGCGGAGGGGAGGGACACATCAGTCCAAACTACACGATGCAGTCCAAAGCATGTTATAATTGTGGAAGAGAAGATCACCTAGCCTGATTTTATCGTGCAATGAAGTCAAGTCCAGCTGGGATGGAGACACCAAATGTAAAGCCCGAGAAAAATCGAATTTTTAGAAGAATTAAAATTTTATTTAATTATAATGATTAAATGAATTTAATTGATTATTTATGGAGCAAGCTAATTGAAGGTCGTTATGTGACGCCCCCAAAATTAGGTATACATCACCCATCTTGAGTCGCCAGATACATGGTACAGAATTCAAATACAACTTGATAATACAACTGTCGTGTATAATACGACAAAACATAAACTGTGAGTTTGAATACAAATATTGTCTACTAGAGAGTATACAAACTCAAAAGGAGTCCTTATTACAATTATTATCACACTATTTCACAGAATAGTGAGGACTACTAATGCACCATCTAGGACCATCACTCCGTTCCCGACTCGTCCCATTTATATTCTCATTTCACGAAGAGAATAGTGAAAGAAAGGGTGAGCTCAACTAGCCCGAAGAAGAAATATTATGACTAAGATAATGCGAATAAATTATCATTAGCCTTAAACAAAGGTTAAACCGATACAATATAACAAACATCAAGTTTAAGCTGCAATGAACAAGAAATCCATTAAAAGAGTCAAGAGAGAATAAAATCTACTATCTTTTATGATTTAAAAGGTTTTCATCACTTTTATCATTTGGGACTCAAAATTTTAATAAATAATCCACATCATCCAATCACCCCTGCACTACGGCCAATGATATTCTTTAGTATTACGACCATGAATTATCCAGGCACTACGACTAAAGATAACCATGTTTTCATCAACGGTCCTGATCATGCCATAAAACAATTCATCTTTGCACTATGGCCAAAGAGAATCCATAGCCATAATCATACCAAAAACTGTCGATCAATGCACTACGGGCCAATGAGGACTTTTTCCACATCATTTGTAACATTACGGTTATGATTACACTAAATAATCACTGGTCATAATCATATCAAGTTCATCTATGCACTACAGGCCACATATGACTTTCAAAAAAAATATAAACATGAGGATGATGACAATGATATAAGAATTCAATAAAACAAGTTCAAGAATTAATTTATTCGGGAACTAATAACGCCCAAATTGTCAACATGATCATCGCTTTGTAGATTAAATTCAAGAATGCTCGGAAGAATATTTCCATGAAAAGATCTTTGGATGAAGCTTAAATATCAAGGATATTCCACTAATTTCATGGAGTATAGAAGTCAAAACTTTAACCATTTGAGTATAATAAAGAATGGAATAACAAAAGAAATCACCATGCATGCGGTATCAGATAGACAAAGGTTATTCCAATAGAATAATAATTAACGGAACCAGTCATGCGTAAAAGCACGCATATATGATGTTCCAAATGTAATAGTAAAGAACATAATAATAACAGAAATCACCATGCATGCGGATTGCAGATAGAAAGGTTATTCCAATGTAATATTAATAAGGACGGAATCAGTCCGGTAAGAAATGCATGATGAGGATATTCCAATGTAATAATAATAAAGACAGAATCCGATTAAAGTAAGAAACGCATGCATGAGGATATTCAATAGAATAATAAAGAAGCGGAATCAGGTCCATAGAAAACGCATATACAAGATATTCCAATGTAATAATAAAAAGACGGAATCAGTCCAGGCGTAAAATGCGCATGAGGATATTCCAAATGAATAATAACGAATGGAATAATAGAAGAATGTCACCAAGTATAGGGTAGCCCGCGTATACAGGTTATTCCAATAGAATAATAAAGAATGGAATAACATAAGTTCTCTTCATAAATACAAAAGAATAACACCCCTTACGAGTACAACAAATAATATTCCCTACCTTAAGAAGAAGAGTACTGGATATAGAAGTAGTGAAGTAGCAGAACACTTTTCTTCTTTCTCTCTATAGTTTCTCTCTCTAGAGTTTCAGTGAATTCGTAAGAAATAATGATGGAATGAGCTTCTATTTATAGAAAAATGGACTGTATAGTAACTAACTCATGAATGGTCCAGATTGATTCACTTTAATCTGACGGTCCATATTTAAAGAATTTTTTTTTAAATAAAATAAAATATATTCTATTTATAATCTAATAAAACGAATAACTTTATAAAAGATTTTACTATGCAAACACTATGCAGACACTATGCAAACACTATGCATAATAAAATATAATATAGTCTAATTATTGTCTAATAAAATAGATAACTTTATAAAAGTATTCTGTTTTATATAAAAAGATTTTACTATGCAAAATACTATGCATGCACTATGCAAGCACTATGCAACACTATGCATACTAAAATATAATATATTCTATTTATAGAATAACTTTATAAAAGTATTATATTTTATATAAAAAGATTTTACTATACAAAATACTATGCAGACATAGTAACACTATGCATAATAGAATATAATATATTCTATTTATAGAATAACTTTATAAAAGTATTCTATTTTATTACATTAATAATACCAATAAAACAAAACCGGTGACTTATCACGTAAGCATCAATAATCAATACCGTGTGCTACTATGCAACTACGACAGACATCGTATTTTTAACACCAAAGGTGTTTCAACAGATTAACAGTAAAACAAACTTCCTCTTGTTATTTTCATAAAGTATTTTTTGTCGCGTTTTTCTCAATCCGACAATAATTACATTGTGGGGTCCACTAATGATTGTACTTAGTCGCATACGGATATTCTCAAACAAAAAGAATATTCTCCCACCAATCAAATATTATACAACAACTTTCATACTTTTCAAAATTTATAAATACTACCCACAACTATAACACACACCATAATATTAAAAAATTATTTCGAGAAAATTAAATATTTATTCATAAAATTTGGGGTCTCACAATCTCCACTCCTTATGGAATTTCGCCCTCGAAATTTACGTGCGATACACAGTATTAGAAACGGTGAGGATAGCTTGACTTCACTTCAAATTCTAACTCTTGAGGTATAACCTTTGAGTGTTGAATACGATCCTTCTTATCCAAGATTTTAACATGTATCTCCTCATACGTTAAATCTTCTGCTATATCGTTTAGTTCTAATTTAATAATGTGGTTCAGGTCGTCCACATATTTACGTAACATCGATACGAAGAAAAAAAATGTTCTGAACACGCAACATATTTGGCGGTAAAACGAGTCTATAGGCCACAATTTCTACTTCATCGAGGATTTCAAATGGGCCAACTAAATCGAGGGTTAAGATTTTCTTTCTTCGTCGATTCTTGCTTCTAGAATAACGCCCTCTTGAACCTTCTTCTTCACATTCATCACGAGTATGTAGCTTGAGCGGCTTTAACTTTTATCGATTAAAGTCGATTCTACTCAGATATTCGTTATCTTCACTTGGGTTCCTAGAGTCTTTAACTCTATCTTCATCATATGTAAGTCGTACGAAATGGGCCTTTGTGTTAACAACATCGTACTCGTAAACGAATACGATCTTCTACTCAACGCGTCAGCTACCACGTTCGCTTTCCCACGATGTTATTGAATGGTACGATCGTAATCTTCAGCAGCTCGAGCCAACATCTTTGGCGCATGTTACGTTCTCTTTAGTTGAAGAAATATTTAACGGTTTTAGAAATGGGTTTTGTACTGGGGACAATACAAAATTTAATTTCACGCTCTAGGGGTAGGCTAAAAAGACTTCAAGAATACGTCACGAAATTTATTAACAATAGAAATATCATTCAAAGTTGTGACCCTCATCAAGGACTTGGATAGTACGTCACATTGATACCTATCAACTTGCCATCGTCATTCACGACGCCGCCTACAGAAAGTCTAGCTTCGGTGCATTCCACACAAGAAAGTCAACAATGAAAGGATCGGGGTTCTTTATTTATGGCTTGATATGACAATGATTGACTTTAGTGGTTTGATTACTTGAATTTGCATAACAGGTTTGTTAGGAATATGAAAGCTAACAACCTTACAAAAAGAATGATGAGTAGTTAACCATTCGATTCCTAAAATCGCATCAAATGCAAGTATTTTCAAAGAGATACGATCTACAGGTAACGTGAAAGTGTTGATTTGAACAAGATTTATAAATAGTGGAGGTAATGAAGGTTTCTCCCAACTGAGTTTAAACAGATATATTTTTGAACATATTCACGTATTTCTGCTCGGGAATTATTTTTGAACTTCCGAAAAATACGTAACGGTAGAATATCGATGTGAGATGGAATATCCAATAATATATCAGTTATGGAAAACGTAATATTTCTCCTGTGGACTTAAAACCTAACATTTTAGGAAAATAATTTACGAGAAGGAAATGTAAAGAGATTAATGAATAAAACAATCTACGTATTATACGACGTAATGAATACGAGGTATTAAACGAATGTGTATGAATGATGGTATATCATATGTGATGAATAAGTATACGAGGTGGAATATGAGATTAATACGTAAATTATACGTTAAAAAGCTTTAAGCCAAATGTAATGAATTTGTAGGATTGTGTAGGAAATATTAAAGTCCAATGTGAATTGACAAAGCCCAAATGTAAGAATGGTTAAGTCCAATATAATTTAATGTGCAAGCCCAAATGATTAAGCTAAAGCCCAAGGTAAATAACCAATGGGTTAGAGAATGGTTTAAACCCATGGGTGATCTAAAGTAATAAACAAGTACTTAGAGGCTAAGTAAGTGTGATGACAAAGTAAACTTAATGCTTAAGTAATGTGATGGGAAAGCAAAGGATAGATGTTGTGATGGCCAAGTATTTTGTGTAGGGAACAAGTTTACTTAGGGGCAAAGTAATGAATAGTAAGGAGGTGGAGGTGGCTTAATGACCATTATACCCTCACCTAAGATTTCCTATAAATAGCAAGCTTGCCTTTCATTTTGTGTGTTGTTCATTTCATCCCACATATAAGTTGAAAGCTTATTTGGTTGAGAGAATAAGCACATATAAGTTAGACTTCCTTTGTTAGATTTTCCACCAACAACTTATAGCTTAGTGGCTTGAGAGAAAAAGCTAGGAAGCTAGTCTTTGAAGTTGAAGAATCAAGAAGGAGATTAAAGATTAAGTAAGTAATCATCAAAGGGTAAGTAACCTTAAACCATGATTCTCTTTCTCTTCTATTGTTAGAGAAGGGGGCATTGGTAGAACAAGCATGCTAAGAAGAGGTTGGAATAATGAATCAAAGGGCTTAAGTCTTAATAAGCCGGATAAGTCATGAATAAGAAATTCATTCGTAAATAAGTTATGAAGTTATAATGAAAGTATAAGAACTTGTTAGAACTTGTAACATGTTTACATTAATAAAATTAGTATGATTAATAAGATGTAAGAATAATGATTAAAGGACTTAACTCATTAATAAATCATATGAAAAGAAGATATAAGTCATGAGTAATGAAAATATAAATAATTTATATTTTCATAAGTTATAAATTTATCAAGAATAAGTAATAACTTATCATGTTATGAGTTAATGAATTATGTATGTCAAGATGTTAGTATAATGGATTGAATCCAATTGAAACGGTTTAAAAATCTCAAGTAACGAAGTTTTGCCGGAATTAACACGATTGGACGATAATCGTCGAATTTTGATATTGAGATTGGAAACATTGGTTTTCAATAGAGACAAGTCTTATTTGGCATTATAGAGTTGCGAAATCGAAAATGGCCGGATTCTGACTTAGAACAAAGAAACGAGCGTTGAACGTTCATGAACGTTTATCGTTTTCGTTAAAAATGGACTAATGGGTGAATTTTTAGCAAACGAAGATGAATAGATAAAAATTTTGCATGAACGCATAGAGTACGTAATTTGTGAACCGTAGGCTCTTGAACGAGCCAATTCGAACTTATAACGAAGAAGTTATGAGGCCGAGAATCTCACATAAAAAGTTAACTGTTAAAAATTTTACGGTCTTTGAAGTCTTTGGAAGCCATGGCCGCCAAGGAAAAAATAAGTCACGCCATGACACCAAAGTGAGCATGAGTCCCTGGAGAGTCACGCCGCAGCGTGGCATATAACACAGAGACTCGCGCCGCTGTGCCAAGTCCGGATTTTTGAGTATTAAGTGGCGAAGCCGCAGCGTGGCACCAAGTGCAATAGCCGGCGCTGCAGCGCTAGCCTAAAAACCTAGACAGAAAAGAATGGTTACAAGTAGAAGATGAAGGGAAATTGATTAGTAATGAACTAAAGGACTAAATAAAACATTGTTAAGTCATAACTAAACCTCAAGTATGATCACTTAGAGTTAAAGAAAGTTAATTGAATGTAATCAGGAACGATGTACAATAAGCGTACATAACCATTGAGGATCGAGTTTCGATTAATAACGTAAGGACGTTAGTAAGCCGTAAGAAAAGATGATTAACTCGAAACGAGTTGTATTAATGAAATAAATTCACTTAAGTTATAGAAGAGACAGAAGTTGGTAAGAATGATGTAAAAGAACGATGGAAAGCCGGAACCAATAATAACAAATCTAAAAAGGAATTAGATTGAGAAGTAGGGTAAGATTCTTTAAGAACTATGTATGTTCAATCATGACCTAATATGGTATGTTATGTGGTTATGTGTTGCAAAGACCGTAAGGACTCAAAGGAAACGTAATTATACTGTAGCAGATGCTGAAGGCAAGTTTTTCTTAAACTCTTGTCTAACCTTCGTGTTAGCCAGGTTTTCAAATGATTCAAATTATGGGATGCATGTATGGTTTTGAAGAAAGAGTCGATGCCAGTTTTAGCTCGGCTAGACTAATCTTGATAGATTGATTGAACTGTTTACAAGTCTTTCAATATAGAATTGCTAACGCTATCCTACGCCAACTAATTGGTACGGATTCAAGATAAGCTTGAATATGAATAAAAAAAATGTATTTTCATCGAGTATTCGATGGGCACGTGAGGTTGCCACAACTTAAACGTACACACGTTTAATGGATGTAGTGTTGATCAACATAAAGTACTATAGGCTGATCACCTAGAAGTGCTCGTAAGATATGCCGGACTTACGGACTTCGTGCCGGGTTGTCCTTTTCAAAGAAACTATAAGACGTTCATGTCTTGAACCAAAATTGATGAATATTGTTATTGTAAAATATTTTGAAGGAAAAAAAACGCTATTTTAAGTTATTGATAGTACTTAGTAACTATCATCAAGTTATTGAAGATATACGATTCTTATGTTTCAAGCATGCTTTTAAAATGAAATTGTTATACTTGCTGAGCTTGTTGTGCTCACTCTTGCTTGAACCATATGAATACAGCTTAGACCGAATGGACCGAAGGATTCGTCAAGGTTAAAGTGAAGGCTAAAGCGAACGTGTAGATTACCTATTAATAGTATAGGTTTGTAATGATAATATTTGATATTATGATAAGAACAAATATAACGGTTATAAAGAACCTTGGAATGGTAGTATTGTTTTGGAATATATATAGGACATATTCGTTATTTTGAGGCATTTCAATTGAATGTTTGTGTGAACTATAGCACCGTGGAGCACCATCTGTCGGGTTGGAAAAGACCCGGATTTGGGGGCGTCACAGGTTGGTATCAAAGCATTAGGTTATAAAACTTAAGTGGGGAAGAACCTTAGGCTAATAACCTTGTTAAGGAAGAGAAGTCCGAAGGAAGTAAACTTGAGCTTTGCTTAAGTCGAAGGAGTTAATAAGGTATTGAGGAACCTCAGTACCGAAAGATTTAAAAAGATGGAAAGTAACCCTAAATAAATTAAATGTGATTTGTGCTTATACTATTGTGTGTTACGTACTAATCAACATGTTATGTGTTATTGTAGGATGTCAATCGATAGCTTGATGTATAGAGATATACATGCAGTGAGCGAAGAGCTTGTGAACCGAGTAGAGCCTGTACCCATGCCAGTGGCGGAAGTACCAATATTGATTCTAGAGGAGTCGAAGATAGAGGAGTACTTTTCTGAGGAAGACTACTCTGAGGGAGAGATGGATATATCATCATACCTTTGTATGATGAGTGATGTGGAGGAAGAAAGAGAGGTAACATCAGTTGAAACGGTGGTACCTGCACTAGAGTCATCACCTCCAGATGCAATGCGATCATTCTATCTGGCAGAGCTTGACAAGAATGTGCAACTGAGTGTAGTTGTGCAGAATCAGAATGAAGAGATTAGTGCTCTTTATGTAGCGAAGGAGTCTGTAGAAGCGGATTTTGAGTTAGAGCATGATGAGAAGGTGCTCATGATAAATAAGGCTAGGGATTTTAAGAAAGAGATCGATGAACTTTGTAAAGAACTGGGGGAGAAGGACCGGAAGATAGCACGGATGTCTTACATGCGTGAGAGTGCTCATAAGGATTTCAAGCTGAAGGTTGCTTGTTATTCCAATGAGTTAGGACAAACCCGTCATACGATTAGTCGGGATACTGTAGCGATGATTGCGAATGAGAAAAATGAGGATGCTGTTATGCATTATTAAAAGTCCATAGTTATAAGTATGTGTGTAGTGATGTAAAATCCTCTTTTGTATAACAGGGTAGTCTTTTGTAAATCTCAACTTTTGTGAGGTACTATTTTGGAATAAAAATGTAATAGCTTTTGGCTATAGAAAACAAATTATAAATAGTTTCAAACTATGAAGAAGCATATGAATATAAAGAAGTTTTCATTTAGATGATTTGTTATGGTATGAGTTGATATGTGGCGAATAATAATGAAGAAAGTAAATAGATAATAATGAAATTTTAAATGCCGCCAAAGAGAAGACAACGTAATTAGGAAGCAGAATCACATAATGTTAACCAAATGGGTCAGAATAACCTTATGCAAGAGTTTGTTAATTTATTAACGACTGCATTTAACCAAACCGGGGGTAGAGTACCCGCGAGACCTAGAGTAGCCAAAACGACTACCTTTAAAAAGTTTAGAAGCGTAGGTCCGTTGGAGTTCAAAGGAACGACGGACCTAATAGAGGCCCATACATGGGTAAAAGAAATAGAGAAGGTGTTTGTTATTACAAACATAGTTGAAGCGTAAAAGATTTCTTTTGCGACTTACACGATGAGAAGAGAAGCCAACTTTTGGTGGGAGGCTCACCAGGGTGGGGCTAGAACAGAGGCGGTAACATGGGAACAATTTAAGGAGGTTTTCTTTGAGAATTATTTCCCTACAAGCATGCAAGGGAGAATAGAGACTGAGTTCTTAGAACTTAAGCAAGGGGACATGACGGTTCCCTAGTTTGAGGTCAAATTCAATTGGCAAGGTTTGTTTCACATCAAGTGGACACCGAGGAGATGAAGGAATCAAGGTAGAGAATGCCAGTGGCAATATGCCAAAAAGAAAGAAATTTTAACTCCGGGAATACTAGAGGGGGACAAGGGGATTCTAAGCATAGGATCGAAGTGTGTAAAGCATGTAGAAAGACTCATCTAGAGTCATGTCGAAAGGGTTATAAGTACCTTTAAAATATTAAGGTAGAGTAGGAGGAAATAACTTACATTAATTGTATTCGTGGAAATGGTTTCATCAATAATAAAGTTAAGAGAATTTGAAGTAATTCTAGGTATAGAGCAGTGGATTAACCATATAGCTATAATAAATAGTTATAAAAAAGTATGAATTTTTAGTTTTCGAAAAACCCAAGGTAGTAATTTATGATAATAAAACACCGAGGCATGCATTAACTAACACCGGACGTAAGTTAGTAGGATGTTAAAGAAGAGGATGAGTCGTTATTGATTCACGTATCGACTATCGTAATAGGAGTAAGTTAGTGATTAAGGATAAATACCCATGGCCCAGGATCGATGATTTATTTGATTCGGTTGAGAAGGGCAAAAGAATTTTTTCTAAGATAGATTTGTGTACGACGGGTATAGTTGGTTGAAAGTAAAGAAGAAAGAGGAGGGACCTAAGATGGCGTTCGTAATTCGTTATAGTTATGACGAGTTTACGGTTATGTCATTTGGGTTGACTAATGTCTTGAAGCTAGATTTCCTTAAAGGCGTAGAAACAAGTCGGTGGCAAATTGATAGGTACCCTTGTGAGATGCTATGGTTGAAGGTATCATTAGCGTCACAGTTAGAGGAAGGTTAAGCGAAGCACCTGTATTATCTTTATCAGATGATACGGGGAATTTGTAGTGTATCTCGATGTTTTGCATGGATGACATGATTGCGTGCTCTTATAGCATGGCAATGTCATTGTATATGCATCACGCCAGTTAAGGATTATGAGAAGGTTTATCCTACTTATGATCTAGAATTGGCAGTTGTAGTTTTGAGTTAAAAATCAGAAGATATTATTTATACGGAGAAGTGTGAGATATACACGGACTCTAAGAGTCTAAAATATATCTCCACATAGAAGGAGTTGAAAATGCAGTAGAGAGAGGACTGTGATATCTTATATCATTCAGGGAAGGTAAACGTTGTAGCCGACGCGTGGTAGGGAAAGCTATCGATGATTACGACTCAGAAGGAGTTAATAACGGAAATGGCGAGAACGGAGTTAGAAGTTAAATTACAGAATGAAAGGGTAGAAATGTTATTCAAGAGGTAGACTCAATCCCTGATAATAGAACCAGTTAATTAAATACGACTAGGTAACAAGGAGTACCAGTAGATGAAGAAGAAGACGCAGGATAAATAAAAGACTAAGTATAGTCTTATTTTGAAGGAGGAATTTGAGTTTCATATAAATCCAAGTTAAAAGAAGGACTAATAAAAAGAAGATAGCGTAATATGTTAGTAAGCGTTTAACTTCCAACTCAAATTATTGATAAGAAGTAATAAGTCATGTGAAATAAGATAATACCTTTATTGAAGGTGAAATGAAAGAACCCCAATGTCGAAGAAGCATTGTGGGAACTCAAGATTTAAAATGAAGAAAACTTTTTCTCATTTATTTATATAATTATTAACGAGATTCTAGGGACAGAATCCTTGTAAGGAGGGAAGAATGCAACGCCCGAGAAAAATCGATTTTTTAGAAGAATAAAAATTTTATTTAATTATAATGATTAAATGAATTTTGTAAGACCCCAAATTTTTATAAATAAAATCGAATTTCCTCTAATTATTATTCTTGATTAATAAGGTGGTAATTTGATATAATGCTTTGGTTATGGGTGAAATGTGCAATTTTTGCAAAATAAACAAGTGGTTATTAAAATATTTATTTTTGTCGGGGAATATTCGTTTGGTCGTGGAATATTCTTCTTTTGGGGAATATTAAATGACAGGCGTAGAATCAATTAATGGGCCCCATAACAAAATAACTTTCGGATGAAGGAAATGACAAGTTTAAGCTTTTATAAATAACGACGTAGTTATTACCAATTAATCTTCATTGGATTACGGTGGTTAAAATACGATGTCTGGCGTGGTTGTACAAAGATGCTTTACGGTATTGCAGTATTGTTGAATTATTGATCCTTACGTAAGAAGGCACTACTCAATAATTGTTACAGTAGTTACTGTTCAATATTATATTGATTCAATAATTGCTGCGTTGATATTTGGTATTACTGTTGTTTCAATAAATTGTCATTACACAGTATTTTCCATTATCGGAGCAATAATTCATATTATCTGAATAATATTATTGGATAACATTATTGGCAATGTCTAGAAAGTTCTGCCTAAGGAGAGGTTTGGTCACCTAATTGCACGCCAGTAAGGAGAGATCCTTATTGGAAAGCCCCTCTTTCACAGGAGCGGCACAGTTGCCGATCTTTGTGATTCTGTAATATTATTTGTGAATAATTAATTATTGATTTATATGATGAGGAAAATATTGATTATATGTGGATATAGATGGAGAAAATTTTTAAAGTGACAATTGTTGAAAATTGAAATTTTATCTTTTTCTGATAAAATAATTCATTTAAATATATTATTATATTTTAATAATATAATAATGGTGATATTTTTATAATGAATGTGGGATATATGAGTATACGAGGAGAAAGAGTATTTTTGTTGCAATAAATGTTTAAAACATGTTAAACATGTCGGTGGACCCCATTTCTTGACTGAAATTTGATTATAGCACGTAAAAATCGCTTGGATTTATGGATTTTGGCCAATTTTACATTTGGAATTTCGAAAAACTTCCTTCTACAAAGTTGTAGATAATGGAATTTCCTATGGAAATAGCGAGTTTAAATTTTACGATAAAGAACTAATTATTATGAATTATTGAAGTTTGAAACTCAAAATAATTGATTTTGGAAGTTTAAATTATTTTAAATAATAAAAACGTTTTTTATACTTAGTTGGAATCATTAGCATGTGCAAGATATTTGAGTTCAGATCTTATAAGGTGTGCGTAGAGAATTTTAATATATATATTATTATTTTAATAAATTTTCTACTTTGGTGTTACAAGCATTTTCTATAAATAGGGTGCTTAGGTTAGAATTGAAAATCACACGAAACTAAAAGTTTCTCTCTCTATATTATTGAGCGTATTCTTGTGAGTATTTTGAGTATACTTTGAGTATTGCTATACTAGTGCAAGTTCAAGTCATAGCTTTATATCCGGTGTTTCAACTAGAAATACTGTCTTTTCGAGGTAAAGGATGTTATTTTATTGAAAATGATATTATTTTTTCAATATCATTATGCCAAAATATTGGTTGGAATTTTTATCAAATTTGGAACTTTTCATGTGGGTTACTTATTCGGGAGTTACTTATTCACGAGTTACTATTCATGTGTTACATTATTCATAAGTTACTATTCATGAGTTACTATTCACGAAGTACTATTCACGGAAGCATGAAGATATTTTTGTGAAATTTCTATCTTTTGGTGTTGAGTTACTATTCACGTTATATACGGCACTATTCACGATATCGACACTATTCAGAAAAAATAAAATTTCTTCTTTTTCCAAAATATCTATTATGGATACTAGCTTTGATTGTATCCATGTTTTGATCATTCTTGAATTTTACTCCACTTTGATTACTTATGAAGTATTTTGAACTTGGATTGTTTAAAATACGAATTCTTAATATTTGTTCTTTTGTTTCACCGGATTCGTTTTCTTTAAAATATTTTTCATCATCCTCGACCCTAAATGATGATATTCTTGAATATCTTTGGCACGTGAGAGCAAAAGATGAATGCTTTCTTGATGAATATCTTTGCCCGTAGAGTAAAGATGAGCAGTGTTTAGATGAACATGATCAATGATGAATATCTTTGGCTCAGAAGTGCAAAGATGAATATTTGATTCCAGATATATATTGATTGATGTTACAGGGATAAAATATCGACGATGAACTTTTAAATTCATATATAGAAGATAGTAGTTTGCATTCTCTACTTAACTCTTCTAATGAATTGTTGTTTCCGCTGCAGTTGTTGATTTAAAACTGGTTGTCTATTGTATTCTATTAGATTTTTCTCTGTTGAAGACTAACGATAATTTGTTGTATATTATCTTAGTCATAATATTCTTTACTGGGCTAGTTGAGTTCACCCTTTTCCTTTTTGTTCCATTTTTCTTCTCAGGAGGCGAGAATGTAGCGAGTACTAGTCGGGGTATGGAATGAAGGTTCTAGAGAGAGTTGTTTAGTAGTCCTCACCATTTTTGTAAAATAATGTATCAATAATTATGATGGGGATTTATTTGGGTATGGATATTGTCTAGAAGACAATATTTGTATTTAAACTCACAGCATAAGTGTTGTCGTATTTTGCACGACAATTGTAATAATAAAGTTGTAGTTGTTTCTGTACCATGTATTTGGCGACTCAGAATAGGTTGGGTGGATTGGACCTATTTTGGGGGCGTCACAAATTTAATTGATTATTTATGGAGCAAGCTAATTGAATGTCGTTATATGACCTAGACATGTCAGAACATCGTAGGATTTTGGCTACGTGGTAGAATTAAAGTGTTTGAATTTCCAAGATGAAAATAAAAGCTTTCCGAGAAATTTTTCGAAAAACACTATTCACGCATTTACGCTTTCTAAATTATTTTTGAACTTAGTAAAAAAATACGTAACGATAGAATATCGATGTGAGATGGAATATACAATAATATTTCAGTTATGGAAAACGTAATATTTCTCATGTGGACTTAAAAACTAACGTTTCAGGAAAATGATTTACGAGAAGGAAATGTAAAGCGATTAATGAATAAAACAATGATCGTATAATACGTAGGTATTATACGAAGTAATGAATACGAGGTACTAAACGAATGTGTATGAATGATGGTATATCGTATGTGATGAATAAGTATACGAGGTGGAATACGAGATTAATACGTAAATTATACGTTAAAAAGCTTTAAGCCAAATGTAATGAATTTGTAGGACTGTGTAGAAAATATTAAAGTCCAATGTGAATTGACAAAGCCCAAATGTAAGAATGGTTAAGTCCAATATAATTTAATGTGCGAGCCCAAATGATTAAGCTAAGTTAATTAAGCTAAAGCCCAAGGTAAATAACCAATGGGTTAGAGAATGGTTTAAACCCATGGGTGATCTAAAGTAATAAACAAGTACTTAGAGGCTAAGTAAGTGTGATGACAAAGTAAACTTAATGCTTAAGTAATGTGATGGGCAAGCAAAGGATAGATGTTGTGATGGCCAAGTATTTTGTGTAGGGAACAAGTTTACTTAGGGGCAAAGTAATGAATAGTAAGGAGGTGGAGGTGGCTTAATGACCATTATACCCTCATCTAAGATTTCCTATAAATAGCAAGCTTGCCTTTCATTTTGTGTGTTGTTCATTTCATCCCACATATAAGTTGAAAGCTTATTTGGTTGAGAGAATAAGCACATATAAGTTAGACTTCCTTTGTTAGATTTTCCACCAACAACTTATAGCTTAGTGGCTTGAGAGAAAAAGCTAGGAAGCTAGTCTTTGAAGTTGAAGAATCAAGAAGGAGATTAAAGATTAAGTAAGTAATCATCAAAGGGTAAGTAACCTTGAACCATGATTCTCTTTCTCTTCTATTGTTAGAGAAGGGGGTATTGGTAGAACAAGCATGCTAAGAAGAGGTTGGAATAATGAATCAAAGGGCTTAAGTCTTAATAAGCCGGAAAAGTCATGAATAAGAAATTCATTCGTAAATAAGTTATGAAGTTATAATGAAAGTATAAGAATTTGTTAGAACTTGTAACATGTTTACATTAATAAAATTAGTATGATTAATAAGATGTAAGAATAATGATTAAAGGACTTAACTCATTAATAAGTCATATGAAAAGAAGATATAAGTCATGAGTAATGAAAATATAAATAATTTATATTTTCATAAGTTACAAATTTATCAAGAATAAGTAATAACTTATCATGTTATGAGTTAATGAATAATGTATGTCAAGATGTTAGTATAATGGTTTGAATCCAATTGAAAGCGGTTTAAAAATCTCAAGTAACGAAGTTTTCTTAGGAATTAACGATTGATCGATAATAATCCGAATTCGTGAAATTCTCGGAATGGAAGTCAAATTTTGATATTGAGATTGGAAACATTGGTTTTTAATGGAGACAAGTCTTATTTTGCATTATAGAGTTGCGGACTCAAAAATGGCCGGATTCTGACTTAAAACGAAGAAACGAGCGTTGAACGTTCACGAACGTTTATCGTTTTCATTAAAAATGGACTAATGGGTGAATTTTTAGCAAACGGAGACGAATAGATAAAATTTTTGCATGAACGCATAGAGTACGTAATTTATGAACCATAGGCTCTTGAACGAGCTAATTCGGACTTATAACGAAGAAGTTATGAGGCCGGGAATCTCACATAAAAAAGTAACTATTAAAAAATTTCTGGTGCTGAGTACTGGCGCCGCAGCGCCAATCAAGGAAAAATAAGTCATGCCGCAGCGCCAAAGTGAGCATGAGTCCCTGGAGAGTCACGTCGCAGCGCGGCATATAACACAGAGACTCGCGCCATGACACCGAGTCCGGATTTTTGAGTATTAAGTGGTGACACCGCAGCGCGACACCAAGTGCAATAGCCGGCGCTGCAGCGCTAGCCTAAAAATCTAGACAGAAAAGAATGGTTACAAGTAGAAGATGAAGGTAAATTGATTAGTAATGAACTAAAGGACTTAATAAAACATTGTTAAGTCATAACTAAACCTCAAGTATGATCACTTAGAGTTAAAGAAAGTTAATTGAATGTAATCAGGAACGATGTACAATAAGCGTACATAACCATTGACGATCGAGTTTCGATTAATAACGTAAGGATGTTAATAAGCCGTAAGAAAAGATGATTAACTCAAAACGAGTTGTATTAATGAAATAAATTCACTTAAGTTATAGAAGAGACAGAAGTTGGTAAGAATGATGTAAAAGAACGATGGAAAGCCGGAACCAATAATAACAAATCTAAAAAGGAATTAGATTGAGAAGTAGGGTAAGATTATTTAAGAACTATGTATGTTCAATCATGACCTAATATGGTATGTTATGTGGTTTTGTGTTGTAGAGACCGTAAGGACTCAAAGGAAACGTAATTATACTGTAGCAGATGCTGAAGACAAGTTTTTCTTAAACGCTTGTCTAACCTTCGTGTTAGCCAGGTTTTCAAATGACTCAAATTATGAGATGCATGTATAGTTTTGAAGAAAGAGTCGATGCCAGTTTTAGCTCGGCTAGACTAATCTTGATAGATTGATTGAACTGTTTACAAGTCTTTCAATATAGAATTGCTAACGCTATCCTACGCCAACTAATTGGTACGGATTCAAGGTAAGCTTGAATATGAATAACCAAATGTATTTTCATCGAGTATTCGATGGGCACGCGAGGTTGCCACAACTTAAACGTAAACACGTTTAATGGATGTAGTGTTGATCAACATAGAGTACTATAGGTTGATCACCTAGAAGTCTTTCAGAAGATATGCTGGGACTTACGGACTTCGTCTTGGGTTGTCCTTTTCAAAGAAACTATAAGACGTTCATGTCTTGAATCAGAATTGATGAATATTGTTATTGTAAAATGTTTTGAAGGAAAAGAAACGCTATTTTAAGTTATTGATAGTACTTCGTAACTATCATCAAGTTATTAAAGATATACGATTCTTATGTTTCAAGCATGCTTTTAAAATGAAATTGTTATACTTGCTGAGCTTGTTATGCTCACTCTTGCTTGAACCATATGAATGCAGCTTAGACCGAATAGACCGAAGGATTCGTCAAGGTTAAAGTGAAGGCTAAAGCGAACATGTAGATTACCTATGTAATAGTATAGGTTTCTAATGATAATATTTGATATTATGATAAGAACAAATATAACTGTTATAAAGAACTTGGGAATGGTAGTATTGTTTTGGAATATATATAGGACATATTCGTTCTTTTGAGGCATTTCAATTGAATGTTTGTGTAAGACCCCAACTTTTTATAAATAAAATCGAATTTCCTCTAATTATTATTCTTGATTAATAAGGTGGTAATTTGATATAATGCTTTGGTTATGGGTGAAATGTACAAAGTTTACAAAATAAGCAAGTGGTTATAAAATATTCATTATTACGGAGAATATTTGTTTGGTCGTGGAATATTCTTTTGTCCGAATCTCAAAATGCATGCCACAAGTAGCGATCATTTGTGGGCCCCATAACGGAAAAATGAGATGAATGAAAGAAAAGCGACAAAGATTGAGTTTTATTAACGTAAATTATTACAATTAACACTTTGTTGATTATTACGGTGGTTAAAATACGATGTCTGGCGTTGTTAAAGAAATGGATTACGGTATTTACACGATATTTTGAATTATTGATCCTTACGTAAGAAAGGCACTACTCAATAATTGTTACAGTAGTTACTGTTCAATATTATATTTTATTAATTCAATAATTGATGCGTTGATATTTTATATTGCTGTTGTTTCAATAATTGTCATTACACAGTATTTTCCATTATCAAATCAATAATTCATATTATTTGAATAATATTATCAGATAACATTATTGGTAATGTCTAGAAAGTTACATCTAAGGAGAGGTTTGGTCACCTAATTACGCTACCAAGAAGGAGAAATCCTTATTGGAAAGCCCCTCTTTCCGGAAACCACTGGTTGTCATAATTGTGATTCTGTAATATTATTTGTGAGTTAATTATTGATTTATATGATAATGAAATATTTATTTGATATAAATGATGGATTTATTTATTTTTGTGGATATAGATGGAGAAAATTTTTAATGTAACAATTGTTGAAAAGTTAATATTTTATCTTTTTTGATAAAATAATTTATTTAAATATATTATTTTAATAATATATTGATGGTGATATTTTTACAATAAATTCATGGTTTATAAATAGATGAGGTGGAAGAGAGAAGATATAATTAAAATTATTTAATAATTGTAAATATTTTAATATATATATATATATATATATATATATATATATATATATATATATATATATATATATGTGTGTGTGTGTGTGTGTGTGTGTGTGTGTGTGTGTGTGTGTGGAAGAAGTGGTGGGGGTAAGAGAAGAAAGAAAGGGGAAGAGAGAGAGTTAGTGGAGAATTATGGGAAAGGAAGAAAGAGAAAGGAAGAGAAGGAAATTAGAAAAATTATCCGTTTGTGGATTTTGAGATATTTTGATTCGGAATTTGGAAAAACTTTCTTACGCAAAGTTGTAGAGAATTGAATTTCCTATAAAATGTCATGAGTTTGAATTTTCCGATAACCAAGGTTATTTTCTATGAATTATTGAAGTTTCAAAAATAAAATGATTTTATTAAATTTATGGGGGACCCACTTTTTGGTTGGAAGAATTCACATGGGCTGCTGATTATTTTTCATGAATGGCATGCCTGACTTTTGAAAATAGTGGGTGGCGTAGGAAATCAAAAGAAATAATATTAATTTATTATTTTAGTCTCCTTTGGCGTTCTAGCATTTTCCTATAAATAGAGGGCTAAGTTAGAATTGAAAATCACACCAGAAACAAAGTTTCTCTCTTTCTCTCTATATATTATCGAGCGTATTCTTGTGAGTATACTTTGAGTGTTGCTATACGGTGCGAGTTTCTGTCAGCACTATACCGAAATTCAGTCAGAAGTACGGTTATTTTGAGGTAAGGGATGTTGTTTCTTCTTAAATGATATTATCTTCTTCAATATCATTATGCCGAAATATTGTTCTGAACTTTTTATCAATTTAGAACTTTTTCATGTTGAGTTACTATTCATGAGTTACTATTCACGAAGTTACTTTATTCACGAGTACTATTCACTTAAGCGTGAAGATGTTTTTTGTGAAATTTCTATCTTTTTTATGTGGGAGTTACTATTCACGATATATCGACACTATTCACGATACTCGGTATTATTCACAAATACTAAGACTATTCACCTAGAAAAATGAAATTTTTCTTTTCTTCCGAGGATGTCTTTTATGGTTACTATATTTGATTGTATCCATGTTTTGATCTTTATTTGTGAATTCTACTTCACACTTGGTTATTATGGAGTATTATTGAATTTAGATAAACCAAAATATGAATCCCTAATATTTGTCCTTCATCTTCTTTATGGATTCGTTCTCTAAAATGTTTTTCATCATCCTCGGGTCCTTAATGGTGATACTTGATGAATATCTTGGCCCGTAGTAGTAAAAAGATGAATGATTAACCGATGAATCTCTTTGGCCCGTGAAGTACAAAGATGAAGCAGTGTTGAGATGAACATGACCAATTTGGTTATACAAATGAATATCTTTGGCTTTGTAGTGCAAAGATGATTAAAGATTTATATTGATTGTTATTCTGAGGATGAAATATTGATGATGGACTTTTAAATCTTAGAAGACGGTAGAATTCATTCTCTACGTGACTCTTCTAATGGATTGTTATTTCATTGTATTTGTTGATCTAAAACTTGTTGTCTATTATATTTTATCAGATTTTTCCCTGTTGAAGACTAACGATAATTCGTTGTATATTATCTTAGTCATAATGTTCCTTACCGGGCTAGTTGAGCTCACCCTTTTCCTTGTTGTTCCATTTTTCTTCTCAGGAGGTGAGAATGTAGCGAGTACTAGTCGGGGTATGGAATGAAGGTTCTAGAGAGAGTTGTTTAGTAGTCCTCACCATTTTTGTAAAATAATGTATCAATAATTATGATGGGGATTTATTTGCGTGTGGATATTGTCTAGACGGCAATATTTGTATTTAAACTCACAGTTTATATGTTGTAATAATAAAGTTGTAGTTATTTTTGTACCATGTATTTGGAGACTCATAATGGGTTGGGTGGAATGGACCTATTTTGGGGGCGTCACAGTTGGTATCAGAGCTTAGGGATATGGTCTCAGGCGGAGATCGGGGAATAGAACTAGGAGGAGAGATGAGTAAACCCTTTCTTTGAAAGTGTGTCCTACCTAAGCTTATTTGTTGGTCGAGTCATAATATAGGGGATATTATGTGACATGTTAATTTGTTTAATTAACCCTTGTTTTGTGACAAGATTTGAGAATGTCGATTGAGAATATTAACAATGGAGTAAATGAGACCAGTGGAGATGCTGTGACTTACAACGAGGTGAACATGCAACAGTCGGCAATGTTCCTTCCGTGAACAACACCACCGAAAGCGGATGATGAGCGAGGGGATGTTTAGAAGCTTTTTGCGATTCATGCAAAATCGCATTTGAGGAGACTCATGTACAAAATATGGGTGGAAATGATGGCAATCTGTGATTCATCACAAATGAAAACATTCAAGGAGTTGGGACCACCAGATTTCCATGGAAAGTTGAATCCGATCAAGGCGTAAACGTGGGTCAAGCAAATTACCAAGATATTTGATGTCTTGGGATGCACGGAGAACGAAGGTTCCATTCGCCACCTTTATGTTTTCGTGGTGAAGCGACATGGTGGGAATCGTGAAGCGTACTGACCAGATGCACTCAACATGTCTTGGGAAAATTTGAAACTTTTCAATGATAAGTACTTTCACGAAAGTATTCGTCATATGAAAGAGGTAGAGTTTATTAGGATGGAGCAGAACAACATGGCGGTGTCCCAAAGATAAAGCGAAGTTTCATGAGTTGTCTGTGTTTGCACCTCATTTGGTGGAGAATGAGGAACGTATGACGCGGATGTTTCGAGAGGTCTAAAACCCGAGATTAAATCAATACCTTATATCTCATAAATTTTCTTTATATTCGGATGTTATAAGCAGGGCTCGATTGTTAGAGCGAGATAGTGAGTATACTTAACCGAGGGACCACAACCAGGGTCATATCGGTGACAAAGATCATCATCGAGCTATGATAACCAATGAGGAGGAAAGAATACGGACAAAGGCGGTAACCACTCGGTGGTAATCGTGGACATGATAATAGGAGAGAGGTGAGTCAAGTGGAAATTTTGAAAGAGGAGATTCAATAACGACGGAAGACATCTCGCACCAAAGACCAACAACAAATTCTAGGGGAGGAGAACGACCGCCGATTAGATGTTACAAATGCGGGAAGGAGGGACATATCACCCAAATTGTCCACAACAATCCAAGGTATGTTACAAATTGTGGAAAAGAAGGCCACATCGCCGAGATTGTACTATATAGCGAAACCAAGTTCATGAGTGGTGATTCCAAGGGTACGTCCGGATAAGTCGAAATCACGGTTCTGGAAGAAGCGTTTGTCGTGATCGGCAAAGCGTGAGGAACCCAAACGAGGTGATCACGGGTAAGCTAATTATGAATTCTTGCGAAGTTTATACCTTACTAGATACCGGTTCTACCCATTCTTTTATCTCTCCTGCTTGTGCTCAACGTTTAAACTTGACTCCGGAGAAATTAGATTTTGATTTATCTGTTAAAACTTCGTTGGGTGAAACCTTCGTTACATCTACAGTTTATAAATCTTGCATGATCCAAGTTGGCACTATCACATTACCTGTTGATCTTATCTCTTTAAAGATACTTACTTTTGATGTGATTTTAGGAATTGATTGGTTAACCACTCATCATGCCAAAATTGATTATTTTCGTAAGGTTGTTAGTTTTCATATTCCTAACCAACTCGTCATAATTAATTCAAACCACTAAACCACAAAGCTATTTGTTTATTAAAAACGAATGTCAAGCTTTCTTAGCCATGTTATGGACTTGAACAATAATACGCCGATTTGAATGATATTTTTGTTGTTAGTGAATTTCTCGATGTATTTCTGAAGAATTTCTTCGCCTACTCCCGAAAGCGTGATATTGAATTTGTATCGACTTTAAATCCCAGTACAAAACCCATTTCTAAAATCTCATATCGAATGGCTCTATTGAACTTCAGAGTTAAAACCCAACTATAGAAGTTGATACCGAGCCTCTATCTTATGACTTCCTTTGTGGAATGCATCGAAGCCAAACTCTCCGTAGGGGCGCCATATTCGTAGATGCAGTAGTAAAGCGATAGGTGCTATTGTGATGTTCTATCCAAGATTGGGATATGAGTCACGGTTGAGAGCAACCTAAGTCAAGAATCGAAATACGTAGCTTTCTAGGCTTAGTTGGTTATTATCGGAGATTAGTTGAAGGATATTCTCGAATCGCTATTCCATTAATGCAGCTAACTCGTAGAGATACAAAATTTGAATGGAGCAAGAAATGTGGGAAGAGCTTCGAAGAACTCAAGAGGAGACTCATTTCAAAGACATGTTCGACCATGCCATCCACGGAAAAGTTTAACGTGGTAGCCGGCGTGTTGAGTAGAAGATCGTATACAAGTACGAGTACGATATTGTCAAAGACTAATTTCATATAATTTACAAATAATAGAGATGGAGATGAAAACTCTAGGTACCCACGTGATGATATACAGGTATAATCGACTTTAATCGATAAAGTTAAAGATGTTCAAGCTACACACCGGAGCTGATGAATTAGAAGAAGGAGGTGCAAGAAGTTGTTATTTAAAAAGCGAGAATCGGTGAGGTGAGGAAAGCTCAAACCTTCGATTTATTAATCCATTTGAAATTCTCGATCGAATAGAAACTGTGGCCTATAGACTCGTTTCACCGCCAAGTATGACGCGTGTTCATAACGTTTTTCATGTATCGATGTTACGTAAATATGTGGACGACCCGAACCACGTCATTGAGTTAGAACCGGGGACGAGATAGTCAAGACTTAACGTACGAGGAGGTACCTGTCAAGATCTTGGATAGGAAAGAACATGTCCTATGTACCGAGGTTATACCACAAGTTAAAGTTTTGTGGAGAAACCATGCTATTGAGGAAATGACCTGGGAGTTGGAAACGGAAATGAAAGCGAGGTATCTTCATCTTTTCGAAACACCAGGTACGTACGTCAATTTCGAGGATGAAATTTCATAAGGAGGGGAGGTTGTAAGACCCCAACTTTTTATAAATAAAATCGAATTTTCTCTAATTATTATTCTTGATTAATAAGGTGGTAATTTGATATAATGCTTTGGTTATGGGTGAAATGTGCAAAGTTTACAAAATAAGCAAGTGGTTATAAAATATTCATTATTGTCGGAGAATATTTGTTTGGTCGTGGAATATTCTTTTGTCGGGAATCTCCGTACGACGGCGCAGTCATTTGTGATCCCCATAACGGAAAACAGATGGATGAAAGAAAACGACAAAGATTGAGTTTTATAAATAATTCACAGTAAATTATTATCGTTAACATTGTTGATTACGGTGGTTAAAATACGAGAATACGCGTTGTTGCCAAAGAATAGCACACGGGTATTATGCAAGATTTTGAATTATTGATCCTTACGTAAGAAGGGCCTTTACTCAATAATTGTTCTGGTGAGTTCTTATTCAATATTATATTTTATTGATTCAATAATTGATGCGTTGATATTTTATATTCTTTGTTGTTTCAATAATTGTCATTACACAAGATTTTCCATTATCAAATCAATAATTCATATTATTTGAATAATATTATCGAGATAACATTATTGGCAATGTCTAGAAAGTTCATTCAAGGAGAGGTTTGGTCACCTAATTCAACGCGCCAAGAAGGAGAAATCCTTATTGGAAAGCCCCTCTTTCTCGGAACTACCGTCATGTCATAATTGTGATTCTCGTAATATTATTTGTGAATAATTAATTATTGATTTATATGATAATGAAATATTTATTTGATATAAATGATGGATTTATTTATTTTTGTGGATATAGATGGAGAAAAATTTTAATGTAACAATTGTTGAAAAGTTAATATTTTATCTTTTTTGATAAAATAATTTATTTAAATATATTATTTTAATAATATATTGATGGTGATATTTTTACAATAAATTCATGGTTTATAAATAGATGAGGTGAAGAGAAGAGATATAATTGGAATTATTTAATCATTGTAAATATTTTAATATATATATATATATATATATATATATATATATATATATATATACTATATATGTGTGTGTGTGTGGAAGAAGTGGTGGGGGTAAGAGAAGAAAGTGGGGGAAGAGAGAGAGTTAGTGGAGAATTATGGGAAAGGAAGAAAGAGAAAGGGAAGATAAGGAAATTAGAAAAATTATCCGTTTGTGGATTTCAGATATTTTTGGTTTGGAATTTGGAAAAACTTTCTTCTGCAAAGTTGTAGAGAATTGAATTTCCTATAAAAATTCGCGTGTTTTGATTTTTCTGATAACCGAGCTATTTTTTATGAATTGTTGAAGTTTCCAAAAAATAAAATGATTTTTATTAAATATATGGGGGGACCCACTTTTTGGTTTGAAGAATTCACATGGGCTGCTGATTATTTTTCATGAATGGCATGCCTGACTTTTGAAAATAGTGGGTGGCGTAGGAAATCAAAAGAAATAATATTAATTTATTATTTTAGTCTACTTTGGCGTTCTAGCATTTTCCTATAAATAGAGGGCTAAGTTAGAATTGAAAATCACACCAGAAACAAAGTTTTCTCTCTTTCTCTCTATATATTATCGAAGCGTATTCTTGTGAGTATACTTTGAGTGTTCTTTATACTGATGCGAGTTTCATCAAGACTATATCTAAAATCAAATCGTAATACGGTTATTTTTTGAGGTAAGGATGTTGTTTCTTCTTAAATGATATTATCTTCTTCAATATCATTATCTTCGAAATATTGTTCGAACTTTTATCAATTTGAAACTTTTTCATGCTCTGAGATTCTTATTCATGAGTTACTATTCACGAGTTCTTATTCATGAGTTACTATTCACGAGTTATTATTCACGAAAGTACTATTCACGAAGCGTGAAGATGTTTTTTTGTGAAATTTCTATCTTTTTGTGTTGGGGTTACTATTCACGATATCTGCACTATTTATGTATACTGTAACTATTCACAAATCAGTCTTATTCAATTAGAAAAATGAAATTTTCTCTTTTCTTCCAGATGTCTTTTTATGGTTACTATCTTTGATTGTATCCATGTTTTGATCTTTATTTGTGAATTCTACTTCACACTTGGTTATTATGGAGTATTATTGAATTTGGATAAACCGAAATACAATTCCTAATATTTGTCCTTACATCTTCTTTGGATTCGTTCTCTAAAATGTTTTCATCATCCTCGGTCCTTAATGGTGATACTTGATGAATATCTTTGGTTCAGTAGTGCAAAGATGAATGATTAAACTGATGAATCTCTTTGGCTCGTAGTACAAAGATGAACAGGTGTTGAGATGAACATGACCAACTGGTGATACAAATGAATATCTTTGGCCTGTAGTGCAAAGATGATTAAAGATTTATATTGATTGTTGTTACAGGGATGAAATATTGATGATGGACTTTTAAATCTTAGAAGACAGTAGAATTCATTCTCTATGTGACTCTTCTAATGGATTGCTATTTCCGCTGCATTTGTTGATCTAAAACTTGTTGTCTATTATATTTTATCAGATTTTTCCCTGTTGAAGACTAACGATAATTTGTTGTATATTATCTTAGTCATAATGTTCCTTACTGGGCTAGTTGAGCTCACCCTTTTCCTTGCTGTTCCATTTTTCTTCTCAGGAGGCGAGAATGTAGTGAGTACTAGTCGGGGTATGGAATGAAGGTTCTAGAGAGAGTTGTTTAGTAGTCCTCACCATTTTTGTAAAATAATGTATCAATAATTATGATGGGGATTTATTTGCGTGTGGATATTGTCTAGACGGCAATATCTGTATTTAAACTCACAGTTTATATGTTGTAATAATAAAGTTGTAGTTATTTCTGTACCATGTATTTGGCGACTCAGAATGGGTTGGGTGGAATGGACCTATTTTGGGGGCGTCACAGTTTGTCAGAACTGTAGCACCGTGGAGCACCATCTGTCGGGTTGGAAGAGACCCGAATTTGGTGGCGTCACACCAAAGGCCGTCCTAGACAAGTCAAAGCTGGTAGTTCAAGGGAGAGTGTTTGTTGTGACCTCCCAAAAAGCGAGGAACCCGAACAAAGTTATCACGGGTAAGCTAATCATAAACTCTTGCGAAGTTTATACCTTATTTGATACCAGTTCTACCCATTCTTTTATTCCTCCTACTTGCGCTCAACGTTTAAATTTGACTCTGGATAAATTAGACTTTGACTTATCTGTTGAAACTTCCTTGGGAGAAACCTTCATTACATCCACTGTTTATAAATCTTGTTTGATTCAAATCGGCACCCGCACATTACCTGTTGATCTTATCTCTTTGAAAATACTTGCATTTGATGTAATTTTAGGGATTGATTGGTTAACTACTCATCATGCTAAAATTGATTATTTTCGTAAGGTTGTTAGCTTTCATATTCCTAACTATCCTATTATGCGAATTCAAGCAACCAAAACACTAAAATAAATCATTCTCATATCAAGCCATAAAGCTATTCGTTTATTGAAAAATGGATGTCAAGCTTTCTTATCCCATGTCACAGATTTAAACAAAAATATGTCATATTTGAATGATATTTCTATTGTTAATAAATTTCCTGACGTATTCCCTGAAGAACTTCCTGGCCTACCCCCAGAGCATAAAATTGAATTTTGTATCGACCTTGGACCCGGTACAAAATCCATTTCTAAAGCCCCATATCGAATGGCTCCTATTGAACTTCTGGAGTTAAAAACCCAACTGCAGGAATTGTTAGACATCGGTTTCATTCATCCTAGTACGTCTCCTTGGGGTGCTCTTGTTCTATTCGTAAAGAAGAAAGATGGAAGTATGCGACTTTGTATTGATTATCGGGAGTTGAATCATGTCACCATCAAAAAAAGGGTACCCGTTGCCTCGCATTGATGACCTGTTTAACTAGTTGTAAGGAGATAAATTCTTTTCAAAGATTGATCTTCATTCTGGATATCATCAGTTAAAGATTTAAATTGATGACATTCCAAAGGCGCTGCCGAACTTCGATGCACGGAATTACACGAATTCCTAGTCATGTCTTTTGGATTGACTAATGCTCCTGTTGCCTTCATGGAAATGATGAACTGAGTATTCAAGGAATATTTGGATCATTTTCTGGTTGTCTTTATTGATGACATCCTCATATACTCCAAAAGTCGTGAAGATCATGAGCAACACTTGAGGCTGATACTCCAAAAGCTTCGTGAAAACAAGTTATACGCCAAGTTGAAGAAATGCAAGTTCTGGCTTGAGGAAGTAGCATTCCTTGGGCACGTGATATAAAATCACAGAATATCTGTTGATCCAGCGAAGATTGAAGCAATACAAATCTGGGAGCAACCTAAGTTAGTGACTAAAGTACGTAGTTTTTAACCTTAGTTGGTTATTATCAGAGATTCGTGGAAGGATTTTCTCAAATCATTTTTTCGTTAATTCAGCTGACTCGAAAAGATACAAAATTTGGTTGGAGCGAGGAATGTGAGAAGATTTTTCAAGAACTCACGAGGAGACTCATTTCAGCACCTGTTCTGATAATACCATCTGGTTCGGAGGGATTTGTCATCTACAATGATGCTTCAAGCAGAGGGTTAGTATGTGTTCTCTTTCAACATGGGAAAGTCATAGCCTATGCCTAACGACAACTTCAAAAATATGAGAGGAATTATCCTACTCATGATCTAGAGTTGGTAGCAGTCATTTTTGCGTTAAAGATCTGGAGGCATTACTTGTATAGGGAGAAGGTGGAGATCTATACAGATCATAAAAGTCTCAAATATTTTTTCACCCAAAAGGAACTCAACATGCGACAATGACGTTGACTCGAGCTGTTGAAAGATTACGATTGTTGCTCGATTTCACAATCAATTATATGTGCAAGTGTACACAGTCAACAAGTAATAAAGTGATAAGATAAAGTGTCGATCCCACAGAGAATTCCAATCAATAAATTCCAACTACTAGCACTATATCAATTCAATTTTATTTAAACAACTATAAAATGTGATTTTTCGAAATAAGAAAACTAAATTGAGCAATTAAAAATAGATTATTCTAATGAATCAACTAAATAACAACTAAAATTTGACGAATAAATTCAAATAATTAAGGTTAAGACTCCAATATCCCCAATTATGAACTATAAACCAATTATCCAATTATCCCAATTATTATGCCTACTAAATTGTTAACAGGAATTCTAAGTGTCAAAAGCCCTTTTCCAAGTGATCATTTAACTTTTATTTAATCAAATTAATCTTGCAATATTCCTATGCAAAATAATTAAATTAAACTCCTTCAATTTCAATTCCCAATTTGTTATATGCAGTGAACATATATTCCTATTCAATTCGCGACCCTAATTATTCATCATGCAAATAATTAAGCATACATGTTATCATGCCCAGTTCTAACCCTAGATCTCCTCTTCCGAATCCTTCTAGAGTAACAAGGTAATTATTGGCCAAATAATTAATCAATAAGCACAAGACATAATAAATAATTCACTTTGACATAAATAATCGGAATAAATCAAATAACTAATTTGTAGACATAAAAGGTTCAATTGTAGTCTTAATAAAAGAATTAGTTCATAACAGAATTTAACACCGACAATCTTTTGAAAAACATCCTTAAGGAATTACACAAACTGAAACTAAGGAGAAAAAGAAACTCTAGAGCAAATCCTTCAATCTTCCAGTAATCCCTTGCTTAGCCTTCAATTATGGTCCCCTCTTTAATTCCATCCAATTAGCCTTTATATACTCTTCTCATCTAACCACACTCCTTTTCCAAATCAACATCTCAATCAAATCCCCAAATCCAAGTCAAACTTCAAACCAGCGTCTAAATAGTCAATCGAGAATTGAAGCCCCGGCTGGCAATGAGAATATTATGAACATAAGCATACCGACGCTATAGTTGACAAAAATTATGACTTTGCCATCTAAACAGCTCAAATCCCTACTTTGCCCCTGCATCTCCACAATCTGCAAAATAACAAATACACACAGATAAAATACTTCTAAAAGACTCGAGAATACAACAATTTAAGCCCACGTATATCCAATTCATGGGTATATTACCCAGTCATCAAATACTCCCAAACTTAAATCGTTGCTTGTCCTCAAGCAACAAAACACAAGACAACACGAAAAACTAACAAACCATGCAAATGCACCTAAAACTATCTATATGCTTGTAATTCCAGCAATTGAATATAACACCGTATACTCATTAGGCCTCAGAAAAAAATTCAATAACGTGCTAGTACATCATATCAAAACAGATCAATAATAACCCAACGATCAACAAATCTAAACCTGTTATTACTGATATCGTGCGTGTGTGCTCAACAACCATGCTAACTGATGAAAAGCATAATGTGAAACATAGTAGATTTCTTAGAAGGCATCGTACAGTGTAAACACGAGAACTCCTCAAATAAACTAGATTTGGCTAAAATCAACAATTACCAAAGTCCAAGGGTCAAAATGGAATACTTATGCTTTATTTTATTTTATTTTATTTATTTATTAATAACGGGGGCTTTTTGCTCTTTTTCCCGTTCAATTCATTTTTTTTATTTTTTTAACTTTGTTGTGCAATGTCTCATTCCATTAGGCTAATGATCTTACTCCTTAGCGAAGCCACCAACGACTCCCGGCACCATAAAAGACCTTAGGGCGCTAGGTGTAGAGACAATCCCCTCGGGCTTACTTACTCAAGTAACAAAGGCCCCGAAACAAAACTAGCCACATTTTGATTATAGCTTATATACTCCAAATATTTTTTTCCCCAAACTTGAATTTATGTCTAAATTCAGCCATCACTAGCTATTCATATTGTTCTTTCATTCCACTAGCATTTATCCTTTAGAAATCTCTTATCTATTCATTTAAACTTAATCAGCTAACATGGTCGTTTTTCAACATGTGCTATCATGATAATATTAGTTTCAAACAGATAGAGATTTAAATCATGTCAAGAAAATCACATCACCAGCTTAACAATCCTTACTAGACTTGTTCATGCAATTTCAATTTCATCATTGGCCCCTAATATACTTAAACTATTAAATAACTGGAATTTTGTAAAATCCTAAATGCAACACGTAACACACAATAAAAACAAACTATACATAACTAATAGAAACATGATATCTACTAATGCAACTAAAAACTAAACTACCCCCAAACTTATAACAAGCAATGTCCTCATGCGAAAAATGTAACAATATAGAACAAAGGACTTCCCTGACAAGCTTATTCCTCGGGTGCAGCATCATCATCTTCGCTCATCTCTTGATCAGAAGGGGGAAACACAGGCAAAACAGGAGCAATAGGGAACTGGCTAAGATTGATGCCCGGGTACAGTTGAGCGTTCATAGCATTCTGGGCAACAAATTGGTCGACCAAAAATTTGCAGATGACATCTTGACGTTCAGACAGGCGAACATTCTGAGATTCTAGATTATAGAACCACCCGTCAATTTCAGGCTGGACAGCTTCAGGAACAACACCAGGGTGAGCTGCGGAGGAAGAACCATACGTGGGTGGGACCGAAGGTTGTCAAGCTTGTGGAGCTTCAACTTGGGGAGTTATAAAACCCAATCCCCTAGGGTGGTTCTCCCCACCAGTCCATACTCTATACCCACTGATCAGCTTGTGGTCCAACACCGGCATGGGGGTTTGAATCATCTCATCCGACTTCCATTTAAACCCAAATTTTGCACATAACACGCAAATGAGAGATGGATGGGGTAAACCTCATGTGGTTCCTCCTCGTGCAGTTCGCAAAATTGATTGCTGAATGACGTGGCCGACATCTATCTTCAAGCCTTGAATAATGGAATACAGCAGTACAACCCTCTCTTTGGTGACATGGCTCACATGTGTGCATGACATGAGTTTGGCGCAGATAAAGGCATACCACGCCTTTACATATAAACTGAGATGAGAAAGAGGGAAGGTCATGCTATGAACTAGGACCCCCAATTACGCAGTAATACGGTGTAACCCCCTTCCCCGATCTAATGATATATCCGTAGTCCTACGATATTGGGATGGTCATAATGCAAGTACAGTCAGTGTTGGATATGGCTAGGTGCGAATTAAACAAACAAATTGAGTCAGGCAAAATATCGAACACCTTATGGGCAGTTCCTAATTTGCTTTGAATCACCACTAGTTTCCTATCAATTCAAACCCCTAACACTCAATCACCACATATGCATGATATCCCAATCAAAAGTGATTCACATACATGCAATATGAGACATTCAAAATCAGAAGAATGAAAATCTACACTTTAGATGTAGGAGAATGTGAATCAAGATGAATATTAACTTACCATTTTCACAATTAACAAGATTTGGTTCCACAACAATTTAAATGTAATTCAATACATACCTTTGAAGATGGACGTAATAGATGAAAATTACTGGACAAAGTGAAGAAAAAGAAGCGAGATATGAAATGGTGTCACAAGTTATGTAGATATCAAACTATTCAAGTTTTAGTTACCATATGAGAGTATTAGAGGCGTATGAGAAAAGACGTGAAGAGAATTTAAAGGGAAGAAGTGGGAACCAAACAGATTTGTAACACCCATTTTATTTGTAACCGCTCCCCAGCACTGAGGCGCTGAGTTATAAGGACACGCTAGCATCGGGGCGCTACTAAGCGTGTTGGAGAAGGTTCCTAAGCACCTGGCGACTGTGTTTATTCTTGAATGGGCGCCTGGAGGCTGTAGAAGGCACTATCGATGTGTCCTCTCTAAGCGTGTGGGTGCTAGTTTTAGCTTTGCGGTTAAGCGTTGGTATTTGGACATCGAAATGAAGAGGTGCTTAGCTGCGATAAAATGGCCGCCGCCAAATATAAGCGGTATCTTTCTTGTATTACCTCTATACCACATGCCTTCCTAGCATTTAACCTACAGGTAATTCACGTCTATTATTGTAATATTAAAATATCCTACTACTAATTTAAATGAATTTAAATACTGAAAAGAGAAAATAATAGAATAACAGAATAAGATCAAATTCTTGGGGTTGCCTCCCCATAGCGCTTGGTTTATAGTCGTCAGCCCGACTTTGCTGTGTTGCTCAATTGGTCGCTGGGTCGGAGAGGTATATGACCGTAGATTGGTGTTCGATGAGCCCACTCCAATAATGCTTAAGTCATTGGCTGTTCACCTTAAAGTTTCGCTTTGAGTTAGGTTCCTTGACTAAAACATTTCCGTGTGGAGCAACAGATACAACTGTGAAACGTCCTGACCAGCGAGATTTTAGTTTCCCAGGAAATAAACGCAACCTAGAGTTGAAAAGTAATACTTGGTGGCCCGGTTCAAACTTCCGATTAATAATTTTCTTATCATGTCAGGTTTTGACTTTCTCCTTGTAGAGTTTTGCATTCTCATAGGCCTTGAACCGAAATTCGTCCATCTCATTTAATTGAAGTAACCTTTTCTCCCCCACTGCTTGTAGATCGAAATTCAGTTTCCGAATGGCCCAGTGTGTGCTATGTTCTAATTCGACCGGGAGATGACATGCCTTTCCTTAGACCATTCTGTAGGGTGACATGCCGATAGGATTCTTGTACGTTGTTCGATATGCCCATAGTGCATCATCTAGTCACATGGCCCAATCTTTTTGTGACGAATTGACCACCTTTTCCAGAATTCTCTTGACTTCCCGATTCGAGACTTTCGCTTGACCATTGGTTTGGGGGTGATACGCGGCTTGATAAGTAGGTTTTATACCTACTTATCCGGTATCTATTAGTTGAATTAGTTGCTTAATCTCATGTTTCTTAGTTACTTTTCATGCATTTTGTGTTCATTTTGTAGATTGTATGCTTGGGAGCTAAAATCGGAAAGAATTGGTATGAAAACGCAAAGAAAAGCAATCCGAACATCATTTGGGCTTTCATGTTCATTTTATGTTCTTGGATTGGAACTTGGATTACATTGTAAAGCTTCTTCTTAGCTTTCTGGAATAACTTGAATCATTCCAATTGGAGTTCGGATGCAAGAGTTATGACATTTGTACCAACGGACGTCGAACGTCACTGTTTTGGGTGGCCATTTGCATAGTAGTCACTTCCAGCCCAATTTCGACCTTTATACGTCCGTTATTTTTAAAATCTTAAAGAATGAAAGTTGTAGAGCTCGTCGATATCTTCAATTTGATAGGTGTCAGGCCTCGTAACTCTTCCCGGATCAAATGTTATGGCTGAATTTCCAAAGGATGTCAGAGCAAAAAATGTTCCTTCACAAAATCCCCGCTGGGGTGGGCATACATGCTACAAAACAGGCCCCTAGACTGCCGGGGCGGGCCCTTTACACGCCTAGACCCCCGCCAGGGCGGGGGTATGCCCAAAAAATATGAATTTTGTCCAAATTTGAGTTTTGGAAGGATTGTTTCGATCTAATTGCCTCAAGGAATTTAAAGATGACTTCCAAGAGGACTTAAAGACACATGAAGAGACTTATAAAAGGAGGAGAATCACAAGGATTAGAGGAGATTAGATTGTGAAGAGGATTCCATTAGATTATACTAGAGTAGAATAGATCAAAACACTAGTTCTAATGAGTTTTGGAGATTGAAGCAACTTGGAGACCATTGAAGATTCAAAGTAGGAGCGAGGAGGGAGCTTCAAATCTACAGACAATAGATTCTACCTTCTCATCTTCTTCAATCTTTGTCTTTTATTGTTTATTCAATTGTGGATTCTTAATTTTAATTCAATAATCATGAACTAATTCTTTTTTTGAGATTACAATGGATCTTATTGTATAGTTTATTTTAATATGCTTCGTTATCAATTATTATGTTCTATCGTGAGGATTATCTATTGTGATTTGGACTTAACTACTTAATTGCCTAGCTAACAATTACTGTGATAATCTATATGAACTCGAGAGATGAAGTATAGATTTATATTTGATCATGATAGCATGTGTTTGTGATTTCTGCATAGATGGAATTCATGATTCGTGTTTAGGATAGAGATATGCCTTTACGCCATATGTAATCTTATAGAGAACTTGTTCTTTAAATCCTTTTTAATTATAATTCACATAGAGATATAGTGGATTAGTTAATTAGGGTGTCTTGCTTAATTCTATCATCTGTGGATTTAAGTGAGTATGGGTATTATTCATCTAGAGGTGGTTTTATCTGCTTTAGTGTTCTTGATGAACAATTCAGGATAGAGAATAATTGATGAGAAGTGTGTTAACTTAAATGAAGCAATAAGTGAAGTTGTGATCTTAAATCTCCGTAATCTTAATTTAACTAGTGGTAATTAGAATTAGTTTACTTATAAATTGAAATTCATTCGTTTAAATAAGATTAGGTTGGATACAAGTTAGTAATTGGTGATTTTTATTAAACAATTCCTCGTGGGAACGATACTCTACTTTCACTTTATTACTCGTTGACCATGTATACTTGCGTGTTATGTGTAATTAGATTTTACCCAACACGGCTGCAATTTTATGACGGACCTCATACTTTATAAGCAATTTAGTGAATTGCTTATTACAGAAGTGAGTTCTCTCATCACTGATTATTGCCCTCGGCGTCCCAAATCGTGTGAAGATATTTTTCTTTAAAAATCATAGTACGACATTGGCATCATTCGTGGGTAAAGTTGCGGCTTCTATCCATTTGGAGACGTAATCGACCACCAACAAAATGTACTGGTTATTCAAGGATGATGGGAAAGGTCCCATAAAGTCAATTCCTCACACTTCGAATAGTTCAACCTCCAAAATTGTGTTAAGTGGCATTTCATTCCGTTTGGAAATATTACCTACTCGTTGACACCGATCACATTTTAGCACATAGAGATATGCATCTTTGAATAGAGAAGGCCAGAAGAATCCCGATTGCAACACTTTGGCCGCTGTCCGATCACCGGTGTAATGACCTCCGTAATCTGATGAGTGGCAATGTCCTAATATGCTATCCATCTCTTCGTGTGGCACACATCGTCGAATCATTTGATCCGCACAAGTCTTAAACAAAAATGGTTCTCCCAATAATATTGTCTAACATCGTGGAGGAACTTTTTTCGTTGTTGCGAATTCAAATCTGGGGGTAACACCTTACTAACCAAATAATTCACGTAATCTACATACCATGGCAATGTCGTTGTTATCCGAAGAAGTTGTTCACCAGGAAACCTCTCATTAATCATAACGTTGTCTTTTTGTTGAACTTCCGCATTTTTTAACCGAGAAAGATGATCCGCCACCTGGTTCTCGGTACCTTTTCTATCTCAGATCTCGAAATCAAATCTTGTAACAACAGTACCCACAGTATTAACCACAGTATGACATCCTTCTTCTCAATCGGATATTTAATAGCAGAATGATTAGTGTAGACAATTACCTTGGTCCCTATGAGATATGCCCTGTCCTTGTTGAAGGCAAACACAACCGCAAGTAATTCTTTTTCGGTGGTCGTGTAGTTCAACTGAGCATCCGTCAACGTCTTGCTGGAGTAGTAGATAGTGTGAAAAATTTTGTCGCGACGTTATCCCAATACTGCTCTAACTGCGTAGTCACTGGCATCGCACATCAATTCAAACGATAAAGACCAATCGGGCGCCACTATAATTGGAGCTGAAACCAAGTTCTTCTTTAATACTTCAAAAGCAACAATGCATGACTGATCCATCTTGAACGGTACATCTTTCTCCAAAAGGGAACATAAGGGTTTCAAAATTTTGGAGAAGTCTTTAATGAAGCATCTGTAGAAACCTGCATGTCCTAAGAAGCTCCATATTCCCTTCACAGATGATGGAGGAGGTAGTTTCTCAATCGTCTCAATCTTTTCTTTATCCACCTCTAACCCTGCTGCAGAAACCTTATGCCCCAAAATTATCCCCTCTTGCACCATAAAGTGACATTTTTCCCAGTTAAGAACTATGTTAGTCTCCACACAGCGCTTCAACACTAAGACCAGATTTTTCAAGCATAAGTCGAAACTATCATCGAACACGGAGAAGTCATCCATAAATACTTCCAAATTCTGTTCTACCATATCTGAGAAGATCGCCATCATGCACCGTTCAAACGTTATCGAAGCATTACATAAACCAAAAGACATACGACGGAAGGCAAACGTACCGTAAGGGCATGTGAATGTAGTTTTTTCTTGATCTTCTGAGGCTATGGAAATTTGATTATATCCGGAATATCCATCCAAAAGACAGTAGAACTGATGTCCCGCTAACCTATCCAACATCTGATCAATGAACGGTAAGGGAAAATGATCCTTGCGTGTGGCTTTATTCAGTTTGCGGTAATCCATACATATTCTCCATCCTATAACGGTTCTAGTGGGGATGAGTTCATTAGAATCATTTTTCACCACTGTCATGCCCCCTTTCTTTGGTACACAATGTACAGGACTTACCCATGAACTTTCTGAGATTGGATAAATAATGCCGGCATCCAACCACTTTATGATCTCCTTTTTAATCACATCCTTCATAATGGGGTTTAGCCTTCTTTGCTACTCAATGGTTGGTTTTTCTCCCTCTTCCAATAAGATCTTATGCATACAAAATGATGGACTAATTCCTCAAATATCCGCTATAGTCCATCTGATTGCTGTTTTGAACTCTCACAATACCATTAACAGCTTCTCTTTTTGTGTGTCAATTAACTCTGTCGAAACAATGACTGGTAGGGTAGCATCTTCCCCAAATAGGCACACTGCAGATGAGATGGTAGCGGTTTTAATTCCAGCACTGGTGGCTCTTCTATCGAGGGTTTGAACTTTTTACCTTCCGTTTCAAGCCTATCAAGAGGGTCGAAGGATTGATTACTTTTCCTGGTGGAAGGTAATGCATCTAGCCATTTGACATACTCAATTTCATCCTCGATACCATAGTCGTCCATCCCGAACAAAACGGATTATAGTGGGTCCTCTGAATAATTTTCGTTGAACTTGTGATTAACTAATTCATCCATGACATCCACCCGCAAACACTCACCTTTTTCTTTCGGATAAGTCATCGACTTAAATACATTAAAGGTGACTTGTTGATCATCAACTCGCATCGTCAATTCACCTTTTTGCACATCAATCAATGTTCTCCCCGTTGCTAAAAATGGTCGCCTGAGAATGATTGGAATTTCCCTATCTACTTCACAATCCAAGATAAAGAAATCCGCGGGGAAGATGAATTTATCCACTTTTACTAACACGTCTTCAATGATACCTCGTGGATATGTAACGGACCGATCCGCCAACTACAAACTGATATTTGTCAGTTTTGGTGCTTGAAGTCCAAACTGGCTGTAGGCGGATAATGTCATCAAGTTTATATTGGCCCCAAAGTCACACAATGCTCTTCCCGAAAACTGATTTCTAATTTCACATTGAATAGTAAAACTACCTGGATCCTTGAGCTTCGGAGGTAACTTATTCTAGATAACTGCACTGCACTCTTCAGTCAACACCACTGTCTAAAAATCACCCGATTTCCTCTTTTTCGATAAGATCTCCTTCATGAACTTGGCGTAACTTGGCATTTGTTCCAAGGCTTCGGCAAATGGTATGTTGATATGCAGTTTTTTGAAAATATCCAAAAATCTTGAAAACTGCCTATCTAACTTGGTTTTCTGAAATCTCTGCGGATACGGTATGGGAGGCATTGTGTTGGTTTGCTCCAGTGCTTTCTGCTCTAGTGTCTCATCTTAACGTTTTCTGGTTTCCACAACTCCCTCTTTTTCCCTTGTTGTGTTATCCATTTTTTCTGTGTCCTGTAGTGTCTCTTGCAATTCTTTTCCACTACGTAAGGTTACAGCCTTGCAATGCTCATCTCTGCCCGAATTTATCCCTGTATCACTCGGTAGTGTTCCATGTGGGCGGCTATTCAACCCATGTGTTATCTGCCCCAGTTGATTTTCTAGATTTTTTTATCGAAACACCTTGGCTTTTCACATTCATATCTACTTGACTCAATAACTTATCTTGCTCACCGATCCTTTTGTCAGTAGCTAAAATGAATTTTCCAAAGCTTCTTCCAAACTTGTTTTCCTCTCTGGCTGTTGTTGAGTCTGATTTTGAAATCCGGATGTGTTTTGTTGTCTAGGTGCTTGAGCTTGATTGTTACTCCAAGAAAATCCCGTGTGATTTCTCCAACCTAGATTATATGCATTTTAATTCGGATACGATTGGACTGATCGGTTATAGCTCCCTATGAACTGAACTGATTCAGAATTTATGGCACACTGATCTATAGCATGACTCCCAGCACATATCTCACAAACCATTGCTACTTGTTGTGCGGATGGTGGACACCATGTTTCCATTTTCTTAGCTATTGCGGACACTTGTACTGCCAACGCTGTCACTGTATCCACTTCAAACTTTCCCGGTATTTTCAGAGGATTAGACCTAGACATGGGCCACTGATTGTTATTGTTAGCCATCATTTCTAGCAGTTGATAAGCCTCATCAAAATTCTTAGACATGATCGCTCCACCTGCTGCTGCATCAATACTGACTCTTGTGGGCGCGTGCAATCCATCACAAAATATCCCAACCTGCATCCACTATGGAATTCCGTGATGTGGGCATTTACGGAGCATATCCTTGAATTTTCCCATACCTCATATAAAGTTTCTAAATCAAACTGTGCAAAGGTGTGAATATTGTTCCGTAGTTTTGCCGACTTCGCTGGTGGGAAAAACTTAGCTAGAAATTTTTGAGCTAAGTCGTCCCAAGCGGTGATTGAACCGGGAGGCAATGAATGTAACCAACTCTGAGATTTGTCTTTTAATGTGAACGAAAATAACCTCAACCTTATAGCATCTTCCGAAACGTTATTGAACTTGAAGGTGTCGCTGATTTCTAGGAAACTCAAAATATGCTCGTTCAGATCATCCGTTTAACTACCCCCAAACTGGACTGCATTTTGGAGCATTTAAATTGTTCCCGATTTTATCTCAAAACTGTTTGCATTAATAGCCGGCCTCTGAATACAAGACTGTATATTTGTGACTGTCGGCATATCATAATCCCTAAGTAATTTTTGTTCTTCCCCTGCCATGTCTATTGGTATTTTTTGTGCCGCCAGATCTTCTTCCAAATGTATAACCGCACTAGTCAACCGCAATTTCTGGAACTTCTTTTCGATATCGTCTGTATAAGGAAAAAGTTCTTTTTTAGCCCTTCATCTAGTGTGCATTCACTCACAAAGAATTCCTGGAAACACAAGAAGAAAAATAAATAATGTTTAAATTAAGATCAAATTGATTATAACTAATATGGAATTAATATTAATAAGAATTCCCCGGCAACGGCGCCAAAAACTTGTTGCTCGATTTCACAATCAATTATATGTGCAAGTGTACACAGTCAACAAGTAATAAAGTGATAAGATAAAGTGTCGATCCCACAGAGAATTCCAATCATTAAATTCCAACTACTAGTACTATATCAATTCAATTTTATTTAAACAACTATAAAGTGTGATTTTTTGAAATAAGAAAACTAAATTGAGCAATTAAAAATAGATTATTCTAATGAATCAACTAAATAACAACTAAAATTTGATGAATAAATTCAGATAAATAAGGTTAAGACTCCAATATCCCCAATTATGAACTATAAACCAATTATCCAATTATCCCAATTATTATGCCTACTGAATTGTTAACAGGAATTCTAACTGTCAAAAGCCCTTTTCCAAGTGATCATTTAACTTTTATTTAATCCAATTAATCTTGCGATATTCCTATGCAAAACAATTAAATTAAACTCCTTCAATTCTAATTCCCAATTTGTTACATGCAGTGAACAGATATTCCTATTCAATTCGCGACCCTAATTATTCATCATGCAAATAATTAAGCATACATGTTATCATGTCCAGTTCTAACCCTAGATCTCCTCTTCTAAATCCTTCTATAGTAACAAGGTAATTATTGGCCAAATAATTAATCAATAAGCACAATACATAATAAACAATTCACTTTGACATAAATAATTGGAATAAATCAAATAACTAATTTATAGACATAAAAGGTTCAATTGTAGTCTTATTAAAATAATTAGTTCATAACAGAATTTAACACCAACAATCTTTTGAAAAACATCCTTAAGGAATTACACAAACTGAAAATAAGAAGAAGAAGAAACTCTAGAACAAATCCTTCAGTCTTCCAGTAATCCCTTGCTTAGCCTTCAATTATGGTCCCCTCTTTAATTTTAGCTAATTAGCCTTTATATACTCTTCTCATCTAACCACACTCATTTTCCAAATCAACATCTCAATCAAATCCCCAAATCCAAGTCAAACTTCAGCCCATGCGTGCAAATAGTCAACTGAGGCCGGGCTTCAGCGCCCCGGTGCTAAGAATAATATTAGACATAGCGCCCCGACATTGTAGTTCATAGAAATTACGACTTTGCCATTTAAACAGCTCAAATCCCTACTTTGCCCCTGTATTTCCACAATCTGCAAAATAAAAAATAAACATAGATAAAATACTTCTAAAAGACTCGAGAATACAACAATTTAAGCCCATGTATATCCAATTCTTGGGTATATTACCCAATCATCAACGATCATACCATTCAATACCGTCTTGGAAAAGCGAACGTGGTAGCTGACGCGTTGAGTAGAAGATCATATGCGGGTACGAGTGCGATATTGTCAACTCAAATGCCCATTTTGTACGACTTACAAAGGATGGAGATGGAGTTAAAGACTCCAGGGACCCACATGATGATGGCAAATATACGAGTAGAACCGACTTTAATCGATAAAGTTAAAGCTGCTCAAGCTAGAGACCTGGAGCTGATGTGTATGAGGAAGAAAGTACAAGAATGTGCTATTTCGAAAGCAAGAATCGATGAAGAAGGAATACTTCGAGTTAACTCCAGACTTTGTGTTCCTAACGACTCTGATTTGAAGTATAAAATCTGATGGAGGCGCACAACACACCGTTTGCAATCCATCCTGGGAGTAGCAAAATTTATCGTGATCTTCGACATACATTTTGGTGGAGCAATATGAAGAGAGAGATAACAGAGTTTATCTTAAGGTGTCTAACTTGTCAACGAGTCAAGGCGGAGCATCAAGTGCCAAAAGGTCCATTGCAACCACTTGAAATTCCAGAATGGAAGTGGGAGCACATTACCATGGACTTTGTTACTGGTCTTCCTAAGGTTTCTCAAGTCATAGATGCAATTTTGGTCACTGTCGATAGATTAACCAAGTCTGCTCATTTCTTAACTATATGAGAAACTTATTCACTTGAACGTCTTGCTCGTATATACCTAAATGAGATTTTAAGACTGCATGGTATGCCAGTATCTATAGTTTCTGATCGAGACCCAAGATTCACTTCACAGTTTTGGGTCAGTTTGTAAAAAGCTATGGGCACAGATTTATGATTTAGTTCGACATATCATCCTCAAACGGACGGGCAGTCAAAGAGGACTATTTTAACTCTTGAAGATCTATTAAGACTATGTAGGCATGCACAATAGGCCGGCCTGGCCTGGTCTGGCCTGCCAGGCCTTGGGCTTTGACCAGGCCAGGCCAGGTCGCTGACTTTTGGCCACCAGGCTAGCCAGCCTTGGTCATTTGGGTTATGGCTGGCACAGGCTGCAGCCAAAGTTGAGCCGGAAGGCAGAGGCCCAGCCCGAGCCAGACCCAAGGCAAAGCCAGCCGGGACCCGGGACTAAGGCCAGGCCAGGCCCAAGGCCTTGGCTAGTCTGATCCTTTTTTTAATGTTACATATTAAATATTAAAAATATAAATAATAAAATATAAATTAATAAATTTTGTAAAATATTAATATTGTTGATTACTTAAATACTTTAGATTACACTTTAATTTTTTGAATATAAAATTAGTTTCAATTTTATTTTCTTATAGTACATACTAGGATCGGTTGGACATATATTTTGTAAAGTTTAAACACACATATCTTTTCATTTATGATCATTAAACTCTTACATGGTTATATCTCAAATATTAATTCTAGTTAATTTTCTAATTACTTTATAGAATTTTTATTTAAATTTGTACAACAGAATACCTAAAAAATAACTAAAATCATAAACCCCCAAGAATTTAGCATATCCAAATTAATGAAGAACTTGAGTATTTACAAGAAACTACATTATTATTAATATTTAATATTAAAAATTAGTTTATTGATGTATTAATTAATGTTAATATTTAACATTAAAGTAACAAAGAATATTAATAAAATTTTATTGTTAAATATTAGTACTTTAGTATTTACAATAAATTAACTTATTATTAATATTTAATCAACTAAGTAATTAACTTATTATTGATATTAAATATACTAAATACTTTTATTAATTGAAGATGTATATTAATTAAATGTATCAACAAGAAATCAAGAATGAATAATTAAAATTTAAATTTTATTGATGTATTAATTAAAACTAATGTATTATAATTTATAAATTATAATAATGAATAAGTAAAATTTATACTTTATTGATGAATAATTATAAATTTAAAGTTCAAAAATTATAAATAATTGGATAAAAATTCATCTAAGGTCTCGTGCCGTGCCGAGCTGATTTTTGTCTAAAAAGCTACTTTTCAAGCCTTCAGATTTGAGTGTCGGCCAAAATTGAAAGGCCTCGAAGGCTGCACTTTGACCTCGGGCCTTTTGTGCATCCCTAAGACTCTGTGTCCTTCACTTTAAAGGAAGTTGGGACAAGTTCTTGCCATTGGTGGAATTCTCCTGCAACAACAGTTATCAAGCAAGTATAGGCATGGCTCCATCTTATAGACTCGTCTTACCGCCAAGTATGTCTCGTGTTCATAACGTTTTTCACATATCTATGTTAAATAAATATGTGGAAGATCTGAACTACATTATTGAATTAGAACCGGACGAGATAGCAGAAGATTTAACGTATGAAGAGGTACCTGTTAAAATCTTGGATAAGAAGGAACATATTCTACGCTCCAAGGTTATAACTCAAGTTAAAGTTTTGTGGAGAAACCATAATGTTGAGAAAATAACCTGGGAGTTAGAATCTGAAATGAAATCAAGGTATCCTCACCTCTTCGACATACTAGGTACGTACCCCAATTTTGAGAACGAAATTTCATAAGAAGAAGAGGTTGTAAGACCCCAACTTTTATGAATAAATATTAATTTTTCTCGAAATATATTTTTGAATATTATGGTGTGGATTTGATATAATGTTATAGTTGTGGGTAATATTTATAAATTTTGCAAAGTAAGCAAGTTATCATAAAATATTTGATTGGTCGGAGAATATTCGTTTTATCAAGGAATATTAAATGCGACGCAAGACAATCATTGGTGGACCCCCATAACAGAATTATTGTCAGAGTTAGAAAACGACATAAATATCTTTTTATAAAAATAACGGCAAAAGTTTTACTGTTAAACTGTTGAAATACTCGATGATAAAAGTACAGTAATATGTGTGGTTGCATAGTAACACACGATATTGATTATTGATGTTTACGTGAGAAGTCACTTAGTTATACTCAATTTTTGATATAGTAATTACTGCATAGTATCTCACATTATTGATTCAATTATTATCACAGTTTTATCTGTACAATATTTTATATTATTAAATCAATAATTGAGACGGAAAACTTATTCATATTATTATTTATATTATTGACAATGTCTAGAAAGTTCTGTCGAGGAAAGGGATTTGGTCACTTAATTGAGTGTCAATAGGGAGAAATCCTTATCGGAAAGCCCCATCTTTCCTCGGAATGATCTAGTTGTTAATATTGCAAGTTATATTATTGATGAATAAATGTTGTTAAAAATATTTTTATTATGTTACGATTATTAGTGTTAGTGAAAATCGACATTTATTTCGATAATAGTTGATTTCTGGATGTTAAATTGACCAAACGGGTAATTAATCAGATAAATGAGCAATTAATTATTATTAGTTCACATGCAAATAACTATTTGTTCACATGCATGGAACTATTAGTTCACATGTGTGAGACCCCAAATTTTATGAAATAAAAGTATTCAATTTTTCTATTTTGGTAAATAGTTAAATTGATAAAAGTTTAAAGTTAAGGGTAATATGTGAATTTTTTTTTTTGCAAAGTAAGCAAGTTGTTATATAATATTCGATTGGTTGGGGAATATTCGTACAACGGCACAATCATTGGTGGACCCCACAACGGAATTATTATCGGATTGAGAAAACGACAAAAATACTTTATGAAAATAACGACAGAAGTTTTACCATTAATACTGTTGAACTACTCGGTAGTAAAAGTACAGTAATATTATGGTGTGGATTTGATATAATGTTATAGTTGTGGGTAATATTTATAAATTTTGCAAAGTAAACAAGTTGTCATAAAATATTCGATTGGTCGGAGAATATTCGTTTTATCAAGGAATATTAAATGCGACGGCATAATCATCAGTGGACCCCATAATGTAATTATTATTTGAGTTAGAAAGCGACATAAATATCTTTTATAAAAATAACGGCAAAAGTTTTACCGTTAAACCTGTTGAAATACTCGATGATAAAAGTACAAGTAATATATGTGATTGCATAGTAAACACGATATTGATTATTGATGTTTACGTGAGAAGTCAACCGCTTATACTCAATTTTTGATACAGTAATTACTGCATAGTATCTCACATTATTGATTCAATTATTCTCACAGTTTTATCTGCACAATATTTATATTATTAAATCAATAATTGAGACGAAAAACTTATTCATATTATTATTTGCATTATTGACAATGTCTAGAAAGTTCTGTTGAGGAAAGGGATTTGGTAACTTAATTGCGTGCCAATAGGGAGAAATCCTTATCGGAAAGCCCCATCTTTCCTCGGAATGATCTGGTTGTTAATATTGCAAGTTATATTACTGATGAATAAATGTTGTTAAAAATATATTCATTATTTTGCAATTATTAGTGTTAGTGAAAATCGACATTTATTTCGATAATAGTTGATTTCTGGATGTTAAATTGACCAAACGAGTAATTAATCGGATAAAAGAGCAATTAATTGTTATTAGTTCACATGCAAATAACTCTTTGTTCACATGCATGGAACTATTAGTTCACATGTGTGAGACCCCGAATTTTATGAAATAAAAGTATTTAATTTTTCTATTTTGGTAATAGTTAAATTGATAAAAGTTTAAAGTTAAGGGTAATATGTGAATTTTTTTTTTTGCAAAGTAAGCAAGTTGTTATATAATATTCGATTGGTTGGGGAATATTCGTTTTAACAGGGAATATTCGTACAACGGCACAATCATTGGTGGACCCCACAACGGAATTATTATCGGATTGAGAAAACGACAAAAATACTTTATGAAAATAACAACGGAAGTTTTACCATTAATACTGTTGAACTACTCGGTAGTAAAAGTACAGTAATATTATGGTGTAGATATGATATAATGTTATAGTTGTGGGTAATATTTATAAATTTTTTAAAGTAAGCAAGTTGTCATAAAATATTTGACTGGTCGGAGAATATTCGTTTTATCAAGGAATATTCGTACGACGGCACAATCATTGGTAGACCCCCATAATAGAATTATTGTCGGAGTTAGAAAACGACATAAATATCTTTTTATAAAAATAACGGGAAAAGTTTTACCGTTAAACTGTTGAAATACTCGATGATAAAAGTACAGTAATATGTGTGGTTGCATAGTAACACACGATATTGATTATTGATGTTTACGTGAGAAGTCACTCAGTTATACTCAATTTTTGATACAGTAATTACTTCATAGTATCTCACATTATTGATTCAATTATTATCACACTTTTATCTGCACAATATTTATATTATTAAATCAATAATTGAGACGAAAAACTTATACATATTATTATTTGCATTATTTACAATGTCTAGAAAGTTCTGTCGAGGAAAGGGATTTGGTCACTTAATTGCGTGCCAATAGGGAGAAATCGTTATCGGAAAGCCCCATCTTTCTCGGAATGATATGGTTGTTAATATTGCAAGTTATAATATTGATGAATAAATGTTGTTAAAAATATTTTCATTGTGTTGCGATTATTAGTGTTAGTGAAAATTGACATTTATTTCGATAATAGTTGATTTCTGGATGTTAAATTGACCAAACGGGTAATTAATCGGATAAATGAGCAATTAATTGTTATTAGTTCACATGCAAATAACTATTTGTTCACATGCATGGAACTATTAGTTCACATGTGTGAGACCCCTAATTTTATGAAATAAAAGTATTCATTTTTTCTATTTTGGTAAATAGTTATATTGATAAAAGTTTAAAGTTAAGGGTAATATGTGAATATTTTTTTTTGCAAAGTAAGCAAGTTGTTATATAATATTCGATTGGTTGGGGAATATTCGTTTTAACAGGAATATTTTGCAATAAAGCACAATCATTAAGTGGACCCTACAATGGAATTATTATCGGATTGAAACGACAAAAATACTTTATGAAAATAACGGTGGAAGTTTTACCATTAATCTTTGTTGAACTACTCGGTAGTAAAAGTACAATAATATTATGGTGTGGATTTGATATAATGTTATAGTTGTGGGTAATATTTATAAATTTTTCAAAGTAAGCAAGTTGTCATAAAATATTCGATTGGTGGGAGAATATTCGTTTTATCAAGGAATATTAAATATTTACTCAAGACAATCATTGGTGGACCCCATAATAGAATTATATCGGAGTTAAAAATGACATAAATATCTTTTTTATAAAAATAATGGCAAAAGTTTTACCGTTTAAACCTGTTGAAATACTCGATGATAAAAGTATGCGATAATATGTGTGGTTGCATAGTAACACACGATATTGATTATTGATGTTTACGTGAGAAGTCACTCGATTATACTCAATTTTGATACGATGAATTAATGCATAGTATCTCACATTATTGATTCAATTATTATCACAGTTTTATCTGCACAATATTTTATATTATTAAATCAATAATTGAGACAGAAAACTTATTCATATTATTATTTGAATTATTGACAATGTCTAGAAAGTTCTGTCGAGGAAAGGGATTTGGTCACTTAATTGTGTGTCAATAGGGAGAAATCCTTATCGGAAAGCCCCATCTTTCCTCGGAATGATCTGGTTGTTAATATTGCAAGTTATATTATTGAAGAATAAATGTTGTTAAAAATATTTTCATTGTGTTGTGATTATTATTGTTAGTGAAAATCGACATTTATTTCGATAATAGTTGATTTCTGGATGTTAAATTGACAAAACGGATAATTAATCGGATAAATGAGCAATTAATTGTTATTAGTTCACATGCATGGAACTATTAGTTCACATGTGTGAGACCCAGAATTTTATGAAATAAAAGTATTCAATTTTTCTATTTTGGTAAATAGTTATATTGATAAAAGTTTAAAGTTAAGGGTAATATGTGAAAAAAAAATTTGCAAAGTAAGCAAGTTGTTATATAATATTCGATTGGCTGGGGAATATTCGTTTTAACAGGGACCATTCGTACAATGGCACAATCATTGGTGGACCCCACAACGGAATTATTATCGGATTGAGAAAACGACAAAAATACTTTATGAAAATAACGGCGGAAGTTTTACTATTAATACTGTTGAACTACTCGGTAGTAAAAGTACAGTAATATTATGGTGTGGATTTGATATAATATTATAGTTGTGGGTAATATTTATAAATTTTTCAAAGTAAGCAAGTTGTCATAAAATATTCGATTGGTCGGAGAATATTCGTTTTATCAAGGAATATTCATACGACGGCACAATCATTGGTGGACCCCCATAATAGAATTATTGTCGGAGTTAGAAAACGACATAAATATCTTTTTATAAAAATAACGGCAAAAGTTTTACCGTTAAACTGTTGAAATACTCGATTATAAAAGTACAGTAATATGTGTGGTTGCATAGTAACACACGATATTGATTATTGATGTTTACGTGAGAAGTCACTCAGTTATACTCAATTTTTGATACAGTAATTACTGCATAGTATCTCACATTATTGATTCAATTATTATCACAGTTTTATCTGCACAATATTTTATATTATTAAATCAATAATTGAGACAGAAAACTTATTCATATTATTATTTGCATTATTGACAATGTCTAGAAAGTTCTGTCGAGGAAAGGGATTTGGTCACTTAATTGTGTGTCAATAGGGAGAAATCCTTATCGGAAAGCCCCATCTTTCCTCGGAATGATCTAGTTGTTAATATTGCAAGTTATATTATTGAAGAATAAATGTTGTTAAAAATATTTTCATTGTGTTGCGATTATTATTTTTAGTGAAAATCGACATTTATTTCGATAATAGTTGATTTCTGGATGTTAAATTGACCAAACGGGTAATTAATCGGATAAATGAGTAATTAATTGTTATTAGTTCACATGCATGGAACTATTAGTTCACATGTATGAGACCCAGAATTTTATGAAATAAAAGTATTCAATTTTTCTATTTTGGTAAATAGTTATATTGATAAAAGTTTAAAGTTAAGGGTAATATGTGAAAAAAAAAAATTTGCAAAGTAAGCAAGTTGTTATATAATATTCGATTGGCTGGGGAATATTCGTTTTAACAGGGACTATTCGTACAACGGCACAATCATTGGTGGACCCCACAACGGAATTATTATCGGATTGAGAAAACGACAAAAATACTTTATGAAAATAACGGCGGAAGTTTTACCATTAATACTGTTGAACTACTCGGTAGTAAAATTACAGTAATATTATGGTGTGGATTTGATATAATATTATAGTTGTGGGTAATATTTATAAATTTTGCAAAGTAAGCAAGTTGTCATAAAATATTTGATTGGTCGGAGAATATTCGTTTTATCAAGGAATATTCGTACGACGGCACAATCATTGGTGGACCCCCATAACAGAATTATTGTCGGAGTTAAAAAACGACATAAATATCTTTTTATAAAAATAACAGCAAAAGTTTTACCGTTAAACTGTTGAAATACTCGATGATAAAAGTACAGTAATATATGTGGTTGCATAGTAATACACGATATTGATTATTGATGTTTACGTGAGAAGTCCCTCAGTTATACTCAATTTTTGATACAGTAATTACTGCATAGTATCTCACATTATTGATTCAATTATTCTCATAGTTTTATCTGCACAATATTTTAATTATTAAATCAATAATTGAGACGAAAAACTTATTCATATTATTATTTGCATTATTGACAATGTCTAAAAAGTTCTGTCGAGGAAAGGAATTTGGTCACTTAATTGCGTGCCAATAGGGAGAAATCCTTATCGGAAAGCCCCATCTTTCCTCGGAATGATCTGGTTGTTAATATTGCAAGTTATATTACTGATGAATAAATGTTGTTAAAAATATTTTCATTGTGTTGCGATTATTAGTGTTAGTGAAAATCGACATTTATTTCGATAATAGTTGATTTCTGGATGTTAAATTGACCAAACGGGTAATTAATCGGATAAATGAACAATTAATTGTTATTAGTTCACATGCAAATAACTATTTGTTCACATGCATGGAACTATTAGTTCACATGTGTGAGACCCCGAATTTTATGAAATAAAAGTATATAATTTTTCTATTTTGGTAAATAGTTAAATTGATAAAAGTTTAAAGTTAAGGGTAATATGTGAATTTTTTTTTTTTTGCAAAGTAAGCAAGTTGTTATATAATATTCGATTGGTTGGGGAATATTCGTACAACGGCACAATCATTGGTGGACCCCACAACGGAATTATTATCGGATTGAGAAAACGACAAAAAATACTTTATGAAAATAACAACGGAAGTTTTACCATTAATACTGTTGAACTACTCGGTAGTAAAAGTACAGTAATACACTTGATTGCATAGTAGCACACGGTATTGATTATTGATGCTTATGTGATAAGTCACTCAGTTTTGTTTTATTGATATTATTAATGTAATAAAATAGAAAAACTTTTTATATAAAACAGAATACTTTTATAAAGTTATTCGTTTTATTAGGCTAATAGTAAAATCTTTTTATATAAAATAGAATACTTTTATAAAGTTATCTGTTTTATTAGACAATAATTAGAATATATTATATTTTATTATGCATAGTGTTTGCATAGTGCATGCATATTGCCTGCATAGTATTTCGCATAGTAAAATCTTTTTATATAAAATAGAATACTTTTATAAAGTTATTCGTTTTATTAGATTATAAATAGAATATATTATATTTTATTTAAAAGATTTTGCTTTAAATATGGACCGTCAGATTAAAGTAAATCAATCTGGACCGTTCATGAGTTAGTTACTATGTAGTCCATTTTTCTATAAATAGAAGCTCATTCCTTCATTATTTCTTACGAATTTACTGAAACTCTAGAGAGAGAAACTATAGAGAGAGTTCTTCTTTTATAATCTTGAGCGTATTTCTTTAGAGTTTAAGAAAGCTTTGAGCGTAGTGCAAGTTTTCTTCAAGTATATTCCCGCCCTAGCAGTCGGAATACTTTTCTTTTTAAGGTAGAGGATATTATTTGTTGTAATCGTAGGGGATATAATTGTCGTACTCGTAAAGGATATTATTATTATTATTATTATTATAGTAAGGGGTATTATTTCGTTCGTATTCATGAAGAGAACTTACATTATTCCATTCTTTACTATTACATTGGAATAACTTGTATATCGCGGATCACCGTATACATGGTGAAATTCTTCTGTTATTACATTCTTTATTATTATGTTGGAATAACTTTGTCTATTCAAGCAATCGCATACATGGTGAAATTCTTCTATTATTCCATTCTTTATTATTCTGTTGAATAATATCATATCGTGCGCTTACGCATGACCGATTCCATTATTTATTATTCATTGGAATAACGTCTATGCTATTCAATCGCATGCACGGTGAATTCTTGATTATTTCATTATTTATTATTCTGTTGGAATATCTTGTCTGTACGTTTACGCATGACCTGGTTCCATTCTTTATTATTCTGTTGAAATAACATGTCTATGTGGATTACCGCATGCATTGTAAATGATCATTCGTATCCATACGAATAGTATTTTCATTAAAAGGGGGTTTCTGTCAGGGGCAATTTCGTAATTTTTCTGACCCTCAAAAATTCTAGAAAAAATTGAAATGATAATTTGATGAGTTTTCTAGATTGTGTCCAAAAATGGCGATTTTTGGATGTATAGATTAAGAGTTATGGATTTTATGAGAAAAGACTATTTTAAAAGTAAACCCTTATAACTCTTTGTGGTTAACTTCAAAATTGGTAAACGTTTTACTGGGAGTACATGTATATAACAGGAGTATACCCTGTAAATTTTGGAATGTTTGGATAAAAGTACAATTTATGATAAATGTCTAAATATTAAGCGATTTTAGCCATATGAAAAATAGTAAATGAATTTTAAAATTACGAGAAAATATATGTTCAAGATGGGACTATATTACGCTAAATCCCTTAAAAGAAATATTTTTGGGACTGATTTGGTATTTTCATAAAAATGAACTAGTTATGAGTAAATGAATTAAATATGTTATGTGAAGTAATAAAATTTAAAATAGGATTTTATGGCTTGAGAATCCTATATAGGGTATATCTGATTTTGATGAGGATTTGATCATTGATTATGAAATCTTATGAGTATGGAATTTTTGAATGATTAAATGCATTATTTGATAAAGTGTAAACAATTAAAATAAATTGTTTATAAGTTTAAGAAATGATTAAAATATTGTTATAATATTAATGATATTAGATTATGAGATTATTAAGTGATTGATAACATTTGGTTATTATTAAACTCTGGATAAATTGTATTATAAATGTTTAATATTTATCCTTTATCTCATTTGATTGATTCTTATATCATTGTCATCATCCTCATGCTTATATTGTGTTGAAAGTCATCTTTGGCCGTAGTGCATAGATGGACTTGGTATGATTATGACGAGGATTATTCGGTAAAATCATGGTAGTAATGTTACAAATGATGTGGAAAAAAGTCCTCATTGGCCCGTAGTGCATTGATGGACGATTTTTGGTATGATTATGGCTATGGATTCTCTTGACCAAGGGTGCAAAGATGAATTATTTTATGGCATGATCATGACATCGTTGATAAAAACACGATTATCTTTAGCCCAGTAGTGCATGGATAATTCGTGGTCGTGATATTAACGAATATCCTTAGTAGTAGTGCATGGATAATTCAAATGATATGGATTGATTATCGAAATTTGAGTCTCGTGATGAAATATAAATTCATGGATGTGATATTAACGAATATCCTTGGCCGTAGTGCAGGGGTGATTCGATGATGTGGATTATTTATTAAGCTGAGTCTCAGCGATAAAATATTTATTATACAATTTTAATTCGTAGAAGATAGTAGATATCATGCTCTACTTGACTCTTCTAAAATACAGTTGTATGTCTTTGGCATGTAGTGCAAAGATGAATTGTTAATGAATATCTTTGGCCATAGTGCAAAGATGAATTTATTAGTATGATTATGAGCAGAATTACGATTTGGTATAACCATGATTTTTGATGTTTCGGTGAAGATAGGTGATGAAAATTATCTTCGATCCCCGGTTAGAAGAGGAATTTAGAACCACAATTATGATTATGAGTTATTCATATGATTGTGGATGAGGCTGATTGATTTATTTTACATGGATAAAACATTATTGGTGGACTTTTAACATACAGAAGATAATAGACCTTATGGTCTATTTGACTCTTCTAATGGATTGCTCGTTCCACTGCAACTATGGTTGACAAGTTTTATCATCTGCTATATGTTCTAAATCTCTGATTTATTATTTATGAAAGCTATTGATAATTTAATTATCTTTAGTCATGATATTCTTTACTAGGCTAGTTGTGCTCACCCTTTCGCTTCACAATTCCTTTCGGTGTAATAAGAGTGTTGCTTATAAGAGTGTTCTTGGAATTAGCGGCGATAACAGGGGAATAGAACATTGGTCTCTAACTGTGGAGGTTCTCCTTAAACAGTATAAAAAGTGTGTTGTATTCTATACAACATTTAGTAGTTATATTTAGTGAATCAAATAGGGTGAGGTGAACCCAACTTTGGAAGGGTGTTTTGCCACTATCATACAAGATGTCTAATGACATACAACCTCGTGTTATTATAAGACAGGGTTGTGCGCATCCACTTGCTGAGTATTTCTACGGGCACTACCTATATGATCTTGGAGTTTATTTGAAATATAATATTCACTTGGAGACAGTGGAGATAGTTATATGTCAAGAGAAAACTCACCATTGGAAAGAAGATGATATCGTTTTTCTTTGGGGTCTATTGGGTCAACCAAGGATAATTTTGTGGACATATGATATCTATTATAACCTAGACGCATGGCCTCCCATGTACGAAGGTTTCCTTGAGCACTTCCCAAATATTTTAATTTCTAAATGAGTTTTTGACTATACTTTTATGTAAAGTACCATTGTAAGGTTGTGGTCGAGGCACCATGAGAGTTACATACATTTGTATTAAAACTCACAGTTAACTGTGGTCGTATTCTATACTATACGATTCAACGAGTATAAATGAAGTTATATTTGAATTTTGTACCATGTATCTGACGACTCATAATGGGTGATGTATACCTAATTTTGGGGGCGTCACAACATGCATGTACTATTATGGGAGGTTGTGCAAGATTGATAATACTTGAAGGACTAAATTAAAAATGGAGGCAAAGATGAAGGTACTAAACTGTAATAATTCAAGCCCCTAAATGTGCAATTATCGAAACTATATTTTCCTATAAATAGAAGCTCATTTCTTCTTTTATTCTCACCAATTCACTAAGACGCACAAGAGCAACTGTGAGACCCCAAATTTTATGAATAAAGATTTAATTTTCACGAAATATTTTTTTGAATATTATGGTGTGGATTTGAGATAGTGTTATAGTTGTGGGTAGTATTTATAAATTTTGAAAAGTATGCAAGTTGTTGTATAATATTCGATTGGTCATGGAATATTCTTTTTGTCGGGGAATATCCGTACGATGGTAAAATCATTGGTGGACCCTACAACGGAATTATTGTCGGATTGAGAAAACGACAAAAATATTTTTATGAAAATAATGGCGGAAGTTTTACCGTTAAAACTGTTGAACTACTCAGTAGTAAAAGTAAAAGAATGTCTGGCTGTGGTTGCATAGTAGCACACGGTATTGATTATTGATGTTTACGTGAGAAGTCACTCGCTTTTGTTCAATTATTGCTACAAGAATAATGCTTAATAGTATCTCACGTTATTTGATTCAATTATTATCAATATTTTATATATTATTAAATCAATAATTGAGACGATCGGTTATTAATATTATTATTTGCAATATTAACGATGTCTAGAAGTTACGCCAAGGAGAGGTTTGGTCACCTAATTGCAAGGCTAATAGGAGAAATCCTTATTGAAACCCCTCTTTTCTCGAGAACACGGTCGATTAATATTGTAAATTATAATAATGATGATAAATGTTGTTAAATATATTGAGGTGTGTTTTTATGAAGTCACGAAGTTTATATATATATATATATATATATATTATATAAATTTTGTTTTATTAGTATTATTAATGTAATAAAATGTAAAAGCTTTTTATATAAAATGTAATACTTTTATAAAGTTATTTGTTTTATTAGACAATAATTAGAATATATTATATTCTATTATGCATAGTGTTTTGCATAGTAAAATCTTTTTATATAAAATGTAATACTTTTATAAAGTTATTTGTTTTATTAGACAATAATTAGAATATATTATATTTTATTATGCATAGTGTTGCATAGTGCATGTATAGTGTTCTGCATAGTAAATCAATAAGAACCGTTCATTTAAAAGTAAATCAATCTGGACCGTTCATGAATTAGTTACTATTCAGTCCATTCTCCTATAAATAGAAGCTCATTCCTTCATTATTTCTTACGAATTCACTGAAACTTCTAGAGAGAGAATTCTTCTTCTATAATCTTGAGCGTATTTCTTTAGAGTTTAAGAAAGCTTTGAGCGTAGTGCAAGTTTTCTTCTAGTAAATCCCTGCCCTACCCATCGGAGTACTCTTCTTTATAAGCCAATGAATATTATTTGGTGTACTCGTAAGGGATATTATTTCTTTTGTATTCATAAAGAGAACTTTTGTTATTCCATTCTTTATTATTCTGTTGGAATAACCTATATACGCGGACTACCCTATACATGGTGAAATTCTTCTGTTATTCAATTCTTTATCATTATGTTGGAATAACTTGTCTATGCGAAGTACCACATACATGATGAAATTCTTCTATTATTCCATTTTGTTATTATTCTGTTGGAACATCCTGTATGTACGTTACGCATGACCTGGTTCCGTTATTTATTATTCTGTTGGAACATCCTGTCTGTACGTTTATGCATGACCTGGTTCCATTATTTATTATTCTGTTGGAATATCCTGTCTGTGCGTTTACGCATGACCTGGTTCCGTTATTTATTATTCTGTTAGAATAACCTGTATGTGCGGTCTATCGTATGCCTGATGATTTCTTTTGTTATTCCATTCTTTATTATACTTAGTTGGTTAAAGTTTTGACTTCTATACTCCATGAAATTAGTGGAATATCCTTGATATTTGCGCTTCATCCAGTATCTTTTCATGGAAATATTCTTCTGAACAATCTTGAATTTTTACTCCACAAAGTAGTATTATGTTGACAATTTAGACGTTTTTGGTTCCTGGATAAATTAATTCTTGAACTTGTTTTATTGAATTATTATGTCATTGTCATCATCCTCATGTTTATATTATGTTGAAAGTCATCTGTGGCCTGTAGTGCATAGATGGACTTGGTATGATTATGACCAGGGATTATTCGGTATAATCATGACCGTAATGTTACAAATGATGTAAAAAAGTCCTCATTGGCCCGTAGTGCATTGATGGACAATTTTTGGTATGATTATGGCTATGGATTCTCTTCGGCCAAGGGTGCAAAGATGAATTATTTTATGGCATGATCAGGACCATTGATGAAAACACGATTATCTTTGGCCCGTAGTGCATGAATAATTCGTGGTCGTGATACTAAAGAATATCCTTGGCCTGTAGTGCAGGGATGATTTGATGATGTGGATTATTTATTGCTTTAGTCTCGTCGATAAAAGTGATGAAAAACCTTTTAAATCATAGAAGATAGTAGATTTTATTCTCTACTTAACTCTTCTAATGGATTGCTTGTTCCGCTGCAGTTAAACTTGATGGTTGTTATATTGTATCAGTTTAACACTGTTTAAGACTAACGATAATTTATTCTGCATTATCTTAGTCATAATATTTTTTACTGGGCTAGTTGAGCTCACCCTTTTTGCTTTCACTGTTCTCTTCAGGAAATGAGAACGTAGCATGGACTAGTCGGGGAATGGAGTGACGGTCCAGATGATAGCATTAGTAGTCCTCACTATTCTATGAAATAGTGTGATTATAAATGTAATAAAATTGAATTTGAGTGTGGATATTTTCTAGACGACAATATTCATGCTAAAACTCTCATATTATGTTTTGTCGTATTTTGAGTTTGAATACTGTCTAGAAGACAATATTTGTATTAAAACTCACAGCTCATGTTGTATAATTAAGTTTGTATTTGAATTTTGTATCATGTATTTGGCGACTCAAGATGGGTGATGTATACCTATTTTGGGGGCGTCACAGTTGGTATCAAAGCTTAGGATATGATCCCCATTTGAGATGTGAGACAAGAACTAGGAGGGAGAGCGGGGATTTTTCTTCGCTAAAGCATGACCTACCTAAGTTTATTTGGTATTTAATTGGTCACGAGTATAGGGATAATATGTGATATGTTAATTAACCCTTATTTTGTGGCAGTATTTGAAAATGACATCCGAGAATGTTGAGAACATCAATGGAGCACATGAGACCGTTGAGTCTCCACAGATCAATAATCAGGATAATGTGCATCAGGAAGGCGACAATCCTCAGGCAAACAACAAAACTGACCAGATGATGAACGATGGAATGTTCAGAGTCTTTATGCAATTCATGCAACATCAGGTAAGAGAGACTCATGTTCAAAATATAGGTGGAATGTGAGACCCAGATTTTATTAATAAAGATTTAATTTTCTCAAAATATTTTTTTGAATATTATGGTGTGGATTTGATATAATGTTATAGTTGTGGGTAGTATTTATAAATTTTGAAAAAGTATGCAAGTTGTTGTATAATATTCGATTGGTCGGGGAATATCCGTACGACGGCACAATCATTGGTGGACCCCACAACAGAATTACTATCGGATTTAGAAAACGACAAAAATATTATATTGAAAATAACGGCAGAAGTTTTACCATTAATACTGTTGAACTACTCGGTAGTAAAAGTACAGTAATACGCGTGATTGCATCATAGCACACGGTATTGATTATTGATGCTTATTTGATAAGTCACTCAGTTTTGTTTTATTGGTATTATTAATGTAATAAAACAGAAAAGCTTTTTATATAAAACATAATACTTTTATAAAGTTATTCGTTTTATTAGGCTAATAGTAAAATCTTTTTATATAAAATAGAATACTTTTATAAAGTTATCTGTTTTATTAGACAATAATTAGAATATATTATATTTTATTATGCATAGTGTTTGCATAGTACCTGCATAGTATTTGCATAGTAAAATCTTTTATAAAGTTATTCGTTTTATTAGATTATAAATAGAATATATTATATTTTATTTAAAAGATTTTGCTTTAAATATGGACCGTCAAATTAAAGTAAATCAATCTGGACCGTTCATGAGTTAGTTACTATGCAGTCCATTTTTCTATAAATAGAAGCTCATTCCTTCATTATTTCTTACGAATTCACTGAAAGTCTAGAGAGATAAAATATAGAGAGAAAGAAGAAAATTATTCTGCTACTTCACTACTCATATATCCAGTACTCTTCTTCTTAAGGTAAGGGATATTATTTGTTGTACTCGTAGGGGATATTATTTGTTGTACTCGTAGGGGGTATTATTTCTTTTGTATTCATGAATAGAACTTCTGTTATTCCATTCTTTATTATTCTGTTGGAATAACCTGTATACCCTACCCTATACTTGGTAAAATTCTTCTATTATTCCATTCTTTATTATTTTGTTGGAATATCCCGTCTCATGCATTTTACGCTGGGACCGGTTTAAATCTTTATTATTCTATTGGAACATCCCGCTTGTGTATTACGCTCGAATTGGTTCCGTTATTTAGTATTACGTTGGAATAACTCCGTCTATGCTGAAGTATCTGGGATGCATGGTGATTTCGTTGTTATTCCATTCTTTATTATTCATTGGAACATCCATCGGTCATGCGAATTTTGCACGACTGGTTCCGTTATTATTATTCTGTTAGAATAACCTGTCTATGCGAAGTACCGCATGCATGGTGATTTCTTTTGTTATTCTATTCTTTATTATATTTAGTTGGTTAAAGTTTTGACTTCTATACTCCATGAAATTAGTGGAATATCCTTGATATTTGCGCTTCATCCAGTATCTTTTCATGAAAATATTCTTCTGAGCATTCTTGAATTTTACTCTACAAAGAAGTATCATGTTGATAATTTGGACGTTATTAGTTCCTGAATAAATGAATTCTTGAACTTGTTTTATTGAATTCTTATATCATTGTCATTATCCTCATGTTTATATTTTTTTTTAAAGTCATATGTGGCCTGTAGTGCATAGATGGACTTGGTATGATTATGACCAGGGATTATTTGGTGTAATAATGACCGTAATATTACAAATGATGTGGTAAAAGTCCTCATTGGCCCGTAGTGCATTGATGGACAGTTGTTGGCATGATCATGACCATTAATGAATACACAAATATTCTTGGCCCGTAGTGCATGGATAATTGTGGTCGTGATACTAAAGAATATCCTCGCCAGTAGTAGTGCAAATGTGGTGATTCGATGATGTGGATTATTTATTGTCGAGTCTCGCCGATAAAAGTGATAAAAAAACCTTTTAAATCATAAAAGATAGTAGATTTTATTCTCTACTTGACTCTTTTAATGGATTGCTTGTTCCGCTGCATTATGGTTAAACTTGATGTTTGTTATATTGTATTAGTTTAACACTGTTTAAGGCTAATGATAATTTATTCTGCATTATCTTAGTCATAATATTTCTTACTGGGCTAGTTGAGCTCACCCTTTCTTTCACCGTTTTCTTGTGAAATGAGAATATAAATTGGACTTAGCCTGGGAACGTAAGTGATGGACCAGATGATAGTATTAGTAGTCCCTCACTATTCATTAAATAGTGTAACAATAAATGTATTGAGGACTTATTTCGAGAGTGGATATTGTCTAGAAGATGATTTGTATTAAAACTCATGACTCTTTTGTTGTATATTAAAGATTGTATTTGTATTCTGTACCATGTATTTGGCGACTCAAGATGGGTGATGTATACCTATTTTTGGGGCGTCACAGTTGGTATCAAAGCTTAGGGATATGATCCTTGGCTGAGATGTGAGATAAGAACTAGGAGGGGAGAGACGGGGAATTCCTTCGCTAGTATGACATACCTAAGTTTATTTGATATTTAATTGGTCGGTTAGAGTATATGGATAATATGTTACATGTCAATTAACCTTTGTTTTGTGGCAGTATTTGCAAATTGCATTCGAAAATGTTGAAATAAGAAATGAAGCACATGAGACCGTTGAGACACCTTTAATCACTAACTAGGTTAATGTGATGTCAGACGAAGAAGAAATTAGAGATATCTACGTGGTGCGTGAAAAACTAATAGTTGCACCCGAGCTAGTTGCAGAGGTAGCAGCTGAGAGTGGGGAAGAAGAGGAAGAAGAGGAACCTGAGGAGAATTTATTAGAAGAATTTTATGATTAAAATTTAGCATTACAAAATCGTATTCATGAGTTAGAAGAGCAGACTGAAGAAAGGCAGGCGGTCGTGGAGCAAAGAGATGCAACCATTCAAAATTGTGTTACTCGATGTGCGATGCTTGAACAGAAGCACTCTTTGGTAGAGTATAAGATATTAAAGCTAGAATCTGAGAATGCTATGATCAAAGTTCTGATTAAAGCAGAAACAACTGAACGAAGGAGAATAGATGATGCATGGGTAAAAGTCGCACGACGTGTAGATATTGTAGAAAAAGACGTCCGATCCAATAAAGCCAAAATAGATGAAATGGATTATTCTTTTTGGACAACAATTGGGAGAATCCAACATCGAATTCTGAATTACCCAGTGCATAGTGGTCAACCCCAATTCGATATGGATCAGAGAATAATGATTCAAATCATGGATCAGGAATGTGAAGAAGCACTTAAGGGTGGAATGTACCCTATAACAAAGTTAAATCCAGTAGTTTAAGTGAGAGCGTTTGTCGAAGAACCCGAACAAAGTTATTACGGGAAAGTTAATTATAAACTCTTGCGAAGTCTATACCGTGTTAGATACCGGTTCTACTCACTCTTTTATTTCACCTAGTTGTGTTCAATGTTTAAAGTTAACTCCGGAGAAGTTAGACTTTGATATATCTATTGGGAGAAAGCTTCGTTACCTCCATTATTTATAAATCTTGTTCAAATAAACACTTTCACGTTACCTGTCGATCGTATCTCTTTAAAAATACTTGTCTTTGATGTGATTTTAGGAGTCGATTGGTTAACTACTCATCATGCTTTTCGTAAGGTTGTTAGCTTTCATATTCCTAATCAACTTGTTATGCGAATTCAAGTAACCAAACCACTAAAGTCAATCATTGTCATATCAAGCCATAAGTAAAGAGCCTCGGTCCTTTCGTTGTTGACTTCCTTGTGTGGAATGCACCGAAGCCAGACTTTCTATAGGCGACATCGTGAATGACGATGACAAGTTGATAGGTATCAATGTGACGTACTATCTAAGTCTTGGATGAGGGTCACAGTTTTGAATGATATTTCTATTGTTAATAAATTTCCTGATGTATTCTTGAAGACTTCTTAGCCTACCCTAGAGCGTCAAATCGAATTTTGTATTGACCCCAGTACAAAACCCATTTCTTAAACCCTTAAATATTTCTTCAACTAAAGCGAACGTAACATGCGCCAAAGACGTTGGCTCGAGCTGTTGAAGATTACGATCGTACCATTCAATACCATCATGGGAAAGCGAACGTGGTAAAAGATCATATGCGTTTACGAGTATGATGTTGTTAACACAAAGACCCATTTCGTACGACTTACAAATGATGAAGAAGGAGTTAAAGACTCTAGGAACCCATGTGAAGATAACGAATATATGAGTAGAATCAACTTTAATCGATAAAGTTAAAGCCGCTCAAGCTACACACCCAGAGCTAATGAATGTGAAGAAGAAGGTTCAAGAGGGCGTTATTCTAGAAGCAAGAATCGACGAATGGAGGAAATCTCAACCCTCGATTTAATTGGCCCATTTAAAATCCTTGATCGAGTAGGAACTGTGGCCTATAGACTCGTTTTACCGCCAAGTATGTTGCATGTTCAGAACGTTTTTTTTACGTATCGAGGTTACGTAAATATGTGGACGACCCGAACCACATTATTAAATTAAAACTAAATGATATAGCAGAAGATTTAACATATTAGGAGATATGTGTTAAAATCTTGGATAAGAAGGATCGTATTCAACACTCAATGGTTATACCTCAAGAGTTAGAATTTGAAGTGAAGTCAAGGTATCCTCACCTCTTCGGCATATCAGGTACGTACGTAAATTTCGAGGGAAAAAATTCATAAGGAGGGGAGATTGTGAGACCCCAGATTTTATGAATAAAGATTTAATTTTCTCGAAATATTTTTTTGAATATTATGGTGTGGATTTGATATAATGTTATAGTTGTGGGTATTATTTATAAATTTTGAAAAGTATGCAAGTTGTTGTATAATATTTGATTGGTCATGGAATATTCTTTTTGTCGGGAAATATCCGTACGACGGCACAATCATTGGTGGACCCCACAACAGAATTATTGTCGGATTGAGAAAACGACAAAAATAATTTATTGAAAATAACGGCAGAAGTTTTACCATTAATCTTGGTTGAACTACTCGGTAGTAAAAAAAAGAATACGCGTGGTTGCATAGTAGCACACGGTTATTGATTATTGATGCTTATGTGATAAGTCACTCAGTTTTGTTTTATTGGTATTGTTAATGTAATAAAATGTAAAAGCTTTTTATATAAAAATGTAATACTTTTATAAAGTTATTCATTTTATTAGGCTAATAGTAAAATCTTTTTATATAAAATAGAATACTTTTATAAAGTTATCTGTTTTATTATACAATAATTAGAATATATTATATTTTATTATGCATAGTATTTACATAGTGCATGCATAGTATTTGCATAGTAAAATATTTTATAAAGTTATTCGTTTTATTAGATTATAAATAGAATATATTATATTTTATTTAAAAGATTTTGCTTTAACTATGGACCGTCAGATTAAAATAAATCAATCTGGACCGTTCATGAGTTAGTTACTATGCAGTCCATTTTTCTATAAATAGAATCTCATTCCTTCATTATTTCTTACGAATTCACTAAAACTCTAGAGAGATAAACTATAGAGAGAAAGAAGAAAAGTATTCTGCTACTTCACTACTCATATATCCAGTACTCTTCTTCTTAAGGTAAGGGATATTATTTGTTGTACTCGTAGGGGATATTATTTGTTGTACTCGTAGGGGGTATTATTTCTTTTGTATTCATGAATAGAACTTACATTATTCCATTCTTTATTATTCTCGTTGAATAACTCAGATACGCTGAAGCTACCCTATACTTGGTGAAATTCTTCTATTATTCCATTCTTTATTATTCTGTTGGAATATCCCGTCATCTATCGTTTTATGCTGCGGACTGGTTCCGCCTCTTTATTATTCTCGTTAGAACATCCCATCTGGCAAGCGTATTACGCCGACCGGTTCCATTATTTAGTGTTCTATTGAATAACTTGTCTATCTGAAGTAACGCATGCATGGTGATTTCGTTGTTATTCCATTCTTTAATATTCTCATTGGAACATCCTCGTAGGTGCGTAATTTACTTAACTGTTCCGTTATTATTATTCTCATTGAATAACTCTGTCTATAAAAAGTACCGCATGTATGGTGATTTCTTTTGTTATTTCATTCTTTATTATACTCGGTTGGTTAAAGTTTTGACTTCTATACTCCATGAAATTAGTGGAATATCCTTGATATTTGCGCTTCATCCAAAGATCTTTTCATGAAAATATTCTTCCAGAGCATTCTTGAATTTTACTCTACAAAGAAGTATCATGTTGATAATTTGGACGTTATTAGTTCCTGAATAAATGAATTCTTGAACTTGTTTTATTGAATTCTTATATCATTGTCATCATCCTCATGTTTATATTTTTTTAAAGTCATATGTATTCAGTAAAGTATAGATGGACTTGGTATGATTATGACTAGGGATTATTTGGTGTAATCATGACCGTAATATTACAAATGATGTGGTAAAAGTCCTCATTGGCCCGTAGTGCATTGATGGACAGTTGTTGGCTTGATCATGACCATTAATGAATACACAAATATTCTTGGCCCGTAATGCATGGATAATTGTGGTCGTGATACTAAAGAATATCCTTGGATGATGTGGATTATTTATTAAGCTGAGTCTCAGCAATAAAAGTGATGAAAAACCTTTTAAATCATAAAAGATAGTAGATTTTATTCTCTACTTGACTCTTTTAATGGATTGCTTGTTCCGTCATAGATTAAACTTGATGTTTGTTATATCAGTATTAGTTTAACACTGTTTAAGGCTAATGATAATTTATTCGCATTATCTTAGTCATAATATTTCTTCTTGGGCTAGTTGAGCTCACCCTTTCTTTCACCTGTTTCTTGAAATGAGAATATAGGCCGACGAAGCTCTGGGAACGGAGTGATGGACCAAATGATAGTATTAGTAGTCCTAACTATTCTATTCAATAGTGTGACAATAAATGTAATGAGGACTTATTCTGAGAGTGGATATTGTCTAGAAGATAGTATTTGTATTAAAACTCACAGCTCTCTTGTTGTATATTAAAGATTGTATTTGTATTCTGTACCATGTATTTGGCGACTCAGAATAGGTGATGTATACCTATTTTGGGGGCGTCACATGGAAATAATGGCAACCCACGGTCGGTCACCACTAAGCAGTTCAAGGAGCTGGGACCACCAGAGTTTTTGGGAAAGCCAGAACCACTTAAGGCAGAGACGTGGTTAAAGCAGATCACCAAGATATTTGATGTCTTGGGATGCTCCGAGGAGCAAAAGGTTCCCTTTGCCACCTTTATGTTGCGTGAAGAGATGACATTGGTGGGAATCTATAAACGCACTCCACTGGACGTACTCAAGATGTCTTGGGAAAAGTTCCAAGAATTTTTCAATGACAAGTACTTTCCCGAAAGTATTCGTCACATGAAGGAGGTGGAGTTCATCAAGCAGGAGCAAAATAATATGATCGTGTCGCAAAGACGAGGGCTAAATTTCAACGAAGTCTCGGTTTTGCCAGATCCCATTTGGTCGATAATGAGGAGCAAATGACGTTTAATGTTTCTAAGAGGTTTAAAACCCAATATACGTCAATACCTCATTTCTCACAAACTTTGTTTATATTCAGATTTTGTGAATAGGGCTCAGTTATTGGAGAGCGATAATGAATCAGCACAACCAAAAGGCAACGACCAACAACACAATAATAAATATTCGGTGGCAAAGCGGCCATCTAACAATGATAACCATCGGGGAAATTATCATGCCATGAATGGTAACCATTTTGGTGGTAATCATGGCTAAGATAATAGAAGTGGAAATTTCAAGAAGAGAAGGTTTAATAATGATGGAAAGACAAAGAAGCATCAAAGACCCGTTTCAAAGGAAGAAGAACGCACCACCTTGTCCGATATTTCAAATGCGACAGAGGGACACATCCGTCCAAACTGTATGCAGCAATCCAAAGCGTTTTAATTGCGAAAGAGAAGGTCACTGTGACACCCCCAAATCCGGGTTACCTGACCCCCGAGTTTGGTGTTCACGGTCCACAATATAATACCATTTAACTACCCATTCATATATAAATAGGAATATATAAGTCATTAACATATGTTGTTAATACATAAGTCCCAGGTCCACTAACCTTAACATTACAAAAATACCCCTTAGATATACAAAAAGGGCTTACAAATACAACATATTCATAAGGTTTATAAAAACTAATCCAGCATTTTGCCTTTGCCTTTGTTCTTCTTTGACCCGCTAGCCTCTTCGTTCTTAGCTAAAATATTTTATTTAGCAAGGGTGAGCAACAAGTTTGCCCCGCAAGTTAAGACATACAATAAATGTATATGAATCAACAAGAACAGACTATCTATTTTGATAGAATGAAACCAAAGTTCGGTGAACTTTGAAATAGTTGAACAAATCGTTAATCAATAACAAGTCTTCTCGTATTCTAGGCGACGCAATAATCTGATAATGAAAGAGTACAACGCTTTCAAAATTTCTACGATATTCTATTGAATAAACAAGAATCAATTCTACGCAATAACAAAGTGGAATATTTTCCAGATTTATGCTGAGCGATCCATTGGATCTAGAATTTCTACTTTCTCGGGTATCTATCAAAGATTTACTTTGATACATACGCAGGAGTATCAGATAACCATAAAGATTAAATCATAACCCTCTGCAAGTACTTAGAGCCGGTCAAATCCTTGTACCCTATATTATGCATAATACTTAGGTCGCGCACAATGGTCGAATATACGACTTAAAAATGTTCTCTTTTATATAAAAAGTTGTTCTTCTCAGTCTTAGAATCAAGATTTGATTTAACAACGAAATTTAATGATTTCAATTTCTATCTACTTATCGATCTAGCCGAAATAATTGGCATCGATCTATCAATAACAATTGAATTCTCTTCTCGAATCTATCAAGTTCTAACAAATATTCGTCTAGCCAGAATAATTAGCTAAGACATTTCTCAACATAATTTGACAATAAATAGGAATTATCTGTACTGTCAATTCTATCTTCTACGAATATGAATATCCAACAACGGTTATTCTACAAATGTATATTCTCCGAATTAGTAATTCAATTTGAATTATTAATCATGCACTAATTACGAATAATCAACAATAAATTCCCTGGACATGGTATAATTAGCAATAATTAACCATTATAATAATTGAATGAATATAACTCAAGGTTGACTTAGGAAACTTGCCTTCTCCGCTGATTACTGCTACACAATATAATAACTGCGTTCGTAAGACCTATAACCAATAATATCGGTCTCACAATTAGCGCAATATTTCATAACACAGAACACTATATTTTACAGTCAAACTTCTCCTAGGCACATTACCACATAGCCATAGTAATGTTTATAACCTATATAAACACTTATCAAGTCTAACTATTTTGGTCTGGTTGGACTTCGGTCCATTCTCGGTGTTCTGGTCACCCTATCCGACAATTAATACATTGATTGTCAATTAAACTTGGTCTATAAGCTTCAATATTATTTTAGATAAATCAAATATCGTTTATAATATTTTTCGGAAGCTTTTAATAATTTATAAACAATTATTATAATTTATAATAATTTTTCAAACACTTAAATTATCTTTAAATGATTTAATTATCAAATAATCTTATCATTATTAATATTTAATAATATAAAATATTAATAACATACTTGTCAAAATATTAAAGTTATTATTAATAACTTAAAATATTTTTAAATCATTAATATTCTACTTAAATGATTTTAAAGTAATTAAAATCATTTTAACTCCATCACCATTAATATTTAAATATTAATGAAATTATTATCAAAATATTAAAAGTCATTAATTATAATTTAAAATATTTTTTAAAACATTTTTCTCATTTTTAAATTATTTTTAAATCAATAATATCATTTTTAATTCATTTATTTAATATAATAATTAAAAAATCTAACATCATTAATATTAATTTATTAATGAGAATTCTCTAAAAATATTGAAAATAATATTTTATAATTCCAAATATTTTCTAACACTTTATTCTTATTTAAAATGATTTTTAAATCAATAAAATCATTTTTATCTTATTTATTTAATTTAATAATTAAATAAATCTATTATCATTAATATTAATTTATTAATGAAAATTCTCCAAAAATATTAAAAGTTACATTTATAACTCAAAATATTTTTAAATACATTATTCTTATTTAAAATGATTTTTATATAATTAAAATCATTTTCTCTAATTTATTTAATACACTAATTAAATAAATTAAATACCTTTAATATTTAAATAATTATAAATATTAAATAAAAATATTCCAATTGGTCAAAAATTATTTTTCATAATTTAAAATAATTTTTAAAACCATTTTTAATAATTTTTATAATTTATTTCTATTTTTAAATAATTTCCGGAAAATCAGAAATTAAAATAAATGAAAACCGTCGCTATAGGTCTTTAGCAACAGTAACCGTCGATGTTGGTGTTCTTGAGCCTCAAGAACACTGACAGCCCGGTTACCAACATACCAAGTTTGACCAGCTTTAATCTTCTATTCTTGCATGATCTGTTCAATATAAGACTCGGATCTTGTAGTGTTTATGTAGCACTACAAGTTACAATTCATAACATGGTCATACAACAATCAAACAAATAGATCCAGCGTTTCAAAGTCCTTGTCAGATCACATCTGGGTTTTCTGGGTAACCCAGAAAACCAGACAGTGTCGACTAGACACTTTGAAGTCCACTTTTCATAAGGTTCTGGTCTTGATTCAAGTCATCTTAAGGTTCAAATATATATTTCTTATGTCAAGGAACATCATTACAACAACAAATCAGCTTAATAACAACAGAATCATAAAGTATAAGACGGTCAAAGGTCACGAAATTTTGTTTCAAACCGCTTTTCGAAATTCCTGTAAATGCAAATCGATCTTCAGGGCTTACTTTGACCACTTTCTACGATCGACATGTTGATTGTTTTCGAGATATTAAGGCATGGGTCTACAGTACATATTACAAGCTACAAATGGGTTACCAAAACATCAACCAACAATCATCAAAGCTGTCAGATCTGGGCTTCAAAAAATGTTGTCAGACGCCATATTACACTTTCTGGGTTACCTAGAAAGTTCATGGTCAACGTCGATCAACGGTGTTTGACCATGAATGTCGTGCAATCAAAACATGTAATGGCTCTGATTCCTTTTTCAGAATAAAGACCTCCTACCAGACTACGAATCCAAAACATCAAACAACAAATTAAAAATCATAAACATACACGAATCTGTGGCGCCTGACATTAGCTTGTCAGACCACAAATCATGTTCTTGGGAAGTTTTGAAAAACTCGATTTTAAAGCATTTTGATGCTATGGATCTATGTTATATCAACATAGATCATCATTAAACATCATCTAGCAAAGATCTAAACACATAAATAAAAACTTTTTCTTAGCAACATGGATCAAAAATAAAAATTAGGTTTATACCTTTTCTTGAATAATTTTAGATCTTGGCTCTCCAATCTGTTATTGGTTGATCTAGGGCTGTATTTAGAACTGATATACTTAGCAATTTCAGAGCTTCTAGTGAGAGAGGGAGTTGGTAAGAGCAAAATAGCAAAATGGCTAATGTTTATGGACTTTCTCACTCCAAAATCAATATATATTGGTTGACATGTTGCTAGATCTGATGTGCTGTCAATTGGAGGCTGTTTTTTCTGAGATTTAATAAGTCACAAAGTCAAGATAGTTGTTCACCCACTAAAGTCTTGGCAATTATACAAGTTACCAAATAAAAAAAATAGCAAGGGCATTTTTGTCAATTTTAAATTAAATTTAAGGGCATACATGAAATTTGGCATACCCTTAGGGTTTAACCCTAAGGTCCTAACCCTTAGGTTTTACATAATTAATTTCTACAATTTCCAAATTAGGGTTTTTATTAGAAAAATAAAATTTCCAAATTATAATTAGGGTTTGTAAAATAGAAATTAAGATAACTAAAATATAATTAGGGTTTTCTAACCATATTACAGTTTAATAAACACATTAGGCTTGCCAATTAGGATTAGGGTTTCCTAATTTAGGGTTTAGGATTCCCGAATATAATATTAGGGTTTTCCGGCGTATAATTAGGGTTTTCAATTGTACAATTAATTTTCTAAATCTGAGATTAGGTTTTCTAATCCCTTATTAGGGTTTATTAATTATAAACATTATTCGATCAATCATTGATCAATAATTCTAAACGATACACACGCGTACTCATTAATATAATTATTTTAATTATATTTTCTATCGAACCCCTATCCAGAAATTAGGGTTAGGGTTTCTAAAGTTGTTAAGCACAACTCTACTCTAAAATTTATTAGTCAATATACAAATTGACTTTCTCGAGACTCGTATCACAGATACTTGTCACAAAATTAATAATCAATATAAATTCTATTAAAAAAAATTATTCGTAAAATTTTGATTATTCGAAATCTTGGGTTATCACAGTCACCTAGCTCGACTTTATCGTATGGTCAAGTCAAGTCCAACTGGGATAGTGATGCCAAAGGATGTCCCAGACAAGCCAAAGCCGGTAGTTTAAGAGAGAGCGTTTTTTTTACTTAGGAACCCGAATAAAATTATCACGGGTAAGTTAATCATAAACTCTTGCGAAGTCTATACCGTGTTAGATACCGGTTCTACTCACTCTTTTATTTCACCTAGTTGTGTTCAATGTTTGAATTTAACTCTGAAGAAGTTAGATTTTGATTTATCTGTTGAAACTCAGTTGGGAGAATCCTTCCTTACATCCACTTTTTATAAATCTTATTTAATTCAAATTGACACTTTCACGATACCTGTCAATCTTATCTCTTTGAAAATACTTGCCTTTGATGCGATTTTAGGAATCGATTGGTTAACTACTCATCATGCTTTTTGTAAGGTTGTTAGCTTTCATATTCCTAACCAACCTGTTATGAGAATTCAAGCAAGCAAACCACTAAAGTCAATCATTGTCATTTCAAGCCATAAGTAAAGAGCCCCGGTCCTTTCGTTGTTGACTTCCTTGTGTGGATGCACCGAAGCCAGACTTTCTGTAGGCGACGTCGTGAATGACGATGGCAAGTTGATAGGTATCAATGTGACGTATTATCCAAGTCTTGGATGAGGGTCACAGTTTTGAATGATATTTCTATTGTTAATAAATTTCTCGACGTATTCTTGAAGACTTCTTAGCCTACCCCTAGAGCGTGAAATCGAATTTTGTATTGACCCCAGTACAAAACCCATTTCTTAAACCCTCAAATATTTCTTCAACTAAAATGAACGTAACATGCGCCAAAGATGTTGACTCGAGCTATTGAAGATTACGATCGTACCATTCAATACTATCGTAGGAAAAGCGAACATGGTAGCTAATGCATTGAGTAGAAGATCGTATGCGGTTACAAGTGCGAATATACGAACCCACATGAAGATAACGAATATACGAGTAGAATCGACTTTAATCGATAAAGTTAAAGCTACTCAAGCTACACACCCGGAGCTGATGAATGTGAAGAAGAAGGTTCAAGAGGGAGTTATTCTAGAAGCAAGAATCGACGAAGAGAGGAAATCTCAACCCTCGATTTAATTGGCCCATTTGAAATCCTCGATGAAGTAGGAACTGTGGCCTATAGACTCGTTTTACCGCCAAGTATGTTGCGTGTTCAGAACGTTTTTTTTACGTATCGATGTTACTTAAATATGTGGATGACCCGAACCACATTATTAAATTAGAACTAAACGATATAGCAGAAGATTTAACGTATGAGGAGATACGTGTTAAAATCTTGGATAAGAAGGATCGTATTCAACACTCAAAGGTTATACCTCAAGAATTAGAATCTGAAATGAAGTCAAGGTATCCTCACCTCTTCGGCATACTAGGTACGTACGTAAATTTCGAGGGCAAAATTTCATAAGCAGGGGAGATTTTGAGACCCCAAATTTTATGAATAAAGAATTAATTTTCTCGAAATATTTTTTTGAATATTATGGTGTGGATTTGAGATAGTGTTATAGTTGTGGGTAGTATTTATAAATTTTGAAAAGTATGAAAGTTGTTGTATAATATTCGATTGGTCGGGGAATATTCTTTTTATCGGGGAATATCCGTACAACGGTACAATCATTGGTGGACCCCACAACGGAATTATTGTCGGATTGAGAAAATGACAAAAATATTTTTATGAAAATAACGGCAGAAGTTTTATCATTAAAACTGTTGAAATACTCAGTAGTAAAAGTACAGTAATACGCGTGGTTTCATAGTAGCACACGATATTGATTATTGATGCTTACGTGAGAAGTCAGTTTCGCTTTGTTCAATTATTGCTACAAAGAATTGTTGCATAGTATCTTCACGTTATTTGATTCAATTATTGTCAATATTTTATATATTATTAAATCAATAATTGAGACGCGAAGTTATTAATATTATTATTTACAATATTAACGATGTCTAGAAGTTACGCCAAGGAGATGTTTGGTCACCTAATCATGCACCAATAGGAGAAATCCTTATTGGAAAGCCTCATCTTTCCCGGGAACGACACGGGTCGATTAATATTGTGAATTATAATAATGATGATAAATATTGTTAAATATATTGAGGTGTCTTTTATGAAGTCACAAAAGTTTATATATATATATATATATATATATATATATATATATATATATATATATATATATTGTGGACGCCCCAAAATAGGTATACATCACCTATTCGAGTTGCCAAATACATGGTACAGAATATAAATATAATCTTAATTATACAACAAGAGAGCTGTGAGTTTAAATACAAATATAGTTTTCTAGACAATATCCACTCTCAGAATAAGTCCTAATTATATTTATTGTCACACTATTTAACAGAATAGTGAGGACTACTAGCTAGTGTTATTCTCTGGACCATCACTCCGTTCCCCGACTCGTCCCAGCTACGTTCTCATTTCCTGAAGAGAACAGTGAAAGAAAGGGTGAGATGAACTAGCCCAATAAGAAATATTATGACTAAGATAATGCAAAATAAATTATCATTAGTCTCCAACAGTGTTAAACTGATAAAATATAATAGACATCAAGTTTAACTGCAGCGGAATAAGCAATCCATTAAAAGAGTCAAGTAGAAAATAAAATCTACTATCTTTTATGATTTAAAAGGTTTTTCATCACTGTTATCGCTGAGACTCAGCTTAATAAATATTCCACATCATCGAATCACCCATGCACTACGGCCAAGGATATTCTTTAGTATCACGATCACAATTATCCATGCACTACGGGCCAAGAATATTTGTGTATTCATTAATGGTTATGATCATGCCAACAACTCATCGTATCAATCAATGCACTACGGGCCAATGAGAACTTTTACCACATCATTTGTAACATTACTACCATGATTACACCGAATAATCCCTGGTCATAATCATACCAAGTCCATCTATGCACTACAGGCCACAAATGACTTTCAACATAATATAAACATGAGGATGATGACAATGATATAAGAATTTAATAAAACAAGTTCAAGAATTAATTTGTCCAAGAACTACTAATGTCCAAATTGTCAACATGATACTGCTTTGTAAAGTAAAATTCAAGAATGATCAGAAGAATATTTCCATGAAAAGATACTGGATGAAGCGCAAATATCAAGGATATTCTACTAATTTCATGGAGTATAAAAGTCAAAACTTTAACTAACTGAGTATAATAAAGAATGGAATAACAAAAGAAATCACCATGCATGCGGTACTTCGCATAGAGACAAAAGTTATTCAACAGAATAATAAATAAACGGAACCGTGTAGTGCAAAATTTAAGACCGATGGGATGTTCCAACAGTAATAATAAAGAATGGAATAACAATGAAATCACCATGCATGCACATTTCGCAAAGACATGTTATTCCAACATAATACTAATAAGATTTAAATCAGTTCGGACGTAAAAACGCATGTATACGATATATTCCAATGTAATAATAAAGATTTAAATCAGTCCCACAGAAACGCATGCATGTGATATTCCAATGTAATAATAAAAGGCGGAATCGTGTCCCCGTAGAAACGCATGCAGACAAGATATTCCAATGTAATAATAAAGACGGAATAATAGAAGAATGTCACCAAGTATAGGTAGACCAGCGTATACAAGTTATTCCAATGAATAATAAGAATGGAATAACAATAGTTCTCTTCATGAATAAGAAAGAATAACACCCCCTTACGAATACAACAAATAATATTCCATACCTTAAGAAGAAGAAAATCGGATATATAAGTAGTGAAGTAAGGTATACTTTCTTCTTTTTCTCTATAGTTTATCTCTCTAGAGTTCAAAGTGAATTCATAAGAAAATAATGAAGGAATGAGCTTCTATTTATAGAAAAATGGAATGCATAAGTAACTAACTCATGAACGGTCTAGATCGATTTACTTTAAATGGATCATATTTAAAGCAAATTGGTTTATAATAAAATATATTATATTCTAATTATAATCTAATAAAACAAATAACTTTTAAATAAAATATATTATATAAATATTATATATATTAAATATATATAAAGCATGTGCTAAGAAATCATGGGATACACTTTGTTATCAATATTTTCCTTCCTTGCCAATTTGTCAAAAAAGTTAATATATATATACATATAATAACCTTAATAATACTCTCCCACCGCATAACCCAAATCCTTTTTCTTGATTTATAACCTCCCCCCCCCCCCACCATTTCCAAAACATGACAAAAATATATATATATATATATATATATATATATAATATTATATATATATATATATATAAACTAAGTGACTTCTCACGTAAGCATCAATAATCAATACCGTGTGCTACTATGCAACCACGCGTAGACATCGTACTTTTACTACCGAGTAGTTCAACAAAGATTAATTGGTGAAACTTCCGCCGTTATTTTTAATAAAATATTTTTGTCATTTTTCAATCCGACAATAATTTCGTTGTAGGGGTCCACCAATGATTGAGCCGTTGTACAAATATTCCCTCGTTAAACCGAATATTCCCCCACCAATCGAATATTATATAACAACTTGCATACTTTGCAAAATTTATAAATATTACCCACAACTATAACATTATATCAATTTTATTCCATAATATTCAAAAATAATATTTATAGAAAATTCATCTTTATTCAAAAGTTGGGTTTTACAATCTCCCTTCTTATGAAATTTCGCCCTCGAAATTAGGGTACGACTGGTATGTCAAGAGGTAAGGATACCTTGATTTCATTTTGATTCTAACTCCCAAGTCATTTCCTCAACATCGTGGTTTCTCCACAAAACTTTGACTTGAGGTATAACCTTGGTGCGTAGAATATGTTCCTTCTTATCCAAGATTTGAACAGGAACCTCTTCATACGTCAAATCTTCCGCTATTTCGTTCGGTTCCAACTCAATAATGTGGTTCGGGTCTTCCACATATTTATGTAACATGGATATGTGAAAAACGTTATGAACACGAGACATACTTGGCGGTAAAGCGAGTCTATAGGCCACAGTTCCTACTCGATCAAGGATTAAAAATGGGCCGATGAATCGAGGATTGAGCTTTCCTCTCTTTCCAAATCTCGTAACTCCTTTCCATGGAGCAACACGTAACAACACATGATCTCCTATATCGAATTCCACATCCTTTCGATGAAGATCAGCATAACTCTTTTGTCGATCTTGTGAGGTTTTTATACGTTGCCGGATCGTTTGAATCTTTTTCGTAGTCATACGTACCAACTCTGGTCCCAACAACGTTGTTTCACCCACCTCATCCCAAAGATACGAGAACGACACTTTCTTCCATACAACGCTCAATGGAGCCATGCCAATACTTGCTTGATAACTCGTTGTTGTAGGAAAACTCCACCAATGGTAAGAACTTGTCCCAACTTCCTTGAAATCAAGGACACAGAGTCTTAATAGATCTTCAAGAGTTTGAATAGTCCTCTCGATCGTCCGTCATCTCGAGGATGATATGCCGAAGCTAAATCGTAAATCTGCGCCCATAGCTTTTTTTGCAAACTAACCCAAAATCGCTGAAGTGAATCTTGGGTCTCGATCGAAACTATGGATACCGGCATACCATGCAATCTTACAACCTCGTTTATGTACATACTGAGTAAGACGTTCAAGTGTATAAGTTTCTCGATCGGTAAAAATGAGCGACTTGGTCAATCTATCAACAATGACCCAAATCGCATCTATGCCTTGAGAAACTTTGGGAAGACCAGTAACGAAATCCATGGTAATGTGCTCCCACTTCCATTCTGGAATTTCAAGTGGTTGCAATGGACCTTTTGGTACTTGATGCTCCGCTTTGACTCGTTGACACGTTAGACACCTTGAGATAAACAACGCTATCTCTCTCTTCATATTGCCCCACCAAAATGTATGTCGAAGATCATGATACATTTTGGTACTCCCAGGATGGATTGCAAACGGTGTGTTGTGCGCCTCCATCATGATTTTATACTTTAAATCAGGGTCGTTAAGAACACAAAGTCTGGAGTTGACTCGAAGTATTCCTTCTTCATCGATTCTTGCTTCCGGCATAGCACCTTCTTGCACTTTCTTCCTCATACGCATCAGCTCTGAGTATGTAGCTTGAGCGGCTTTAACTTTATCGATTAAAGTTGATTCTAATCGTATATTCGTTATCTTCACGTGGGTTCGTATATTCTCACTTGTAACCGCATACGATCTTCTACTCAACGCGTCAGCGACCACGTTCACACTTCCACGATGATATTGAGTGGTACGATCGTAATCTTCAACAAATTTCGAGCCAACATCTTTGGCATTATTATCGCTCGTTTTGGTTGAAGAATTATTTGAGGGTTTAAGAAATGAGTTTTGTACTGGGGTCAATACAAAATTCTATTTCACGCTCTAGGGTAAGAAGTCTTCAAGAATACGTCAAGAAATTTATTAACAATAGAAATATCATTCAAAACTGTGACTCTCATCCAAGTCTTGGATAACACGTCACATTGATACCTATCAACTTGCCATCGTCATTCACGACGTTGCCTACAGAAAGTCTGGCTTCGGTGCATTCCACACAAGAAAGTCAACAACAAAAGGATCGATGCTCTTTAGTTATGGCTTGATATGACAATGATTGACTTTAGTGGTTTGGTTGCTTGAGTTCGCATAACAGGTTGGTTAGGAATATGAAAGCTAACAACCTTACGAAAAGCATGATGAGTAGTTAACCAATCGTTTCCAAAAATCACATCAAAGGAAAGTATTTTCAAAGAGATAAGATCAATAGGTAACGTGAAAGTGTCGATTTGAATCAAACAAGATTTATAAATAGTGGAGTTAACGAAGGTTCCTCCTAACAGAGTTTCAACAGATAAGTCAAAGTCAATTTTTTTTTTTTAAGAGCCAAGTTTAAACGTTGAACACAACTAGGTGAGATACAAGAGTGGGTAGAACCAGTATCGAATAAGGTACAAACTTCGCAAGGGTTTATGATTAGCTTACCCGCGATAACTTCATTTGGGTTCCTCACTTGTTGGGAAGTCATGACAACCGCTCTCCCTTGAACTACCCGGCTTTGACTTGTCTGGGGTAGCATTTGGTGTCATCACTATCGTTGGAATTGACTTTAATATAGGGCATATTCCACCCTCAACTGCTTCATCGTACTCCTGATTCATGATCTGAATCATCAATCCTCGATCCATATCGAGTTCAGATTGACCGCTCTGTACAAGGTAATTCAAAACTCGATGTTGGGTTCTCCCAATTGCTATCCAAAAAGAGAAATGTATATCATCTATTTTAGCCTTTTTGGATCGGACGTCTCTTTCTACAATATCAACACGTCGTGCGGCTTTTACCCACGCATCCTTCATTCTCACTCATTCAGTTGTTTCTTCTTTCAGTTGATCCTTGATATTTGAATTCTCAGATTCCAACTTTAATATCTTACACTGTGCCAAAGCGTGATTTTGTTCGAGCATCACATATCGGGTAACACAATTTTGAATCGTTACATCTCTTTGCTCCACGAATCACCGCCTGCCGTTCTTCAGCCTGTTCTTCTAACTCATGAACACGATTTTGTAATTCTAAGTTTTGATCATAAACTTCTTCTAACCAATTCTCCTTGTTCCTCTTCTTCCTCTTCTTCTCACTCACCGCTACCTCTGCCACTAGCTCGGGTGCAACTATTAGTTCTTCACTTACCACGTATTCGCCGATATTACATTATCCTGGTTGGTGATTAGAGGTGCCACGGTCTCATTCACTCCATTGTTGACATTTTCAAGTTGCCATTTTCAAATATTGCCACAAAACAAAGGTTAATTAACATGTCACATATTATCAATATACTCTGACCAACCAATTAAATAACAAATAAACTTAGGTAGGTCATACTAGTGAAAGAATTCTCCGTCTCTCTCCTCCTAGTTCTTGTCTCACACCTTAGCCAAGGATCATATCCCTAAGCTTCGATACCAACCTGTGACGCCCCCAAAATTAGGTATACATCACCCATCTTGGGTCGCCAGATACATGGTATGTAATTCAAATACAACTTACTAATACAATTGTCGTGGTGTACAATACGACAAAACATAAACCGTGAGTTTGAATACAAATATTGTCTACTAGAGATTATACAAACTCAAAATGAGTCCTCATTACAATTATTATCACACTATTTCACGAATAGTGAGGACTACTAATGCTATCCTCTCCGGACATCATCACTCCGTTCCTCGACTCGTCCCAACTACGTTCTCATTTTTCAAGAGAATAAAGTGAAAGAAAAGGGTGAGCTCAACTAGCCCAAGAAGAAATATTATGACTAAGATAATGCGAGAATAAATTATCATTAGTCTCCAACAATGTTAAACCGATAAAATATAATAGACATCAAGTTTAATCTGCAAGTGATCAAGCAATCCATTAAAAGAGTCAAGTAGAAAATAAAATCTACTATCTTTTATGATTTAAAAGGTTTTTCATCACTGTTATCGCTGAGACTCAGCTTAATAAATATTCCACATCATCGAATCACCCCTGCACTACGGCCAAGGATATTCTTTAGTATCACGACCACAATTATCCATGCACTACGGGCCAAGAATATTTGTGTATTCATTAATGGTCATGATCATGCCAACAACTGTCCATCAATGCACTACGGGCCAATGAGAACTTTTACCACATCATTTGTAACATTACGGTCATGATTACACCGAATAATCCCTAGTCATAATCATACCAAGTCCATCTATGCACTACAGGCCACAGATGACTTTCAACATAATATAAACATGAGGATGATGACAATGATATAAGAATTTAATAAAACAAGTTCAAGAATTAATTTGTCCAAGAACTACTAATGTCCAAATTGTCAACATGATACTGCTTTGTAAAGTAAAATTCAAGAATGATCAGAAGAATATTTCCATGAAAAGATACTGGATGAAGCGCAAATATCAAGGATATTCTACTAATTTCATGGAGTATAAAAGTCAAAACTTTAACCAACTGAGTATAATAAAGAATGGAATAACAAAAGAAATCACCATGCATGCGGATTACCGCGATAGAATGAGTTATTCCAACGAGAATACTAAATAACGGAACCAGTCGGCAAAATTCGCACCAAGCGGGATGTTCAATGAGAATAATAAAGAATGGAATAACAATAAATCACCATGCATGCGGTCAGATTGCAAAGACATGTTATTCAACGAGAATACTAATAAGGGCGGAATCAGTTCGACGTAAAACGCATGCATACATGATATTCCAATGTAATAATAAAGACGAAATCAGTCCGGCCAGAAAACGCATGCATGTGATATTCAACAAGAATAATAAAGAGCGGAATCAGTCCGGCATAAAACGCATGTGATGAGGATATTCAAATGTAATAGTAAAGGCGGAATAATAGAAGAATGTCACCAAGTATAGGGTAGACCGCGTATACAAGTTATTCCAACAGAATAATAAGCAATGGAATAACAATAGTTCTCTTCATGAATAAGAAAGAATAACACCCCTTACGAATACAATAAATAATATTCCATACCTTAAGAAGAAGAGTACTGGATATATAAGTAGTGAAGTAGCAGAATACTTTCTTCTTTCTCTCTATAGTTTATCTCTCTAGAGTTCAGTGAATTCATAAGAAAATAATGAAGGAATGAGCTTCTATTTATAGAAAAATGGACTGCATAGTAACTAACTCATGAACGGTCCAGATCGATTTACTTTAAATGGACAGTCCAGATTGGTTTATAATAAAATATATTATATTCTAATTATTGTCTAATAAAACAAATAACTTTTAAATAAAATATATTATATAAATATTATATATATTAAATATATATAAAGCATGTGCCAAGAAATCATGGGATACACTCCCGTTATCAATATTTTCCTTCCTTGCCAATTTGTCAACAAAGTTAATATATATATATACATATAATAACCTTAATAATACTCTCCCACCTGCATAACCCAAATCCTTTTCTTGATTTCTGTTAACCTCCCCCCCCCCCCCACCCCCCACCCCCACCCCACCATTTCCAAAACATGACAAAATTATATATATATATATATATATATATATATATACATATACATATATATATATATATATATATATATATATATATATATATAATAAAAACCGAGTGACTTCTCACGTAAGTATCAATAATCAATACTGAGTGTACTACTATGTAATCACACGACATCGTTGTCTTTTACTACCGAAGTAGTTCAACAGGTATAACAATAAAACTTTCGCCGTTATTTTTAATAAAATATTTTTTTTCGTTTTTCTCAATCCGATAATAATTTCATTGTGGGGTCCACCAATGATTGAAGTCGTTGTACGAATATTTCTCGCTAAACCGAATATTCCCAGACCAATGAATATAATATAACAACTTGCATACTTTGCAGAATTTATAAATACTACCCACAACTATAACATTATATCAAATTTATTCCATAATATTTAAAAATGATATTTTATAGAAAATTCATTTTTATTCATAAAAGTTGGGGTCTTACAGCTCATGTTGTATAATTAAGTTTGTATTTGTATTCTGTACCAAATATTTGGCGACTCAGAATGGGTTGTGTATACCTATTTTGGGGGCGTCACAATGATAATGGGTATTATAGATAATTATTTAATGTTATACAATTATTTCCTTAATTTTTGTGCAAACTCTAAAACATCATATATTATGGGGCGGATGAAATATAATTTCTAAAGTCATTTGAATCTTAAAAAATGAAATTATATAATACTCTATCCGTTTTAAAATTAGATATATATTTTGACTTTTTTGAATCAATTCGTCAAATCTTAAAATTTAAAATTGATATGAAATTATTTAGTTTTAATACAAACAAATATAACAATCGTAAACTAACAATAAAGTACTGCTTATTATCATATTTGATATTTGCAAAACTTGAACGAAATTATATACATTTTGAAATTTAAAATTTTGCAAATTGACTATAAAAAGTCAAAATGTATATCTAATTTTGAAACTCATGTAAAAATAATAAAAAAAATAGACCATATATACTATTCCCTCCATCCCTTAATATAATAAGTCGTTTTAGAAAAATATTTGTGTCGCTTAATATTTGTCGTTTAAGAATTTTAAGTAAGTATTAATTGCTTATTTTTTAATATTACCCTAATATTAAATATAATTTTGGTTCTCACTATTTTTTATTCAATAAATAGCACCCTCTTTTTCTAATATAAGGATTATATTTAATGATATACAACCATTTCATTATTACTTGTGAGCAATTTTAAAACGATTTATATTAAGAAACGGATGGAGTATATAGCAAACTATGCATAAAATTAAAATAATTCATAATACTAATAAATTAATACTCACTCAGTTTCAAAATTAAATTTTAAAAATCTAATTTAATTTTTTGAAATCAAATCTTATTATAATTTAAAATAAATAAATTTATAATAATTTTTTTATATTATATATTATTCATAATTATAATAATTGTATTAATTAAAATAAAATAAATTCAAGTCTACGAATATTACAACTGTAATCTGTGAAAAACTAAGGTGGGATAGTATTGTTTCTACTCACTTTCACATGCACTTCAAAAAAGTCCAATAACAAATATATATCCTAATAAGTAATAAAGCATCCTCGGCTCTCGTTTTTCTCTCCAACTCTTTCTCTTTCCAACTCTGTCAAGACAAAGCGCACATGAACTAAAGCTTCAACACAGCCAACAACCCCACGTGATACAAACCTTTTTAAATTAAAAATCCTTATTTCCTTAAATAAATCTGCTAAAATAGCTGTGCAAAACGACAATTTATTCTATGTTTTTTTTCATTAACTTTCAGTTTTCACTCACTCAACAGCGTGTTAAAATTAATTAATACGTTCTTGTTACTGTAGTATTAAGTATTTTTAAATTAAATATTTATTTATTTTAAATAACTTATTTTTTATAATAATTTATCTATAATATTTTTAATATTAATTATTATATTTTATTTTTTATTTATATTTATGAACTCATTAATCATATATAAAAAATTATATAATTAAAATATAAATAATTATATTATTTCATTTCTTTTAATATGCATACAAAGTTAATCAGAATGTTTTTTCATCGGAGTACAACAAAACAAAACAAAAATAATTAATTAATATACAGATAGATCAAGGCTAGATAGAAAGAAGTTAATAAACAATAATAATAATAATAATGATATAAATCAAATGAACTGAACAGTCAATCAAATCATGTACTGATCAACAATCATCATCACAATCAATCAAAGTAAATGTAAATTGAACAAAAAAAAAATAACTAAGTAAAATCCTAAAGAATAATAATCATAATCAAACTCTGACACAATAAATTAAAATAAAACGTGAAGAACTCTATCTCAGATCTCTACAGCAACAAAGCTGCAGCGGCGAATAACACCACCGCGCCAGATCCGGCCAATGTAACTCTGTTCAAGCCGGCGGAGTTACCAGGAGTGGAAGTTGGAGAACCACCTGGGCTGGAGATAGAGGACGGAGGAACAGCGCCATCGGAGGGAGATGAAGCTGGTGAAGTCGGAGGAGCAGGTGGAGATGTGGTCGGAGTAGAGGCCGGTGGTGATACAGTGGGAGAAGAAGTAGGAGCGGCGGACGGTGGTGTTACAACGGCAGGAGGAGGCGCGGAAACCGGAGGTTTAGTCGGAGTAGCAGTCGGCGAAGCTCCCGGAGCCTGAGCAAGAGCAGATCCAGCCACCAAAGCGAAGATTACCACCAAAACAAAGCTTGAGTACGCCATTGAAATCTTTTCCTCTCTGGACAAATTGTTTTTCTAGAAAGAGAGAGTGAAAACCTAGAGAGAAAGCTCTTTTACGTTAATGGCGGAAAGAGAACGGGAACTTATAGGATCATAATAACAGTATATATAGGGGTTTTACAGAGAATTATAGGTCGGTTCAAATTATACAACTGGTCTTACAAAACTAATCAAATTACTCTGCTGTCCTCTAATCATTGGTTGACAACACAGCAACAGAGGTGATTGATCCTGATCGTCCGTTTCCTTAGACTTTGCTTTTCCGCGTATAATTATCATCACCGTCCACCTGTTACTAGAAAATTCAACCGTTGTGTTGAATCTTGTTCGACCGTTGATTTTTTTTTAAAAGGAAAAATGGGAGGGTTACCGTTATGAGTGGCACGTTCTATGTGAATTATTTTATTTGGAATTATTATGTGTTTCTTATATGACGATGACCCCCAATGGGAATTTACAGCTCATACATTCTATATTTTTCTTTTCTAATTTTAATTTTTTTAATAAAGAAATGAATTTTTTTTTTCAATCTTTACAATGATACTGTTAATGTTACATCAACATAATTACGTATAAAATTACATTACGTTATTTGAAGTTTTCCTATTAATGGAAAATATTCTTCACGTATTGTGAATGATAATTAAAATTGTTCTTCATTCTTTTTAATCTATTTTTGTAGACTGTGAAATTTGTGTGTTTTTTATTTATCTTTTGTAGGTTTAAAAGTAGCATTAATAACTTAATTTCTTATATTTAAGTAATTTTTTTATTTTTAAATAACTTTTAGAAACATAATATTAAAATTTATATCCAATTTGATTAATTAAAGGAATGTTAATTGCAATATTTTTTATAATTTTTTTCTTAAACTTCAAATAAAAAAAACGAGCTCTTGAATTTTTCTTATCTTTTTTAAAGTTTATAATTTCTTTTTCTTTTTTTTTGTGATAGGTTGATATGGTTGTTTAGTGATCAAGTGGACTTCTTAGGAGCTGTTTGATTAACCAATTCCAGTTGTCTTTTTCCTTTTCGAAGAAATAATAATGAAACTTTTGTCTCCAAATAATTATGAATATTAACATTATTCCTAAATTCTTTAACAACGCATTAAATGACGAGTTGTGTTCTTAAATGTTTGACACTTAAACTCTTATTTAATATCAATTAATTTTAAAATTAAATAAAAAGTTAGATGTCAAAATTTAAATGAAGGACAGATGCTCTGCTCTCATTAAATGACCAAATCCAATGACATGAAGTGTGCGCAATATTTTTAATTACTATTATTTTGTGCAATTATTATTGTCAGAGCAAAAATAAATTTTATTAAATTTACAAGTGTTTTTTAAAGTGTCGAGTATCGTTATAACAATTATAAAAATATCACTATTATGTAAACCTGGTATCTAATTTGCAAATCAATTAAGTACACACTAGATCAACTGTTATAATCGCATAGTTAGGACTATAAACGGACATATTTGAATTCGAATACAATGATATCCGTATTCATTTCCGATATTCAATGGATTTCTTAAAGTACAATTTGAATTTGATATTCGAAAAATTATTTGAATTTAAGTATTATCCGTTTTTGAATAACTATCCGAATTCATTTGCATAAATAATTAAAATTAGTAAATAAATATTTAAAAAATTACTAAAACATAACACAATCATCAACCATATGATTAAATTATAAAATTCAAAAGAAAAAAAAATTAATCACTCTATTTAATAAAATATCTTTTATGGAAGAAGTTAAAAAATATTATAATTTTATAATAAGACCAATTCTTTGCTTAGAATTATGATAACGTATGATTCGATAAATATGTTGGTGGATGGATGTTAAACGGATACAAATATATAGGACTGTAAATGGTAAACGAAAAATTTGTATTCGTATTCGAAAAAAACGAATATTATCCGTATTCGAAAAAAATGGATATATTTGTATTCAGTTTAAAGGTATCCGCAAATAAACGAATACGAATATGGATATAAGCGTATTAAGTATTCGTTTAACATCTGGCCGTAAATATATCCATTATATAAGCGGATATTCGGATTCGATCTGCATCCCAAATTCAGTATCCAAATATCTATATATATATATATATATATATATATATATATATATATATATATATTGTAAGACCCCAACTTTTGAATAAAGATTAAATTTTCTCGAAATATATTTTTGAATATTATGGTGTGGATTTGATATAATGTTATAGTTGTGGGTAATATTTATAAATTTTGCAAAAAACGCAAAGTTGTTATATAATATTCGATTGGTGGGGAATATTCGTTTTAACGAGGAATATTCGCATAACCGGCACAATTATTGGTGGACCTCACAACGTAAATTATCATTTGATTGAGAAAGCGACAAAAATACTTTTTTTATGAAAATAACGACGGAAGTTTTACTGATTAAGCTGTCAAAAACACCCGGTGTTAAAAATACAAGATGTCTGGCGTGGTTGCATACAAGTAAAGCACACCAGTATTGATTATTGATGCTTACGTGAGAAGTCACTCGGTTATACTCAATTATTGCTACTGAAGAATTCTTTGCATCATATCTATCATATTATTGATTCAATTATTGTCACAGTATCATTTGCATAAAATATTTTTTATTAAATCAATACTTGAGAAGACAAAGTTATTCATATTATAAATTGCAATATTTACAATGTCTAGAAATTCTGTCAAGGAGAGGTTTGGTCACTTAATTTGCGCGCCAATAGGGAGAAATCCTTATTGGAATGCCCCCCTCTTTCCTGGGAACGACCTGGTTGATAAATATTGTGAGTTATAATATTAATAATGAATGTTGTTCGGAGTTGAATTTGGAGACGCGGACGTGATATTTGAGTCCGGAACGACGAAATTAGTAAAAATAGTTTATAAACACAAAATTTTCCGATATTCACTATTTGGTCAAAAAGTCAACAGTTGACTTTTTTGGGAAAAGTCAAACTTCAAAATTTCAAAATTTATATTTTGATAAAAATAGTTTCATTATGTTGGAATTATTTGTGTTAGTGAAAATCAACATTTATTCCGATGATAATTGATGTCTAGGGGATATATTGATAAATCGGGTAATTTATCGGATAAATGAGTAATTAATTGCTACTAATTCACATGCTTATATAACTATTTGTTCACATATGTACTATTGAATCACATTATTTACTATTAGGGGAGTTGGTGCAAGATTGATAATACTTGCAATGATGAATTAAAAATGGAGGTATAGATGGAGGTTATTTGAAATTCGTATTTTCACATGATTATACTATTGATTCACATGATTGAACTATTGATTCACGTTATTTACTATTAGGGGAGTTGGTGCAAGATTGATAATACTTGCAGGACTAAATTATAAATGAAAGAAAAGTTGGAGGTATTCAGATCGTAATTTTCGAGCCCCAAAACGTGCAATTATCAAAATTATATTTTTCTATAAATAAGCTCATTCTTCCTTCATTTCTCACCAATTCACAAAAGCTTTAAAGCGATTATTATAGAGAGAAATTATAGAGAAAGAAGAAGAGAAATCTGCTACCTTCACTATTCCAATTATCCAGCTTTTTTCCAAGGTAGGGAGTATTATTTCTTTCTTTCGTCTTCATGAAGAGAACTTACATTGTTCCATTCTTTATCATTTTGTTGGAACATCACATGCATGCATGCGTTCTACGCGTCGGACCTTGTTCCGCCTTTTTATTATTCTGTTGGAATATCACGTTGCATGCATGCTTTTCGTCGGACTTGGTTAAAATCTTTATTATTACATTGGAATATCACATGCATGCTTTTTTACGGACCGATTGGTCTGTCTTTATTATTCTGTTGGAATATCCTATCTCTCTATGCTTTTCCATGGGACCGATTCCATTATTTATTATTCATTTGAATAACTTGCTTGTGCTTGATCTATCGCATGTACTCGGTGATTTCTTTTGTTATTCCATTCCTTATTATACCCAAATTGGTTAAAATTTTGACTTCTATACTCCATGAAATTAGTGGAATATCCTTGATATTTGTGCTTCATCGAAGATCTTTTCATGGAAATATTCTTTCGAGCATTCTTGAATTTTACTCTACAAAGCAAAGATCATGTTGACAATTTGGATGTTATTAGTTCTTGGATAAATTAATTCTTGAACTTGTTTTATTGAATTCTTATATCATTGTCATCATCCTCATGTTTATATTTTGTTGAAAGTCATCTATGGTCTATAGTGCATAGATGGACTTGGTATGATTATGACCGTGGATTATTGATTGTAATCATGGACCGTAATGTTACAAATGATGTGGAAAAAGTCCTCATTGGCCCGTAGAGCATTGATGGATAGTTGTTGGCATGATCATGACCATTATTGAATACATAAATATTCTTAGCAGTGTAGTGCATGGATAATTGTGGTCGTGATATTAAAGAATATCCTTCGCCATAGTGCAAGGGTGATTCGATGATGTGGATTATTTATTGTCGAGTCCCAACGATAAAAGTGATGAAAAACCTTCTAAATCATAAAAGATAGTAGATTTTATTCTCTACTTGACTCTTTTAATGGATTGCTTGTTCTTACCGCAGATTAAACTTGATGGTTGTTATATTGTATCGGTTTAACTTTGTTCAAGGCTAACGATAATATATTCGCATTATCTTAGTCATAATATTTCCTACCGGGCTAGTTGAACTCACCCTTTTACTTTTATTGTTCTCTTCAGGAAATGAGAACGTAGCGAGGACTAGTCGGGAATTGAGTGTGGACCAGATGATAGCATTAGTAGTCCTCACTATTCTGTGAAATAGTGTAATAATAATTGTAATAAGGACTCCTTTTGAGTTTGTATAATCTGTAGTAGACAATATTTGTATTCAAACTCATAGTTTATGTTTTGTCGTATTGAACACGATAGTTGTATTATTAAGTTGTATTTGAATTTATGTACCATATAAGTGGCGACCCAAGATAGGTGACGTATACCTAATTTTGGGGCGTCAATTTGGTATCAAAGCTTAGGATATGATCCTGGCTAAGATGTGAGACTAGAACTAGGGGGGAGAGACGGGAATTCCTTCGCTAGTATGACCTACCTAAGTTTATTTGGTATTTGATTGGTCACGAGTATAGTGATAATATGTTGTATGTCAATTAACCCCTTGTTTTGTGGCGGTGTTTGAAAATGGCATCCGAGAATGTTGAGAACATCAATGGAGCACAGGAGACCGTTGAGTCTCCACAGATCAATAACCAGGACAACGTGCATCAGGAAGGCGACAATCCTCATACAAACAACAACACTAACCAAATGATGAACGATGGAATGTTCCGAGGCTTCATGTAATTCATGCAACATCATACGAGAGCGGCTCTTGTTCAAAATGCAGGTGTAAACACAGAAAACTCTCTGACGGTCACCGCTAAACAGTTCAAGGAGCTGGGACCACCGGAGTTTATTCGAGAGCCAAAACCACTTAAGGCGGAAGCATGGATAAAGCAAATCACCAAGATATTTGATGTCTTGGGATGCTCCGAGGAGCAAAAGGTTCCCTTCGCCACCTTTATGTTGCGTGAAGAAGCAGATTACTGGTGGGAATCTATAAAACATTATGACTGGACGACTCAAGATGTCTTGGGAGAAGTTCCAAGAGCTGTTCAACGACAAGTACTTTCCCGAAAGTATTCGTCACATGAAAGAGGTGGAGTTTATCAAGTTGGAACAAAACAATATGACCGTGTCGCAATACGAGACTAAGTTTGCGGAGTTATCCCAGTTTGCATCTCATTTGGTCGATAATGAGGAACGAATGACACGAATGTTTTTAAGAGGTTTGAAACCGAAGATACGTCAATATCTTATTTCTCATAAACTGTGTTTGTACTCAGATGTTGTAAATAGGGCTCAGTTATTGGAGCGCGGTAATGAGTCAACGCAACCAAGAGAAAGTAGTCGGCAGCATGAAAATACCAGTGGTATCAGTCATCGAAGCGGTGACAACAAACGTGGAGGGAATCAACATGCCAGAAATGGTAACCACTTCGGTGGTAATCATGGCCAAGATAGTAAAAATGGATATTTCAAGAAAAGGAGATTCAACAATGATAGAAAGACGTCAGCACCAGCAACCGTGGTTAAGGAAGGAGAACGACCACCTATCATATGCTTAAAATGCGGAGGGGAGGGACATATCAGTCCAAACTACGCGATGCCATCCAAAGCGTGTTATAATTGTAGAAGAGAAGGTCACCTAGCCCGATTTTGTCGTTCACCGAAGACAAGTTCAGCTAGGATGGAGGCACCAAAGGGTCGTCCCCGTAAAAGTCAAAGCCCGTGCAGTGCGAGGAGAGCATTTGTTGTGACCTCCCAGAAAACAAGGAACCCGAACGAGGTCATCACGGGTAAGCTTATCATAAACTCTAAGTGAAGTCTATACCTTATTTGATCTGGGGTTCTATCCATTCTTTTATTTCTCCTACTTGCGCTCAACGCTTAAATTTGACTCAGGAGAAATTAGACTTTAACTTATCTGTTGAAACTCCATTAGGAGAAACCTTCATTACATCCACTTTGCTTATAAGTCTTGTTTGATTCAAATCGGAATCGCATGACGTTACTCCGCCGATCTTATCTCCTTAAAAATACTTGCATTTGGCGTGATTCTAGGGATTGATTGGTTAACTACTCATCATGCTAAAATTGATTATTTTCGTAAGGTTGTTAGCTTTCATATTCCTAATAAACCTATTTATGCTAATTCAAGTGACCAAACCATTAAAATCAATCACGGTCATCTCAAGCCATAAAGCTATTCGTTTATGAAAAAAAACGGATGTCAAGCTTTCTTAGCTCATGTCACGGATTTAAACAAAAATACGCCGATTTGAAGGATATTTCTATTGTTAATAAATTCCTTGACGTATTCCCTGAAGAACTTCCTGGCCTACCCTCAGAGCGTGAAGTTGAATTTTGTATCGACCTTGAACCCAGACAAAACCCATTTCCAAAGCCCCATATCGAATGGCTCTATTGAACTTCAGGAGTTAAAGACCCAATTCTGTGAATTGTTAGACATTGGTTTCATTCGTCCCAAGACGTCTCCTTGGGGTGCTCTGTTCTATTCGTGAAGAAGAAAGATGGGAGTATGCGACTTTGTATTGATTATCTGGAGTTAAATCATGTCACCATCAAAAATAGGTACCCATTGCCACGTATTGATGATCCGTTTGATCGATTATAAGGGCATAATTTTTTCAAAGATCGATCTTCGTTCTGGATATCATCAGCTGAGGTTAAAAACGAGGATATTCCAAAGACCGCCCTTCAGAACTCGGTATGGGCATTATGAATTCTTAGTCATGTCTTTTGGATTGACTAATGCTCCTGCTGCCTTCATGGATATTATGAACCGAGTATTCAAGGAATATTTGGATCACTTTGTGGTCGTCTTTATTGATGACATCCTTATTTATTCCAAAAGCCGTGAAGATCATGAGCAACACTTGAGGCTGATACTCCAAAAGCTTCGTGAATATAAGCTTTATGCCAAGTTAAAGAAATACGAGTTCTGGCTTAAGGAAGTAACATTCCTTGGGCACGTAGTATCAAGTCATGGAATATCCGTTGACCCGGCAAAGATTGAAGCTATTCAAAGCTGGGAGCAACCTAAATCAGTGACCAAAGTACGTAGCTTTCTCGGTTTAGTTGGTTATTATCGGAGATTCGTGGAAGGATTTTCTAGAATCGCTATTCCATTAACTCAACTGACTTAGAAAGATACAAAGTTCGGTTGGAGCGAGGAATGTGAGTAGAGTTTTCAAGAACTCAAAAGAAGACTCATTTCAGCACCTGTTCTGACAATACCATCTGGTTTGAAGGGATTTGTCATCTACAGTGATGTTTCGGGCAAAGGGTTAGGATGTGTTCTTATGCAACATAGGAAAGTCATAGCCTATGCCTCAAGACAACTCAAAGAATATGAGAGAAATTATCCTACTCATGATCTAGAGTTGGTAGCTGTTGTTTTTGCACTTAAAATTTGGAGGCATTACTTGTATGGAGAGAAAGTGGAGATCTTTACGGATCATAAAAGCCTCAAATATTTCTTCACTCAAAAGGAACTCAACATGCAACAACGACGTTGGCTTGAACTGTTGAAAGATTATGATCATACCATCCAATACCATCCACAGAAAAGCGAACGTGGTGGCCGACTTTGAGTAGTAAGATCATATGCGAATACGAATGCAATATTGTCAACGCAAAGGCCCATTTTGTATGACTTGCAAAGGATGGAGTTAGAGATAAAGACTCAGGGGACCTACATGATGATGGCAAATATCTGAGTAGAACCGACTTTAATCGATAAAGTTAAAACCGCCAAGCTATAGACACGGAGCTAATGCGTATGAAGAAGAAAGTGCAAGAAGGTGTTATCTTAGGAAGCAAGAATCGATGAGGAAGGAATACTTGAGTCAACTCCGGACTTTGTGTTCCTAACAACCCCGATTTAAAGTATAAAATCATGATGGAGGCGCATAACACACACCGTTTTGCAATCCATCTCGGGAGTACCAAAATGTATCGTGATCTTCGACATACATTTTGGTGGAGCAATATGAAGAGAGAGATATCAGAGTTTATCTCAAGGTGTTTAACTTGTCAATGAGTCAAGGCGGAGCATCAAGTACCAAAAGGTCCATTGTAACCACTTGAAATTCCAGAATAGAAGTGGGAACACATTACTATGGATTTTGTTACTGGTCTTCCCAAGGTTTCTCAAGGCATAGATGCAATTTGGGTCATTGTTGATAGATTGACCAAGTCTGCTCATTTCTTACCTATACGAGAAACTTATACACTTGAACGTCTTGCTCGTATGTACATAAACGAGATTGTAAGACTGCATGGTATGCCAGTATCCATAGTTTCTGATTGAGATCCAAGATTCACTTCAAGATTTTGGGTTAGTTTGCAAAAAGCTATGGGCACGGATTTACGATTTAGCTCGGCATATCATCCTCAGACGGACGGGCAGTCGAAGAGGACCATTCAAACTCTTGAAGATCTATTAAGACTCTATGTTCTTGACTTCAAGGGAAGTTGGGATAAGTTCCTACCATTGGTGGAGTTTTCCTACAACAATAGTTATCAAGCAAGTATTGGCATGGCTCCATTTGAGGCGTTGTATGGAAGAAAGTGTCGTTCTCCAGTATGCTGGGATGAGGTGGGTGAAGCAACGTTGTTGGGACCAGAGTTGGTACGTATGACTAAAGAAAAGATTCAAATGATCCGACAACATATAAAAACCTCACAAGATCGACAAAAGAGTTATGCTGATCTTTATCGAAAGGACGTGGAATTCGATATTGGAGATCATGTGTTATTACGTGTTACTCCATGGAAGGGAGTTACGAGATTCGAAAAGAGAGGAAAGTTCAACCCTCGATTCATTGGCCCATTTTTAATCCTCGATCGAGTAGGAACTGTGGCGTATAGACTCACTTTCTGCCGTGTATGTCTAAATGTTCATAACTTTTTTCACATATCTATGTTACATAAATATGTGAAAGACCCGAACCACATTATTGAATTAGAAACAGAAGAGATAGAGGAAGATTTAACGTATGAAGAGTTACCTGTTAAAATCTTGGATAAAAAGGATCATATTCTACGCTCCAAGGTTATACCTCAAGTCAAAGTTTTGTGGAGAAACCACGATGTGGAAGAAATAACCTGGGAGTTAGAATCTGAGATGAAATCAAGATATCCTTACCTCTTCAACATACCAGGTACGCACCCTAATTTCGAGGACGAAATTTCATAAGAAGGGGAGGTTGTAAGACCCCAACTTTTTGAATAAAGATTAAATTTTCTCGAAATATAGTTTTGAATATTATGGTGTGGATTTGGTATAATGTTATAGTTGTGGGTAATATTTACAAATTTTGCAAAGTACGCAAGTTGTTATATAATATTCGATTGGTCGGGCAATATTCGTTTTAACAGGAATATTAAAGACAACCAAGACAATCATTGGTGGACCCCACAACGGAATTATCATCGGATGAGAAAATGACAAAAATATTAGGAAAATAACTACGAAAGTTTTCACTGTTAACTATTGAAACACCTTGTTAAAAATACGATGTCTGGCGTGGTTGCATAGAAGACACACGGTATTAATTATTGATGCTACGTCGAAGTCACTCGGTTATACTTAATTATTGCTACAAGAATTCACGATCATATCTATCATATTATTGATTCAATTATTGTCACAAAGATCATCTCGCGATATAATGTTTTTATTAAATCAATACTTGAGGCGACAAAGTTATTCATATTATAAATTGCAATATTTAAAATGTCTAGAAGTTCATCGAGGAGAGGTTTGGTCACCTAATTTCGTGCGCCAATAGGAGAAATCCTTATTGGAAAACCCCCTTTTTGGGAACGACACGGTTGATAAATATTGTGAGTTATAATATTAATAATGAATGTTGTTCGGAGTTGAATTTGGAGACGCGGACGTGATATTTGAGTCCGAAGCATTTAAATTAGTAAAAATAGTCTATAAACACAAAAATTTTCGGGATTCTCTATTTGGTGAAAAAGTCAACAGTTGACTTTTTCGAAAAAAGTCAAACTTTGAAATTTCAAAATTTATATTTTTTGATAAAAATAGTTTCATTATGTTGGAATTGTTTGTGTTAGTGAAAATCGATATTTATTCCGATGATAATTGATGTCTAGGGGTTATATTGATAAATCGGGTAATTTATCGGATAAATGAGTAATTAATTGCTACTAATTCACATGCTTATATAACTATTTGTTCACGTATGTGTACAATTGAATCACATTATTTACTATTAGGGGAGTTGGTGCAAGATTGATAATACTTGCATGACTGAATTAAAAATGGAGGTATAAATGGAGGTACTATACTAAAATTCGTATTTTTCACATGATTATACTATTGATTCACATGATTGAACTATTGATTCACATTATTTACTATTAGGGGAGTTGGTGCAAGATTGATAATACTTGCGAGGATTAAATTATAAATGAAAGAAAAGTTGGAGGTATCAGATCTTTGTAATTTTCGAGCTCCAAAACGTGCGCAATTATCGAAACTATATTTTTCTATAAATAGAAGCTCATTCTTCCTTCATTTCTCACCAATTCACAAAAGCTTTAGAGCGATTATTATAGAGTGAAATTATAGAGAGAAAGAAGAAGAGAAATCGCTACCTCACTATTTCAAAGATATCAGCTTTTTTTTTTCAAGGTAGGGAGTATTATTTCTTTCTTTCGTCTTCATGAAGAGAACTTCATTGTTCCATTATTTATCATTCCGCTGGAACATCCTGCATCGTTCGTCTTCACGCTGACCGGGTTCCGCCTCTTTATTATTATGTTGGAATATCCTCATCAGGCGTTTTATGGGACCGATTAAAATCTTTATTATTCTCGTTGGAATATCACATGCATGCGTTCTCATTACGGACCGATTAAAATCTTTATTATTCTCATTGGAATATCCCATGCATGCGCTTTTTTCGTCGGACCGATTTTGTCTTTATTATTCTCATTGGAATATCATGTACATGCGTTTACTGCGGACCGATTCCGTTATTTATTATTCGCTTGGAATAAACTTTGCTGCATGCGATCTATCGCATGCCCGGTGATTTCTTTTGTTATTCCATTCCTTATTATACTCGGTTGGTTAAAATTTTAACTTCTATACTCCATGAAATTAGTGGAATATCCTTGATATTTACACTTCATTCAGATCTTTTCATGGAAATATTCTTCCGAGCATTCTTGAATTTTACTCTACAAAGCAAAGATCATGTTGACAATTTGGACGTTATTAGTTCTGGATAAATTAATTCTTGAACTTGTTTTATTGAATTCTTATATCATTGTCATCATCCTCATGTTTATATTTTGTTGAAAGTCATCTGTGGCCTATAGTGTAGATGGACTTGGTATGATTATATTGAGTGGATTATTGATTGTAACCATTTAACCGTAATGTTACAATTGATGTGGAAAAAAGTCCTCATTGGCCCGTAGAGCATTGATGGACGAGTTGTTGGCATGATCATGACCATTATTGAATACACAAATATTCTTGGCCAGTAGTGCATGAATAATTATGGTTGTGATACTAAAGAATATCCTTGTTCAGTAGTGATGCGGGGGTGATTCGATGATGTGGATTATTTATTGTCGAGTCCCAAATGATAAAAGTGATGAAAAACTTTTAAATCATAAAAGATAGTAGATTTTATTCTCTACTTGACTCTTTTTAATGGATTGCTTGTTCTTACCGCAGATTAAACTTGATGGTTGTTATATTGTATCGGTTTAACATCGTTGAAGGCTAACGATAATATATTCGCATTATCTTAGTCATAATATTTCCCTCTAAGGGCTAGTTGAGCTCACCCTTTTACTTTTATTGTTCTCTTCAGAAATGAGAACGTAGCGAGGACTAGTCGGGGAACGGGAGTGACGGATGATGATAACATTAATAGTCCTCACTATTGCTGTGAAATAGTGTAATAATAATTGTAATAAGGACTCCTTTTGAGTTTGTATAATCTCTAGTAGACAATATTTGTATTCAAACTCACGGTTTATGTTTTGTCGTATTGAAACACAGCAGTTGTATTATTAAGTTGTATTTGAATTTATGTACCATGTAAGTGGCGACCCAAGATGGGTGACGTATACCTAATTTTGGGGGCGTCACACACACACACACACACACACACACACACACACACACACACACATATATATATATATATATATACACACACACACACAGCGGATCAGGTCCGAACTCCCGGACCTGATCAAAAACGGACCCCAATTTTTTTATTTTTTTTGTTTTTTTTTAAAATAACTAAAAAAAAATATTTAATATTTTATGGAATTAAAATTTAATATAGAGTCGGTTCAAATCGAGCAGGATAAATGCAGGCGTCCTGACCGAACCAGGACTCTATATATATATATATTATATAATAAGTAAAATAAATTTTTTTAAGTAGCTTTCCTTATATAATAATTAGTTTTCACTATCATACGAAAATTATTTTTAAAATATATCATTTCACTTCTAAAAAGTAGGAAATAACACTTTTATTCTAATATTAATAAACTGAAATAAATTGATTTACGTATAGTTAATAGATTTTTATTATTATAAAGTTCAAATATCTAAAATGTATCATTTATCAAGAAAATTATATACTAGAAGAACAAACTATAGTTATTAGCTTGTTATAAGTTTTTTACTTACAAAACTTACTTGCAATGTTGGGGGGCGAGAACAATGAACAATATAATTTTATTATTAAAATGTGATAAGTCCGAATTAATTTAAAATTAATCTAGAAGGGGGTTGAATAATTAATTCACGTTTATGAATTTTCGAGTGGAAAGAGTATTTATCACTTTCATTCACCCAATTATTTAAAAATTAGAAGTCCAAATATTTAAAGTAAGTCCAAAGTAAATTTTGAATCAAGTTGGATTAACTAGTTGTCAGTTGTCACATATAGATTATAACTCTCACACTCTATAAATATAATGAAGCAAAATAAACTTTTTATAACTATGTAAATTGTAATATATGTATTGAGGATAAATTATAAATAAAAGTTCCCATAAACATATTATTAAAGTTTTAATCAAGTATTTGAAAAAAAATAATTAAATATTCGATGTAAACTTTTGAATCTAATTATAAATATTCATACACACTACAGTATTACTCTACACATATAAAATGGACATCTAAACATTAATAAGTAGAGCATTCATTTTGAAATTTAGGTTTCAAAAATGATCAAAACTTATTTGAATTGTAATTTAGAACATTGATTATTGTATTTAAACATTTATTTAAAATAAATAAATTAACATTCATTCATTAATAAACTATATTTTAAAACTCATTTTTTTATTCTAGTTATATTTAGGGCTGTAAATGGTAACCGAAAAATTCGTATCCGTCCGCATCCGTATTCGGAAAAAAGCGGATATTATTCGTATTCGAAAAAAATGGATATTATCCGTATTCGGTTTAAAGGTATCCGCAAATAAACAGCTACAGATATTACTCTATCCGAATCCATATATATTCGTTTACACCCTTATAAATATACATGTATTCGTATCAATTTATTTGCGAATATCTATAATCGAATACGAATAATATCCGTTTAAGTCGAATACGAATAATATCCGCTTTAAATGAATACGAATACGGACACATATCCTATTTTTTGATTACCATTTATAACCCTAAGCATAATGATAAAATGTATTCTTTTAATGTGCAATATCATATAATCAAATCTAACCCTCAACAAAAATTAGAATTTAAAAGGGTTCCTAACCTCTTTCCCAGACTCCTCTTTAGGGTCTTGGATGAAATGTATCATCAGAATTGAATTGTAATAGCAGCTGGTCACTTAAACTATCAAAGTTGCTATTTATACTCATTTGCAAAAAGAAAAAAGAAAAACAGTCTCACTCGCTATATTGAAATATTAAGGATATATTTTTATTTTATCCTTACGTTTAAATATATTAAATTGTTAATTTAATAGTGGTAATATAATAATAAAATAATTAAAAAATTAATGTTATTTCGTAACTTCTATCAATAAAAAGAGAAATCTTTTTTGTAAAAAAATGATAAATGAAAAAAAAAATGAAACAAAAAGAATAATGGATAGAGGAACATAACAATATATGATTATTGAAGGAATTGGATGATTGTAGCTGGGAGTTGTAAATTTAAATTATTGGTGTACCTTTGAATTTTTGTAGGAAAAAGAATGTGTGTAAATGAGGGTCATTATTCATTGTACATTTGTACTCCTTCCTATTCCAGTACAAGTCACATGGACAGAAAACGAAACTGTTGGGATTTTTATGAGCTCAACGAGGATGGTGGATGGAGGGAAAAGGAAAAGTGTACATTTTGCAATTCTATTCAGAAAGGAAATTGATATTTTTATAGGTTAAAATGATATTTTTTTCATTACTCTCTATAGGTCAAACCTACTCATGACTATTCATGTAAGATAAATCATGCGAAGATATCAATCTTTATGTGGAAATATCAGCTCCCGTTCAGAAATTATTGTTGAACAATCAACAATATACATGATTTTACCATACTTTACTTTTTCTTGTTTTTAATATACTAGTAATAACACCACGGTGTAGTTTATTTATTTCATTATAAAAATAAAAAAACTGATATTTTTATATGATTTTTTGATATTTTCACATGAAAATCGTCGCTATAGATCCTATAGTGACGCTATACATCAATATCAACACTTTTCATATGGAAATATCAAAAAGTCATGTGAAAATATCAATTTTCAAAAAATAAAGTTCTCAACATGTACAAAATATGAGAATAGCAAGAACCTAGTACCAAAAATAACCAAAAGTAAAAACGATGGAATTTATTGTCAAGAGGCATAAGTTTCACTACAAGAAGGTTTATTCATGGCCGCTTATCATCGGCGATCGCGATCGATTGGCCGATGATAGCAGTCACTATTTTTCTAGTCGCTAGATGTCCATTGGCGGCCACCATTAGCGACTGAATTATCAGCGACCGCTAATAGCGACCGCTACGGTCGCCAACTTGAGTCAGGCTAAGTCAGCCTTTAGCATGACGTGGAGTAGGGGTGCTCATCGGTAAAAAATCGAATCGGTAATCAAAATACCGAATAAGAAGCACCGATCCAAATTAACGGAAAAATAAGAACCAAAACCAGCATCGATTTCTGGGTTCAAAGACAAAATCGATCTGGAGACTTTTTTTTTCTTTGCCCGCTTTTATTATCTGCATGATAATATATATAATTATTAATAATAATTAAATATTTTTTTATATTAATAATTTTTAAAAACTAAGAAATCATTAACTATTAATAATAATTAATATATAAAATAAAACTATAAAACATTATTAATATATATAAAAAATTAATAAAACTACTATTATATAGAAATTATTAATATATATAAAAAATTATTTAATATATAAAATTACAAAATATTAACTATTAATTATTAAATTATTAAATTTCGATATTTTTGGTATTTCGGTTTTTACCGAATTCAAAAAAGTCATTACCGCTACCGGTACCGAAGAGTGTTAAAATACCGAAAAATCAAAAATTTTGAGCACCCCTAACGTGGAGTCACGTGTCAGCGACCGGTAGTAGCGACCGCAGGCAGTCGACATTAGGAAAAAATAATTTATTCGCTTCTGGTCGCTAAAAAGTAATAGCGACCGCGTGCGGTTAAGGGTGTAAACGAATCGAATCGAAGTGAAAAGAGAGCTCCTCGAATTCGACTTGAAAAGTTAAATTCATACTCGAATTCGAATTGTATTTAAAAAATTCTACGCAGATTCAACTCGACTCGACTAGACTATTTATTACTCGAATTCGATTTGACTCAGATTGAATTATACTCAAACTACCCGCCAGCGTCAAATTTAAGCTCGATTTCTAATCTCCACATAATAACTAGCTTTATAATAAATATAATTATAAATTTAATTTGTTATTTTACTTAGAAATGAGAAAATATATTTACTATTACACTTTACAAATATAAAATCACAATTAAAATTAAAAATAAAACAAAATAATAATAATTAATTTACCTAATTTGATTTAATTTTGTATATATTATAAGAGAATGTATCGAGTATCTAATCAAATCTATATCAATCGAGTATGTATCGACTCACAATTGAGAATTCGAGTAGTTTGAATCTTAAACGAGTCGAGTATAACCTTGCTCAGATTTTACTCATATTTGTATTCGAACTATTTTTTATGCTCAGATTTAGATCATTTTATTAACGAATCCGAGTCTTGCTCGTATTTTTTCGAGTCGAGCTCGAATCGAGCCCGACCTGTTTGGCTCATTTACAGCCTTACGTGCGGTCGCTGATACTAAACAAAATTTGTCTATTTTGTGGATTTTTCAAAAAAATTGTACCTGTTTTGTACCTACTTTATATCCTAACACACAGTAATATCTATAAATAAACCAACATCCATACAAATCCATCGATCCATCCACATATACAAATAAAATCAATACAATAATATAAGCATCCACGCATGCTGTGCTCATATATATAAACAAATACCGTCCGAGTAAAATTTATATAGAAATGTCATAACGTACAATATAAACATGTTTGTACATTCAGTCGGTAAAAAATAAAATAAATCAAATGTAGAACAAGAGAAGAGGGGAATATAAATATTTTCACACATCAATATCGTCCAAATGGGGCTGTAACAAAAGAATAAAACATATATTATTGAATGTCAAGTTAAACTAAACATGCAAAACTAAAAATAAAGCTAAAGTACATAAAGTTAAACAATGACAAGATTACCTACTCGTGCTCAACCTGATGTTGTGCTGCTCTCGCCACTGCATCTGCTAACTCCTCAGCACTCAGAGACTGCAGATGCCCGCCAAGTGTAAGAAGAAGATTCCAATCTTGACATATTGTTCTCACACAGTCAGCAGGAGTGTGCAGCGTCAGATGACATGAAGACTAAGTAAACTGACTACCAGAACTGCCTATGCCACTGATAATCGGCCGTCGTCGTTGTCCTTGGCCTTTGACAAAGTTCTTATTCACAACTGACACCCTCTCCCACAATTCTTGATTAATCGACTGCCGCGGGGTGCCTTCAGGATATTGTTCATTCATTAGGCTCTTATAAGTTAAGAATGATGTAAAAATTTATAAACATATCAAAGTTATAAAAACATATTACTGTTACCTGGACAACCTCAAGCAAACCAGCGCGGGTGGCCATATATACATCCAGTCAATGGATTGGCTGACCCTGAGACTGAGCCTCCTACAAAACATGCTCTTAAATTAATATATAAACATGCGATATACTAAAACTAAAACTAAAACTTTGTAAAATATGTACCCATGCAACAATATGTTATGACTGTGATATATTGTCGTCCCTATATATATGTGCCTTTTCCCTTGTCGAATTCAGGTAAACTCGAGGCTCTGTTAGTGGTGACAATCTTGCGTCTTTTCACCCAACTCCTTGCTCGCCACTACTCACACATCTCAGCCCATATGAGCTGCGCGCACCACCAAGGGCTATGCTCGTGCATGTACTCCTCTCCCTGCCTTGGATGGTCAACCGATGCATTATGCAGGGCTTTCTGGCGTTCCTTGTTCAAGTTATTTTTGTTCGGACAATGAGTTTTTGCCAAAACAATGTCTGTATTACTGATGCATGTTCGTCATCCCATCTATACATTTTCTGCAAATAAAACAACAATAATAATGTTAAGACGGTGATAATATAATCCAACACTACTAAACAATATTATTTCATTAATTATATTATCGGTTAGAATTAAAAAAATATACTTGAAATTCAGCTTAAACTGCATCCTTATGGGCGAGAGGTGTGCTCGTCCATGTAATCACTAGCGTAGGCCAATTCTATAAGCATAATTGTGAAATGCACTTCATAATCTTGCTATCTTGAAAATCACTAAAATATACAATAATTTACATTTAAGATAAGTAATTTATTATAATTTTAAAGCAATTTACATTAGTATATATTTACAACAATGGTAATATAAAATGCTTATATATAATAACTAAATAACTAAATAACGTATCTGCTATCTGGAGGAGGTTTGATCTGTATAAGGGTTCGGTCATCTGGATTAGTCGGGGCCTTCGGCATATGATTGGCCACCGACCCAAGCCGCGCTTTTTTTTGCACTACTTCAGAAGACATCTATAAATACAAAATTAGTCTACCAAGATGTTATTATGAGTTACATGATATTACATATACAAATAAAATGATAATAATGACAGGTAATTATATGAAATAGTTAACTAAGACAACTATAAATGAAAGGTACATAAACATGACAAAGATTTAAAGAACATGTATGTAAGACCCCAACTTTTATGAATAAAGAATAATTTTCTCGAAATATATTTTTGAATATTATGGTGTGGATTTGATATAATGTTATAGTTGTGGGTAATATTTATAAATTTTGTAAAGTAAGCAAGTGGTTATATAATATTCGATTGGTCAGAGAATATTTGTTTTAATAGGAATATTCAGACGATGACACAATCATCATGGTGGACCCCAATAACGGAAGTATTGTCGTAGTTAGAAAACGATGTAATTATCTTTTATAAAAATAACTACGTGAAAGTGTTACCGTTAAAACCGTGAACTACCCTAGTAAAGTAAAAGTATAAGAATACGCGTGGTTGCATACTAACACACCAGTATTGATTATTGATGCTTACGTGAGAAGTCACTAAGTTATACTCAATTATTGCTATAAATAATTCACGATCATATCTCTCATATTATCGATTCAATTATTGTCACAAAGATCATCCGCATAATATTTATTATTATTAAATCAATAATTGAGACGACAAAGTTATTTATATTATTATTTGCAATATTGGCAATGTCTAGAAAGTTCGTCAAGGAGAGGTTTGGTCACCTAATCAACGCCAATAAGGAGAAATCCTTATCTGAAAGCCCCATCTTTCTAGGAACGACCTGGTTGTTAAATATTGTGAGTTATAATATTAATGATGAATAAGTCGTTTTGATTAACGATGAAATTGATAGTTCCATTGTGTTGGGATTATTAGTGTTAGTGGAAATCGACATTTATTTCGATAATAATTGATGTCTAGAAGTTATATTGACCAATCGGGTAATTAATCGGATAAATGAGCAATTAATTGCTATTATTTCACATGCTTATAACTATTTGTTCACATGTGTGTACTATTGATTCACATTCATGTACTATTAGGGGAGGTGGTGTAAGATTGATAATACTTGCATGACTAAATTAAAAATAGAGGTATAGTTGAAGGTACTATACTGTAATTAGTTTTTTCACATGATTATACTATCGAGTCACATGAATGAACTATTAATTCATATTATTTACTATTAGGGGAGGTGGTGCAAGTTTGATAATACTTGCAGAACTAAATTAAAAATGAAGAAAAAGAGGAAGGTATTATACTATAATATTTTGAGCCCCAAAACGTGCAATTATCAAAACTATATTTTCCTATAAATAGAAGCTCATTCTTCCTTCATTTCTCACCAATTCACAAAAGCTTTAGAGTAATTATTATAGAGAGAAATTATAGAGAGAAAGAAGAAGAAAAGTCTGTTACCTCACTATTCCAATATCCAATTTTTCTAAGGTAAGGGGTATTATTCTTTCGTATTCATGAAGAGAGTTATTTTCTTTCAATACTGTAAGGGTTGTTATTCCATTCTTTATTATTATGTTGAATAACTCTGTCTACGCCAAGTACCGCATACATGGTGAAATTCTTCCGTTATTCCATTCTTTATTATTCGTTGAATAACTCGTCTGCATGCGGCTATCTCATCGACGCCCGTGAAATTCGTTGTTATTCCATTCTTTATTATTCATTGAACATCTTATCTGCATTTGGATTACGCATGACTTGGTTCCATTCTTTATTATTCGTTGACCATCCCGTCTGCGGATTACGATTACGATTAACCTAGTTCCATTCTTTATTATTTTATTGGAATATCCTGTCTGCGTGCAGATTACGCATGACTCGGTTCCATTCTTTATTATTTCGTTGGAATAATGTTTCACGTGGATTACCGATTGCAAGAAAAATCCATTTGCGGTTTCATATATTCTATTATACTCATTGATTAAAGTTTTGGCTTCTATACTCCATGAAATTAGTGGAATATCCTTGATATTTGCGCTTCATCCAAAGATCTTTTCATGGAAATATTCTTCCGATCATTCTTGAATTTTACTCCACAAAGCAAAGATCATGTCGACAATTTGGACGTTATTGATTTTCGGATAAATTAAATTATAAATCTTTACAAATTTATCCTTGAACTTGTTTTATTGAATTCTTATATCATTGTCATCATCCTCATGTTTATAATATGTTGAAAGTCATCTGTGGCCTGTAGTGCATAGATGGACTTGGTATGATTATGACCAGGGATTATTCGGTATAATCATGACCGTAATGTTATAAATGATGTGGTAAAAGTCCTCATTGGCCGTAGTGCATTGATGGACAGTTGTTGGCATGATCATGACCATTGATGAATACACGAATATCCTTGGCCCGTAGTGCATGGATAATTTGTGGTCGTGATACTAATGAATATCCTCGGTCAGAAAAGTGTGGATGATGTGGTTTATTTATTGTCGAGTCTCAGCCGATAAAAGTGATGAAAACCTTTTAAATCATAAGATAGTAGATTTTATTCTCTACTTGACTCTTCTAATGGATTGCTTGTTCCAATCGCAGCTTAAACTTGATGTTTATTATATTTTATCGCTTAACATCGTTCAAGGCTAATGATAATTTATTTCGCATTATCTTAGTCATAATATTTTATCGGGCTAGTTGAGCTCACCCTTTCTTTTCACATTTTTCTTCAGAAATGAGAACGAAAGCCGGACTAGCTCTGGGAACGGAGTGACGGTCCAGATATAGCATTAGTAGTCCTCACTATTCTCGTTAAATAGTGTGACAATAAATATAATGAGGACTCCATTGAGTGTGGATATTGTTTAGATGACAATATTCTTATTAAAACTCTTAGATTATGTTTTGTCGTATTTTACACTTAATCGTTGTATAATAAAGTTGTATTTGAATTTTGTACCATGTATTTGGCGACTCAAGATGGGTGATGTATACCTATTTTGGGGCGCCACAGCTTGGTATCAAAGCTTTAGGATATGATCCCCGGCCGAGATGTGAGACTAGAACTAGGAGGGGAGAGACGGGAATTCCTTCGCTAGTATGACCTACCTAAGTTTATTTGTTATTTATTTGGTCTCACGAGTATAAGGAGGATAATATGTGACATGTCAATTAACCATTGTTTTGTGGCAAGATTTGAAAATGACATCCGAGAATGTTGAGAATAGCAATGGAGCATGTGAGACCGCTGAGTCTCCATGATCAATAATCGTGATAATGTGCATCAGAAGGCGATAATCCTCATGCAAACAACAACACCGACCAAATGATGAATGATGGAATGTTCAGAGGCTTTATGCAATTCATGCAACATCAAAGCAGAGAGCGCTCTTGTCCAAAATATAGGTGGAAACATCTGGAAACTCTCGGACGATCACCGCTAAATAGTTCAAGGAGCCGGGACCACCGAGTTTATTGGAGAGCTAAAACCACTTAAGGTGAGAAGCGGATAAAGCGTATCACCAAGATATTTGATGTTTTGGGATGCTCCGAGGAGCAAAAGGTTCCATTTGCCACCTTTATGTTATGAGGAGAGGCAGACATTCGGTGAGAATCCAGAAGCGTACTCAACCCGCTTTGACCAAGATGTCTTGGGAGAAGTTCCAAGAACTATTCAACGACAAGTACTTTCCCGAAAGTATTCGCCACATGAAAGAGGTAGAGTTCATCAAGTTGGAGCAGAACAATATGACCGTGTCACAAGACGAAGTTAAGTTTGCCGAAGTTGTCCTCTTGGCAAGGCCTCACTTGGTTGATAATGAGGAGAGAATGACGCGGATGTTTCTAAGAGGTTTGAAACCCGAGATACATCAATACTTAATTTCTCATAAACCGTGGTTTGTATTCAGATGTTGTTAATAGGGCTCAGTTATTGGAGCACGATAACGAGTCAACTCAACCAAGAGAAAGCACCAACAAAATGATAATACCAAAGGGTAGTATACATCGGCGGTGACAACAAACATGGAGGGAATCAACATGCCAGAAATGGTAACCACTTTGGTGGTAATCATGGCCAAGACTAGTAAAAATGGAAATTTCAAGAAAAGGAGATTCAACAATGATGGAAAGACGTCAAGAGATCAAAGACCCGTTGTTAAGGAAGGAGAACGACCACCATCATATGCTTCAAATGCGAGGGAGGGACATATCAGTCCAAACTGCGCGATGCAGTCCAAAGCGTGTTATAATTGTGGAAGAGAAGGTCACCTAGCCCGATTTTGTCATGCACCAAAGACAAGTCCAGCTGGGATGGAGGCACCAAAGGTCATCCCGTAAAAGTCAAAGCCAGTAGTTCAAGGGAGAGCGCTTGTCGAACCTCCCGTAAAAAGCAAGGAACCCGAACGAGGTCATCACGGGTAAGCTTATCATAAACTCTAGCAAAGTCTATACCTTATTTGATACCGGTTCTACCCATTCTTTATTTCTCCTACTTTTGCGCTCAACGCTTAAATTTGACCGAGAAATTAGACTTTGACTTATCGGTTAAAACTCCCTTGGGAGAAACCTTCATTACATCCATCGCTTATAAGTCTTGTTTGATTCAAATCCAGAATCGCACGTTACCCGTCGATCTTATTTCTTTAAAAATACTTGCATTTGACGTGATTCTAGGATTGATTGGTTAACTACTCATCATGCTAAAATTGATTATTTTCGTAAGGTTGTTAGCTTTCATATTCCTAATCAACCTATTATGCTAATTCAAGCGACCAAACCATTAAAATCAATCACGGTCATCTCAAGCCATAAAGCTATTCGCTTATTAAAAATGGATGTCAAGCTTTCTTAGCTCATGTGTCACGATTTAAACAAAAATACGCCGATTTGAAAGATATTTCTATATTGTTAATAAATTTTCGACGATTCTCAAGAACTTCCCGCCTACCCTAGAGCATGAAATTGAATTTTTATCGACATTGAACCCCAGACAAAACCCATTTCCAAAGCCCCATATCGAATGGCTCATATTGAACTTCAGAGTTAAAGACCCAATTGCAGAATTGTTAGACATCTGTTTCATTCATCCTAAGACGCCTCCTTGGTGTGCTCCTGCTCTATTCGTGAAGAAGAAAGATGGAAGTATGCGACTTTGTATTGATTATCTGGAGTTGAATAATGTCACCATCAAAAATAGGTACCCGTTTGCCCTCGCATTGATGACTCGTTTGACTAGTTGCAAGGCGCCAAATTTTTCAAAGATCGATCTTCATCTAGGATATCATCATTGAAGATTAAAACCGATGACATTCCAAAGATCGCTTTCGTAACTCCTAAGACGGCATTATGAATTCTTAGTCATGTCTTTTGATTGACTAATACTCCTGCTGCCATCATGGAAATGATGAATCGAGTATTCAAGGAATATTTGGATCACTTTGTGGTCGTCTTTATTGATAACATACTCATATACTCCAAAACCTGTGAAGACCATGAGCAACACTTGAGGCTGATACTCCAAAAGCTTCGTGAAAACAAGCTATATGCCAAGTTGAAGAAATGTGAGTTTCGCTTGAGGAAGTTGCATTCCTTGGGCACGTGATATCAAATCATGGGATATCCGTTGACCCGGCAAAGATCAAGCAATTCAAAGTCGAGCACCTAAATCTAAATCGATGATCAAGACGTAGTTTTTCTTAGCTTGGTTATTATCGAAGATTCATGGAAGGGTTTTTCTAATCGCTACTCCATTAACTCAAATTGACTCAAGACCCAAATTTTTTAAATAAAAAGGAATTTCCTTTATTTATTATTTTGAAATAGTAAGGGTGGATTTGATTAATGTGGTTAGTTATGGGTAAAATGCTAAATATTTTAAATAAGCAAGTGGTGATATAATATTCATTATCGTTTGAGAATATTCGTTTGGTCGTGGAATATTCAGATCGTCTGGAATATTCGTACGATTTCTGCAAGCAGCAGCCCATGTGTGGGCCCCATAACGGAAAGTTTATTGGAGGAAGAAAACGACAAAAATAAGTTGTTTAAAATAATCTAGAGTAGTTGTTACCGCTATTAATCGTTGAATACCCGTGGTTAAAACACAAGAATACGCTGCTATCGACACAAGAAGACACCAGATTGCACCAATTATTGATTCTTACGTAAGAAGGCACTACTCAATAATGGTTACGTGAATTATCGCTCAAAGATTTTATTTTATCGATTCAATAATTGTCGCATTGATATTTTATATTATCGTTGTTTCAATAATTGTCATTACACAAGATTTTTTATTATCGAAGCAATAATTCATATTATCTCAATAATATTATTAGATAACATTATTGGCAATGTCTAGAAAGTTCTCGCTTCTAAGGAGAGGTTGGTCACCTAATTCGCGCCAAGAAGAAGAGAAATTTTATCGAAAGCCCCTTTCCTCGAACCGCCCGTTGTCAATATTGTGATTCTCGTAATATTATTTGTGAATAATTAATTATTGATTCATATGATGAGGAAAATATTGATTTTATGTGGATATAGATGGAGAAAATTTTTATAGTGACAATTGTTGAAAATTAATATTTTATCTTTTTCTCGATAAAATAATTCATTTAAATATATTATTTTAATAATATATTAACGATGATATTTTTTACGATGAATGTGGGATATATGAGTATATGTGGAGGAGGAGTATTTTTGTTACCAAAATGTTTAAAACATGTTAAACATGTTTGGACCCCATTTATCGATCAAATTTGATTATAAACAGAAAATCGCCCATTTGTGGATTTTGGCCAATTTTGCTTGGAATTTGGAAAAACTTTCTTCCAGTAAAGTTGTAGAGAATTGAATTTCCTATAAAAACTCGCGTAGATTTGAATTTTCCGCAAAAGGGCTATTTATTGTGAATTATTGAAGTTCAAGTTCAAATAATTGATTTTTGAAGTTTAAAATATTTTTATTTACAAAAACGTTTTTTTTTCATTTGGTTCCCTCATTTAACACATGACAAGTTGCTAAAATTCAGATTCAAAGGTGTGAGAGAATTATTATTATAAATAATAATATTATATTAAATTTTTCGCTTTTGGTGTTCTAAGCAATTTCTATAAATAGTGCTTAGGTTAGAATTGAAAATCACACCCGTAAATCAAGTTTTTCTCTATATTATCGAGTTTATTCTTGTGAGTATTTTGAGTATACTTTGAGTATTGAGTATTATACTATGAAAGTTCAAGTCATAGCCTATATCCTGTTTCAACTCCAAGATATTATTTCGAGGTAAGTGGATGTTATTTTATTCAAAATGATATTATTTCTTCAATATCATTATGTCAAATATTGGTTGGAAGTTTTATCAAATTTGGAACTTTTGGTGTCTGAGTTACTATTCACGATATACTAGTTAGATTATTCACGTATATACCAAGACTATTCACTTTATCATTTAAGACTATTCATCGAAAAATGAAAATTTTCTTTTCGTCAAAATATCTATTATGGATACTAGCTTTGATCAGATCCATGTTTTGATCATTCTTGAATTTTACACCACTATGATTATTTTTGAGGTATTTTTGGACGTGGATAAAACAAAGTACTAATCCTTAATCCTTAATCCTTGCTCATTTTTGTTTCATCGGATTCGCTTTTTTAAAAAATATTTTCATCATCCTCTACCTTAAATGATGATATTATTGAATATCTTTGGCCTCAGAAAGGCAAAAGATGAATGATTTATGATGAATATCTTTGGCCCAGAAGGCAAAGATGAATGATTTCGATGAATATCTTTGCCTCAGAGTGCAAAGATGAATGATTTTGATGAATATCTTTTGGCCCAGTGTAAAGATGAACAGTGTTTAGATGAACATGACTAATCGGGTGAATGTCCTCGCTCAGAAGAAAAGGATGAATATTTGATCCCGTGATATATATTGATTGATGTTACAGTGGATAAAATAGACGATGAACTTTAAAATTCATACATATAAGATAGTAGTTTGCATTCTCTACTTAACTCTTCTAATGAATTATTATTTCACCATGTAATATTGATTTAAAACTTGTTGTCTATTGTATTCTATTATATTTTTCCTCGTTGAAGACTAACGATAATTTTGTTGTATATTATCTTAGTCATAATATTCTTTATCGGGCTAGTCGAGCTCACCCTTTTCCTTTTTGTTCCATTTTTCTTCTCGTGAGGCTAGAATGTAAATTAGTACTAGCCTGTAAAATGGAATAAAGGTTCTAGAAAGAGTTGTTTAGTAGTCCTCACCATTTTTGTAAAATAATGTATAAATAATTGTGATGAGGATTTATTTGGTACGATATTGTCTAGAAGACAATAATTGTTTTTTAAACTCACAAGATATATGTTGTCATTATTTTGCACGCACAAATGTATTAATAAAGTTGTAGTTATCTCTGACGCATCATGTATTTGGCTAACTCGTAATGGGTTGGATGGAATGGACCTATTTTTGGGGGGGCCACAGCTTGGTATCGTAGCTTAGGATATGATATCCCATGAGATCTGGGAATAGAACTAGAGGGAGAGACGAGTAAATCCTTCGCTAAAGGTGTCCTACCTAAGCTTATTTGTTAGTTGGTTAAGATATAGGATATTATGTGATATATTGATTGATTTTAATTAACCCTTGTTTTATGAAGATTTGAGAATGTCGATCGAGAATATTAATAAAGTGGAGTGAATGAGACCGTGGAGATGCCTCAGATTTACCAACGAGGAGAACGTGCAACAGTCGGGCAATGTACCTCCGTAAACAACACCACCGAAAGCAGACGATAAACGACGGATGTTTAGAAGTTTTTTGCAGCTCATGCAAAATCGCATTTAGGAGACTCGTGTTCAAAACATAGGAGGAAATGATAAGCATTCACCAGTTGTCACAAACCAAGCAGCTCAAAGAGTCGGGACCACCTGTAATTTAATGGAAAGCCCGATCCGATCATGGCGGAAACATGGGTCAAGCAAATCACCAAGATATTCGATGTCTTGGGATGCACATGGAGGAACAGAAGGTTCCATTCGCCACCTTTATGTTCCGTGGGCGAGGCAGATCATCGGTGGGAGTCTGTGAAGCGTGCATCCATCCAACCAAGGCCAAAGATGTCTTTGGGAGACGCTTTCAGAACTATTTAATGACAAATACTTTCCGAAAAGTGTTCGCTATATATGAAGGAAGTGGAGTTTATTAGATCGAGCAGTAACAACATGATTTGTCTCAAAGATGAGGCTAAGTTTCATGAGTTGTCTGTGTTTGCACCTCATTTGGTGGAAAATGAGGAACGAATGACGCAGTATGTTTCGAGGGTCTAAAACCCTAGATTCGACAATATCTTATCTCTCATAAATTTTCTTTATATTCAGATGTTGTAAATGTGGCTCAATTATTAGAGCGTGATAATCTAGTATGTTCAACCGAGGGACCACAACTGTGGTCATATTCGGTGATGCTAAATCATCAAAACGATGATAACCAATGGGAGGAAAGAATACGGACAAAGGCTAGAACCACTGGGTGGTAATCGTGGCCATGATAATAGGAGAGGTGACTCAAGTGGACATTTCAAGAAGAGAAGGTTCAACAATAACCATGTGAAGACGCGCCGCCAAAGAAGAATCGGGTTCCAAGGAGGAGAACCACCACCTGGTATTATATGCTATAAATGCGGAAAGAGGGACATATCACCAAACCGCCCACAACAGCCTGTATGCTATAATTGTGGAAAGGAAGGACATATAGCTCGAGAGTGTACTTAGAAATAAACCAAGTCCAATGGGATGGTGACTCAAAAGGATGTCCTGATAAGTCAAAATCAACGGTGCCTTGGAAGAGCGCTTTGTCGTGACTTCATCAAAATGCGAGGAACCCGAACGAGTTTAGCACACAAGTTAGTTAATTATAAATTTTATGTAAGTTTATACCTTACTAGATACCTGGTTCTACCCATTCTTTTTTATCTCTTGCTTCAGGCCAACGCTTGAATTTGACTACACGGAGAAATTAGACTTTGACCTATCTCGTGGAGACCTGCTAAGAGAAACTTTTATTACATCCGTTGTTTAGAAATCTTGCTTGATTCAGTTGGCACTATCACATTACCGTTAACCTTATTTCTATAGAGATATTTGTTTTTGATGTGATTTTAAGGTTAACTACTCATCATGCCAAAATTGATTGCTTTCGTAAGGTTGTTAGTTTTCATATTCTTAAGCAACCTCGTTATTCAATTCAAGCAACCAAACCATTGAAGTCAAACTCTTTCATATTAAATTATAAAGCCATTTGTTTATTGAAAACTAATGTCAAGCTTTCTTAGTCCATGTTATGGATTTGAATAAAGACACGCCGATTTGAATAATATTCCGTTGTTATTGATTTTTCCCGACGATTTTCAAGAATTTTTCGCCTACTCCCCAAAGCGTGATATTGAATTTGTATCGACTTTTAAACCCAGACAAAACCCATTTCTAAAATCTTATATCGAATGGCTCCTATTAAACTTCGTGGAGTTAAAACCCAACTCAGAAGTTGATACCGAGCCTCTATCCGGTGACTTCCTTTGTGGAATGCACCGCCGCATTCCGTAGGGACACCATATTCGCAAGGATAGTAGTAAACCGACAGGTGTCATTGTAACGTGCTATCCAAGATTGGGATATGAGTCACAGCTTGAGAACAACCTAAGTTTCAGAATCTAAATATGTAGCTTTCAGGCTTAGTTGGTTATTATCTGAGATTCGTCAAGGATATTCTCAATCGCTATTCCATTAACGCAATTGACTCAGAGAGATACAAAATTCGAATGGAGCAAAGAATGTGGGAAGAGCTTCAAGAACTCAAGAGAGACTCATTTCAAAGACATGTTCACCATGCCATCCTCGAAAAGCTTAACGTGGTAATGACGTGTTGAGTAGAAGATCGATACAAGTACGAAAGTACGATATTGTCAAAAACTAATTTCAGATAATTTACAAATAATAGAGATGGAGATGAAAACTCTAGGTACCCACGTGATGATATACTTAGTATAATCGATTTTAATCGATAAAGTTAAAGTCGTTTCAAGCTACACACCCGAGTCGATGAATTTGAAGAAGGAGGTGCAAGAAGTTGTTATTTCAAAAGCGTAGAATCCATGAGTGAGGAAAGCTCAAACCTTCGATTTATTAATCCATTTGAAATTCTCGATCGAATAGGAACCGTGGGCCTATAGACTCGCTTTTTACCGCCAAGTATGACGCGTGTTCATAACGCTTTTCACGATCGATGTTACGTAAATATGTGGACTAACCCAAACCACGCTATCGAAGTTAGAACCTGACAAGATAGCCAAGACTTAACGACGCAGGAGGATGCCAAGATCTTGGATAGAAAGAACATGTCCTATGTACCGAGGTTATACCACAAGTTAAAGTTTTGTGGAGAAACCATGCTATTGAGGAAATAACCGGGAGTTGGAAACGAAAATGAAAGCGAGGTATTTTCATCTTTTCAAAACACACCAGTACGACGCCAATTTCGAGGATTAAATTTCATAAGGAGGGAGGTTGTAAGACCTCAAATTTTTTAAATAAAAAGGAATTTCCTTTATTTATTATTTTGAAATAGTAAGGGTGGATTTGATTAATGTGGTTAGTTATGGGTAAAATGCGCTAAATATTTTAAATAAGCAAGTGGTGATATAATATTCATTATTGTTTGAGAATATTCGTTTGGTCGTGGAATATTCAGATCGCTTTGGGAATATTCGCACGACTGCGCAGCACCCATGTGTGGGCCCCATAACGGAAAAGCGATTGGAGGAAGAAAACGACAAAAATAAGTTGTTTAAAAAAATAACTACTGTAGTTGTTACCGCTATTAATCGTTGGAATAATCAAGTGGTTAAAACACAAGAATACGCTGCTATCGCACAAAGAAGATACCAGATTGCACCAATTATTGATTCTTACGTAGAAGAAGGCACTACTCAATAATGGTACAAGAATTATCGCTCAAAGATTTTATTTTATCGATTCAATAATTGTCGCATTGATATTTTATATTATCGTTGTTTCAATAATTGTCATTACACAAGATTTTTTTATTATCGAAGCAATAATTCATATTATCTAATAATATTATTAGATAACATTATTGGCAATGTCTAGAAAGTTCGCTCTAAGGAGAGGTTTGGTCACCTAATCAAGGCCGCCCAAGAAAGAGAAATTTTATCGAAAGCCCCTCTTCCTGAACCTACTCGTGTCAATATTGTGATTCTCGTAATATTATTTGTGAATAATTAATTATTGATTCATATGATGAGGAAAATATTGATTTTATGTGGATATAGATGGAGAAAATTTTTATAGTGACAATTGTTGAAAATTAATATTTTATCTTTTTCTCGATAAAATAATTCATTTAAATATATTATTTTAATAATATATTAACGATGATATTTTTACGATGAATGTGGGATATATGAGTATATGTGGAGGAGGAGTATTTTGTTACCAAAAATGTTTAAAACATGTTAAACATGCTCTGTGGACCCCATTTATCGATCAAATTTGATTATAAATTTGTAAAATCGCCCATTTGTGGATTCTTGGCCAATTTCTGCTTGGAATTTGGAAAAACTTTCTTTCGTAAAGTTGTAGAGAATTGAATTTCCTATAAAAACTCGCGAGATTTGAATTTTCCGCAAAAGGGCTATTTATTGTGAATTATTGAAGTTCAAGTTCAAATAATTGATTTTTGAAGTTTAAAATATTTTTATTTACAAAAACGTTTTTTTCATTTGGTTCCTCATTTAACACATGACAAGTTGCTAAAATTCAGATTCAAAGGTGTATGAGGAATTATTATTATAAATAATAATATTATATTAAATTTTTCGCTTTGGTGTTCTAAGCAATTTCCTATAAATAGTGCTTAGTTAGAATTGAAAATCACACCGTAAATCAAGTTTTCTCTCTATATTATCGAGTTTATTCTTGTGAGTATTTTGAGTATACTTTTGAGTATTGCTATACTATGAAAGTTCAAGTCATAGCCTATATCCCTGTTTCAACTAAAGATCTGCCTCTTCGAGGTAAGTGGATGTTATTTTTTTCAAATGATATTATTTCTTCAATATCATTATGTCAAATATTGATGGAAGTTTTTATCAAATTTGGAACTTTTTTTGGTGTCGGTTACTATTCACGATATTCATTTAAGACTATTCACGATACTAAGACTATTCACGATTAAGACTAATATTTAAGACTATTCATCTAAAAATGAAAATTTTTTCTTTTCGTCCAAAATATCTATTGTGGATACTAGCTTTGATCAGATCCATGTTTTGATCATTCTTGAATTTTTACACCACTATGATTATTTTTGAGGTATTTTTGGACGGATAAAACAAAGTACTAATCCTTAATCCTTAATCCTGTCATTTTGTTTCATCGGATTCGCTTTTAAAAAAATATTTTTCATCATCCTCGCCTTAAATGATGATATTATTGAATATCTTTGGCCCAGTAGTGCAAAAGATGAATGATTTATGATGAATATCTTTGGCCCAGAAGGCAAAAAGATGAATGATTTTTGATGAATATCTTCGCCCAGAGTGCAAAGATGAATGATTTTCGATGAATATCTTTGGCCAGAGTAAAAAGATGTGTGTTTAGATGAACATGACTAATCGGTGAATGTCCTCGCCTCAGAAAGTGCAAGGATGAATATTTGATCCCAGATATATATTGATTGATGTTACAGGATAAAAATAGACGATGAACTTTAAAATTCATACATGTAAGATAGTAGTTTGCATTCTCTACTTAACTCTTCTAATGAATTATTATTTCGTCGTAATATTGATTTAAAACTTGTTGTCTATTGTATTCTATTATATTTTTCCTCGTTGAAGACTAACGATAATTTTGTTGTATATTATCTTAGTCATAATATTCTTTATCGGGCTAATGAGCTCACCCTTTTCCTTTTTGTTCCATTTTTCTTCTCGTGAGGCTAGAATGTAAATGAAAGTACTAGCTCTGGGTATGGAATAAAGGTTCTAGAAAGAGTTGTTTAGTAGTCCTCACCATTTTTGTAAAATAATGTATAAATAATTGTGATGAGGATTTATTTGGTATGTATATTGTCTAGAAGACAATAATTGTTTTTTTTAAACTCACAAAGATATATGTTGTCGTATTTATTTTGCACTCGTACAAATGTATTAATAAAGTTGTAGTTATTTCATTACCATGTATTTCCAAGGCAAGGCATAGATAATGGGTTGGATGGAATGGACCTATTTTCAAAAAGCTATGGGCACGGATTTACGATTTAGCTTTAAGATATCATCCTCGATCGGACGGGCAATGGAGAGGACTATTCAAAATCTTGAAGATTTATTAAGACTCGTGTCCTTGACTTCAAAGGAAGTTGGGACAAGTTCTTACCATTGGTGGAGTTTTCCTACAACAACAGCTTATCGCAAGTATTGGCATGGCTCCATTTGAGGCGTTGTATGGAAGAAAGTGTCATTCTCCAAAGATCTTTGGGATGAGGTGGGTGAAGCAACGTTGTTGGGACCGGAGTTGGTACGTATGACTACTTAAAAAGATTCAAACGATCCGACAACGTATAAAAACCTCACAAGATCGACAAAAGAGTTATGTCGATCTTTATCGAAAGGACGTGGAATTCGATATCGAGATCATGTGTTATTACGTGTTACTCCATGGAAGCGGAGTTACGAGATTCAAAAAGAGAGGAAAGTTCAACCCTCGATTCATTGGCCCATTTTAATCCTCGATCGAAAGTAGGAAGCTGAGGCGTATAGACTCGCTTTTACTGCTGTATGTATGTCTCAGTGTTCATAACTTTTTTCACATATCTATGTTACATAAATATGTGAAAGACCCAACCACATTATTGAATTAGAAATGGAAGAGATAGAGGAAGATTTAACGTATGAAGAGTTACCTGTTAAAATCTTGGATAAAAAGGATCATATTCTACGCTCCAAGGTTATACCTCAAGTCAAAGTTTTGTGGAGAAACCACGATGTGGAAGAAATAACCTGGGAGTTAGAATCTGAGATGAAATCAAGATATCCTTACCTCTTCAACATACCAGTATCGCACCCTAATTTCGAGGACTTAAATTTCATAAGAAAAGGAGGTTGTAAGACCCCAACTTTTGAATAAAGATTAAATTTTCTAAATATAGTTTTGAATATTATGGTGTGGATTTGGTATAATGTTATAGTTGTGGGTAATATTTACAAATTTTGCAAAAGTACGCAAGTTGTTATATAATATTCGATTGGTCGGGGAATATTCGTTTTAACAGGAATATTCGAACAACTAAGACAATCATTGGTGGACCCCCACAACGGAATTATTGTCGGATTGAGAAAATGACAAAAATATTAGGAAAATAACGGCGAAAGTTTTACCGTTAACTATTGAAACACCCGGTGTTAAAAGGAGCAAAAGGTTCCCTTCGCCACCTTTATGTTGCGTGAAGAAGCAGATTACTGGTGGGAATCTATAAAACGTACTGACTCGACGACTCAAGATGTCTTGGGAGAAGTTCCAAGAGTCGCTCAACGACAAGTACTTTCCCGAAAGTATTCACATGAAAGAGGTGGAGTTTATCAAGTTGGAACAAAACAATACGACCGCGGTCGCAATACGAGACTAAGTTTTATGAGTTATCCCGGGCCAGATCTCATTTGGTCGATAATGAGGAACGAATGACACGAATGTTTTTAAGAGGTTTGAAACCGAAGATACGCCAATATCTTATTTCTCATAAACCGTGGTTTGTACTTTCGGATGTTGTAAATAGGGCTCGATTATTGGAGCGCGGTAATGAGTCAACGCAACCAAGAGAAAGTAGTCGGCAGATGAAAATACCAGTGGTATCAGTCATCGAAGCGGTGACAACAAACGTGGAGGGAATCAACATGCCAGAAATGGTAACCACTTCGGTGGTAATCATGGCCAAGATAGTAAAAATGGATATTTCAAGAAAAGGAGATTCAACAATGATAGAAAGACGTCAGCACCAGCAACCGTGGTTAAGGAAGGAGAACGACCACCTATCATATGCTTAAAATGCGGAGGGGAGGGACATATCAGTCCAAACTACGCGATGCCATCCAAAGCGTGTTATAATTGTAGAAGAGAAGGTCACCTAGCCCGATTTTGTCGTTCACCGAAGACAAGTTCAGCTAGGATGGAGGCACCAAAGGCCGTCCCAGAAAAGTCAAAGCCGGTGGTGCAAGGGAGAGCATTTGTTGTGACCTCCCAGAAAACAAGGAACCCGAACGAGGTCATCACGGGTAAGCTTATCATAAACTCTAGTGAAGTCTATACCTTATTTGATACCGGTTCTATCCATTCTTTTATTTCTCCTACTTGCGCTCAACGTTTAAATTTGACTCCGGAGAAATTAGACTTTAACTTATCTGTTGAAACTCCATTAGGAGAAACCTTCATTACATCCACTGTTTATAAGTCTTGTTTGATTCAAATCGGTAACCGCACGTTACCTGTCGATCTTATCTCCTTAAAAATACTTGCATTTGACGTGATTCTAGGGATTGATTGGTTAACTACTCATCATGCTAAAATTGATTATTTTCGTAAGGTTGTTAGCTTTCATATTCCTAATAAACCTATTATGCGAATTCAAGTGACCAAACCATTAAAATCAATCACGGTCATCTCAAGCCATAAAGCTATTCGTTTATTGAAAAACGGATGTCAAGCTTTCTTAGCTCATGTCACGGATTTAAACAAAAATACGTCAGATTTGAAGGATATTTCTATTGTTAATAAATTCCTCGACGTATTCCCCCAAGAACTTCCCCGCCTACCCTAGAGCGTGAAGTTGAATTTTGTATCGACTTGAACCCCCAGATAAAACCCATTTCCAAAGCCCCATATCGAATGGCTCCTATTGAACTTCGTGGAGTTAAAGACCCAATTACAGGAATTGTTAGACATTGGTTTCATTCGTCCCCAAGACGTCTCCTGGGGTGCTCCCATTCTATTCGTGAAGAAGAAAGATGGGAGTATGCGATTTTGTATTGATTATCGGGAGTTAAATCATGTCACCATCAAAATAGGTACCCATTGCCACGTATTGATGATCTGTTTGATTAGTTACAAGGGCATAATTTTTTCAAAGATCGATCTTCGCTCGGATATCATCACTTAAGGTTAAAAGCGAGGATATTCCAAAGACCGCCTTCGTAACTCCAGATGGGCATTATGAATTCTTAGTCATGTCTTTTGGATTGACTAATGCTCTAACGCCGCTTTCATGGATATTATGAACCGAGTATTCAAGGAATATTTGGATCACTTTGTGGTCGTCTTTATTGATGACATCCTTATTTATTCCAAAAGCCGTGAAGATCATGAGCAACACTTGAGGTCGATACTCCAAAAGCTTCGTGAATATAAGCTTTATGCCAAGTTAAAGAAATACGAAGTTCGCTTAAGGAAGTAACATTCTTAGGCACGTAGTATCAAGTCATGGAATATCCGATTGACCCAAGAAAGATTGAAGCTATTCAAAAATTTGGGGAGCAACCTAAATCGTTGACCAAAGTACGTAGCTTTCTCGGTTTTAGTTGGTTATTATCGGAGATTCGTGGAAGGATTTTCTAGAATCGCTATTCCATTAACTCAACCGACTTAGAAAGATACAAAGTTCGATTTGAGCGAGGAATGTGAGAAGAGTTTTCAAGAACTCAAAAGAAGACTCATTTCAGCACCTGTTCTGACAATACCATCTGGTTTGAAGGGATTTGTCATCTACAGTGATGTTTCGTGCAAAGGGTTAGGATGTGTTCTTATGCAACATAGGAAAGTCATAGCCTATGCCTCAAGACAACTCAAAGAATATGAGAGGAATTATCCTACTCATGATCTAGAGTCAGTAGTCATTGTTTTGCACTTAAAATTTGGAGGCATTACTTGTATGGAGAGAAAGTGGAGATCTTTACGGATCATAAAAGCCTCAAATATTTCTTCACTCAAAAGGAACTCAACATGCAACAACGACGTTGGCTTGAACTATTGAAAGATTATGATCATACCATCCAATACCATCCTGGAAAAGCTTAACGTGGTAGTGGCGACGACCGAGTAGTAAGAAGATCATATGCGGGTACGAATGCAATATTGTCAACGCAAAGGCCCATTTTGTATGACTTGCAAAGGATGGAGTTAGAGATAAAGACTCCAGGGACCTACATGATGATGGCAAATATACGAGTAGAACCGACTTTAATCGATAAAGTTAAAACTGCTCAAGCTATAGACCTGGAGCTAATGCGTATGAAGAAGAAAGTGCAAGAAGGTGTTATGCCGGAAGCAAGAATCGATGAGGAAGGAATACTTCGAGTCAACTCCAGACTTTGTGTTCCTAACAACCCTGATTTAAAGTATAAAATCATGATGGAGGCGCACAACACACCGTTTGCAATCCATCCTGGGAGTACCAAAATGTATCGTGATCTTCGACATACATTTTGGTGGAGCAATATGAAGAGAGAGATATCAGAGTTTATCTCAAGGTGTTTAACTTGTCAATGAGTCAATATGAGCATCAAGTACCAAAAGGTCCATTGTAACCACTTGAAATTCCGTAATAGAAGTGGGAACACATTACTATGGATTTTGTTATCGGTCTTCCCAAGGTTTCTCAAGGCATAGATGCAATTTGGGTCATTGTTGATAGATTGACCAAGTCCGCTTCATTTCTTACCTATACGAGAAACTTATACACTTGAACGCCTTTGCTCAGTATGTACATAAACGAGATTGTAAGATCGCATGGTATGCCAAGATCCATAGTTTCGATTGAGATCCAAGATTCACTTCAAGATTTTGGGTTAGTTTGCAAAAAGCTATGGGCACGGATTTACGATTTAGTTTCGGCATATCATCCTCGGGACGGACGGGCAATCAAGAGGACCATTCAAACTCTTGAAGATCTATTAAGACTCTATGTTCTTGACTTCAAGGAAGTTGGGATAAGTTCCTACCATTGGTGGAGTTTTCCTACAACAATAGTTATCAAGCAAGTATTGGCGCATGGCTCCATTTGAGGCGCCAGTATGGAAGAAAGTGTCGTTCTCCAAAGATGCGGGATGAGGTGGGTGAAGCAACGTTGTTGGGGGACCAGAGTTGGTACGTATGACTAAAGAAAAGATTCAAATGATCCGACAACGTATAAAAACCTCACAAGATCGACAAAAGAGTTATGCTGATCTTTATCGAAAGGACGTGGAATTCGATATTGGAGATCATGTGTTGTTACGTGTTGCTCCATGGAAGGGAGTTACGAGATTTGGAAAGAGAAGAAAGCTCAACCCTCGATTCATTGGCCCATTTTTAATCCTCGATCGAGTAAGAACTATGGCCTATAGACTCGCCTTTCTGCCAAGTATGTCTCGTGTTCATAACGTTTTTCACATATCTATGTTACGTAAATATGTGAAAGACCTGAACCACATTATTGAATTAGAACCAGACGAGATAGAGGAAGATTTAATGTATGAAGAGTTACTTGTTAAAATCTTGGATTAGAAGGATCATATTCTACGCTCTAAAGTTATACCTCAAGTCAAAGTTTTGTGGAGAAACCACGATGTTGAGAAAATGACATGGGAGTTAGAATCTGAAATGAAATAAAGCTATCCTCACCTCTTCGATATACCAGGTACGTACCCTAATTTTGAGGAAGAAATTTCATAAGAAGGGGAGGTTGTAAGACCCCAACTTTTATGAATAAAGAATAATTTTCTCAAAATATATTTTTGAATATTATGGTGTGGATTTGATATAATGTTATAGTTGTGGGTAATATTTACAAATTTTGCAAAGTAAACAAGTTGTTATATAATATTCGATTGGTCGGGGAATATTTATTTTAACAGGGAATATTCGTACGACGGTACAATCAATGGTGGACCCCACAAACTAAGTATTGTCATCGTAGTTAGTTAAAAACGATGTAATTATCTTTTTATAAAAATAATACGTAAAGTGTATTCAAGTTAAAAACTGTTGAACTACCAGTAGTAAAAGTACAAAGAATATGCGTGGTTGCATAGTAACACACGATATTGATTATTGATGCTTACATGAGAAGTCACTCAGTTATACTTAATTATTGCTACAGTAATTGCTGCATCATATCTCTCATATTATTGATTCAATTATTGTCACAGTATCATCTGCAAATATTTATTATTATTAAATCAATAATTGAGACGATAAAGTTATTCATATTATTATTTGGAATATTGACAATGTCTAGAAGTTCTGTCAAGTAGAGGTTTGATCACCTAATTGCGCGCCAATAAAGAGAAATCCTTATTGGAAAGCCCGCTCTTTTCTGGGAACGACCTGGTTGTTAAATATTGTGAGTTATAATATTAATGATGAATAAGTTGTGTTGATTAAAGATGAAATTGATAGTTCCATTGTGTTGGGATTATTAGTGTTAGTGGAAATCGACATTTATTTCGATAATAATTGATGTCTAGAAGTTATATTGACCAATCGGGTAATTAATCGAATAAATGAGCAATTAATTGCTATTATTTCACATGCTTATAACTATTTGTTCACATGTGTGTACTATTGATTCACATTCATGTACTATTAGGGGAGGTGGTGCAAGATTGATAATACTTGCATGACTAAATTAAAAATAGAGGTGTAGTTGAAGGTACTATACTGTAATTAGTTTTTTCACATGATTATACTATTGAGTCACATGAATGAACTATTAATTCAAATTATTTACTATTAGGGGAGGTGGTGCAAGTTTGATAATACTTGCAGGACTAAATTAAAAATGAAGAAAAAGAGGAAGGTATTATACTGTAATATTTCGAGCCCCAAAACGTGCAATGATCGAAACTATATTTTTCTATAAATAGAAGCTCATTCTTCCTTCATTTCTCACCAATTCACAAAAGCTTTAGAGCAATTAATATAGAGAGAAAGAAGAAGAGAAGTCTGCTACCTCACTATTCCAATATCCAATTTTTCTAAAGTAAGGGGTATTATTCTTTCGTATTCATAAAGAGAGTTATTTTCTTTCAATACTCGTAAGGGTTGTTATTCCATTCTTTATTATTATGTTGGAATAACCTATCTATGAGAAGTACCGCATACATGGTAAAATTCTTCTGTTATTCCATTCTTTATTATTATGTTGAATAACCTGTCTGTGCAGTCTATCGCATGCCTGGTGAATTCTGTTGTTATTCCATTCTTTATTATTCTGTTAGAACATCCTATCTGTTTGGATTACGCATGACCTAGTTCCATTCTTTATTATTCTGTTGGACCATCCAGTCTGTGCGGATTATGCATGACCTAGTTCCATTCTTTATTATTCTATTGAATATTGGAATATCATTATGCAATGACGGATAATGACTCCGGTTTCATTTTTTATTATTCTGTTGGTATAATCTGTCTACGTGGATTACCGCATTGCGGCAAAAATCCATTTGCGGTTTCATATATTCTATTATACTCAGCTTGATTAAAGTTTTGGCTTCTATACTCCATGAAATTAGTGGAATATCCTCGATATTTGCGCTTCATCCAAAGATCTTTTCATGGAAATATTCTTTCCGAGCATTCTTGAATTTTACTCCACAAAGCAAAGATCATGTCGACAATTTGGACGTTATTGATTTTCGGATAAATTAAATTATAAATCTTTACAAATTTATCCTTGAACTTATTTTATTTCATTCTTATATCATTGATATCATCCTCATGTTTATAATATGTTGAAAGTCATATCGTGGTCTGAGTGTATAGATGGACTTGGTATGATTATGACCGTGGATTATTCGGTATAATCATGACCATAATATTACAAATGATGTGGTAAAAGGTCCTCATTGGTCAGAAAGTGCATTGATGGACGCTTGTTGGCATGATCATGACCATTGATGAATACACGAATATCCTCGCCCGTAGTGCATGGATAATTTGTGGTCGTGATACTAATGAATATCCTTGGTCGTAAAAGTGTGGATGATGTGGTTTATTTATTAAGATGAGTCTCAAGCGATAAAAGTGATAAAAACCTTTAAATCATAGAAGATAGTAGATTTTATTCTCTACTTGACTCTTCTAATGGATTGCTTGTTCATTTGTAGTTAAACTTGATGTTTATTATATTTTATTAGTTTAACATCATTGAAGGCTAATGATAATTTATTCTCGCATTATCTTAGTCATAATATTTTTATCGGGCTAGTTGAGCTCACCCTTTCTTTCATCGTTTTCTTCGTGAAATGAGAACGTAGCCGGGACTAGTCGGGGAACGGAGTGACAGTCCAGATAATAGCACTAGTAGTCCTCACTATTCTGTTAAATAGTGTTTCAATAAATGTAATGAGGACTCCATTGAGTGTGGATATTGTCTAGATGACAATATTCTTATTAAAACTCTTTGATTATGTTTTGTCGTATTTTACACGACCCTTGTATAATAAAGTTGTATTTGATTTTTGTACCATGTATTTGGCAACTCAAGATGGGTGATGTATACCTATTTTGGGAGCGTCACAGTTGGTATCAAAGCTTAGGGATATGATCCCTGGCTGAGGTGTGAGACTTGAACTAGGAGGGGAGAGACGGGTAATTCCTTCGCTAGTATTACCTACCTAAGTTTATTTGTTATTTATTTAGTCGGTCAGAGTATAAGGATAATATGTGACATGTCAATTAACCCTTGTTTTGTGGCAGTATTTGAAAATGACATCCTAGAATGTTGAGAATAACAATGGAGCACAGGAGACCGTTGAGTCTCCACAGATCAATAATCGTGGTAATGTGCATTAGAAGGCAATAATCCTCATGCAAACAACAACATCGACCAAATGATGAACGATGGAATGTTCAGAGGCTTTATGCAGTTCATACAACATCAGGCGAGAGCGGCTCCTGTCCAAAATGTAGGTGGAAACACTGGAAACTCTCAGACGATCACCGCTAAACAGTTCAAGGAGCTGGGACCACCGGAGTTTATTTGAGAACCAAAACCACTTAAGGCGGAAGCGTGGATAAAGCAGATCACCAAGATATTTGATATTTTGGGATGCTCCGAGGAGCAAAAGGTTCCATTTGCCACCTTTATGTTGTGAGGAGAGGCAGATTACTGGTGGGAATCGGTAAAGCGTACTCAACCTACCGCACCAAAGATGTCTTGGGAGAAGTTCCAAGAACTATTCAACGACAAGTACTTTCCCGAAAGTATTCGTAACATGAAAAAGGTAGAGTTCATCAAGTTGGAGCAGAACAATATGACCGTGTCACAGTACGAAGCTAAGTTTGCCGAGTTGTCCCGACTTGCGTCTCACTTGGTTGATAATGAGGAGATAATGACACTGATGTTTCTAAGAGGTTTGAAACCCGAGATACATCAATACTTAATTTCTCACAAACTGTGTTTGTATTCAGATGTTGTTAATAGGGCTCAGTTATTGGAGCACGATAATGAGTCAACTCAACCAAGAGAAAGCAGCCAGCAAAATGATAATACCAGTGGTAGCAGTCATCGAAGCGGTGATAACAAACATGGAGGGAATCAACATGCCAGAAATGGTAACCACTTTGGTGGTAATCATGACCAACACAGTAAAAATGGACATTTCAAGAAAAGGAGAGTCAACAATGATGGAAAGACGTTAGCATCAGCACCCGTTGTTAAGGAAGGAGAACGACCACCTATCATATGCTTCAAATGCGGAGGGGAGGGACATCATCACCAAACCGCATGATGCACCCAAAGCGTGTTATAATTGTGGAAGAGAAGGTCACTTAGCCCGATTTTGTCGTGCACCAAAGACAAGTCCAGCTGGGATGGAGGCATCAAAGGCCGTTCTAGAAAAGTCAAAGCCGGTAGTTCAAGGGAGAGCGTTTGTCGTAACCTCCCAGAAAGCAAGGAACCCGAACGAGATCATCACGGGTAAGCTTATCATAAACTCTAGCAAAGTCTATACCTTATTTGATACCGGTTCTACCCATTCTTTTATTTCTCTTATTTGCGCTCAATGTTTAAATTTGACTTCGAAGAAATTAGACTTTGACTTATCGGTTGAAACTCCGTTGGGAGAAACCTTCATTACATCCACTGTTTATAAGTCTTATTTGATTCAAATTGGTAACCACACGTTACCTGTCAATCTTATTTCTTTAAAAATACTTGCATTTGATGTGATTCTAGGGATTGATTGGTTAACTACTCATCATGCTAAAATTGATTGTTTTTGTAAGGTTGTTAGCTTTCATATTCCTAATCAACCTATTATGCGAATTCAAGCGACCAAACCATTAAAATCAATCACGGTCATCTCAAGCCATAAAGCTATTCGTTTATTAAGAAATGGATGTCAAGCTTTCTTAGCTCATGTCACAGATTTAAACAAAAATACGTCAGATTTGAAAGATATTTCTATTGTTAATAAATTTTCTGACGTATTCCTTGAAGAACTTCCTGGCCTACCCTCAGAGCGTGAAATTGAATTTTTTATCGACATTGAACCCGGTACAAAACCCATTTCTAAAGCCCCATATCGAATGGCTCCTATTGAACTTCAGGAGTTAAAGACACAATTTCAGGAATTGTTAGACATAGGTTTCATTCGTCCTAGTACGTCTCCTTGGGGTGCTCTTGTTCTATTCGTGAAGAAGAAAGATGGAAGTATGCGACTTTGTATTGATTATCGGGAGTTGAATCATGTCACCATCAAAAATAGGTACCCGTTGCCTCGCATTGATGACCTGTTTGACTAGTTGCAAGGCGCCAAATTCTTTTCAAAGATTGATCTTCATTCCGGATATCATCAGTTGAAGATTAAAACTGATGACATTCCAAAGACTGCTTTTAGAACTCGGTACGGGCATTATGAATTCTTAGTCATGTCTTTTGGATTGACTAATGCTCCTGCTGCCTTCATGGATATGATGAATCGAGTATTCAAGGAATATTTGGAACACTTTGTGGTCGTCTTTATTGATAATATACTTATATACTCCAAAACCTGTGAAGACCATGAGAAACACTTGAGGCTGATACTCCAAAAGCTTCGTGAAAACAAGTTATATGCCAAGTTGAAGAAATGCGAGTTTTGGCTTGAGGAAGTTGTATTCCTTGGGCACGTGATATCAAATCATGGGATATCTGTTGACCCGGCAAAGATTGAAGCAATTTAAAGCTGGGAGCAACCTAAATCAGTGACCGAAGTACGTAGCTTTCTTGGCTTAGCTGGTTATTATCGAAGATTCATGGAAGGGTTTTCTCGAATTGCTACTCCATTAACTCAGCTGACTCGAAAAGATACAAAATTCGGTTGGAGCGAGGAATGTGAGAAGAGTTTTCAAGAACTCAAGAGGAGACTCATTTTAGCACCTGTTCTGACAATACCATCTGGTTCGGAGGGATTTGTCATCTACAGTGATGCTTCAGGCAAAGGGTTAGGATGTGTTCTCATGCAACATGGAAAAGTCATAGTTTATGCTCACTTATTAACTCAAAGAATATGAGAGGAATTATCCTACTCATGATCTAGAGTTGGCAGCAGTCGTTTTTGCGCTTAAGATTTGGAGCCATTACCTGTTTGGAGAGAAGGTGGAAATCTATACGGATTATAAAAGCCTCAAATATTTCTTCACTCAAAAGGAACTCAACATGCGGCAATGACGACGACTTGAGTTGTTGAAAGATTATGATCATACCATTCAATACCATCCTGGAAAAGCGAACGTAGTAGCTGATGCATTGAGTAGAAGATCATATGCGGGTACGAGTGCATTATTGTCAACGCAAAGGCCCATTTTATATGACTTACAAAGGATGGAGATAGAGTTAAAGACTCCAGGGACCCATGTGATGATGGCAAATATACGAGTAGAACCGAATTTAATCGATAAAGTGAAAGATGCTCAAGCTACAGACCTGGAGCTGATGCGTATGAGGAAGAAAGTGCAAGAAGGTGCTATGCCGGAAGCAAGAATCGATGAAGAAGGAATACTTCGAGTCAAATCCAGACTTTGTGTTCCTAACAATCCTGATTTAAAGTATAAAATCATGATGGAGGCGCACAACACACCGTTTTCAATCCATCATGGGAGTACCAAAATGTATCGTGATCTTCTACATACATTTTGGTGGAGCAATATGAAGAGAGAGATAGCAGAGTTTATCTCAAGGTGTTTAACTTGTCAACGAGTCAAGGTGGAGCTTAAAGTACCAAAAGGTCCATTGCAACCACTTGAAAATCCAGAATGGAAGTGGAAGCACATTACCATTGATTTCGTTACTGGTCTTCCCAAGGTTTCTCAAGGCATAGATGCAATTTGTGTCATTGTTGATAGATTGACCAAGTCTGCTCATTTCCTACATATAAGAGAAACTTATACACTTAAACGTTTTGCTTGTATGTACATAAACGAGATTGTAAGACTGCATGGTATGCCGGTATCCATAGTTTCTGATCGAGACCCAAGATTCACTTCAAGATTTTGGGTTAGTTTGCAAAAAGATATGGGCACGGATTTACGATTTAGCTCGGCATATCATCCTCAGACGGACGGGCAGTCGGAGAGGACTATTAAAACTCTTGAAGATTTATTAAGACTTTGTGTCCTTGACTTCAAAGGAAGTTGGGACAAGTTCTTACTATTGGTGGAGTTTTCCTACAACAATAGTTATCAAACAAGTATTGGCATGGCTCCATTTGAGGCGCTAGTATGGAAGAAAGTGTCATTCTCCAAAGATTTGGGATGAGGTGGGTGAAGCAACGTTGTTGGGACGAGAGTTGGTACGATGACTACGAAAAAGATTCAAACGATCTGACAATGTATAAAAACCTCACAAGATCGAGAAAAGAGTTATGTTGATCTTCATCGAAAGGACGTGGAATTCGATATTGGAGATCATGTGTTGTTACGTGTTGCTCCATGGAAGGGAGTTATGAGATTTAGAAAGAGAGGAAAGCTCAACCCTTGGTTCATTGGCCCATTTTTAATCCTCGATCGAGTAGGAACTCTGGCCTATAGACTCGCCTTTCTGCCAAGTATGTCTCGTGTTCATAACGTTTTTCACATATCTATGTTACGTAAATATGTGAAAGACCCGAACCACATTATTGAATTAGAACCATACGAGATAGAGGAAGATTTAACGTATGAAGAGTTACTTGTGAAAATCTTGGATAAGAAGGATCATATTCTACGCTCTAAAGTTATACCTCAAGTCAAAGTTTTGTGGAGAAACCACGATGTTAAGGAAATGACATGGGAGTTAGAATACCAGGTACATACCCTAATTTTGAGGAAGAAATTTCATAAGAATGGGAGGTTGTAAGACCCCAACTTTTATGAATAAAGAATAATTTTCTCAAAATATATTTTTGAATATTATGGTGTGGATTTGATATAATGTTATAGTTGTGGGTAATATTTACAAATTTTGCAAAGTAAACAAGTTGTTATATAATATTCGATTGGTCGGGGAATATTTATTTTAACAGGGAATATTCGTACGACGGTACAATCAATGGTGGACCCCACAACGGAAGTATTGTCGTAGTTAGAAAACGACTGAATTATCTGTTTATAAAAATAACGGCGAAAGTGTTACTGTTAAAACTGTTGAACTACCCGGTAGTAAAAGTATACAGTAATACGCGTGGTTGCATAGTAACACACGATATTGATTATTGATGCTTACATGAGAAGTCACTCAGTTATACTTAATTATTGCTACAGTAATTGCTGCATCATATCTCTCATATTATTGATTCAATTATTGTCACAGTATCATCTGCAAATATTTATTATTATTAAATCAATAATTGAGACGATAAAGTTATTCATATTATTATTTGGAATATTGACAATGTCTAGAAGTTCTGTCAAGTAGAGGTTTGATCACCTAATTGCGCGCCAATAAAGAGAAATCCTTATTGGAAAGCCCGCTCTTTTCTGGGAACGACCTGGTTGTTAAATATTGTGAGTTATAATATTAATGATGAATAAGTTGTGTTGATTAAAGATGAAATTGATAGTTCCATTGTGTTGGGATTATTAGTGTTAGTGGAAATCGACATTTATTTCGATAATAATTGATGTCTGGAGGTTATATTGACCAATCGGGTAATTAATCGGATAAATGAGCAATTAATTGCTATTATTTTACATGCTTATAACTATTATTCTCAAAAATCCATTTGCGGTTTCAAATATTCTATTATATAATACATTCACATTCTAATTTTACATAATTAAACGATAATACATTAAACATTCAAAATCATTAAACGATAATAATTGAAATTTCTGAATAATTAAAATTTTCTATTACAAACTATCCTCGCTCCCCAAAACCTTCAACCTTTACATCTAAATATCTCGTAATCATTTTAATACTACAATAGTTTACATTCGCAAAACAATATTACAATTCAACATTAATACATTATTCAAACATTAGACATGGTTTACAAGAATAACAACTTAGCTAGGATATTAAATCTTCATATATCACTTTTGATCCATAACAATCAAGTAAAGACATAACGTTACCTTCAATTCTTGAATCAAAATGGTTATTTGCAAGAATGAGCTCGACAAATTTACCAAAGAAAATCTAATAGTTTTCATGCATCACGAAATATATAATAACATGCTCAACATACAAGAATAATCATAAACAAACATAGCATACATGTTATAGTTCACATAACAACTATAAAGATTGAGTTCCTTACTCAATCAACATTCATAGTTCAATCATCATAGTCATAGATCGACTTTCACATTTCATACTTTTGATATATATATAATACATCATACACTAAAATTTTAAAGCAGATCATCATCAAGTTCACATAGCAAAAAGGAACTCAAAGACTTGCTTTTTACCTATGCTTTTTACCAACACGCTAATACTTCGCTATTCCTCAGACAACCTACATCAGTATGTGAGATTGATAATAAATAAAATCAATACTCAATCTCATGGTCAAATTTATTCTAAGACCTTACTTTATCTTATTATCCTTTATAATGTCTTTATAGACATCTAACTATTTTATATGCAACTCTTGTTTTATTTTTCATTTTCATCACCACACATGCTAGACTATCACACTTGTAGTTTAATGTGCGATATCACACCATTTTATTATACCACTTTGGTTTCAAAAATGCATATTCAACACATTGTTTACATGTTTAATTTTCCTTCATAAATCAAAAATTACCCTTTTCGATTTCTTTTTCCATTATTATTCTTGTATTATCATCTTTTCATACTTAGATATCCAATATTAGCTATTAGTTAGACACTTTGTATACCAAAGTTTAGAAAAACACTATTACTCTTAGGCATTTTATCGAGCACGCTATGTGCACACATTAACTTATCTCAACTCTTGATCTTAAATGGTTAATTATGCATAGAATATGATAACACATATCTATACTCATTACATATGTCAAAACATATTTTTAATCATCAAAATATATCATCACCCAAAATCTTAATTCAAATGTAATTATAAAACTCATCTTCACAATTTCTTTAACAAAACGTTGTTTTCGCTTTTTAACGTAACTCGCTCGTTATATGTCCGCTTTTGTTCCTTCTTATATAGAATTAACCCTTACTCAAAGGTACTACAACCTCATCTAGGCCTTTAAAGTTAATTCCTTATCCATCTAAACCAGATTCTCGTAATTCATCAACTAGTCTAGAAAATTTCATTTTCCGGACATCCTTATTAAACAATTTATTTTGACATGATCCGTCCATAAAATGGCTCAATCTCTCGAGAGTCTAGCTAGTAAACTTCCATATCTACAACTTTGCACTTTTAAGTTTCTTCAGATTCAAAACACACACTAATTTATATGAATTTTTCAAAGTCGTAAACCGTAATAGCTTTTGATTTTCGGATGATTATTTTCCTTCTGACCAAATTTCTTTACTAAAAATAGACATTGCAAGAAATCTACAAAGAGTTTTCATGTGATTCCACTTTTTAATATAGCTTACTTCCATATCTTCGATTTGATATAAGGCTCACTTTCTAACTCATTATACCCAAAAAGAGGTATGAATTTCACAAGATATGTCCACAATTACTAAAAACCCATTTAATTTTGTTCTTCAAATTTTCTTTCCATTTCATTTTCTTTCTTGAATCCTCTTGTTTGATTCTTGATAATCCAAGATTAAACCAATACAAACAGATTAAGCATGATCTACTACCCTAGAACATAAATCTACCAAAAAAAAAATCAAGGATTAAATAAGAGTTTAGAAGTTACCTTCTTCTTTTTTTTTTTTCTTCTTCTTCTTCTTCTTCTTCTAGCTCATCTCAATTCCTCTATTTCTCTCTATCTCTCTCAATTTCTCAATACAACTTCTACATAACAATTATCTACATTATGAAGAACATAAAATATAATTAAAACAAGGAATTTAGATTATAACTTTATTAGTATGAATTTAAGAGAGAGATGAGAGATGATGATGATGGGGCTTGTTTTGTCTCTTCTCAAAGCTTTCCTTCTTCTTCTTTTTCTTCCTCTTCTTCTTCTCCTACAACTCTCTCTAACTCTCTTCTTCTTTCTTTGGTTTGTTTTCTAAAACTAATATACTAACTTGTAGTATATATATACATATAATATACAATACTAGTAATATATAATATATGTAACTCCTAGTAATTATTAGATATACTAATTACTAGTTAATACATAGGTTACACCAATTTGAACTTGAAAAGCCTAAGACCATGTTTGGCAAATACTCATTATTTTAATTAATCAATAGCTTAACATCAATCAATCTCATCAAATTGTCACATAATTATATTTACTTGTTAATTATAATTTTGTGTAACAATCATCATGATAACTCATCTAATTTAATTATCTCAATTAAATTAGAACTATAACATAAAATTATTATATTAATTAAATTAAATACTAAATATTCATTTAATTAATCTGCTACACTTAATTACATTACTCTATAATCAAAACAAAATTTATTTATTTAACTCAATAAATAATTCAATTAAATATTTATATATATTAAAATTAATATATAACATTCTCTTCACATCAATTCACATATTCTACAATATATATATATACATACTCACACCCAACATATCTCATAAATAATACTTTTATTTATAAAATTCTCATTTATAATTTCTAAAAACTGGATGTCACATCCTTCCCTCCTTATAAGGATTCCGCCTCTAATCACCAAACCCTACCTTACTCAAAGTTTTCCTCAAATCTATTCATTGAATAACTTCAACACATTACCTTAATATAGGTTTTATATTTTCTACTCTCTCCATTCTTGATAATAAATTTTATAAGTTTTATTTCATAATATTTACTTAGACTCAATTATATTTGAGTATTACATATTTTTGACCTGCTCATTATCTTTCTCTAAGGATCATTATCATATATTATATGATCAAACTCTCTGGACATTACATTCACCCTTCTTCTAAGAATTTCATCCTCAATTTTTTTTTATTTATTTATTTATTAATCTTTATTCATTCAATCTATCAAAGTAGATTTTTACGCCACTACTTCATTCATTCATTGGTTTCTATAACCACTTTCTTTCCACAAACATCATTCTACAATTATTAAACTTTTCTATTAAAAGTTTCACATTATTCTTTGATAACTCACATCCTTCTCACTTCAAAATTTCTTTTCTCACTTATTCAATATATCCATCATTCAAAGGTCGATTTTATTTATTTACTTCTTTTCTAAGGAATACTTTCCTTTTCACTTCCATCTTGCGTAATAACAAGAATCCTCCACAATTGTTCAATAATTGGGAAGTAGTATGAATAACTCAGAATTTAAAAGATTCCAAATCATGCCGAGGGTCACAAGACCATGAACTCTATTCTCTAGGTTTAATAGTGCTTCACCCCCGCTTCTTCACACTTTAAACCCTCTTCGCGTAATGTTTATCAATCACAAAGACCGAAAACACCTCCGCAAGTACTCTAGGTGATCAACCTATTGTACATGTATTGTATACAAACATTTCAAATAATAAAGTATAAAACTAAGCGCAACCCCTAATAATAGGTTGTTCATCTCAAACTTTTCAACATCTCGAATCCGCACTCAAAAACAATTTGGTTTGGCATAACTTCTCAAGAAACTCTTGAATTTCATGAACATCTTTCAATATTTGTCTAGTCAATCAAATAGCATAGACCTCTACAACAATTTGGACATCAACCTAAAATATATATATACATACATACATATGTATTCTCATATCTCAAAGAAATCTCAAAAATTTTTTATGACGCCATGATACCGCATCAGATTTACAAATTCATTGAGGATTCCGCTATTTGGTGATTTTATCATACTACATCATACCATAGTGGGTAATGACGACGCATCCTTAGATCACATCCAACACTAGTAATACCGCATTGATGACTCCATCATTTTTATCATCTTTGCACAAAGTTACATGATGCATTAATGATATAAAATACATTTTGATATATTGCAAATCATTTTTTGTCTAGTCAAGCAATTAGCATGTACATACTAATAACATTATATTTGTTAAAACTCATTGGTTCCATCATTTGATCCAAATTTTTCAAGAAAATAAAGTGTAAACATCAAGACGTAAGTCAATAAATTTTGAAAGTCTAGCATAGCTAGTAGATTTAGAATACCTATGCTTCCACCATCAACTCCACTTTCTATAATGATCCATTGCTTAATAGGTCTATCTATTCCTATCATCCTCAATACTCCATTCACACTTATCTATACCCAAGTTCATCAAACTTACCACACGTTATGAGTTCAGAACTTGCCACAATCATATGAGTTTAAGAACTTATCCTAGTCGCACCATAAGCGCCCATTCACCGAGGGGTTCAAAAACATACCATATAATTATGAGTCACTTAACCTACCATAAGTATGAGTTTTAAGAACTCAGACTTAACCTTATAATATTCTCTAACTATACTCTACCTATCTATTATACACATGAGAAAAGAATCACCTTCTCAACAGTATATAAGCAAATATAGCGACACAAACATTCCAATGATTATCAATGTGATAAATTGAGTGCAAGCACAAAACCCTCGCCCATACAAAGGTTTGTACAACTCAAACCACCACACGAGTCCTCAATTGAAATCCCTCCTAACTCTATCTTGCTTATAACTTGTTTTTTGCTCGATAATTAATTCCTCAGATCACATTATCTATAACTCCTCATGAGTTATCTCGCACTATTTCATAAGACACCATCTTCATAGCATTAAGCTATAATCATTCAAACATTACAAACCATCTTTCTTTTATAACTTAAATAGATCACGCCGTGATCTTATTCTATAATCATCTCTCTTAAAATTCTTTTGTTAACTCGTGATCGCTTTTGTTTTACTTATCCCTTTCTTTTTTTTTCATCATTTACTTACATTATTCGTTATCTTCGCTTTTGGAGTTAGGAAACTCCCATTTCTTATCTTTTTATATCTCTTCAAGATTCTTCTTTGAATCTTCTTGTTTATATAACAATTCTTCCTTTAAGAATTTCTAACTTCATTTACATTGCTTTCAACATTTCATTCAAGTTCTACACTTTCATCATACGATCCACTTTCTATACTTGGTACACATCGAGTCTCTAATAGTTTCAATATGGTACACCGAGTGGTTTCCCCACAAACAACCAACAAACTAGGTTTCGAAGTTGCTAGTTCAGATATACTCCATTCTATGAAGGAATCGCTTAGCCCAGATACCATACATCAACTCACCTGGCTTAAAGAGTACAATTGCACCACTTAGATATAACTCTCTATTCTTAACTTCTTTATCATTCTCTTTTTTTAGATATTATCTATTTATTTATTATCACCTTACATCCTTATTATCGAGTTGGGTAACCCCCCACATTCATATTCTTTATAACTCGCGAGATTCTTGTTTTGAATCCTTTCACGCAAGTTTTAATCCCTTATTGTTCAAACTCTATTTGAGCTTATTCGCTTCCTTTATTTTCACCCTCTTTCTAAGGTTATAGCCTAAGGTACTCTTACCTAAGGTTTCTAACTATCATCGCCTTTGATACCAACTATAATCTAACCCCAAAATTCATACAATTTAATTCTCGATTTTGGCCGTTAATAATACATTCAACCTCTAATTTTACATCATTAAACGATAATACAACCATTGAAATTTATGGAATAATTAAAATTTTCTATTACAAACTATCCTCGCTCCCAAAACCTTCAACCTTTACATCTAAATATCTCGTAATCATTTTAATACTACAATAGTTTACATTCGCAAAACAATATTACAATTCAACATTAATACATTATTCAAACATTAGACATGGTTTACAAGAATAACAACTTAGCTAGGATATTAAATCTTCATATATCACTTTTGATCCATAACAATCAAGTAAAGACATAATGCTACCTTCAATTCTTGAATCAGCAAAATGGTTATTTGCAAGAATGAGCTCGACAACCAAAGAAAATCTAAACAGCTTTCATGCATCACGAAAGCATATATAATAACATGCTCAACATACAAGAATAATCATAAACAAACATAGCATACATGTTATAGTTCACATAACAACTATAAAGATCGAGTTCCTTACTCAATCAACATTCATAGTTCAATCATCATAGTCATAGATCGACTTTCACATTTCATACTTTTGATATATATAATACATCATACACTAAAATTTTAAAGCAGATCATCATCAAGTTCACATAGCAAAAAGGAACTAAAAGACTTGCTTTTACCTGCTGCTTTTACCAACACGCTAATACTTTCATTCTCTTGCACAACCTACACATGTATTATGAGATTGATAATAAATAAAATCAATACTCAATCTCATGGTCAAATTTATTCTAAGACCTTACTTTATCTTATTATCCTTTATAATGTCTTTATAGACATCTAACTATTTTATATGCAAACTTTTATTTTATTTTTCATTTTCATCACCACACATGCTAGACTATCACACTTGTAGTTTAATGCGATATCACACCATTTTATTATACCACTTTGGTTTCAAAAATGCATATTCAACACATTGTTTATATGTTTAATTTTTCTTCATAAATCAAAAATTACCCTTTTCGATTTCTTTCCATTATTATTCTTGTATTATCATCTTTTCATACTTAGATATCCAATATTAGCTATTAGTTAGACACTTTGTATACCAAAGTTTAGAAAACACTATTACTCTTAGGCATTTTATCGATAAGCACGTTATGTGCACACATTAACTTATCTCAACTCTTGATCTTAAATGGTTAATTATGCATAGAATATGATAACACATATCTATACTCATTACATATGTCAAAACATATTTTTAATCATCAAAATATATCATCACCCAAAATCTTAATTCAAATGTAATTATAAAACTCATCTTCACAATTTCTTTAACAAAACGTTGTTTTCGCTTTTTAACGTAACTCGCTCGTTATATGTCCGCTTTTGTTCCTTCTTATATAGAATTAAACCTTACTCAAAGGTACTACAACCTCATCTAGGCCTTAAAGTCAGAATTCCTTATCCATCTAAAACAGATTCTCGTAATTCATCAACTAGTCTAGAAAATTTCATTTTCTCGACATCCTTACTAAACAATTTTTTTTTGACATGATCCATCCATAAAATGGCTCAATCTCGTGAGTCTAGCTAGTAAACTTCCATATCTACAACTTTGCAGCTTTTTAAGTTTCTTCAGATTCAAAACACACGAATTTATATGAATTTTTCAAAGTCGTAAACCGTAATAGCTTTTGATTTTCTCGGATGATTATTTTCCTTCGGACCAAATTTCTTTACTAAAATAGACATTGCAAGAAATCTACAAAGAGTTTTCATGTGATTCCACTTTCGTAATATAGCTTACTTCCATATCTTCGATTTGATATAAGGCTCACTTTCTAACTCATTATACCCAAAGAGGTATGAATTTCACAAGATATGTCCACAATTACTAAAAACCTACGAATTTTGTTCTTCAAATTTTCTTTCCATTTCATTTTCTTTTCTTGAATCCTCTTGTTTGATTCTTGATAATCCAAGATTAAACCAATACAAACAGATTAAGCATGATCTACTACCCTAGAACATAAATCTACCCAAAAAAAAATCAAGGATTAAATAAGAGTTTAGAAGTTACCTTCTTCTTCTTCTTCTTTCTTTTCTTCTTCTTCTTCTTCTAGCTCATCTCAATTCCTCTATTTTCTCTATCTCTCTCAATTTCTCAATACAACTTCTACATAACAATTATCTACATTATGAAGAACATAAAATATAATTAAAACAAGGAATTTAGATTATAACTTTATTAGTATGAATTTAAGAGAGAGATGGAGATGATGATGATGGGGCTTGTTTTGTCTTCTCTCAAAGCTTTCCTTCTTCTTCTTTTCTTCCTCTTCTTCTTCTCCTACAACTCTCTCTAACTCTCTTCTTCTTTCTTTTGGTTTGTTTTCTAAAACTAACATACTAACTTTGTAGTATATATACATATAATATACAATACTAGTAATATATAATATATGTAACTCCTAGTAATTATTAGATATACTAATTACTAGTTAATACATAGGTTACACCAATTTGAACTTGAAAAGCCTAAGACCATGTTTGGCAAATACTCATTATTTTAATTAATCAATAGCTTAACATCAATCAATCTCATCAAATTGTCACATAATTATATTTACTTGTTAATTATAATTTTGTGTAACAATCATCACATAACTCATCTAATTTAATTATCTCAATTAAATTAGAACTATAACATAAAATTATTATATTAATTAAATTAAATACTAAATATTCATTTAATTAATCTGCTACACTTAATTACATTACTCTATAATCAAAACAAAATTTATTTATTTAACTCAATAAATAATTCAATTAAATATTTATATATATTAAAATTAATATATAACATTCTCTTCACATCAATTCACATATTCTACAATATATATATATACACATACTCACACCCAACATATCTCATAAATAATACTTTTATTTATAAAATTCTCATTTATAATTTCTAAAAATCCTGGATGATTTGATTTTTTGTACCATGTATTTGGCAACTCAAGATGGGTGATGTATACCTATTTTGGGGTGTCACAATGTATATATGTAATTTTATATAATACAAGTAAAACTAAACATACATTTATTTTGTTAATCGTTGTTTGAGTCAGAATCATTTTGTATACGTATTGGAGATTCGTAACCATCATCTTCTTCAGATTCAGTATTAGTGTCAGTCAATAACTCTTCCTTGTTAGTATCAGTGTTATCCGACACATGTACTGACTCGGGATCCAATTCATCAGGTTCATCTCCACCCTTTAACTAGATTACTTAATTGTTGTCCTATACATTATTTATAGGAAGCCTATGTAACATCTCCTCTTGGTAGAACTCCCCGTCTAGTACTTGGACACGACTGTGCACGAGAGTATGAATTACAACTTGCCAATCTGCAGTCGGCCTATCCCTTTTCCTAACATGACTTAGAGTGTAGTATACTTGTACTATTTGAGTTGGCAACACAAATGGTGCATTAACGTATGTGGACCTATGGAGGTTAATATCGACAATTGCATGTCGAACGAGACGTATCCATTTTTATGAAATAAACCAACGACACTTGAACGAGTTAATTTGACCCCATAAGAACCTTTGTACGACAACTCTATGATTTCCTCAAACTCCCCATAAATGGTACGACCAAGATCATTTTAACAATCTCCTTGAACACACACTCCAGTGTTAGTTGTTCTTTTATCGCGATCATATGTCTTTGTATGGAATTCATAGCCATTTATTTTCTAATTATTGCGGCTTACTTGGTCCTTGTCTAGGCCCATGGCTAGGACTTGTATATTTGGAGGAATCATTCCCTCATTAAGAGCCTACAAAAATTCTATTAAATTAAATGAATTCATAAATTAATACTATTTGTAAGATCCCGAATTTTATGAAATAAAAGTATTTAATTTTTCTATTTGGTAAATAGTTAAATTGATAAAATTTTATGATATTTGAAAAATTTACAAAATAAGCAAGTGATTATAAAATACTCATTGTTGTTGGGGAATATTCGTTTGGTCGTGGAATATTTCACTGCGTCGGAGAATATTAAATGCGAAGGCTTAAAACCATTTGTGTAATGTAATAACCGTTGGATGAAGAAAACAACAAATATGAGTTTTATAAATAACGGCGTAATTATTCCAATTAACTTTATTGGAATACCCTTGGTTAAAATATGATGAATACGCGTGGTCGCGACAAAGATAGACACCGGTATTGCACAATATTTTGAATTATTGATTTGTTACGTGAAGAAGGCACTACTCAATAATTGTTACGATAATTCTTTATTCAATATTTTATTTTATTGATTCAATAATTGCTACGTTGATATTTTATATTATTGTTGTGCAATAATTGTCACTGCACAGTATCTCCATTATCAGATCAATAATTCTGTATTTAAATAATATTATTAGAGAATATTATTGGCAATGTCTAAGGAGGTTCTGTCTAGGAAAGGGGTTGGGTCACCTAATTGCGCGCCAATAAGGAGAAATCCTTATCGGAAAGCCCCCTCTTTCCTGGAAACGACCTGGTTGTCATAATTGTGATTCTGTGATATTATTTGTGAATAATTAATTATTGATTTATATGATAAGAAAATATTTATTTTATGTGGACATAAATGATGGATAAGAAAATATTTATTGTATGTGGTTACAAATGAAGGAATTAATGTTGAGGTATTTTATCAGTATTTTGTCAGATTGGAGGTATTAAAAGATCAAATCGGTGTTCTTAAAGCTCTATTTTATGAGTTATAATTTTAATCCGACCGTTGGATCGTTGTGATTTTTGGATATGTTATACATATATAAGTTGAGTATATGTCCAAAAATTTTGAACTGTTAAAAATTAACGCATGATTTGTTATGAATTTTAAGAAGTATTGAAAATCATCCGTTTGTGGATTTCAGATATTTTCTGTCTGGAATTTGGAAAAACTTTCTTCTGTAAAGTTGTAGAGAATTCGATTTCGTGTGGAATGGACATAAAATTCATATTTTTCTGATAAACAAGCTATTTTCTATGAATTACTGAAGTTTCGGAAAATCAAATAATTTTTATTAAAATTGAGTGGGACCCACTTTTGTTTTTCAAATCACGTGGGCTGAATTTTCTTGTTCCAAGTTGGCTGGCTCAGTTGGTGGAGGAGGCGTAGAAGAATAAAAAAAAATTATTATTTTATTAATTTAGTCTCCTTTAACGTTCTAGCATTTTCCTATAAATAGACGATTAGGTTAGATTTGAAAATCACACCAGAAACATAAGTTTTCTCTCTATATTATTGAGCGTATTTTTGTGAGTATTTAGATACTTTGAGAGTTGCTATTCGGTGCAAGTTTTCTTCGGCTTTACATCCGATATTTCAGTCAGAAATACTGCTCTTTTGAGGTAGGGGATTGTAAGGGTTATTATATTTTTCAGTTTCGTAATTTTTCTGACCTTCAAAAATTCTGGAAAAATTTAAAATGATAATTTGATGAGTTTTCTAGATTGTGTCCAAAAATGGCAATTTTTGGATGTATAGATTATGAGTTATGAATTTTATGGGAAAAGACTATTTTAAAAGTAAACCCTTATAACTCCTTGTGGTTAACTCCAAAACTGGTGGAATTTTTATTGGGAGTACATGTATATAACAGAAGTATATTCTGTAAATTTCAAAATTTTTGGACAAAAGTACAATTTATAATAAATGTCTAAATATTCGGCAGTTTTGGCCATATGAAAAATAGTAAATGAATTTTAAAAATTCCGGGAAACATATATATTCGATATGGGACTATATTCTGCTAAATCCCAGAAAAGAAATATGTTTGGGACTTATTTGTTATTTTTTATGAAAATGGACTAGTTATGAGTAAATGAATTAAATAAGTTATGTGAAGTGAAAAAATTGGAAAATAGGATTTTATTGCTTGAGAATCCTATATAAGGTATATGCAGATTTTTGATGAGAGTTTTGGTTATTGGTGATGAAATCTTATGAGTTTGACATTTTAGGATGATTAAATTTATTAATTAGTAAAGTGTAAACAATTAAATTAAATTATTTATAAGTTTAAGAAATGATTAAAATATTGTTGTAATATTAGATTATGAGATTATTAAGTGATTTATAACATTTGGATTAAGGTGTTATAAATATTGATATGGATTTTATTGTGAAATTTTATTTTTTTATGTCGAGATTACTATTCATGAGTTACTATTCACGAGTTACTATTCACGACAAATTTGGTTTCTTTTTTCTGACCAAATTATCGTTGATTTATGAATCTTACTCTTGAGATTAAATCTATATGTTGATTATATTATTTTTATTATCATATATAACATTTTTATAACCCTAATGATGATATTTCTCTTTGACTTGAGAGTAAAGATGGGTAGATTATTGGTATGATCGTGACTATGAGTTCTCTTTGGCCAGTAGTGCAAAGATGAATTATTGACTGGTATGATCATGACCATTAAATTTATAATTGAATATCTTTAGCTTAAGTGCAAAGGTGAATTGATCAACATGGTTATAATTATTGTTTATATAAATTTTGAAATGATTATATATTTCTTTGAGATATTAATATCTTTGGCCGTAGTGCAAAGATGACTGTTGTTGAATATCTTTTTGGCGTAGTAGTGCAAAGATGACTGTTGTTGAATATCTTTGGCCCGTAGTGTAAAAGATGACTTGTTGTTGAATATCTTTTTGGCGTAGTGCAAAAAATGAATTTATTAGTATGATTATGAACAAGAACTGTGATTTGGTATAACCATGATCTTTGATGTTTGGGTAAAGACAAGTGATGAAAATTATCTTTGTCTGGATGAGAAGAGGAATTTAGAACCACGATTATGATTATGAGTTATTCACATGAATGTGGATGAGGCTGCTGATTGATGTTACAAGGATAAAACATTGTTGGTGGACTTTTAACATGGAGAAGATAATAGACTTTATGGTCTATTTGACTCTTCTAATGGATTGCTCGTTCCACTGCAACTATGGTTGAATTTTTTTATCATTTACCATATGTTCTAAATCTCTGATTTATTATTGACGAAGGCTATTGATAATTTAATTATATTTAGTCATGATATTCTTTACTGGGCTAGTTGAGCTCACCCTTTTGCTTCACAATTCCTTTCATGTAATAAGAGTGTAGCTGGGTCAAGCGGGGATAACAGGGGAATAGAACGGTGGTCTCTAGCTGTGGAGATTCTCCCTAAATAGTATAGAAAAGTGTGTTATATTTTATACATCATTTAGTAGTTATATTTGGTGAATCAAATAGGGTGAGACAAACCCAATGTTGGAAGGGTGTTTTGCCACTATCATACAAAATGTCTAATGACATACAACCTCGTGTTATCATAAGACAGGGTTGTGCACATCCACTTGTTGAGTATATCTACGAGCACTACCTATATAATCTTGGAGTTTGGTTGAGTATAATTCTCAAATAGAGACAATGGAGATAATGATATGTCAAGAAAAGACTCACCATTGGAAAGAATATGATAGTAATCTTCTCGTTTTTCTTTGGGGTCTATTGGGTCAACCAAGGATAATTCTGTGGACATATGATATCTATCATAACCTAGACGCATTGCCTCCCATGTACGAAGGTTTCCTTGAGCACTTCCCAAAGATTTTAATTTCTAAAACAGTTTTTGACTGTACCTCTATGTAAGGTGCCATTGTGACATGCTATCCAAGGTTGGGATGAGAGTCACAGTTGGTATATATTTGTATCAAAACTTACAGCATATGTGTTGTTGTATTTTGCACGACAATTGTAGTAATAAAGTTGTAGTTATTTTCTGTACTATGTATTTGGCGACTCAAAATAGGTTGGATGGATTGGACCTATTTTGGGGGCGTCATACTATTTATGTCGTACTTAATTAACTTAACTTACTTTGTCATTTAGCCAAAGTGAATTTTTGTTATCACGACTGAGTTGAATATCTTTATCAGTTAGGCCTGGCTGATTTGCTTTTGACTCGTCATCATATGATCTATACAATTTTATAAAATTAACATATTGGAATGTATGAGAATGTAAGGTTACAATATAGGTCCAATAAATATGAATTTTACATGTATACCTCACAAATTTGTCAACCTCCTCGCAATTGAGAAGAATATAAGTATGTGAAACATGTAATTCTTACTTAGAAAGGAATATGCGCTTCCCTTTTCCAGAAGCGAGACCCGGTAGACCGAATATAGAAAGCTGCCCATTTAGTTCAATAGTGGCCCCATAATAATGTCTCAGGACTCGATTGACCTTTGTCAAGATTTCGCCAAAAAAATAGTTTGAGACAAATATAGATATCTCATAGAAATTGTATGCCTCACATATCGACCCCTCGACGTAAGCTCTATTTTTTACCTTCCTCTTAAGGGTTCCAATAACCCTCTTGAAAGGGTACATCCATCTATATTGAACTAGATCACCAACACAAGCTTCATAGGGTAAATGGATTTGCAAATACTCCACGGAGTTAAAAAAAACCAGGTGAGAATATTTTTCAAGCTTACACGTGATCTCAATGATTTTCTTCTTAAATACAGACATGTCCTTTTCATTTAATATTTTGAACATGTCTCTGAAGAAATGACTAAGATCAGTCAAAGCATCCCATATTAGTTTATCAATCAGATCCTGAATTGCTATAGGCATGAGTCTCTCCATAAACATATGACATTCATGACTATTCATCCCTTGCAATTTCACACTTGTAAAACACCTTATAATGTTTGACGCATATCCATCTAGTAGTTTTTGATACTTAATCCATGTACACACATCTTCAACCTGTTTTTGGACAATATGTACCTTTTATGCAGTTTGACCATCATACCATTAGGAGATTTATAAAGTTCTAATCCAGCTAATCCAGGACACTTACAAATATCTTTCATGTCCAATCGTGCCTTATGATCTTTCATTTTTTCCGTAACACTCATCACGGTATTAAAGACATTGTCGAACACATTCTTCTCAATATGCATCACATCTAGATTATGACGAATCAAATTTGTAGACTAATAAGGCAGTTCCTAAAAGATGCTTCTCCAAACCCAATTATGAGATTCACCAAACCCATTGATTATGATTGAGGCAACAATTTTACCAAATGGGATGACAGGAAATCTCATCACATGGTCACGCATCTCCATCCCCGATAATCGCGGTGCAGGCATATCATTGTCTACTTTCCTTCTCCTGAAGTGTTCTCTATTTCTTCGAAATAGGTGATCTACCAGCAAGAAACGACAATGACAGTCAAACCAATAATGCTTTCGACCTTTTGATAGATTGAAAGACTTTGTATACTCCATACAGTATGGAAAAGCCAACTTCCCTGTGTGTACTCCATTTAGCTAACATACTATAAGCAGAGAAGTCACTTATAGTCCACATAATTGCTGCCCTAGGTGTAAGACCCTAACTTTATATGAATAAAGATTTATTTTTCTCTAAATATTATTTTGAATAATAAGGTATGATTGATATAATGGTATAGTTATGGGTGATATATGCAAAATTTGCAAAGTATACAGAAGAACAGACAAAAAGAAGAGAGAAACAAGAGGAGAACAACATAAAGGAAAAAGTGCGGATAGAACTGCCGAAAATCTGGGATCTCGTTCCATTTTCTAAAACAACAAGAAGTTTGCTATTAATAATTCAATCGATGCTTAGAAAATATATTATATTACCTTCATTGATAATAGTTAAAAATATTGGGCGTATCTTATTATTCCAACCCCCTGAGTGGTCTGAGGATTTCCATGAATGGAAGAGAGAAACCCCCATGGGGATGGTCTACAGGGTTCATAACTACTCCTCTTACTACAGGACGCTTACCTAGCCAACGCTTAGATCCGGCTCTACCCAAACTTTTCTGGTTCACCCCAACATTCCCCAACATGAAAGAGGGATTAAGTGGAACAGAATTGACTGGGTGGTAGAGTCGTGGAAACACTTGTTTCTTCCATATTTTGGACCTTAGCTCCATGGAACAATTATAAAATATTCGTTTGGTCGGGGAATATTCTTTTTATCGAGAAATATCCGCATTACGACACAATCATTGGTGGACCCCACATAAAGAAATAACTATCAGATATAGAAAGCGATAGAAATAACTTTTTATAAAAATAACGACAAAACTTTTACCGTTAACTGTTGAATACCCAGTGATAAAAGTACAGTAATACGCGTGGTTGCATAGTAGCTCACTGTATTGTACAGTATCTCTAATTATTGATTCTTACGTAAGAAGTCACTCTGTTTCATTTAACAATTACCACAGTAGTTGCTGAATAGTACCTCATATTATTGATTCAATTATTGTCATAGTATCATCTGCACAATATTTTATATTATTAATTGAGACGACACAGTTATTCATATTATTATTTGTATTATTGACAATGTTTAGAAAGTTTTGTCGAGGAAAAAGGTTAGGTTATTTAATTGCGCGCCAATAAGGAGAAATCCTTATCGGAAAGCCCTTCTTTCCTGGGAACGATCTGGTTGTCAATATTGTGAGTTATAATATTAATGAAGAATAATTGTTAAAAGATCATTTTGATTAAAAATAAGAATAATAATTGATGAGTGGAAGATGTTTGTTCAATTATTTTTTTATTGGTATTTGTTCTATTTGATTTTGGAAGATGCGAATTGATTTACGGAGGGGTGGCCCTCAATTACCTTCAAATAAGGTATCTATTTTTTTGATTTGGCAGACATTATTTTTAAGGAATGGACCTTATTAGCCAAATTTTCTAATGATGCAATTACTATTTAATAACTCATGAATGAGGGTGCTCCCTCATTGGTCTATATATCCAAATGGGTATACTGATAGTCTTTCCTCATTGTCCAAAACTTTCAAAAGAGAATGCTGATAAGTTGAAACCCATGAACTTCGTTCAAATTTTTTTTTGTGCGTCCGTGATTATTTTTAAATAGTGCCCTGCCATTCTCCTATAAATAGGATGCTTAGTTAAGAAATGAAAATCTCACCAGAATTAGAGAATTCTTCTTCTATAATATTGTGCATATTTCTTTCATAAGAATACTTTGAGTGTAGCTCATAGTAAAATATTTCCTCAAGAATATCTCCGCTATACCAGTCAGATTTACTCTCCTACTAAGGTAAATGATATTTTTATTTGTAAGAGATATTAATTTCATTCAATATCCGCAAGAAATATTATTTTCTTCCATACTCTATAGTATGTAAGTAATAATATTTAATTTCATATTCCTAAATCTACACTTATTTTGATAAGTATTGTTCTATACTCTCTGAAATTAGTAGAATATTCTTGAATTTTGCGTTTCATCTAGTATTGTTTCACTGAAATATTTTTCTGAACTTATTAAATTTTAATATTTTCATACCGGGGTACTATTCATGGGGTACTATTCTGTCGGGTACTATTCACCTGGAGTACTATTCACGACCAAATTGGTTTTTTTTCTGTCCAAATTATTTTTGATACATGAATATCATTCTTGAATTTTACTCCACAATTAGTTATTATGTTGACAATTTGGACATTCTTAAACTCTGAATAAATTGAATTATAAATCTTTAATATTTATCCTTGATCTCACTTGATTGATTTCTTATATCATAGCCATCATCCTCATGCTTATATTATGGTAAAAATCATCTTCTTTGGCCCATAGTGCATAGATGGACTGTTGATTGGTATAATTATGACCAGAAATTGTTTATTGGTATAATCATGACCCGTAATGTTACAAACAAAAGATGTGGTGAAAGTCCTCTTTGGCTCGTAGTGCATAGATGGACAGTTGTTTGGCATGATCATTACCACTGGTGATACTAACAAATATCCTTGGCCCATAGTGCATGGATAATTCATTGGTGTGGAATATTTATTGAGTTGTGTTACGGGGATAAAAATATTGATGATGAACTTTTAAATCATAGAAGATAGTAGACATCATGCTTTACTTGACTCTTCTAATGGATTGGTTGTTCCGCTGCAGATGTTGATCTAAACTTGTTGTCTATTGTATTCTATCAGTTTTTACACTGTTGAGGACTAAGGATAATTTATTCTACATGATCTTAGTCATAATATTATTTACTGGGCTAGTTGACCTCAACCTTTTCTTTCATTGTTCTCTTCAGGAAATGAGAATATAGTTGGGACTAGTTGGGGAATGGAGTGATGGTCCAAGATGGTGGCTATAGTAGTCCGCACTATTCTATGAAATAGTGTGATAATAATTGTAATTAAGACTTATTTTGAGTTTGGATATTATCTACGAGACAATATTTGTATTGAAACTCACAGTTTACGTTTTGTCGTATTTTACATGACAGTTAATAATTGTATAAATAAAGTTTGTATTGGAATTTTGTACCATGTATTTGGCTACTCAGAATGGGTTGTATGGACCTATTTTGGGGGTATCACAGTTGGTATCAAAGCTTAAGGATATGATCCTTGGCGGATATCTGAGACTAGAACTAGGAGGGGAGAGAAGAGTAAATCCTTCGCTAGTGTGTCCTACCTAAGTTTATTTGTAATTTAATTGGTCGATCGAAATATAGGGATAATATGTGGCATGTCAATTAACCCTTATTTTGTGACAGTGTTTGAGAATGGCATCTGAAATATTTGAGATAAGCAATGGAGCACATGAGACCGTTGAGACACTGCAAATCAATAACCAGGATAATGTGCATCAAGAAGGCAATAATCCTCATGTAAACAACAACACCGACCAAATGATGAACGATGAGATGTTTAGGAGCTTTCTATAATTTATGCAACACCAAACAAGAGAGATTCCTGTTTAAAATGCAGGTGGAATCAATGGCAACTCACGGCTGGTCACTGCTAAGCAATTCAAGGAGTTGGAACCGATAGAGTTTTGGGAAAGCTAGGGCCACTTAAGGCAAAGACATGGATTAAGCAGATCACCAAGATATTTGATGTCTTGGGATGCTCAGAGGAGCAAAAGGTTCGCTTCACCACCTTTATGTTGCAAGGAGAGGCATATTACTGGTGGGAATCTATAAAACGTACTTATCTTTCCGCACTGAAGATGTCTTGGGAGAAGTTCCAAGAATTGTTCAATGACAAGTATTTTCCAAAAAATATTTGTCACATGATGGAAGTGGAATTCATCAAGTTGGGGCATAACAATATGACCATATCACAATACGAGACTAAGTTTGCCGAGTTATCCCGGTTTGCATCCCATTTGGTTGATAATGAAGAGCGAATAACGCGAATGTTTCTGAGAGGTTTGAAACCCAAAATTCGTCAATACCTCATTTCTCACAAATTGTGTTTGTATCCAGATGTTGTGAATATGGCTTAGTTATTGGAGCGCGATAATGAATCGGCCCAACCAAAAGATAACAGCTGACAAAATGATAATGGTCATACCAGTGGAAACAGTCATCGAAGCGGTGATACCAAACGTGGAGGAAATTATCATGCTAGAAATGGTAACCACTTTGGTTGTAATCCTGGCCAAGATAATACAAGAAATCAGTCAAGTGGAAATTTCAAAAAGAGAAAGTTTAATAATGATGGAAATACAGCAGCACCATCACCCATTTTTAAGGTAGGAAAACGACCAGCGGTCGTATGCTACAGATGTGGAGAGGAGGGACACATCAGTCCAAACTATACGCATCAACCCAAAGTGTGTTTCAATTTTGGAAAGGAAGGTCACCTAGCTCGATTTTGTCGTGCAACAAAGTCAAGTCCAGCTGGGATGGTGACACCAAAGGCTGTCCCAGACAAGTCAAAGACATTAGTTCAAGAAAGAGTGTTTGTCGTGACCTCCCAAAAAGCGAGGAACCCGAACAAAGTTATCACGGGTAAGCTAATCATAAACTCTTGCGAAGTCTATACCTTATTAGATACCGAGTCTACCCATTCTATTATTTTACCTACTTGTGCTCAACGTTTAAATTTGACTCTAGAGAAATTAGACTTTGTCTTATCTGTTGAAACTCCGTTGGGAGAAACCTTCATTACATCCACTATTTATAAATCTTGTTTGATTCAAATCGACACTTTCACATTACCTGTTGATTTCATCTATTTGAAAATACTTGCATTTGATGTGATTTTAGGGATTGATTGGTTAACTACTCATCATGCTAAAATTGATTATTTTCGTAAGGTTGTTAGTTTTCATATTCCTAAACAACCTATTATGCGAATTCAAGTAACTAAATCACTAAAGTCAATCATTGTCATATCAAGCCATAAAGCCATTCGTTTATTGAAAAATAGATGTCAAGCTGTCTTAGCCCATGTCACAGATTTAAACAAAAATACGTCAGATTTGAATTATATTTCTATTGTTAATAAATTTCCTGATGTATTTCCCGAAGAACTTCCTGGCCTACCCCCGGAGTGTGAAGTCGAATTTTGTATTGACTTTGAACCCGATACAAAACCCATTTCCAAAAACCCCATATCGAATGGCTCCTATTGAACTTCAGGAGTTAAAAACCTAACTGCAAGAATTTTTAGACATCGGTTTCATTCGTCCTAGTACATCTCCTTGGGGTGCTCTTATTTTATTTGTAAAGAAGAAAGATGGGAGTATGCGACTTTGCATTGACTATCGGGAGTTGAATTATGTCACCATCAAAAATAGGTACCTATTGCCTCGCATTGATGATCTATTTGACCAGTTGTAAAATGCTAATTTCTTTTCAAAGATCGATCTTCATTCCGGATATCATCAGTTAAAGATTAAAATTGATGGCATTCCAAAGACTGCTTTCAGAACTCGGTACGGGCATTACAAATTCCTAGTCATGTCTTTTGGATTGACTAATGCTCCTGCTGCCTTTATGGATATGATGAATCAAGTATTCAAGAAATATTTGGATCATTTTGTGGTTGTCTTTATTGATGACATCCTCATATACTCCAAAAGTCGCGAAGATCATGAGCAACACTTGAGGCTGATACTCCAAAAGCTGCGTGAAAACAAGCTATACGCCAAGTTAAAGAAATGTGAGTTTTGGCTTGAGGAAGTAGTATTCCTTGGGCACGTGATATCAAATCATGGAATATCAGTTGACCCGGCGAAGAGTGAAGCAATACAAAGTTGGGAGCAACCTAAGTCAGTAACCTATGTACGTAGCTTTCTGGGCTTAGCTGGTTATTATCAGAGATTTGTGGAAGGATTTTCTCGAATCGCCACTCTATTAACTCAGCTCACTCGAAAAGATATAAAATTCAGATGGAGCGAGGAATATGAGAAGAGTTTCCAAGAACTCAAGAGGAGACTCATTTCATCATTTGTTCTGACAATACCATCACGTTCGGAGGGATTTGTCATCTACAACGATGGTTCAAACAGAGGTTTAGGATGTGTTCTCATGCAACATGGGAAAGTCATAGCCTATGCCTCACGACAACTTAAAGAATATAAGAGGAATTATCCTACTCATGATCTAGATTTGGCAGCAGTCGCTTTTGCGCTAAAAATTTGGAGACATTACCTGTATGGGAAAAAAGTAGAGATCTATACAGTTCATAAAAGCCTCAAATATTTCTTCACCCAAAAGGAACTCAACATGTGGAAACGACGTTGGCTCAAGCTATTGAAAGATTACGATCATACCATTCAATACCATCATGGAAAAACGAACGTGGTAGCTGACACGTTGTGTAGAAGATCATACGCGGGTACGAGTGCGATATTGTCAACTCAAAGGCCCATTTTGTATGACTTACAAAGGATGGAGATAAAGTTAAAAACTTCAGGGACCCACGTGATGATGTTAAATATACAAGTAGAACCAACTTTAATCGATAAAGTTAAAGCTACTCAAGCTACAGATCTGGAGCTGATGCGTATGAAAAAGAAAGTACAAGAAGGTGCTATTCCAAAAGCAAGAATCGACGAAGAAGGAATACTTCGAGTCAACTCCAGACTTTGTGTTCCTAACAACTCTGATTTGAAGTATAAAATCATGATGGAGGAATACAACACACCGTTTGTAATCCATCTTGGGAGTACCAAAATGTATTGTGATCTTCGACATACATTTTGGTGGAGCAATATGAAGAGAGAAATTGCAGAGTTTATCTCAAGGTGTTTAACTTGTCAACGTGTCAAGGCGGAGCATCAAATGCCAAAAGGTCTATTGAAACCACTTGAAATTCTAGAATGGAAGTGGGAGCACATTAACATGGATTTCGTTATTGATCTTCCCAAGGTTTCTCAAGGCATAGATGTAATTTGGGTCATTGTCGATAGATTAACCAAGTCTGCTCATTTCTTACCTATACGAGAAACATATTCACTTGAATGTCTTGCTTGTATATACATAAATAAGATTGTAAGACTGCAGTGTATGCTAGTATCCATAGTTTCTGATCGAGACCCAAGATTCACTTCATGATTTTGGGTGGGTTTAGAAAGCTATGGGCATGAGATTTATGATTGGGCTTTTGCATATCATCCTCGATGAGGGGCGCTAGAGAGGACTATTCAAAATCTTGAAGATCTATTGAGACTCTGCCTACTAGACTTCAAAGGAAGTTGGGACAAATACTTGCCATTAGTCGAATTCTCCTACAACAACAATTATCAAGCAAGTATATGCATGGCTCCATTCGAGGCGTTGTATGGACGAAAGTGTTGTTCTCCAGTATGCTGGGATGAGTCGGGCGAAGCAATGTTGTTGGGACCAGAATTGGTACGTATGACTACGAAAAAGATTTAAATGATTTGGTAATGTATGCAAACCTCACAAGATCGACAAAAGAGTTATGTTGATCTTCATCGAAGGGACATGGAATTCAATGTTGGAGATCATGTATTGTTACGTGTTGCTCCATGGAAGGGAGTTACGAGATTTGGAAAGAGAGGAAAGCTCAACCCTTGATTCATTGGTCCATTTGAAATCCTCGATCGAGTAGGAGCTATGGCCTATAAACTAGCCTTACCACCAAGTATGTCTCGTGTTCATAACATTTTTTACATATCTATGTTATGTAAATATATGGAAGAACTGAACCACATTATTGAATTAAAACCAAATGAGATAGCGGAAGATTTAACATATGTAGAGGTACCTGTTAAAATCTTGGAAAAGAAGGAACATATTCTACGCTCAAAGGTTATACCTCAACTCAAAGTTTTATGGAGAAACCACGATATTGAGGAATGACCTGGGACTTAGAATCTGAAATGAAAAGAAGGTATCCTCACCTCTTCGACATATCACGTACGTACACCAATTTCGAGGACAAAATTTCATAAGAAGGAGAGATTGTACGACCCCAACTTTTTATTAATAAAGATTTAATTTTCTTTAAATATTATTTTGAATAATAAGATATGATTGATATAATGGTATAATTATGGGTGATATGTATAAATTTTGCAAAGTAAGTAAGTTGTTATAAAATATTCATTTGGTCGGAGAATATTCTTTTTATCGGGGAATATTCGTACGACGAATCAATCATTGGTGGACCCCACATAACAGAATAACGGTTGGATATAGAAGGCGACAGAAATAACTTTTATTAAAATAACGGCAAAACTTTTACCGTTAACTGTTGAAATACCCGATGATAAAAGTACAATAATACGCGTGGTTGCACAGTAGCACGCGGTATTGAACATTATCTCTGATTATTGATTCTTATGTAAGAAGTCACTCAGTTTCATTTAATAATTACCACAGTAGTTACTGCATAATACTTCATATTATTGATTCAACTATTGTCACAGTATCATCTGCATAATATTTTATATTATTAATTGCAACAACACAGTTATTCATATTATTATTTATTTTGTTGACAATGTCTAGAAAGTTCTATCGAGGAAAGGGGTTAGGTTATTTAATTATGCGCCAATAAGAAGAAATATCCTTATCGAAAAGCCTCCTCTTTCCTGGAAACGATCTGGTTGTCAATATTATGAGTTATAATATTAATGAAGAATAATTATTGAAAGATCGTGTTGATTAAAAATAAGAATAATAATTGATGAGTGGAAGATGTTTGTTCAATTATTTTTTTATTGGTATTTGTTCTATTTGATTTTGGAAGATGCGAATTGATTTACGGAGGGGTGACCCTCAATTACCTTCAAATGAGGTATCTATTTTTTTGATTTGGCAAACATTATTTTCAAAGAATGGACCTTATTGGCCAAATTTTCTAATGATGCAATTACTATTCAATAACTTATGAATGAGGGTGCTCCCACATTGGTCTATATATCCAATTTGGTATACTGATAGTCTTTCCTCATTGGCCAAAACTTTCAAAAGAGAATGCTTATAAGTTGAAACCCGTGAACTTCATTCAAAAATTTTTCTTTGCGTCCGTGATTATTTTTAAATAGTGCCCTACCATTCTCCTATAAATAGGATGCTTAGTTAAAAAATGAAAATCACACCAAAATCAGAGAATTCTTCTTCTATAATATTATGCATATTTCTTTCATAAGAATACTTTGAGTGTAACTTCTAGTAAAAGATTTTCTCAATAATATCTCCGCTATACCAATCAGATTTACTCTCCTACTAAGGTAAATGATATTATTTTTTTGTAAGGGATATTATTTTCATTCAATATCCGTAAGAAATATTATTTTTTTCCATACTCTATAGTATGTAAGTAATAATATTTCGTTTCATATTCCTAAATCTACACTTATTTTGATAAGTATTTTTCTATACTCCCTGAAATTAGTAGAATATCCTTGAAATTTGCGCTTCATCTAGTATCGTTTCACTGAAATATTTTTCTGAAATTTCTTATTAAATTTTAATCTTTTCATATCGGGGTACTATTCACGGGGTACTATTCATGAAAAAAATTGTCTCTTTTTTGTCCAAATTATTTTTGATACATAAATATCATTCTTGAATTTTACTCCACAATTAGTTATCATGTTGACAATTTGGACATTCTTAAACTCTGGATAAATTGAACTATAAATCTTTAATATTTATCCTTAATCTCACTTGATTTATTTCTTATATCATTGTCATCATCCTCATGCTTATATTGTGGTGAAAGTCATCTTTGACCCGTAGTGCATAGATGGACTGTTTATTGGTATGATTATGACCAGAAATTGTGTATTGGTGTAATCATGACCTGTAATGTACAGATAAATGATATGGTGAAAGTCCTCTTTGGCCCGTAGTGCATAGATGGACAGTTGTTTGGCATGATCATGACCACTGGTGATACTAACTAATATCCTTGACCCGTAGTGCATGGATAATTCATTGATGTGGAATATTTATTGAGTTGTGTTAAATAGATAAAAATATTGATGAAGAACTTTTAAATCATAGAAGATAATAGACGTCAGGCTCTACTTAACTCTTCTAATTGATTGCTTGTTCCGCTGCAGATGTTGATCTAAACTTGTTGTCTATTGTATTCAATCAGTTTTTACACTGTTAAGGACTAAGGATAATTTATTTTACATTATATTAGTCATAATATTCTTTACTGGGCTAGTTGAACTCACCCTTTTCTTTCATTGTTCTCTTCAGGAAATGAGAATATTGTTGAGACTAGTCGGGGAATGGAGTGATGGTCCAAGATGGTGGCTATAGTAGTCCTCACTATTCTATGAAATAGTGTGATAATAATTGTAATGAGAATTTTTTTTTGAGTTTGGATATTATCTATAAGACAATATTTGTATTGAAACTCACAGTTTACGTTTTGTCGTATTTTACACGATAATTAATAATTGTATAAATGAAGTTTGTATTGGAATTCTGTACCATGTATTTGGTGACTCAGAATGGGTTGTATATACCTATTTTGGGGGCATCACACTAGGGTTGGAATATTTTTCATGGAAACATCCTAAGTCTGTACTCCATCCTCCCAAAATACTTTCAACTCATTTATAAGAGGTCTCAAGTAAAAATCTAGGTTCTTTCCAAGACTTTTGGGACTAGGAATCATGAATGAAAGAAACAAGTATGGTTGTTTCACACACATCCAAGGAGGCAAGTTGTACGGAGTAACAATCACCGGCCAACAAGAGTACGAAATAGCTGAGTGACTGAATGGGTTGAAACCATCAGTGGACAACCCAAGTGTAAGACCCCAACTTTCATAAATAAAGATTAAATTTTTTCTCGATATATTTTTGAATATTATGGTGTGGATTTGATATAATAGTTGTGGGTAATATTTATAAATTTTGCAAAGTATGCAAGTGGTTATTAAATATTCGATTGGTCGGGAAATATTAATTTTAATAGGGAATATTCGTACAACGACGTAATCATTGGCGAACTCCACAACGGAATTATTGTCTGAGTTAGAAAATGACATAAATATATTTTTATAAAAATAACGGCGGAAGTTTTACCGTTAACTGTTGAAATACCCGGTGGTAAAAGTACAGTAATATGCGTGGTTACATAGTAGCACACGGTATTGATTATTGATGCTTACATGAGAAGTCACTCAGTTTTATTCAATTATTATTACAGTAATTGTTGCATAGTATCTCACGTTATTTGATTCTATTATTGTCAATATTTTATATATTATTAAATCAATAATTGAGACGATAACGTTATTCATATTATTATTTGCAATATTGACGATGTCTAGAAAGTTATATCGAGGAGAGGTTTGGTCACCTAATTGCGCGGCAATAGGGAGAAATCTTTATCGGAAAGCCCCCTCTTTCCTGGGAACGATCTAGTTGTTAAATATTGCAAATTATAATAATGATGATAAATGTTGTTAAAAATATTGAGGCGATTTTTATGAAATATTTGGTTATAATTTTTGCTTATTATTTGAACCCCCATTTACCCATTTTTCAAAATAATTAGTAGAGTATTTATATACATATATATACGTATTATATATATATATATATATATATATATATATATATGATATATGTGTGAAAGGGACTTGTGTGGGTAAAATTTGAAAACATGTCTGTGTGTGTGTTTACGTGTGTGTGTGTTGTGGGTGAAAGTGATGGGTGGGTGGATGAGTGAGTGGTGGTGGAAAAACTGATGAAAGTGATGGTATATATATATATATATATATATATATATATATATATATATATATATATATATATAGAGGTTATAAAAATTTATTTTATGTGAATCATAGGCATCCGTGAATTGCATAACTGTTGCGTTCGTGAATTTTTTTCTTAAATAGTTCCCCTTCCACTCTCCTATAAATAGGATGCTTAGAGAGAATTGAAATTCATACCAGAATCAGAGAATTCTTCTTCTATAATATTGAGCGTATTTCTTTAGAGTTTTAAGACGCTGTGAACGTAGAAAGTAGTGAAAGTTTTCTTGAAGAATATCCCCGCTATACCAGTTGGAATACTCTTCTTTTTAACGTAAGGGATATTATTTTTGTTCAGTACTTGTAAGAAATAATATTTTCTTCCATACTCTGTAGTATGTAAGTGATATTATTTCATTTCAGATTCTGAATTCTATACTCATTTTGTTAAGTTTTGGCTTCTATACTCTATGAAATTAGTAGAATATCCTTGATATTTGCGCTTCATCCAGTATCTTTTCATGGAAATATTATTCTGAATATTCTTGATAAGTTTTAACTTTTTTATGCCAAAATACTATTCACGGGGTACTATTCCCGAAGTACTATTCACGGGGTACTATTCACTCGGTTACTATTCATCCGGTGTACTATTCATGACAAAAATTGATTTCTTTTCAGTCCAAATCATTTTTGATACAATATTATTCTTGAATTTTACTCCACAAAGCAGTATCATGTTGACAATTTTGACGTTTTTGAATTCTAGATAAATTAAATTATAAATATTTAAAATTTATCCTTTTGCTTTCATTTAATTGAATTCTTATATCATTGTCATCATCCTCATGCTTATATTGTTATGAAAGTCATCTTTGGCCCGTAGTGCATAGATGGACTGGTATGATTATGACCAAGAATTATTCGGTATAATCATGACCGTAATGTTACAAATGATGTGGTAAAAGTCCTCATTGGCTCGTAGTGCATTAATGAACAGTTGTTGACATGATCATGACCATTGATGAAAACACGAATATCATTGGCCCGTAGTGTATGGATAATTTGTGGTCGTGATACTAATGAATATCCTTGGCCCATAGTGCAGGGATGATTCGATGTTGTGGATTATTTATTAAGCTGAGTCTCAGCGATAAAATTGATGATAAACTTTTTAAATCATAGAAGATAGTAGATATCATGCTCTACTTGACTCTTCTAATGGATTGCTTGTTTCCTTGCGCAGATTAAACTTGCTGCCTATTGTATTTTATCGGTTTAACATCGTTGAAGGCTAACAATAATTTATTCTGCATTATCTTAGTCATAATATTTTTTACTGGGCTAGTTGAGCTCACCCTTTGCTTTCATTGTTCTCTTCAGGAAATGAGAACATAGCCGGGACTAGTCGGGGAACGGAGTGACGGTCCAGATTTTTGCATTAGTAGTGCTCACTATTCTATGAAATAGTATGATAATAATTGTAATGAAGACTTATTTTGAGTTTGAATACTGTCTAGAAGACAATATTTGTATTGAAACTTACAACTTATGTTTTGTCGTATTCTACACGACAGTTAACAATTATATAAATTAAGTTTGTATTTGAAGTTTGTACCATGTATTTAGCGACTCAGAATGGGTGATGTGTACCTATTTTGGGGGCGTCATAGTTGGTATCAAAACTTAGGGATATGATTCCTAGCTGAGATGTGAGACTAGAACTAGGAGGGGAGAGACGAGTAATTCCTTCCCTAGTATGACCTACCTAAGTTTATTTGTTATTTAATTGGTCGGTTAGAATATAGGGATAATATGTTGCATGTCAATTAAGCCTTGTTTTGTGGCAGTATTTAAAATGACATCCGAGAATGTTGAGAATAACAATGGAGCACATGAGACCGTTGAATCACCGATGATCAATAACCAGGATAATGTGCATCAGAAAGACAACAATCCTCATGCAAACAACAACACTGACCAAACGATGAACGACGGAATGTTTAGGAGCTTTCTACAATTCGTGCAACATCAGGCGAGAAAGACTCATATGCAAAATTCAAGTGGAAACACTGGCAACTCTCGGATGGTCACCGCTAAGAAGTTCAAGGAGCTGGTAACACTGACCAAGATATTTGATGTCCTGGGATGCTCCGAGGAGCAAAAGGTTCCCTTTGCAACCTTCATGTTGTGAGGAGTGGCAGATTACTGGTGGGAATCTGTAAAGCGCACTCAACCTGCCGCCCTGAAGATGTCTTGGGAGAAGTTCCAAGAACTGTTCAACGACATGTACTTTTTCAAAAGTATTCGTCATATGAAGGAGGAAAAGTTCATCAAGCTGGAGCAAAACAATATGATCGTGTCACAGTACGAGGCTAAATTTGCCGAGTTATCCCGATTTACGTCCCATCTGGTTGATAATGAAGAGAGAATGACGCGAATGTTTCTGCAAGGTTTGAAACATGAGATACGTCAATACCTAATTTCTCACAAATTGTGTTTGTATTCAGATGTTGTAAATAGGGCTCAGTTATTGGAACGTGATAATAAGTCATCCCAACCAAGAGAAAGCAGCCAACAAGTCAATAATACTAGTGGTAGTAGTCATCGAAGCGGTGACAACAAACGTGGAGGAAATTAACAAGCCAGAAATGGTAACCACTTTGGTGGTAATCATGGCCAAGATAATAAAAGTGGACATTTCACGAAGATGAGATTCAACAATGATGGAAAGACGTCAGCACCAGCACCCGTTGTTAAAGAAGAGAATGATCAACGATCGTATACTACAAATACGGAGGGGAGGGACACATCAGTCCAAACTGTACGCAGCAGTCCAAAATATGTTATAATTGTGGAAGAGAAGGTCACCTAGATCGATTTTGTCGTGTAGTAAAGCCGAGTCCAGCTGGGATGGAGGCACAAAAGGCCGTCCTAGAGAAGTCAAAGTCGATAGTTCACGGGATAGCGTTTGTCATGACCTCCCAAAAAGCTAGGAATCCAAACGAGGTCATCAGGGGTAAGCTAATGATAAACTCTAGCGAAGTCTATACCTTATTTGATATTAGTTCTACCCATTCTTTTATTTCTCCTACTTGCGCTCAATATTTAAATTTAACTCCGGAGAAATTAGACTTTGAATTATCCGTTAAAACTCCGTTGGGAGAAATCTTCATTACATCCACTGTTTATAAGTCTTGTTTGGTTCAAATCGGTACCCTCACATTACCTATCGATCTTATTTCTTTGAAAATACTTGCATTTGACGTGATTCTAGAAATTGCTTGGTTAACTACTCATCATGCTAAAATTGATTGTTTTCGTTAGATTGTTAGCTTTCGTATTCCTAACCAACCTATTATCCGAATTCAAGCAACCAAACCACTAAAGTCAATCACTGTCATATCAAGCCATAAAGCTATTCGTTTATTGAAAAATGGATGTCAAGATTTCTTAGCCCATGTCATGGATTTAAACAAAAATACGTCAGATTTGAATGATACTTCTTTTGTTAATAAATTTTCTGATGTATTCCTTGAAGAACTTCCTGGCCTACCCCCGGAGCGTGAAATCGAGTTTGGTATTGACCTTGAACCCAGTACAAAGCCCATTTCCAAAGCCCCATATCGAATGACTCCTATTGAACTTTAGGAGTTAAAAACCCAACTGCAGGAGTTGTTATACATCGGTTTCATTCTTCCTAGTACGTCTCCTTGGGGTGCTCCTGTTCTATTCGTGAAGAAGAAAGATGGGAGTATGCGACTTTGTATTGACTATCGGGAGTTGAATCATGTCACAATCAAAAATAGGTACTCGTTGCCACGCATTGATGACCTGTTTGACCAGTTGAAAGGTGTCATATTCTTTTCAAAGATCGATACGAGCATTATGAATTCCTAGTCATGTCCTTTGGATTGACTAATGCTCCTACTGCCTTCATGGACATGATGAATTGAGTATTCAAGGAATATTTGGATTACTTTGTGGTCGTCTTTATTGATGACATCCTCATTTACTCCAAAACTCATGAAGATCATGAGCAACACTTGAGGTTGATACTCCAAAAGCTTCGCGAAAACAAGCTGTACGCCAAGTTGAAGAAATGCGAGTTCTAGCTTGAAGAAGTATAATTCCTTGGGCACATGATATCAAATAACAGAATATCTGTTGACCCGACAAAGATTGAAGCAATTCAAAGCTGGGAGAAACCTAAGTCGGTGACCAAAGTACGTAGCTTTCTCGACATAGCTAGTTATTATCAGAGATTCATGGAAGGATTTTCTCGATTTGCTAGTCCATTAACTCAGCTGACTCGAAAATATATAAAATTTGGTTGGAGCGAGGAATGTGAGAAGAGTTTTCAAGAACTCAAGAGGAGATCATTTCAGCACCTATTCTGACAATACCATCTGGCTCGGAGGGATTTGTCATCTACAACGATGCTTCGGGAAGAGGGTTAGGATGTGTTCTCATGCAACATGGGAAAGTCATAGCTTATGCCTCACGACAACTCAAAGAATATGAGAGGAATTATCCTATTCATGATCTAGAGTTAGCAGTAGTCATTTTTGCGCTTAAGATTTGGAGGCATTACCTGTATGGGGAGAAGGTGGAGATCTATACAGATCATAAAACTTCAAATATTTCTTCACCCAAAAGGAAATCAACATGCGGCAATGACTTTGGCTCGAGTTGTTGAAAGATTATGATCATACCATTCAATACCATCTTGGAAAAGCGAACGTGGTAGCTGACACATGGAGTAGAAGATCATATGCGGGTACGAGTGAGATATTGTCAACGCATAGGCCCATTTTGTATGACTTGCAAAGGATGGAGATAGAGTTAAAGACTCTAGGGACCCATGTGATGATGGCAAATATATGAATAGAACCGACTTTAATCGATAAAGTTAAAGCTGCTCAAGCTACAGACCTGGAGCGGATGCATATGAAGAAGAAAGTACAAGAAGGTGCTATTACAGAAGCAAGAATCGATGAAGAAGGAATACTTCGAGTCAACTCTAGACTTTGTGTTCCTAATGACCCTGATCTAAAGTATAAGATCATGATGGAGGCGCACAACATACCATTTTTAATCCATCTTGGGAGTACCAAAATGTATCATGATCTTCGACATATATTTTGGTGGAGCAATAGAAGAGAGAGATAGCGGACTTTATCTCAAGGTGTTTAACTTGTCAACGTGTCAAGACGGAGCATCAAGTGCTAAAAGGTCACTTGCAACCACTTGAAATTCCAGAATGGAAGTGGGAGCACATTACCATGGATTTTGTTACTGGTCTTCCCAAGGTTTCTCAAGGCATAAATGCGATTTGGGTCATTGTTGATAGATTGACCAAGTCTGCTCATTTCTTACCTATACGGGAAACTTATTCACTTGAACGTCTTTCTCTTATATACATAAATGAGATTGTAAGACTACATGGTATGCCAATATCCATAGTTTTTGATCGAGACCCAAGATTCACTTCACGATTTTGGGTTAGTTTACAAAAAGCTATGCACTGCATTTTCTGATTGATTCGGCATATCATCCTCGCATGATTTGAATGAAGCGGAGAGGACTATTCAAACTTTTGAGGATCTATTAAGACTCTGTGTCCTTGACTTCAAAGGAAGTTGGGAAAAGTTCTTGCCATTGGTAGAATTCTCCTACAATAATAGTTATCAAGCAAGTATTGGCATGACCCCATTCGAGGCGTTGTATGGACGCAAGTGTCGTTCTCCAGTATGCTGGGATGAGGTGGGTGAAGCAACATTTTTGGGACCAGAATTGGTATGCATGACAACGGAAAAGATTCAAATGATCCGGCAATGTATAAAAACCTCACAAAATGGACAAAAGAGTTATGTTGATCTTCATCGGAAGGACGTGGAATTCAATGTTGGAGAACATGTGTTGTTACGTATTGCGCCATGGAAGGGAGTTATGAGATTTGGAAAGAGAGGAAAGTTCAATCCTCGATTCATTGGTCCATTTGAAATCCTTGACCGAGTAGGAACTGTGGCCTATAGACTCGCTTTAACGCCAAGAATGTCTCGCGTTCATAACGTTTTTCAAATATCCATGTTACGTAAATATGTGGAAGATCCGAACCACATCATTGAGTTAGAACCGGACGAAATAGCAGAAGATTTAACGTATGAAGAGATACCTGTTAAAATCTTGGATAAGAAGGAACATATTCTACGCTCTAAGGTTATACCTCAAGTCAAAATTTTGTGGAGAAACCATGATGTTGAGGAAATGACCTAGGAGTTAGAATCTGAAATTAAATCAAGGTATCCTCACCTCTTCGACATAACAGGTATGTACCCTAATTTTGAGGACGAAATTTCATAAAAAGGGGATGTTGTAAGACCCCAACTTTCATAAATAAAAAAAAATTCCCGATATATTTTTGAATATTATGGTGTGGATTTGATATAATAGTTGTGGGTAATATTTATAAATTTTGCAAAGTATGCAAGTGGTTATAAAATATTCATTTGGTCGGAAAATATTTGTTTTAACAGGGAATATTCGTACAACAGCGCAATCATTGGTGGACCCTACAACGGAATTATTGTCAGTTAGAAAACGACATAAATATCTTTTTATAAAAATAACGGCGGAAGTTTTACCGTTAACTGTTGAAATACACGATGGTAAAAGTACAGTAATACGCGTGGTTGTATAGTAGCACACGATATTGATTATTTATGCTTACGTTAGAATTCACTCAGTTTTATTCAATTATTGTTACAGTAATTATTGCATAGTATCTTACGTTATTTGATTCAATTATTGTCAATATTTTACATATGTACTTCATTCTACAAGAGATTTGTGTTCACTTGTATAAAACATTCATTTCTAACTACCCAAAATCATAATAAAATTCATAATAAAATGGGATAATAAACCTTCCCATTAAAGGATTACATTAATAAAATCTCCTGTGTTATCTAACCTTTAAATACAAACATTCATATGCTGAAAAAATTAAATAACTTCATTACAATAATTAAAATAAAGTTCGACAACAAAATGTCAACATGATTACAAGTCTTCAATACTTGTTCATCTTTTCTTTTCCTTTTACTGGTGCTAGGTACATCGACCTTCTCAACTTTAGATGTAATAGTTATATAAGCAAGAGTGAGCAAACAAAGCTCACTTGAAAAAATAATGAATAAAACTTTACAACAATTGCCAAATAATAGGCTCAATAGAACCGAACAATATGCTCTATCAATGATAATCAAAAATATGAAATCATATATCCGAGGGTCATAAGACCACGAACTATGTCCATAGTTATAAGTAATCTTTCAACTTAAACTTTAACAATCATAAGACTATAGGGACTCTCGTACTTAGGGGATCACCCTTCGCACAATGTATTGTGCATAAACATTTCAACGCTATGCGTAAATTATCCCCTATAATAGGGTTGTTCATCTCAGCATTTAGAATACGAGTCCACACCAAAGTATGTTTGGTTTAGATAAGTTTCAAGGAAATTTGGGTTTAACGAACATCAATTAAGGATTAGTTGAATAAAAAGGTAATAACATTATGCTATGGAATAAATCATAAGTGAATCAACATTGTATACTAAGGTCTTGTTTTAGCAATAATCTAAGAGCATAATCATTGAATAACATAACATACCTTGCTTGAACAATATTAAGCTAAGGTTATTTAGAATTGAGTATTAAGCATGCATAACAAAAATAGTAAATTGAACGATAAAACTTGTTCAACATTAGTATATTAGAATATATAAACTTGCATGCTAAATAACAAGTTAAAGACAAGAATAACTTGCTCAATATCGTAATAAGGTTTAGAAAACTTGCATCATCATAAACAAACTAGATACAAGAACTTTGCTCAACATAAGAATAAAGTTTAGGAAACTTGCGTAATTGAATTTAAGTAAACTTGGTAAGTAAACTTGCTCAATAATAACAAGGTAGAGTAAGAAAACTTGCCTCGAGTGTAAGCTAAACCGTAATAACTCGAATCACAATATCTATATATATATATGTCATCATGACATAATTAGTCACTACCAACACTCTATATATAAATAAGTATCTACATCATGTAAGGTTTGATTTTTAATCACATAATCAAGTTACATTAGTAATAAAACTAGTTAATTATTAATAATATGATCATTCTTAGTATAGTAATACCAAAATCACATCTTAACAAATCATACTATTAAATCATAACAACTTTTTAGACTTTTGTAACTAACTAAAACACACCATGTCGACCATTCTCGCTAACTCTTCATGCATACCATTATATTGTTAGTTTTACATACATGGACTATATGCAATACATATCATGCAATCTTGAGTACACATGCCAATATCATGATCATGAGAACTGCGATATTTATCATGCATACCATATAATACAACAACAATTACATTTCCTACCGACCAACTTGCGCAACAACATAAACAAAGCCAATTTTGGCCTACAAGCTACTTTCTAACAACTAAATTAACACATATATATATATATAAAGACTTCACACAAACATAATTTAAGGACTCTTAACATGATTTTACCCATATAACAATATAAACATCGAATTTAAAACATCTAATTTCACTATTTTTGATAAAACTTCACTTTTTGACATTTCAAAGTGAAAATCATCTTTGTGATTTTGTTTTTCAACCAAAACAGTTAATTCAAAATACTTTGTTTTGTTTATTCATCTACTTTCAAAATCAATAGTCAATATATATATTATACAAAGAATTAAACCTCAATTTTACTTTAAACTAAGCCATATCATCATATATATTCATACCAATTCACTATAATATGGTTTCCTTCACAAATAAATACATAACATGAATTAATTTACTATAACTCATCTATAAACTTATGAAAATAACTTTATAACAACCAATTTATCATATAAAACTATATATAACAAATAATTCAACCTTTCACAAAGTTTTTACAGAGAATTTTGAAGAGAATAAAACTATAACTTTAAAAAAAATAAAAAAGAGTAAGATGATACCTTAGTTTTTAGAAGATGATGGCTATCCTTTGATTATCAAGCTTTCTTTTCCCCAATTTCTCTCTCAAATTCTCTAGAATTTCTTCTCCAATTCTCTCTCAATTTTTTTCTCTGCAACTTTTTCTTTTTTTTTTCTTCTTCTAAGTTCTTTTCTATCTAACTCTAACTTACGTATTATTTAAAATATATAACGTATATAATATAATATGTATTAATTATATCTTATAAATATATGTATAACTGATATCAGTTATCTTATGTTTGAAAATCAAAAGCCATAAGGCTTGTTTGGCTAACTACTTTAAAATTTAACCAATTAAGTCTTATGCCTTGTTTGGTAAAACATATTTAAATTAAAGACTTAATATGCATTAAGCCTTGTTTGGCAAAATTGAATTAACCTCCTTTAACTTATTTTTATAACCCCTTTATAGTATAATTTATGGTCACACTTTATTTAATTAAATTTTAATATTCAATTTAATTAATTCTAATAACAATTTATTAAATTAATTTACCACATAAATCAATACAACATAATTATAATTTTCTTTATAATTATAATTTTATTTAATCAATTAACACATCATTTTAATTATAAATTCAAATTAAAATATCATTATAATAATTCATTTAATCATTATAAACTCTCTAACTTAATTATTAATTTAAATTAGAATATATATCTCATGATGATCAATTTTCTTAACTCATAAATTATTTATTTAACAAATAAATAATCAAATCAAATCAAATCAAATTAAATAAATATTTATTCATTAATAAACACATCAATTAAAATATTTATATAACTCAATAAATATTTAAAATTACAATTTAAAATTTCGGATTGTTACATCCTTCCTCCTTACAAGGATTTTGTCCCCGTAATCACCACTCAAACAAATCATTCATCACATTCTTCCCTACTTACAAAGATTCTGTCCCCAGAATCGAAGACACAGATTAAACAAATAACTCAGGGTAATCTTTCATCATTTTATCTTCGAGTTCCCACGTAGCTTCTTCAGCATTGTGGTTCCTCCATATATCACCTTCACTAAGGTATTACTTTATTCTCGAGCACTTGTTCTTTTCCTCGTCAACTATCCGGATAGGAATCTCTTCATAGACAAGTTCTTATCAAATCGCAATGGTTCGTATTTCGATCACGTGTTTGTAATCGGGTTTATACTGGTCAGAATAATCAAAACATGAAAAACATTATGAACGTTTTCCAACTCCGGAGGTAGAGCTACCTCGTAAGCCACTTCTCCTACTCTTCAAAGACTTCAAAGGGTCCAATAAACCTCTGGGCTTAGCTTTTTCCTTTTTACAAAAATGAATTTTTCCCTTCCAAGGAGAAACTTTTAAGAACACGTAATTTCCTACGTCGAACTCACGATCTTGTCTGTGTTGATCAACATACTTCTTCTGCATCGTCTGTCTTGAGTAGCTACCAATCTTGTTCTGATGAGTTTGACAACCTCAGCAGTTTGTTGTACCAGTTCTGGTCCTAACAGTTGGCGTTCACTGACTTCATCCCAAAGACAAAGTGGAGTTCTCGCTTTTCGCCGTATAATGCTTCGTAAGGCGGCATGCCGATGCTTTCATGTGTATGGTAATTGTTTGTTGAAAATTCCACCAATGGTAAATGTTCATCCCAGCTCCCTTTGAAATCCATGATGCATGCTCAAGCATATCTTCCAATGTCTGGATTGTTCGCTCGCTTTGGCCCATCTTTTGTGGATGGTATGCCGTACTCATTCTCAATCGTGTTCCCATACATTCTTGTAGTCTCTTCCAGAAGTTTGACGTGAATCGCGGATCTCTATATCGACATAATTGACAATGGCACTCCATGTCTCTCAAACGATCTCTTTAACGTATAACCTTGCCAACCGATCAAGATTGAACCTAATCTTTATTGGCAAAAAGTGTGCTCGATTTTGTCACCCGTCCACTATCACCCAAATCGCATCATCATCATCTCTCTCGAGTAGTTGGAAGACCCACCACAAAATCCATTGTGATGTGTTCCCACTTCCATTCCGGTATTTCCAATGGTTGAAGTAATCCGCTTGGTCTTTGATACTCAGCTTTGACTATTTGACATGTCAAACATTTCGCGACACATTTTGCGAAATCTCTTTTCATGTTTGGCCACCAAAAATGACGTCGTAAATCTTGATACATCTTCGTACTTCCTGGATGAATCGAGTATCTTGAATTATGAGCTTCGGTCAAGATTTCTTCTTTAATCTATGGTACTGCTGGAACCTAAATTCTTCCCTCAAATCTTAGTAACCCTTCAGTATCGATCTTGTATTTCGCATCACTACTCTCATCCACTTTCTCTTTGATTTTCCCACATTCTTCATATTGTAGTTAAGCATTCTTAACTTTATCCACCAAAGTTGGACTAGTTTCTATCTTGAATAGTCGTTCATCGGATTCTTTTGGAAATTTTATTTCCAACTCTAGCTTTGTCATTGCTGAAATAATCTCCTCCTGAGTGGTTATCAGCATTAACTTTTCCCGACCTTTCCTGCTTAAAGCATCTGCAACCACATTCACTTTTCCTAGATGATAAAAGATCTCACAATCGTAATCTTTTATCAATTCCATCCATCTTCTTTGACGCATGTTCAGGTCCTTCGGAGTGAAAATATACTTCAGACTTTTATGGTCTGTATATATCTCACATTTTTCTCCATAGAGATAGTGTCTCCATATCTTTAGAGCAAATACCATCGCAGCCTAACTCTAAATCATGAGTCTGGATACCCTTTCTCATAGTCCTTTCAATTGTCTTGATGCATATGCAATAACTTTGTCATTCGCATAAGAACACAACCCAATCCTTTATGTGAGGCATCACTATACACCACAAAGTTTTCTGTATTATCTGGTAATGATAACACAGGTTCCACGCTTAACTTCTTCTTCAAATCTTGAAAACTTTCTCCACATTTCTCTGTCCAATTTTTTTTTACGGATTTCCATGTCAAATTTGTTAACGGAGTGGCTATCTTGGAAAAATCTTAAATAAATCGTCTATAATAACCGGCCAGTCCCAAGAAACTCCTCACCTCCGAAGGTGTCCTTGGTTGTTCCCAATTGATTACAACTTTAACTTTTGATGGATCCACTGAAATCTCATCTTTGTCAATCAAATGCCCCAGAAATTGTACACGATCTAGCCAAAATTCACACTTAGAGAATTTTCAGACAACTTTTTTTCTTTTCTTAGTGTCTCCAACGTCAAACGTAAATGTTCCACGTGTTCTTCTTGAGATTTGGAGTACACCGTAATGTCATCGATAAATACCACCACAAACTTGTCTAAGAATGGTTTAAACACCCCTGTTCATCAAATCCATGAATGCAAAGTAGGGGCATGGTCAAAACAAAAGACATCACCGTAAACTCGTAATGTCCATACCGAAGTTCAATGCCGTTCTAGGTACATCCTCCTTCCTTACCTTTAATTGATGATACCCACTTCTCAAATCTATTTTTGAGAAGTATTTAGCACCCTTCAATTGATCAAACAAGTCATCTATTCTTGGCAATGGATATTTATTCTTAATAGTGACTTTGTTTAATTCCTATAATCAATGCAAAGACGATTGACCCATCCTTCTTCTTCATTTAATAACACCGGTGCTCCCCATGGTAGTGACACACTCCTACGAATGTATTTCTTGTCTAACAGCTCTTGCAGCTTGTACCATCAGTTCCTTCATCTCTACCCTGAGCCATTCTCAGACGGGGCCTTCGATATTGAGGTTGTTCTCGGCGCTAAGTCGATCACGAACTCAATCTCTCTGTCAAAGTGAAAGTCCCGCAAATCCTCCAAAAACACATCTACAAATTCCCTAACCATCGGTATCTCTTCCGCTTTCACACCCTTCTTCCGAGTATCGACTATGTAAGCTAAATAACCCACACAACCTTGACTCAACAACTTCGCTTGGCTCTGATAATCGTCCGACATCTCGCATGTCTAGCGATTTGCTACCATAGAAAACTACCTTTGATTTGGAGTCATATAAGGTTTACACATTTCTTTTGGCAATCAATTATCGCTCCATAATTGAACAACCAATCCATTCCCAAAATAACATCAAACTCTCCAAGTTTTATCGAATTAAATCTACCATCATGATATTTCCCTTAATATTCACCCTACAATTTCAGATATACAAAACCTAACAGTGAATTACTTCCTTATTCGCAATTTCTATGTTTAAAGGAAATTCAATTCTTCACTAGGCAATCCTAACCTCTTAGCAAATTCATCAGATATAAATGAGCAAGTAGCACCCGAATCAAATAATATATAAGCATCTATATCATTGATTGGGATAATACCTGACACAACATCCTTTGATTGCACAGCATCTTGCACAGTCATGTTGAAGGTTCTGGTGTGGGTTTGTTTGATGCCGTTGGTCCAACAATGGTCCATGTACCTCCACTGCTACCTCCCTTGCTTCCTGTTGTCTCCCCAGCTTTTTTCTTAGGGCACTCACGAGAAAAATGATCCTTTGACCCGCACGTGAAGCAAACGTTCTTCTTGGGTTGATTGTAATTTGGGGCGATGTGACCTTCCTGGCCATAGTTAAAGCATACACGTTTCCCCATTAAGCATATACCCTTGTGAAACTTCCCGCATGTAGCACATGCTTCGAACTTCTTATTCTGCTAGTTACCCTGCTGGTTTCCACCACCCACATTTCCATTCCATTTTCTCTTCAAGTTATTGTTACCATTTCCACCACCACCACCACCACCATTCTTAACCTCACCTTTAATCTTCTTCTTTTTTTTTTTCGTTCTTGATTAAACTTTGTTTATCGCCTCGCCTCCACCTTCAAACGAGAATTGCCTTCTCCCATTTTGTAAATGTCTTCAATTTGGAAACAGGAGACCCTATCATACAACCAGGTTTCAATCCTCGCTCAAACCTCTTAGCCTCATGCTCATCTCATGTGTCGACTTGATATGGCGCAAACCTCGCCAACTCGTTAAATTTTTTGCAAGATATCCGACATCATCATTGATCCCGCTTCAGTTCTAAAAATCGCACCTCCATCTCGATTCTTGAACTCTCTCCGGGAAATAAGTCTCAAGAATATCTCCTTAAACCTATCCCAAGTCATAACCCCTTGTCCTCCTCGAAGTTTTATTGGCTTCGCCACCAATAACTAGCCTCTCGCTTTCAACATGAATGTTGCAAAAAAGTCTTCTTCGATTCTCCCTACTCTCGCAACATCGAACACTTTCTATCTCCATGATCCAGTGTGTGCCTCAACCGGATTCATGGACCCATTGAATTCGTGGTCCAACCGCCTTTGAAGTCCTTAAATGTTGTAGCTTGATTCTCGCGGTTGATTTCGCAATGCACCCACAAGAACGCCACTAGTCATTCGAATCGGGTTAGCTTCAACATTGTTATTATTGGTAGATCCTCGGGGGTCCTCTGTCGTGGTTGACGCCTTTGAGGCATTTTCTCGTTAAAATATACCCATTAGATTATTACTCAATTCCTTTAAGTATTTTCTACTTAACTTAACTTGCATCCCCATAAAAGAAATCATCACATAACACATAACACTTTGAATAAAATAAAATAATAACTTTTATTCATTCATAATCTTTTGAAAACATAAGAACAATAACATCACCGCTATTTACATTACTTTCCGAACTACTAAAGTTTCAGGATAACATCAACATCATATCCCATCGATTACATATCACTAGGGATTTATATATTATTTAACATTTTATTAATCGCATATCAGGTACATTCCCTACAATGTCCTACTAAGATACTGCGTAGCCTTACGACGCTTCTTTCCTCCATAATCCTAACACATTGTTCGCGATCTAATATGTACGATGGCAATGTCTAAATCGAATCGGATAACCTATGACCCGATCTTGAGCTCGATTAATCACAGTGTTGAAAATGTTATTCATTTCCTCCATCTTCATCCTCTTTGCTTGTGCGTCTCTCTCTACTATCCCGGCTCATCGATAAACTTCCTTGTACGCGTCTTCGGCTCTTGCCCTCTTAGTAGATTTTTCCTGCAACTTTTTTTTCAGCTCTGTAATCTCCCTGTCATTTGTTCATTCTCTCCTTCAGTGTGGATCAGCTTCTCTTCAACATTATTCAGACGTTCCTTTCGATCTTGGATCTCATCGTCCTTCTGTGCCATCGAGGTCTGTTGTTCAGCTACTATCTCTTCCAACTCCTCGACGACATCCTGAAGTTCCACATTGCGGTCGTATACTTCATCGTATATACGAAAAGCAACGATCGAGTTTAGTGGAATCTCTTCCTCCTCGTCCTCGTCATCCTCATTCGATCGTGGCGACTCAACGGGATCCTCCTCATCCATTTCTACATCATCATCATCTCATCGTAAACCCTCCGCTTTCAACCACATCGTGACCAACGGAGATCGACTCCCATGGAAGTAGTTGTTCCCAAACCACCTGAATGTCACGAGGCTCCTCCTCTCTCTAGGCATCCGAGGTCCTTCCTCCCTAATTTCGATGGATTCTCCTACATTAGCCATCCCCGACAACAAAATTTTTAAGTTTTAATTACTAATCATTACTACTCGACACTCACGAGCACATAAGTTTGTAATCACATAAGCACATAAGTGTTTTATTACTTCTTCCTTAAAACTCGATAGGAGTTTATCACCACTATCTTTTCAAATGTTACTTCCTAAGGCTTTTCTCCCACCTAAGGTTCATAACTTAAAGCTTTGATACCAACTTGTGACACCCCCAAATCTGGGTACTTCATTCCCTCAAGATTTGGTGTTCACTTAATAAAAACATTCATATCTAACTACCCAATCATAATAAAATTAGATAATAAACCTTCCCATTAAAGGATTACATTAATAAAAATCTCTCAGGTTATCTAACCTTTAAATACAAACATTCATATGCGGAAAATTAAATAACTTCATTACATTAATAAAAATAAAGTCTGACAACAAAATGTCAACATGATTACAAGTCTTCAATACTTGTTCATCTTTCCTTTCCCTTTACTGGTGCTAGGTACATCGACCTTCTCAACTTTAGATGTAATAGTTATATAAGTAAGAGTGAGCAAACAAAGCTTTCTTGAAATGATAATGAATAAAACTTTACAACAATTGCCAAATAATAGGCTCAATAGCACTGAACAATAGGTTCTATCAATGATAATCAAAATCTGAATCATATATCTGAGGGTCATAAGACCATTAACTATGTCCATAGTTATAAGTAATCTTTCAACTTAAACTTTAAAAATCATAAGACTATAGGACTCCTCGATTTAGGGGGATCACCCTTCGCAGATAAATGTATTGTGCATAAACATTTCAACGCTTATGCGTAAATTATCCCCTAATAATAGGGTTGTTCATCTCAACATTTAGAATACAAGTCCGCACCAAAGTAAGTTTGGTTTGGATACAGTTTCAAGGTAATTTGGAATTAATCTAACATCAACTAAGGATTAGTTGAATAAAAAGGTAATAACATTATGCTATGGAATAAATCATAATTGAATCAACATTGTATACTAAGGTCATGCTTTAGGAATAATCTAAGAGCATAAACATTGAATAATATAACATACCTTGCTTGAATAATATTAAGCTAAGGTTAAAATCTTATTTAGAATTGAGTATTGAGCATGCATAACAAATGGTAAATTGAACGATAAAACTTGTTCAACATTTTTATATTAGAATACATAAACTTGCATGCTAAATAACAAGTTAAAGACAAGAATAACTTGCTCAATATCGGAATAAGGTTTAGAAAACTTGCATCACCATAAACAAACTAGATACAAGAAACTTGCTCAACATAAGAATAAAGTTTAAGAAACTTGCATAATTTTAATTGAGATAGGGTAAGTAAACTTGCACAATAATAAACATGGTAGAGTAAGAAACTTGCCTTGAGCGTAAGCTAAACCATAACAACTCAAATCACAATACCCTATATATATATATGTCATCATGACATAATTAGTCACTTCCAACACTCTATATATATAAATAAGTATCTACATCATGTAAGGTTTGATTTTTAACCACATAGTCAAGTTACACTAGTAATAAAACTCGTTAACTATTAATAATATGATCATTCTTAGTATAATAATACCAAAATCATATTTAACAGTCCTACTATTAAATCATAACAACTTTTTCAGGCTTTTTGTAACTAAAACACACTGTCTGACCATTCTGCTAACTCACGCTGTGGCGCCTTAGTTTACAACTGGATGTGGGAATGACTGGCCATACAGTCATCATATACCAATACTTGGCTGACTGTGACATGGCATTAGTGACGTGGTATGAGACTTATCGCATAAGCGTCACTGCGACGCCTAATTCTGATACCCACGATCAACTTCGGCAAACAACAAAAATAGAACCAATTTTGGCCTACAAGCTATTTTCTAAAACCTGAATTAACACATAATACATATACCGACTTCACACAAACATAATTTAAGGACTCTTAACATGATTGTACCCATATAACAATATAAACATTGAATTTAAAACATCTAATTTTACCTTTTTTGATAAAACTTCACATTTTGACATTTTTAGTGAAAATCATAACTGTGATTTTGTTTTTCAACCAAAACAATTAATTCAAAATACTTTGTTTTAGTTTATTGTTGGGAAAAATCTAATTACGCACAACACGAAAGTATACGTGGTCAACAAGTAATATAATAGGGAGTAAAGTATTATTCCCTTAGAGACTGTAAATAGAATTTAAACCTCACAATTACCAATTTCCTATTAATCCTAATTTTATTAAACTAATCGATTTCCAGTATGTAACTAATAGTATTAAAACTATTAAAATCACCACACAATCAATAAACGCTAAAAACTGAATTTTCAAACAAATAATGGAGAATTAGGCTTTCGACTTCACTCTAAGCATCACTCAGATTATTACACCTTTATTCCAGTTTAATTCACTATCTCAGTTTATTAATCAAGAACACATATGTAGAACAAGCCACCTCTCGATGCACTAATACCGTATTAACACAAATCCACAATTAAGATACAATTACGTTAAACACCTTAATTAACTAACTCACTATATCTCTATGTGAATTACAATTAAAGAAGGATGAAGTTCAAGTTCTTTATCTGATCACATGCGATGTCAAGCATATCTCTACCCTAACATTCATCAAGATTCTGTTTAGTCACATAAACCAAGAACACATGCTATATTAATTTAAGTCTAGACTCGTATTTCATCTCTTGAGTTCATACAAGTCCACAAAGAATCGTTGATCAGGCAATTCATAAATTCACGCTCAAATTAATATAGATAAACTGGATAATAGCTTATTAAACTGAAATCAAAGATTACATAATCATCGTTCCACTTAAAGATCCGTCTTAAGCCTAAAAAGTAATTAGTTCATAATAAATGAAATAAAAACTGAATAAATTAAAGATAACGTCTTCTCAATTACAGAAATAAAACTAAAGGAGAAGAATAACACAGAACACCCTTCACTTTAGCCTTAATCCACAAACGATATGAATGTTCTTCAAAGTCTTCACTCTGTTGCCCAATATGAAAATCTGTGATTAATTGATGTTAATTGCTTTTCATCCTCATGATTTTGTTGTTTGTTGAGCACTATATATTCAACATGGAGTCTTGGCCGAAATCCCCTGTATAGTAGAGTCCCTATGTTATGCAAAGACAACTTATCCTCTTTCCAGCAGTGTTCGAAGACCATCAGGAGTGTGCAGATTCGGCACCACCTACCCCGGCGGGGGTACCTGTTTCAAACTGACTTTGTTAAACCTTCATACTCGATCCCAAATTGCTTCAAATGATTCCCTTTCTTTGCTACTTTCCACAACAACCACCCTACACATAAAATATCAATAAACAAGTAAATTAGAACACAAACATGAGAATTTAACACCAATTAAGCTTGGATTAGGAACCGATTCGTGGATATAAAATCCACTTATCAAAATCCCCCAAACTTAAAACGTGCTAGTCCTCGAGCACATGCAGTCAAACAAACTAACATGCAATGCAATACAATACAATGCAATGAGATGTAATGTACCTAACTATATGTTTACGAATCCAACAACATCACATAATCAAATTTATCACTTCGGCCTCAGAATAATTAAGCACACACTACAATACTTCATAATAAAACCCATCAATAACTTCTCATCAATTCCTCGAATCTTATACTTATCATCACTAATATCATGTGTGTGTGTGTGTGGTTAACATCTATGCTAATTGATTTAAATTCAAATTCAACACATAACCAATTTCTTATTAGGATTCATACAGAATAAACTCGAAAACTTCAAAAATAAACAAGTTCCAACTAAAATCAAACGTTTACCAAGATTAAGGGTCTGAATAGGGTATTTATGCTTTCTTCTTCTTTTTTTCTACGGGGGCTCTTTGCCTTTATTTCCCGTCTTATCTTTATTTATTATGTTTTTTTTCTTTTTTTTACATGACTGTGCAATGCCTTACTCCATTAGGCTAACAATGTTACCCCTTAGCGAGCTTTCAACCAACGACTCCTAGACCATAAAGACCTTAGGGCGCTAGGTGTTAAGACACCCCTACGTGCGTACTTTCTCAAGTAACAAAGGCCCCGAAAGAAAACGAGTCACGATATATATAAATATTTTTTTCTTTATATTTATTTTCTGAAGCTTATACACTCTACATTTTCCCCCAAACTTAGGTTTTTGCCTAATTTGTTGTCTTCACTGCCTATTCTTGTCATTCTCTTATCTATACTAGCATTATCCGTTAGAAACCATTTATGTATCGATTTAAACTAATCAGTCAACACATACGTTATTACGTGCTACCCTTTTTATACCAATTTCAAACAAGAACAAGATCCGAGTCATGATTCAAAACTACATCCTAGTTCTAATACTAAATACTGTAATTGTTTACTTAATCTCAATTTCATCATTCGCCACAATAAAATGAGCTGCGACACTGTTGGACATATTCACAATGAACACAATAGTTAACTAAATTTTTTTTTTTTTTTTTTTTATTTTTTTTAGATAGGGAAAACATAATACGAATGCAAACATAAAACCAAAATAAAACTAAAAATGCACCTAAGCTACTATGCAACTATATGATTACATGAATAATTAAAACTACATGTAAAACTAAAGTTCGATAACAAATGCAAACCTAACTAATAACAATATGCATGCAAACATAAAATGCAAAATAAAACTAACTCCCCCAAACTTGATAGCAACAATGTCCTCATTGTATGGATAACACAATAAAATGAATGAGGACTTCCCTGTTATCGACTAAGTCTGAGGTGGTGGTGTTGGTTGTGGTGGTGGTTGATCTTTTTCTTCCGAATCACTTGGTGGAAACCTGGGCATAGGCATGGGCTGCTGATATGGAAATTGTACAGCTGGATTAAAGCTCTGGAGTGTCGTATTGAACGATGCAAACGACATGTTCATTGCATCAAACATATAGTCTTGTTGCATTGCAAGCCGCCGCATCTCCCTTCGTGCTGCCTTGTTGTGCTCCTCCATTTGTTGTTAATACAAGAAACTGAGGGTTAGATATAGTGTCAGAAGATGGTTCCGCCTCAGTTCCTTGGTCTCCCATAGTCGCATCCTCATCATCTGAGGTGTCTTCAGCGTTAGCTTCGTCCTCCGAAGCTGATGGAAATACAAAACCTAACCCTCGAGGATGTGAATCACCGTCGGCCCATACCGAATACCGCGCTATCAATCTTGAATCTAGTAGCTGCATTGACATTTAGGTGGGTTCATCATCAGACCAACGCACTCCTGCTTGGCAACACAACCCACAAATGAGTGATGGGTGTGGCAATCCGTCTGAAAAATTACCTCGTAGGCATCGGCGAATGGAAAAATTGATTATGGCCCCGACGTCGATGATGAAGTCTTGCACAATAGCATATAGAAGTAGAGCCTTCTCCTTGGTCACATCAGAGATGTGCGTGGAAGGAAATAGTTTTTCACATAAAAAGGTGTACCAAATTTTTCCATACCGGCTAAGATCCTTGCTGTGAAAAAACGTGCCTACTTTTCGACCCTTTATCCACGTTGTTCCCAGCTTAGTCATTTCTTTTAGAACTGCCTCAAAGTCTGGGTCAAAATCTCTCAAGTGAGCATATTGACACTGTCGAGGCACCCACAACTGATAATATGTGTTGATGGCATCGGCACTGAATGGGACCAATCGACCCTACACAAAGGCGTTGAAAGGTGCCTTGTCTTCGGCGTTAGCATAAAACTATTTGACCACATTGACAACGACGGGCTTGGGTTCCTCAGTGAATTTGTTCCAACCTTTCTGATAAATTTGTTGCATCATCTCCCCATCCACATGATCCGGTGTCAACCCCCGCTCCGGTGTGAGTGCTTTTGTAGCCATGTAATCTTATCGGTCGGCGACGGCGACACTTTTGAACTTGGGTCGGTTGAAGGTTCGGGATGGTGGAGTTGGCCTTGAACTTTCTCCCTATTGTCGTTTGGATGTTGGTTGAGATGCCATTGAATTCTGAATGTCTGAATATACTACCCTCTCCCCAAATTTTAGTCACACACTTTGTCGAACACTTGGTGTGCACACTGAATTCTTCCCCCCAAACTTGGTGATTTTGCTCTACTATGGTGCTAGAAAGGTAGGACTTTGAAGACAAGGTGCAGGGTTGTCACTTGCTCTATACTTACCTCTATATGAATATAAATTCGTGGCTTACTGATTTGGAATTAAGTGTATGTGATGAACTTGGGTTGTGAGGTTGTGTTTATATAGAGATGGTGAATGTAGAAGATGAAGAGTGAGTGAAGGAGGTAATGGATAGAAGTAATGAGAAACTATGTTAATGTAGTGGGAAAATGGGGAAGTAGTTGCCAAAATCGTGGGTAAGAGTTATGGGTAGATTGAGAGTAGTGATGAAGTGGGGTTGGACAGAAGTAACTGTCGAAAAAAAAACCAACTCGTTCAAATTCCAGGACCCCAGTGAAGTGTAATAATAAACTTACAAAGCCCTCTCCACAGCAGGCTTCATACTGTAAAAATCAACTTTGTAGAACCAGCCCCGTGAGGTTTTTCAAGCTTGAGGGAGCCCACCCCGACGGGGGTGTGCTTTTTCCACTGACTTGGTTTTCCTGATGTCTTCCTAGCTACTTCATATCTTCTGCATGGTAGGCTCTGTACAATCATGAAACATTCCTTGTGAGTAGATTATCAATACGATGGAGAGAATATCAGGAGTATGCAACTTAACTAATTAGCATAAGAACTTATTATATATTACTAATTAAGCTAACTATAATTTGACGGTTATGAATAAAACTATGAAAAATAAAAGTACGATTGGGTTGCCTCCCAAGTAGCGCTTGATTTTAAGTCATTCACTGACGACTCCTGTTTTTATGGTCTTATTTGGATAGTGTGATTGCGATGGCGTCCCAATTGGACTCGCCACCCCAATAATGTGATAGATTGTAGTTGACTTTGAAAGTTTCCAATGGATTTCGACTATAAAGTTCAACGGCGCCATGTGGGAAAACAGTTTTGATGGTGAATGGTCCCGACCACCGTGACCTAAGATTGCCTGGGAACGACCTCAATCATGAGTTGAACAGCAGTACTGATTGCCCTGGCTCGAACATTCGGTGCATGATTTTCTTATCGTGCCATTTCTTGACCTTTTCCTTGTATAGCTTCGAGTTCTCGTAGGATTGAAGTTAAAATTTGTTGAGCTCGTTTAATTGGATGTCGATTTTCCCCCCCGACTTCTTCTTGATCGAAGTTAAGTTTTTGAATTGCCCAGTAGGCCTTATGCTGTAACTCGACTGATAAGTGACAAGCTTTCCCGTATAGTAATTAGTATGGTGACATACCAATTGGTGTTTTATACGCAGTCCGGTAAGCCCATAGTGCATCATCCAACCTGAGGGACCAATCCTTTCGATTCAAATTCACTACTTTTTCCAGAATTCTCTTTACCTCCCTGTTCGAAACCTCAACTTGCCCACTAGTTTGGGGGTGATATGCTGTAGCTACCTTGTGGTTGACCCATACCTTGCCAATAGAGCTGTGAATGATTTATTGTAGAAGTGACTACATTCATCACTTATAATGGCTCCCAGTGTGACAAACCTCGTAAAAATATTTTTCTGCAAGAATTTGAGAACCACTTTGGCATCGTTAGTCGAGGTGCTCTCTTGCTTGACCCCCTTTGATACATAGTCATGAAGCAAAATGTACTAGTTGGTAAATGAGGAAGGGAATGGCCTAATGAAATCAATGCCCCATACATCGAAAATTTCAACTTCTAGAATTGTTTGTAGGGGCATCTCATTCCTTTTCGATATGTTGCCTACCCTTTGACATCTATCACATGTTTTAACAAATTGGTGGGCGTCTTTGAACAATGTAGGCCAATAAAACCCAACTTGAAGCACTTTTGCCGCTGTACGCTCACTACCATAATGTCCACCATACACAGACGAATGACACTCATGCAATATGTTCTTTACCTCACTGTGGGGTACACACATTCTAATCATCTTGTCGGCGCACTACTTGAATAGGTAAGGCTCATCCCACATATACCATTTGACGTCATACAGGAATTTCTTCTTCTACTGCCGAGTAAGATCAGGGGGGAGGATGTTACTCACTAGATAGTTGACAAAATCCGCGTACAATGGATATTCCGTATTGATCCTAAATAGCTGCTCATCCAGAAATGATTTGTTAATTACACATCTGTCTTCTTCCTTTGTATCCTGATTTTCCAGCCTCGATAAATGGTCGACAACTTGATTCTTCGTACCCTTCCAATCTTTTATTTCCAAATTGAATTCTTGGAGAAGGAGAATCCATCTGATAAGTCGTGGCTTAGCATCTTTTTTCAAAATTAGGTACCGAATGATCGAGTGATCTGTATAAACTACTACCTTTGTCCCGATCAAGTACGCTCGGAATTTATCGAACGCATATACCACTGCAAGTAACTCCTTTTCCGTAGTTGTATAATTCATTTGAGTCTCCGTGAGTGTCTTACTTGCATAATATATGGCGTGAAATACCTTCTCTCGACATCGTCCCAAACCGCATAGTCGCTTGCATCACACATTAACTCAAAGGGTAAGGTCAATCCTGCACGACGATTACAGGAGCTGTGGTTAATTTCTTCTTCAACAACTCGAATGCCAGTTTACACTCCTCATCAAACTTGAAAACTGAATCCTTCTCTAAAAGACTGCATAAAGGTTTTGCAATTTTAGAGAAGTCCTTTATAAATCTTCTGTAAAACCCGACATGTCCCAAGAAACTTCGAATTCCTTTAACTGAGCTTGGTGGAGGAAGTTTTTCAATTGTTTCCAGCTTCGCCTTATCAACCTCTAATCCATGAGCCGAGACCTTGTGACCCAAAATTATGCCTTCCTCAACCATGAAGTGGCATTTTTCCCAGTTAAGTACAAGATTCGTGTCTTTGCATCTTTGTAACACCATCACCAGATTCTCTAGGCAAGCATCAAAATCGTCCTTATAGACCAAAAAGTCGTCCATGAAGACTTCCACGTTTTTCTCCACCATGTCTGAGAAAATTGCCATCATACACCGTTGGAAGGTAGCGGGTGCATTACACAAACCGAACGACATTCTCCTAAATACGAATGTGCCGTATGGACACGTGAAAGTCATCTTCTCTTGATCTTTCGGAGGAACGACGATCTGATTATTACCCTAATATCCATCCAATAAGCAGTAATACGCATGTCCCGCTAATCTATCCAACATTTGATCGATAAAGGGCAAAGGAAAGTGATCTTTGCGGGTCGCCTTATTTAACTTCCTGTAGTCCATGCAAACCCTCCAACTAGTCACTATCCTTGTTAGAATTAGCTCATTGTCATCATTCTGTACCACTGTCATTCCTCTTTTTTTCGGCACTCACTGAACTGGACTAACCCACTTACTGTCGGAAATTGGGTAGATGATAATGGCATCCAACAATTTTAGAATTTCTTTCATTACAACTTCCTTCATGATTGGGTTGAGTCGTCGTTGTTGCTCCACCATCGGTTTTGCCTCATCTTCCATCAGAATTTTATGCATGCAAAATGATGGGCTGATTCCCTTGATATCTGCGATTGTCTATCCTATAGCCGATTTATGTTCCCTAAGCACCCTCAGCAAATTTTCTTCCTACAAATTGTTAAGTGCAATAGAAATAATAACAGGTAAAGAATTTGAATTGCCTAAATACGCATACCTGAGGTGTTTAGGTAATGGTTTAAGTTCAAGAGTCAGTGGCTCCTCTAATGACAGTTTCATTCTGATTGTTGATCTTTCCTCTGTGTGCAATGGTTCAAATGGTTCTCTAAATATTCTAACTCGTGGCAGGGAGTCTAGCATATGCAAATAGTCCACAAATTCCGGATCATCTGATTCTTCATCTCCCAATAGCATCGTTTCCAATGGATCGTTAATCAAACTTTTATCCATGTCTTCACTGATTATTTGATCAATGATATCCATCCGAAAACATTCTTCTTCATCCGTAGGAAATTTCATGGCTTTGAAAACGTTAAACTTAACTTCTTGATTTTGGACCCTCATCGTTAGTTCAACTTTTTGTACGTCGATGAGTGTCCTACCCGTAGCCAAAAATGGTCTCCCTAGGATAATCGGGATATTCTTATCTTCCTCAAAATCCAGAATGATGAAATCCGCGGGGAATATAAACTTGTCAACCTTGACCAATATGTCCTCTACAATGCCTCTAAAGATGCGTGGTGGTGACCTATCATTTATGTAATGAGATGTTTGTAGGCTTTGGAGCTGGCAAACCCAATTCTGTGTGAACTGATAACGGCATAAGGTTCACACTCGCCCCCAAATCACATAAACACTTATTAAATGCCATGTTCCCGATCGTGCACGGAATGGTGAAACTCCCGGATCTTTCAACTTTGGTGGCAACTTTACTTTGTAAAAGCTACTATCCTCTCTGTTAATGCCCTTTGTCTGAAATCTTCTAACTTTTTTTCCTGGACAAAATACCTTTCATGAATTTCGCATAACTTGGCATTTTCTATAGGGCTTCTACGAACGGGATGTTAATCTGAAGTTTCTTAAAAACTTCCAAAAATTTTGCAAACTGCTTATCTAATTTCTGCTTTTGGACTCTCTGCTAAAACGGTGGTGGAGGATACACAACTGGCTTGTCATCTAACTTTGTTTTCTCAATTTGCGTATCCTCACCCTGTTTTTCGTCAACCACTTTGTTGTCATCAACTTTGCCATCCAATATAGCTAAATATTCTGCACCTTTCCCATCCAAATGTTTTCCACTTCTCAAGGTGATTGCCTGACACTGTTCATGATTTCCCTTTGGATTTATTTCGGTGTCACTCGGTAGAGTCCCTTGTGGTCTGTTGTTCAATGCTAAGGTCCCATCTGATTGTCCAAATTCTTGATGGCCATTGCTTGATTTTTCATCGCTGCCTCATTGCTCGTTATATACTTTAATAGCAACTCCTCTAAATCTAATTTTTTCTCTTGACTTTGAACTGGTTGTTGTTGATTCTGAAATCTAAGGGGATACGATGGTCGGGGTTGTTGTTGATTCTGATTATTAGTTCATGACAAATTCGAATGATTCCTATTCCCCGGATTATATGCATCCTGGTATGTATTCTGAAGAATTCTGTTGTAGCTACTCATGAATTGTACTGACTCTGGGTTGATTGCACATTGATCCATCGGATGTTCACCCGCGCACAACTCACAAATAATTGCAACTTGTTGTATACATCCTCTGTCCAAGCGTCGAACTTCTTGGAAGTCTTTGAAATTTCTTATTTATTATTGTCGTCACTCCATCTACCTCTAACACTCCAGCGACTGTAGGTTGTGTCATTCTTGTCGTGGGCCACTGATAGTTGTTAGCAACTATTGTCTCTATCAACTGGTATGCCTCCTCATAGTTCTTTGCCATAAAAGATCCCCCCAACGCTGCATCAATACTGGTCCTGAGATTCCCATGTAGTCCGTTGTAAAATGTATTCGTCTGTAACCACTTAGGTAATCCGTGATGTGGGCATTTTCTGAGCAATTCCTTATATCTCTCCCATGCCTTGTATAATGACTCCCCATGTTGCTGATCAAACATGGTAATCTCATTCCTCACCTTTGCAGTCTTCGCTGGCGGGAAGAATTTTGCAAAAAATTTCTAAGCCAGATCATCCCATGTTGTTATCGAACCCGCTTGTAGAGAGTGTAACTAACTCTTCGCCTTGTCTGATAGAGTGAATGGGAATAAGCGAAGTCTAATTGCTTCACCCGACACCCCATTGTATATGAAAGTGTCGCAGATTTCCAGAAAACTGATCAAATGCTCGTTAGGATCGTCATTTGCAAGTCCCCCCAACTGAACCGAGTTCTGTATCATATGAATAGTCCCAGGCTTAATCTCGAAGGTATTCGCAGCTATTGCAGGCCTGGTGATACTCGACTGCAGCTCAGTCACCTTGGGTGTAGCAAAATCCCTCAACGCTTTTTGGTCTTCGGCAACCATTTCTTCTTCTTTGTCAAAATTTTTGAAGTCGTCCCTTGTTTTCTTGATCCACTTACTTAACCTCTGAAACCTTCTCTCAATGTCGTCCTCAAAAGGAAACAAGTCTGGATTTTTGGATCGAGTTTGCATAAACCAACTTCAAAAACCTGAAATAAGATGAACAAATAAAAACAAAAAGTGTTTAAGTAAAACTGGACTAATTAAACTGATATTACAAAATAATAAAATCTATACTAAAGTCTCCGGTAATGGCGCCAAAAACTTGGTGGGTAAAATCTAATTACGCACAGCACGCAAGTATACGTGGTCAACAAGTAATATAATAGTGAGTAGAGTATCGTTCCCTCAGAGACTGTAAATAGAATTTAAACCTCACAATTACCAATTTCCTATTAATCCTAATTTTATTAAACTAATCGATTTCCAGTATGTAACTAACAGTATTAAAACTATTAAAATCACCACACAATCAATAAATGCTAAAAACTGAATTTTCAAACAAATAATGGAGAATTAGGCTTTCGACTTCACTCTAAACATCACTAAGATTATTACACCTTTATTCCAGTTTAATTCACTATCCTAGTTTATTAATCACGAACACGTATGTAGAACTAGCCACCTCTCGATGCACAATACCGTATTAACCCAAATCCATAATTAAGATAGAATTACGTTAAACACCTTAATTAACTAACTCACTATATCTCTATGTGAATTACAATTAAAGAAGGATGAAGTTCAAGTTCTTTATCTGATTACATGCGATATCAAGCATATCTCTACCCTAACATTCATCAAGATTCTGTTCAATCACATAAACCAAGAACACATGCTATATTAATTAAGTCTAGACTCGTATTTCATCTCTCGAGTTCATACAAGTCCACAAAGAATCGTTGATCAGGCAATTCATAAATTCACGCTAAAATTAATATAGGTAAACCGGATAATAGCTTATTAAACTGAAATCAAAGATTACATAATCATCGTTCCACTTAAAGATTCGTCTTAAGCCTAAAAAGTAATTAGTTCATAATAAATGAAATAAAATTTTAATAAACTAAAGATAACATCTTCTCAAATACAGAAATAAAACTAAAGGAGAAGAATAACGCAAAACACCCTTCACTTTAGCCTTAATCCACATACGATATAATGTTCTTCAAAGTCTTCACTTTGTTGCCCAATATGAAAATCTATGATTAATTGTTGTTAATTGCTTTGCATCCTCCTGATTTTGTTGTTTGTTGAGCACTATATATTCAACATGGAGTCTTGGCCGAAATCTCCTGTATAGTAGAGTCCTTATGTCATGAAAAGATAACCTATCCTCTTTCCAGAAGTGTTCGAAGACCATCGAATTAGTGCTGATTTAAGACCTTAGCCCAAATGAGTGCTAGGCTAATTCACCCGAGCAGAAGAGACCCCCTTGTGCGTGAGTATAAGAGTTAAATAGGCCCGCCCCGGCAAGGGTACCTATTTCAAACTGACTTTGTTAAACCTTCATACTCGATCCCAAATTGCTTCAAATGATTCCCTTTCTTTGCTACTTGCCACACCAACCACCCTATACATAAAAAATCAATAAACAAGTAAATTAGAACATAAACACGAGAATTTAACACCAATTAGGCTTGGATTAGGAACCGATTCGTGGATATAAAATCCACTTATCATTTATGCATCTACTTTCAAAATCAACAATCAATTAATATATTATACAAAGAATTAAACTTCATTTTTAACTAAGCCATATTCATATATATTCATACCAAGTCACTGTAATATGGTTTCCTTCACAAATAAATACATAACATGAATTAACTTACCATAACTCATCTATAAACTTATGAAATTAACTTTATAACAACCAATTTATCATATAAAAACCATATACAACAAATAATTCAACCTTCACAAAGTTTTATAGAGAATTTTGGAAGAGAATAAAACTATAACTTTTGAAAAATAAAAGAGTAAGATGATACCTTAGTTTTAGAAGATGATGACTATCCTTTGATTATCAAACTTTCTTTTCCCCAATTTCTCTCTCAAATTCTCTAGACTTCTCCCAATTCTCTCTCAATTTTTTTTCTCTGCAACTTTTTCTTCTATGAGTTCTTTCTATCTTACTCTAACTTATGTACTAAAAAATATAACGTATATGATATAATATGTATTAATTATATCATATAAATATATGTATAACTGATATCAGTTATCTTATTTTTGAAAATCAAGAGTCATAAGGCTTGTTTGGCTAACTACTTTAAAATTTAACCAATTAAATCTTATCCCTTGTTTGGTAAAACATATTTAAATTAAAGACTTAATATGCATTAAGCATTGTTTGGCAAAACTGAATTAACCTCCTTTAACTTATTTTTATAACTCCTTTATAGTATAGTTTATGGTCACACTTTATTTAATTAAATTTTAATATTCAATTTAATTAATTCTAATAACAATTTATTAAATTAATTTACCACATAAATTAATACAACATAATTATAATTTTCTTTATAATTATAGTTTTATTTAATCAACTAACACATCATTTTAATTACAAATTCAAATTAAAATATCATTATAATAATTCATTCAATCATTATAAACTCTCTAACTTAATTATAATTTAAATTAGAATATTATCAATTTTCTTAACTCATAAATTATTTATTTAATAAATAAATAATCAAATCAAATCACCTTAAACAAATATTTATTCGATTAATAAACACATCAATTAAAATATTTATATAACTCAATAAATATTTTGAATTACAATTTAAAATTTTGGATTGTTACAACTATTCACCCGGGGTACTATTCATGATAAAAAATAATTTCTTTTCGGTCCAAATCATTTTTGATACAATATTATTCTTGAATTTTACTCCACAAAACAGTATCATGTTGACAATTTGGACGTTTTTGAATTTTAGATAAATTAAATTATTAATATTTAAAATTTATCCATTTGCTTTCATTTAATTGAATTCTTATATCATTGTCATCATCATCATGCTTATATTGTTATGAAAGTCATCTTTGGCCCGTAGTGCATAGATGAACTGGTATGATTATGACCAAGGATTATTCGGTATAATCATGGTCGTAATGTTACAAATGATGTGGTAAAAGTCCTCATTGGCCCATAGTGCATTGATGGACAGTTGTTGGCATGATCATGACCATTGATGAAAACACGAATATCCTTGGCCCGTAGCGTATGAATAATTCGTGGTCATGATACTAATGAATATCCTTGTCCCTTAGTGCAGGGATGATTCGATGATGTGGACTATTTATTAAGCTGAGTCTCAGCGATAAAATTGATGATAAAATTTTTAAATCATAGAAGATAGTAGATATCATGCTCTACTTGACTCTTCTAATGGATTGCTTGTTCCGCTGCAGTTAAACTTGATGTCTATTATATTTTATCAGTTTAACACTGTTGAAGGCTAACGATAATTTATTCTGCATTATCTTAGTCATAATATTTCTTACTGGGCTAGTTGAGCTCACTCTTTGCTTTCATTATTCTCTTCAAGAAATGAGAACATAGCCGGGACTAGTTGGGGAACAGAGTGACGGTCCAGATGTTTGCATTAGTAGTCCTCACTATTCTGTGAAATAGTGTGATAATAATTACAATGAGGACTTATTTTGAGTTTGAATACTGTCTAGAAGATAATATTTGTATTAAAACTCACAACTTATGTTTTGTCGTATTCTACACGACACTTAACAGTTGTATGAATTAAGTTTGTATTTGAAGTTTGTACCATGTATTTGGCAACTCAGAATGGGTGATGTGCACCTATTTTGGGGGCGTCACACCAAGCCTCACATTTCTAGGTTCCAATGAAAACCAAGGATGTTCTAAGTTGAAATATTTCCAAGCCTGCCCATCTGTGGTGTGACGCCCCCAAATTCGGGTATCTTCCAACTTGGCTAAGATATGGTGCTACGGTCTTTCTGATTCACACATACATTCAATTGAAATGCCTCAAAAAACGAATATGTCTTATATATATTCCAAAACAATATTCCCTTCCCAGGTTCTTTATAACCAATACATAAGTTCTTTGTCATAATATCAAATATATTACAACATTAAACCTATCTTTATTACATGAGCAGTTCAACGATACGCCTTAGCCTTTCCCTTATCTTTCTGGGATCCTTGATGCATTAGGTCTTATTTGCATTCATATGGTTCAAGCAAGAGTAAGCATAACTAGCTCAGCAAGTATGATAATTCCAATTAAATAGCATGTTTGAAACATAGGAATTGTATATCTTCAATAACTGAATAATAGTTACGAAGTACTATCGATAATTCAAAATAACACTTCTTTTCCTTCAAAATGTTTCACAATGAATAATATTCAGTAAAACATCAATTCCGGTCCAAGACCATGAGCATTTCATACTTTTCATACTTTCTTTGAAAAGGAGAACCTGACACTAAGTCCGTAAGCCCGACATATCTTACGAGCACGTCTAGGTGATCAGCCTATAGTACTCTATGTTGATCCACACTACATTCTTTAAACATATGTACGTTTAAGTTGTGGCAACCTCACGTGCCTGTCGTTTGACGACAAAATATTTTAGAATACTCAGTCTTCATTTGAAAACCACACCAACATAGTTTGGTAAAACATTGATAGTACTTTGATAGATTATAAGAAATCCAGCATATTGTAAGTCTAGTCGAAAGAATTAGCTTTGACTTCATCATACATCAATTCATGCGTAAGAATACATGAATCACAAAGCTTGTCCAGATTGAACTAAAACAAAGGTTAGAACACTTGCCTTCAGCGTCTGCTATGGTATAATTATTTTCTTTTAAGTCTTTAAGTCTCTACAATACAGAACCACATAACATACCATATTAGGTCATAATCAGATATGTATGGTATCTAACATATCTTACCCTTCTTCTCAATCTAATAATGTATTAGATTCATTATTATTGGTTCCGGCTTATCACATTACATTGTTCTTACATTCAATTAATCTTTTATCGACCTTCAGTTGTAATACCTAAGGTCTTTAACATCAATTAAGAATGTTACTTCAAGTTCCTTAAAATTGTACTTCACTACTAACTATATGTCTTTATTTTTATCTTCATAATCATTCTTTTCTATACAAACCCTAAGGCTGGCGCTGCGGCGCCATCTTCCCTTTCTTAATCTGCGCTGCGACGCCAAACTTCAGTGGCTTTCATTCGAACTCGGCGCTGCGGCTCGAGTCATAGCATTATGTGTCACGTTGCGGCGCCACCTATTTGGCCTTGGGCTGGCGCCGCGGCGCCAGCTCTGTGCACCAGGAAATGTTTACAGACTTTTAATTTTGTGAACTTCCCAGACTCCAAATTTGATCATTTTAAGTCCGAATTGGCTCGTTCAAAATCCATTAGCTCACAAATCATATACTCTACGTGTTCATGCAATAATTTTACATTTTCAACTTCGTTAACTCAAAATTCACCTATGAGTTCATTTTTAACGAAAACGATAAACATTCGTTTCTTCGTTCTAAGTCGGAATTCGGTCATATTTCAGTCCACAACTCTATAATGCCAAATAAGACTTGTTCCCATTGAAAACCAACGTTTCCGAGCTTAATATCAAAATTCAACTTCCATTCTGAGAATTTTACGAATTCGACGATTATCGTCCAATCGTGTGAATTCTGGCATACCTTTTTTACTTATGATTTGTTCATTGTTTCAAATGGATTCTATCCATCATATTGACATCTTAACCTCCTCATTTCATTAACTTATTTTCATGGTAAGTTATTACTTATTCTTCATGAGCTTATAACTTATCAAAGTATAAACTACATATAATTTCATTTCTCATGCCTTATGATAGATTATGTCTTCTAACCATCATTCTTTCATCCTTTTATCATACTAACTTCATTCATGTAAACATGTTACAAGTCTTACAAGTTCTTTTTTAGTTAATAGCTTATCTATGAATAAAGTGCTTATTCACGGCTTATTAAAACTTAAGTCCTTAGATTAACCATTTTCTTTACTTTTTAACATACATGTACCACCATTCATCACTTCTCTATCAAGCTATTATGGAAAAGTTGGAAGATTATTGGACAAGAGTTTGACCCTTGATGATCAAGCTTGTTCTTCTTCTTTTCTAATAATGGAAGTCTAGCATATTCTTGCTTATTCTCTCTAAAAAATAAGTTGAAAGTGTTGGATGAAAGTTAACAACCAACAAATGAAAACCAAACTCTCTTATTTATAGGAAAACCAAGGTTAGGGTAGTTTAGTCATTTAGGCCATCCCACCTCCTTAATCAAACCTCCTTACTATTCATTACTTACTTACTAAGTTATCTTGCTCATTACACTAATTACTTGGCCATCAAATAAAGTTCTTGGTCACCAAGATTAACCATATTATCATGGGTTGCCCCATGGGTCACCCTAATCCATTGGATCTTAATTTGGGCTTAATTCAATTTGCTTAACTTTTGCTTTTGGGCTTACATTAAAATACTTTGGGCTTTACATTAACTAACACATGGACTTTAACTATAGTTTACATTGGGCTTAACACAATCCCAATTAAACTATACACTTCCTACTCAATCATACTAGTTCATTTCATTTGGCTAAAAGCCTTATAACTTATTGTTTACGTAATATTCTCGTATTCTAACTCGTATACTAATTCATAATATACGATATACCATCATTCATACATACTCATATAATACATCGTATCATACTCGTATTCATTACCTCGTACAATACATATGTATCATACGATCATCACATTAGCTTCTAACGCTTTATTTTCCCTAACGTTCTCAAATTAAGTCCGCATACGAAAAATTATGTTTTCCATACTTGAATTATTATTACATATTCCATCTCACCTCGATATTCTATCGTTACGTATTTCTCGAAAGTTCAAAAATAATTCCCAAGCAGAAATCGATGAATAGTGTTTTTTCAGAAAATTTCTCATAAAGCTTTTATTTTTGTCTTGGAAATTCAAACACTTTAATTCCTTCACGTAGTTAAAATACTATGACTTTTCGACGTTTCTAGGTTATAGAATGACATTTATCTTACTAACACATAATATTAACAAATAATATAATTTTATTCTTTATTTAATTAAATAAAATTATTTTACAATGGATCCGAATTTCTCGGTCGTTACACTATTCCCCCCTTATAAAGATTCTGTCCCCAGAATCTCGTCTTACATTACGCAAACAACTGAGGGTAATCCTTCCTTATCTTTTCTTCCAATTCCCACGTCGATTCTTCGACATCGTGGTTCTTCCATAACACCTTCACGGAAGGTATAACCTCTTTCCGCAGAACTTACTCTTTTCTATTGATGATCTGAATTGGCAACTCTTCGTACGTTAAGTCCATCTCAATATGAATAGGCTCATACTCTATTACGTGCTTAATCAGGCTTATAAGGACGTAACACAGATACATGAAACACGTTATGTATTCGTTCTAGGTCTAGAGGTAACGCTACTATATAAACTACCTCGCCTACCCATTTTAACACTTCAAAAGGTCCTATAAATCTTGGACTTAAATTCCCCTTCTTTCCAAAGCGTATCTTTCCTTTCCAGGGAGATACTTTCAGAAATACATACGAGCCTACCTCAAACTCCCTATTCACTCGATGCGAGTCCGCATACTTCTTCTGTCTGTCTTGAGCTGCTACGAGACGCATCCGTATCAACTTCACTACACCCGTTGTTTGTTGAACCAATTCTGGTCCAAGCATTCGGCGTTCTCCCACTTCGTCCCAACACAACGGTGTTTTGCACTTTCTTCCGTATAAAGCTTCGTAAGGTGGCATGCATATGCTTGCATGATAACTATTATTATACGCAAACTTGACTAACGGTAGATGATCATCCCAACTACCCTTGAAATCCATGATGCAAGATCTCAACATATCTTCTAACGTCTGAATTGTCCTCTCGCTCTCCCTATTAGTTTGTGGATGATAAGACGTACTCAACTTCAGCTGCGTTCCTTACTGCTCTTGCAGACTCCTCCAAAAGTACGACGTGAATCATGGATCATGATCTGACACAATCGAAACTGGTACTCGATGTCTGGAAATGACTTCCTTAACATAAATTTTAGCTAATTGATCTAAGATATACTTAACCCTTATTGGCAAAAAGTGAGCCGACTTTGTCAATTGGTTCACTATTACCCAAATCACATCATACCCTTTCGTTGTAGTCGTAAGTCCTACCACAAAGTCCATCGTGATATGCTCCCACTTCCACTCCAGAATTTCCAATGACTGTAACAAGCCACTTGGTCATTGATGTTTGGCCTTAACTTTATGAAAAGTTAAGCACCTACTCAGATACTCGACTATTTCTCTCTTTATGTTCGACCACCAAAAACTCTGTCGAATGTCTTGATACATCTTAGTACTACCAAGATGAATCGAGTACCTCAAACTATGAGCTTCTTGTAATACTTGCTCCTTTAATTCCGTCTCATTCGGAACCCAAATTCTTCCTTTAAATCTTATTAATCCCTCATTATCAAGACTATACTTTATATCTTTTTCATTGGTTAACCGCTTCTTTATCTGGTCACACTCATCAGTTTTGAGCTGCACCTCCTTGACTCTCTCTACGATGGTAGATTGGATCTCCATCGCAAACAGTTTTTGTCCCGATTCACTCGGCAACTTCACCTCTATCTCCATCCTAGCCATCTCTGTTATTAACTCAGTTTGAGCCGTTAACATAGACAACCTCTCCCGACCCTTCCCACTTAAGGCATCGGTAACTACATTGGCTTTTCCAGGGTGATATAGGATTTCATAGTCATAATCCTTTATCAACTCCAGCCATCTCCTCTGTCTCATATTCAACTCCTTCTGTGTGAAGATATATTTTAGACTCTTATGGTCCATGTATATCTCACATTTCTTTTCGTAAAGATAATGTCTCCATATCTTTAAGGCAAACACTACCGCGGCCAGTTCCAGATCATGAGTAGGGTAAACTTTCTCATAACCCTTCAACTGCCTTGATGCATATACAATGACCTTGCCATACTGCATGATCACACAACTAAGTCCTTTATGTGAAGCATCGCTATAAACTTCAATATTTCCTGTGTCATCGGGTAATGACAAAACAAGCGCCTCACTTAACCTCTTCTTCAGTTCTTGAAAATTGTCCTCGTATTTCTCAGTCCACGCGTATTTCACCATCTTCCTTGTCAAGTTAGTCAATGGAGTAGCTATCTTTGAAAAATCATGGATGAATCTCCGATAGTAACCCGCTAACCCTAGTAAACTTCATACCTCAGTTGGCGTTTTTAGTTGTTCCCAATTCATCACAGCTTCCACCTTCGCTGGATCTACTGAAATCCCTTCATGGTCAATGACATGGCCTAAAAATTGTACCCTCTCTAGCCAATATTCAGACTTAGTGAACTTCGCATATAACTTCTCCTTCCGCAGTGTCTCCAATACTATTCTTAGGTGTTCAGCATGATCTTCTGGCGTCTTAGAATATACTAGAATATCATCGATAAACACCACGATGAACTTGTCCAAATATTGCTTGAACACTCTGTTCATCATATCCATAAATGCAGCTAGTGCATTAGTTAACCCAAATGACATCACCAAAAACTCGTAATGGCCATAATGAGTCCTGAATGTCGTCTTTGGTACATCCTCCTTCCTAACCTTCAACTGATGATACCCCGTCCTCAAATCTATTTTAGAAAAATACTTTGCCCCTTTCAACTAATCAAAAAGATCATCGATCTTGAGCAATGGGTATTTATTCTTTATCGTCAACTTGTTCAACTCTCGATAGTCGATACAAAGTCTTAACGATCTGTCCATCTTCTTGACAAACAGTACAGGTGCTCCCCACGATGAAACACTCAGTTGAATGTACTTCGTATCCAACAGTTCTTGAAACTGAACCATTAACTCCTTCATCTCTACAGGCGCCATACGGTACGGTGCCCTTGAAACTGGTGGCGCTCCTGGCACAATGTCTATTACGAACTCGGTCTCCCTATCCGGTGGAAGACCCGGTAATTCACTTGGAAATACATTCGTATATTCTTTAACTATAGGTATTTGTTCCATGGTCGCTCCCACTCTCTAGGTATCAACAACATGGCACAGATAACCTACACACCCCTTCCTCAACAATTTCCTAGTTTGTGTCATCGTAAGATAACACGAATGTCCCGGCGATTTATTACCGTAAAATATTACATGTGGTTGTCTCAACATTCTAATATTCACACATTTCTTTTGACAATCTATAATTTCCCCATGGTTAAACAACCAATCCATTCCGAGAATTACATCGAATTCTCCTAACTTTATCGGTATCAAATCTACCGATAATTTACAACCCCGTATGTCCACGCAACAACTCCTATGAATATCTTCAACATGAATGATCTCTTCATTTGCTACCTTAATATTTAAAGGTATAGGCAACTTTTCGGGAAATAATCCTAATCGTCTAGCAAAATCACATGCTATGAAAGAACAAGTAGCTTTAAGAAAAAAAAGAGTAAGCATTTAGGTCGTTGATCGGAATAATACACCGTGATTCGTTCCCTAATGAAGCGCATCTTGATTTGATCATATTAAAGGCATGCAGGCCATCGGCCTACCATACTTATTTGGACCACCAATAGCTAACTTACCGCTATTAGCGCCTTTATTCCCGTCCGTCCCCTTCTTTGGGCAGTTCTTTGCTATGTGGTCAGTTGACCCACATACAAAGTGTGACACCCCCAAAATAGGTATACAACACCCATTCTGAGTCGCCAAATACATGGTACAGAAAGCAAACTACAACTTCAATAATACAATTGTCGTGCAAAATACGACAACACATACTGTGAGTTTAAATACAAATATTATCTTCTACACAATATCCACACTCAAATAAGTCCTCTTTACAATTATTCATAGACTATTTTACAGAAATAGTGAGGACTATTAAAACATCTTTCTAGAACCATCACTCCATATCCCGACTAGATCCTGCTATGTTCTCACCTCCTGAGAAGAAAAATGGAACAAAAAGGAAAAGGGTGAGCTCAACTAGCCCAGCAAAGAATATTTTGACTAAGATCATATACAACAAATTATTATTAGTCTTCAACAGGGAAAAAACTGATAAAATATAATAGACAACAAGTTTTACATCAACAATTGCAGCGGAAACAACAATCCATTAGAAGAGTCATGTAGAGAATGAATTCTACTATATTCTAAGATTTAAAAGTCCATCATCAATATTTTATCCCTGTGACATCAATCAATATACATCTTGAATCAAATATTCATCTTTGCACTACAGGCCAAAGATATTCATTTGTATCACCAGTTGGTCATGTTCATCTCAACACCTGTTCATCTTTGCACTACGGGCCAAAGATATTCATCAGTTAATCATTCATCTTTGCACTAAATGCCAAAGATATTTAGTAATATCATCATTTAGGACTGACGATGATGAAAAATATCTTAAAGAAAACGAATCCAGTGAGATAAAAGAACAAATATTAGGGATTCGTATTACAGTTTATCCAAGTTCAATAATACTCCATAATAACCAATTGTGAAGAAGAATTTAAAAATAAAGATCAAAACATAGATACAATCAAAGATAGTAACCATAATAGACATCTTGGATAAAAAGGAAAATTTTCATTTTTAGATGAATAGTGTAAATATTCGTGAATAGTGCCGATATCGTGAATAGTGCCAGTATCGTGAATAGTAAACTCAGATATAAAAAGTTCCAAATTTGATAAAAGTTCGGACTAATATTTTGGCATAATGATATTGAAAGAAATAATATCATTTACTGAAGAAAATAACATCCTTACCTCAAAATAATTGGTGCTTGACGATCGGAATATCGGATAGAAAGCCGAAGGAAACTTATAAATGAAGCGCAACTCACAAAGTATCTAAATACTCACAAATACGCTCGACAATATAGAGGGAAAGAAAACTTATTTCTGGTGTGATTTTCAATTCTAACCTAAGCATCTATTTATAGGAAAATGCTAGAACGCCATAAGAGACTAAATTAATAAAATAATATATTTCTTTTTCTTCATTCCACACACACCTTTGAACACAAGCTAGCTAGCCATTCTTGAAAAAAATCTCAGCAGCCCACATGTTTTAAAAATCAAAAGTGGATCCCACCCAATTTTAATAAAAATCATTTTATTTTCCGAAACTTTAGTAATTCATAGAAAATAACTCGTTTATCAAAAAAATACGAATTTTATGTCCATTCCACACAAAATCGAATTCTCTACAACTTTGTAGAAGAAAGTTTTTCCAAATTCCAAACAAAAAATATCCGAAATCCACAAACGGATGATTTTCAACACCTTTAAAAATCCATAACAAATCATTCGTTCATTTTTAACGGTTCAAAATTTGTAACGGTTCAAAATTTGTGGATATATACTCGACTTATATATGTATAACATATCCAAAAATCACAACGATCCAACGGTCGGATTAAAATTATAATTCACACAGTAGAGCTTTAAGAACACCGATTTGATCTTTTAATACCTCCAATCCGACAAAATATTGATAAAACACCTCAACATTAATTCCTTCATTTATAACCACAATAAATATATCCATCATTTATATCCGCATAAAATAAATATTTCCTTATCATATAAATCAATAATTAATTATTCACAAATAATATTACAGAATCACAATAATGACAACCAGGCAGTTCCCAGGAAAGAGGGGTCTTTCCGATAAGGATTTCTTTTTACCGGCGCGCAATTAGGTGACCAAACCTCTCCTTGACAGAACTTTCTAGACATTGCCAATAATTCTATCTAATAATATTATTCAAATAATACGAATTATTGATCTGATAATGGGAAATACTGTGCGGTGATAATTATTGAAACCACAATAATATAAAATATCAACACACAAGAATTCTTCGTCAATAAAATAAAATATTGAGCGATAATTACCGTGTAACAATTATTGAGTAGTGCCTTCTTACGTAAGAATCAATAATTCAATAATCTTGCAGGTAAATCAGGTGTGCTTCTTTGTGCAACCACGCGTATTACTGTATTTTAACCACCGGGTATTCCAACAGTGTTAACGGTAATAATTACGCCGTTATTTATAAAAACTCTAACTTTGTCGTTTTCTTCATCCGACAGTTATTCCGTTATGGGGCCCACAAATGGTTGCGCCGTCGTACGAATATTCCCCAACAACAAGAATATTCCACGACCAAACGAATATTCCCCGACAAAAATGAATATTTTATAACCACTTGCTTATTTTGCAAAATTTGCACATTTCACTCATAACCAAAGTATTATATCAAATTAACACCTTATTATTCACAGTAATAAATAAAGGAAATTCGATTTTATTTATAATAAGTTGGGGTCTTACAACCTCCCCTCCTTATGAAATTTCGTCCTCGAAATTTGAAATTGACGTACGTACCTGGTGTTTCGAAAAGGTGAGGATACCTCGCTTTTATTTCTGATTCCAACTCCCAGGTCATTTCTTCAATATCATGGTTTCTCCACAAAACTTTAACTTGTGGTATAACCTTCGTGCGTAGGACATTCTCTTTCATATCCAAGATCTTAACAGGTACCTCCTCGTATGTTAAACTTTGGCTATCTCGTCTGGTTATAACTCAATAATGTGGTTCGGGTCTTTCACATATTTTCGGAGCAAAGATATGTGAAAAACATTATGAACACGAGACATGCTTGGAGGTAATGCGAGTCTATAGGCCACATTTCCTATTCGGTCAAGAATCTCAAATGGACCAACAAATCTTGGATTGAGCTTTCCTCTCTTCCCAAATCTTGTAACTCCCTTCTATGGAGCAATACGTAACAATACATGATCCCCAATATTAAATTCCACATCCTTTCAATGAAGATCCGCATAACTCTTTTGTCGATCCTGTGCCATTTGTATACGTTGTCGAATCGTTTGGATCTTCTCTGTAGTTATGCGTACCAATTCTGGTCCTAATAATGTTGCTTCACCCACCTCATCCCAGCATACTGGAGAGCGACACTTTCGTCCATACAATGCCTCAAATGGAGCCACACCTATACTTGCCTGATAACTGTTGTTGTAGGAGAATTCCACCAGTGGCAAGTACTTATCCCAACTTCCTTTGAAATCTAGGACACAGAGTCTTAATAGATCTTGAGGGTTTGAATAGTCCCTTCAGATTGCCGTCTGGTTTGAGGATGGTATCTTTGGCCAATCGTAAATCCATGCCCATAGCTTTCTGCAAGCTAACCTAAAATGTTGAAGTGAATCTTGGGTCACGATCCGAAACTATGGATATTTGCATGACATGCAATCTCACAATCTCATTCACGTACATACTAGCAAGACGTTCAAGGGAATAAGTTTCCCGTATAGGCAAGAAATGGGAAGACTTGGTTATTCTATCAACAATAACCCAAATCGCATCTATGCCTTGAGAAACCTTGGGAAGACCCATAACGAAATCCTTAGTAATGTGTTCTCACTTCCATGTCAGAATCTCAAGTGGTTTCAATGGACCCTTTGGCACTTGATGCTCCGCTTTTACACGTTAACAAGTTAAACACCTCGAGATAAACTCCACGACCTCTCTCTTTATATTGCTCCACCAAAATGTATGTCGAAGATCATGATACATTTTGGTACTCCCAGGATGGATTGCAAACGGTTTGTTGTGTTCCTCCATCATAATTATATGCTTCAAGTCAGAATCATTAGGAACACAAAGTCTGGAGTTGACTCGAAGTATTCCTTCTTCATCGATTCTAGCTTCTGGAATAGCACCTTCTTACACTTTCTTCTTCATACGCATCAGCTCCATGTCCGTAGCTTGAGCATACTTAACTTTATCGATTAAAGTCGGTTCTACTCGTATGTTTGATATCATCACGTGGGTACTTGGAGCCTTTACCTCTATCTCCATCCTTTGCAAGTCATACAAAATGGACTTTTGTGTTAACAACATTGCACTCGTACCCGCATATGATCTTCTACTCAATGCGTCAGCTACCACGTTTTCTTTTCCAGGATGGTATTGAATGGTATGATCGTAATCTTTCAACAGCTCGAGCCAATGTCATTGACGCATGTTGAGTTCCTTTTGGGTGAAGAAGTATTTGAGGCTTTTATGATCCGTATAGATCTCCACTTTCTCCACATACAGGTAATGTCTCTAGATTTTCAACACAAAAACGACTACTGCCAACTCTAGATCATGAGTAGGATAATTCCTCTCATATTCTTTGAGTTATCATGAGGCATAAGCTATGACTTCCCATGTTGCATGAGAACACATCCTAACCTTTTGCCTGAAGCATCGCTGTATATAACAAATCCATCCGAACCAGATGGTATTGCCAGAACAGGTGCCGAAATGAGTCTCCTCTTGAGCTCTTGGAAATTCTTCTCGCATTCCTCGCTCCCATACAAATTTTGTATCCTTCCCGAGTCAACTGAGTTAGCAGATAGCGATTCAAGAAAATCCTTCCACGAATCTTGATAATAACTTGACTAAGCCCGAGAAAGCTACGCATTTTGATCACCGACTTGGTTGCTCTAACTTTATATTGCTTCAATCTTCGTTTGGTCAACAGATACTCCATGTTTTGACACCACGTGCCCAAGTAATGCTACTTCTTTAAGCCAGAACTCGCATTTCTTCAGCTTGGCATATAGCTTGTTTTCACGAAGCCTTTCAAGTATCAGCTTCAAATGGTGCTCTTGATCTTCGCAGCTTTTGGAATAGATGAGGATGTCATCAATAAAAACAACAACGAACTGATCCAAATATTCCTTCAATACACGGTTCATTATATCCATGATAGCAGCAGGAGCATTAGTCAATCCAAAAGATATGACTAAGAATTCATAATGCCCGTACCGAGTTCTGAAGGCAGTCTTTGGAATATCCTCCGTTTTAATCTTCAGCTGATGATATCCAGAACGAAGGTCGATTTTTGAAAAGAATTGTCCTCCTTGCAATTGGTCAAACAGGTCATCAATGCGAGGTAGCGGATACCTATTCTTGATGGTGACATGGTTCAATTCTCGATAGTTAATACAAAGTCGCATACTCCCGTCTTTCTTCTTTACGAATAAAATAGGAGCACCCCAAGGAGATGTACTAGGACGAATGAAACCGATGTCTAACAATTCCTGTAGTTGGACTTTTAACTCCTAAAGTTCAATAGGAGTCATTCGATATGGGGTTTTAGAAATGGGTTTTGTACCCGGTTCAAGGTCAATAAAGAATTCAACATCACGTTCTGGGGGTAGACCGAGAAGTTCTTCAAGAAATACATCAGGAAATTCTCTAACAACAGAAATATTATTCAAATCTAACTTGTCTTTGTTCAAATCCATAACATGGGCTAAGAAAGCTTGACATCCGTTTTTCAATAAACGAATAACTTTATGGCTTGATATGATAGTGACTGATTTTAGTGGTTTAGTTGCTTGAATTCGCATAACAGTTTGGTTAGGAATATGAAAACTAACAACCTTACAAAAACAATCAATTTTGGCATGATGAGTGGTTAACCAATCAATTCCTAAAATCACATCAAAAGCAAGTATCTTTAAAGAGATAAGATCCACAGGTAATGTGATGGTGCCAACTTGGATTAAGCAAGATTTATAAATAGTGGATGTAATGAAAGTTTCACATAACAGAGTCTCCACTGATAAATCAAAGTCTAATTTCTCCGGAGTCAAGTTTAAACGTTGAGCACAAGTAGGGGAGATAAAAGAATGTGTAGAACAGGTATCTAGTAAGGTATAAACTTCACAAGAGTTTATGATAAGCTTACCTGTGATCACCTCATTCGGGTTCCTTGCGTTTTAGCCAGTCACGACAAACGCTCTTCCAGGAACCGCTGATTTTGACTTATTTGGGACAGTCTTTGGAGTCACCATCCCCGTTGAACTTGGTTTCATAACTAGACAATCTCTAGCTATATGACCTTCCTTTCCACAGTTATAACACACCTTGAATTGTTGTGGGCGGTTTGGGTTGATGTGTCCCTCTGTCCCGCATTTGTAACACATGATCGGTGCTCGTTCTCCTCCCCTAGAAACGGTTGATGTTTGTGCTGACGTCTTCATGTTATCATTGTTGTACCTTCTCTTTTTGAAATCTCCTCCCAACTCGCTCCTTCTATTATCACGGCCACGATTACCACCAGAGTGGTTACCGCTTTTGTCCGAATGTTTTCCTCCCTGCTGGTTTTCATTGCTCCGATGACCGCTGCTACCGGTATGACCCTGGTTGTGTTCCCTTAGTTGAACATACTCATTATCTCGCTCTAATAATTGAGCCATGTTGACAACATTTGAATACAGAGAAAATTTATGAGAGATAAGATATTGTCGAATCTCGGGTTTTAGACCTCTTAGAAACATCCTTGTCATTCGTTCCTCATTATCTACCAAATGAGGTGCAAACCTGGATAACTCTGCAAATTTTGCCTCGTACTGGGACACCGTCATGTTATTTTGTTCCAGTCTAATAAACTCTACCTCCTTCATATGACGAATACTTTCAAGAAAGTACTTGTCATTGAATAGTTTCTGAAATATTTCCCAAGACATGTTGAGTGCGGCAGGCTGGGTACGCTTCACAGACTCCCACCAGTAGTCTGCCTCACCGCGGAACATAAAGGTGGCGAATAGAACCTTCTGTTCCTCCGTGCATCCCAAGACATCGAATATCTTGGTAATTTGCTTGAGCCACGTTTCCGCCTTGATCGGATCCGGCTTTCCAATAAATTTCAGTGGTCCCAACCCCTTGAAGCGCTTGTGATGTGACAAGTGCACATTGCTATCATTTCCACCAGTATTTTGTGCACGAGTCTCCTAAATCGATTTTGCATGAGTCGCAAAAAGCTCTAAACATTCCATCATTCATCGTTTGCTCGGTAGTGTTGTTTATAGGTGGAATATTGCCTTCCTATTGCACGTTCTCCTGGTTTGTGACTAAAGGTTGTTCCACAGTCTCATACACTCCATTGTTAACGTTCTCAGCTACCATTCTTAAAAGCTGCCATAAAATAAGGGTTAATTAAACAAATTAACATATCACATATTAACCATATGCTCTGACTGACCAACCAAATAACAAATAAACTTAGTCAGGTCATACTAGTGAAGGAATTCCCCGTCTCTTCCCTCCTAGTTCCTGTCTCACATCTCACCGAGGATCATATCCTAAGCTTTGATACCAACCGTGATACCCCCAAAATAGGGTATGACACACCGTTCGAGTCGCCAAATACATGATACGAGAAAACAAACTACAACTTTAATAATACATTTGTCGTGCAAAATCGACAACACACATCTTTGTGAGTTTAAATACAAATATTATCTTCTAGACAATATCCACACTCAAATAAGTCCTCATTACAATTATTCATACACTATTTTACAGAAATAGTAAGGACTGCTAAAACATCTTTCTAGAAACATCACTCCATACCCAAACTAGATCCTGCTTTATGTTCTCACCTCGAGAAGAAAAATGGAACAAAAAGGAAAAGGTGAGCTCAACTAGCCCAGTAAAGAATATTATGACTAATATAATATACAACAAATTATCATTAGTCTTTAACAGGGAAAAATCTGATAAAATATAATATACAACAAGTTTTAGATCAACAATTGCAGCGGAAACAGGAATCCATTAGAAGACTCACGTATAGAATGAATTCTACTTTCTTCTAAGATTTAAAAGTTCATCATCAATATTTTATCCCTATGACATCAATCAATATACATCTTGAATCAAATATTCATTTTTGCACTACAGGCCAAAGATATTCATTTGTATCACCGGTTGGTCATGTTCATCTCACTTTTTGTTCATCTTTGCACTTCTGGGCCAAAGATATTCACCCGATTAATCATTCATCTTTGCTTTCTACGGACCAAAGATATTTGATAATATCATCATTTAGGGTGAGGATGATGAAAAATATCTTAAAAAAAAGCGAATCCGGTGAGATAAAAGAACAAATATTAGGGATTCGTATTACAGTTTATCCAAGTTCAATAATATTCCATAATAACCAATTGTGAAGAAGAATTCAAAAATAAAGATCAAAACATGGATACAATCAAAGATAGTAACTATAATAGACATCTTGGATAAAAATGAAAAATTTTAATTTTTGGTGAATAGTCTTAGTATCGTGAATAGTCAGAGTATCGTGAATAGTAACCCTGAGCACAAAAGTTCCAAATTTGATAAAAAGTTCGGACCAATATTTTAGCATAATGATATTGAAAGAAATAATATCATTTCTGAAGAAAATAACATCCCTTACCTCAAAATAACGGTGATACCGATTGGAATAATATCGGATGAAAGTCAAAGGAAACTTTATCTTAGAACAACAACTCTCAAAGTATCTAAATACTCACAAAAATAAACAAACAATATAGAGAAAGAAAACTTGTTTACGGTGTGATTTTCAATTCTAACCCAAGCATCTATTTATAGGAAAATGTTAGAGCGCCATAAGAGACTAAATTAATAAAATAATATATTTTTTTTTCTTCATTCCCACACACCTTTGAACACAAGCTAGCTTGACCATTCTAAAAAAAAAAGAAATGACCCACATGTTTTAAAAATCAAAAGTGGATCCCACCCAATTTTAATAAAAATTATTTTATTTTCCGAAACTTCAGTAATTCATAAAAAATAGCTCGTTTATCAAAAAAATACGAATTTTATGTCCATTCCACACAAAATCAAATTATCTACAACTTTGTAGAAGAAAGTTTTTCCAAATTCCAAACAGAAAATATCCGAAATTCACAAACGGATGATTTTCAACACCTCTAAAAATCCATAACAAATCATTCGTTCATTTTTAACGGTTCAAAATTTGTGGATATACACTCTACTTAAATATGTATAACATATCCAAAAATCACAACGATCCAACGGTCGGATTAAAATTATAACTCACATAGTAGAGCTTTAAGAACACCGATTTGATCTTTTAATACCTCCAATCTGACAAAATAATGATAAAACACCTCAACATTAATTCCTTCATTTATAACCACAATAAATATATCCATCATTTATATCCGCATAAAATAAATATTTCCTTATCATATAAATCAATAATTAATTATTCACAAATAATATTACAGAATCACAATAATGATAATCAAGCAGTTCGCAGGAAAGAGGGGGCTTTCCGATAATGATTTCTCCTTACTGGCGCGCAATTAGGTGACCAAACCTCTCCTTGACAGAACTTTCTAGACATTGCCAATAATGCTATCTAATAATATTATTCAAATAATATGAATTATTGATCCGATAATGAGAAATCTTTGTGCGGTGACAATTATTGAAACCACAATAATATAAAATATCAAATGACAATTATTGAATCAATAAAATAAAATATTGAGCATTAATTCTCGTAACAATTATTGAGTAGTGCCTTCTTACGTAAGAATCAATAATTCAACAATATTGTGCAATACCGTGTGCTACTATGCAACCACGCGTATGACTGTATTTTAACCACCGGGTATTCCAACAGTTTTAATGGTAACAATTACGCCGTTATTTATAAAAACTCAAACTTTGTCGTTTTCTTCATCTGACAGTTATTCCGTTATGGGGCCCACAAATGGTTGCGCCGTCGTACGAATATTCCCCGACAACAAGAATATTCCACTACCAAATTAATATTCTCCGAAAAAAATGAATATTTTATAACCACTTGCTTATTTTGCAAAATTTGCACATTTCACCTATAACCAAAGTATTATATCAAATTAACACCTTATTATTCACAATAATAAATAGAGGAAATTCGATTTTATTTATAATAAGTTGGGGTCTTACACAAAGCATCCGTGATTCTTCTTTGGACTTGGACAGTTAGGCAAAATGTGCCCCTCCTTTCCACAGTTGTAGCATACAGCCTTCCCCTTGAGACAAACTCCTAAGTGAGTCTTCGCACAGGTCTTGCAGGCCTCCATCCTTCTCTTCGGATCTCTTTGCTTTACTCCGGTATTCCCAGAGTTAAATTCTTTCCTCTTCTGTCCTTCGCCACTCCCACTGGCTCCCTCGACCTTCACTCCCCCATCGACATTTCCCTTATTCTTCTTATCCTTGTGGTACTAGCTCAAAGCCTTGCTTCCACCTTCGGCGATTATCGCCTTCTCTAGTATGGTCCTAAAGGAAGTACTATCAAACACAGATACCCAGTTATAGAGCCAGGGTTTCAAGCCCTACTAGAACCGTTGAGCTTTTCTAACCTCAGTGTCCACTTGGTGTGGAACAAACCTCACCAGTTCATTAAACTTGGCAGCATATTGGGGAACCGTCATTTCCCCTTATTTCAAATCAAGAAACCGCATTTCCATCCTGCCATACATACTCGTGGGAAAGTAGTTCTCGAAGAATATCTCCTTGAACCTCACCCATGTTAAGTTCTCTATACCAGCTCAAGCCTGGTTAGCTTCCCACCAAAAATTGGCTTCCCCCTTCATCATATAGGTTGCAAAGGCAACCTTCTGGCTCTCATCGACATTTGCTATAACAAATGCCTTCTCAATTTTTTTCACCCAAGTTTGGGCTTCTATTGGGTCCGTAGTTCCTTTGAATTCCAGCAGACCGACACTCTTAAAATCTTTAAAAGTAGTAGCTCGTACTACTCCAGGATTTACGGGGATATTAGCCCCATTTCTATTAAACGCTGCTGTTAATAAGTTAACAAATTCCTACATTGGGTTTACCGGACCTCCCTCCGGTTGATTTTCATTAGCTTCTTGATTACGTTATCTCCTTCTTGGCGACATTTTACTGTTACAATAAACAACACATTTCGTTATTATTCGCTTCCTTTAAGTTAATTATTATTCAAGATTTAACAATAACTTCAACATTCATTACTCGATATGTTCCGAAAAAGGCTTATACTGATTCATTCCTTGAAGTATAATACTACATTGTTTACATTACACAGCCTAAACAACCTGTTATTCGAATTTAAGGAACCAGACAATTGAAGTCAAACTCTTTCATATCAAGCCATAAAGTCATTTGTTTATTGCATAACAGATGTCAAGCTTTCTTAGCCATGTTATGGACTTGAACAAAAATACGTCAGATTTGAATGATATTTTTGTTGTTAGTAAATTTCCTGACGTATTTCCTGAAAAAATTCCTGGCCTACTCCCAGAGCGTGATTTTGAATTTTGTATCGACTTTGAACCCGGTACAAAACCCATTTCTAAAATCTCATATCGAATGGTTCCTATTGAACTTCAGGAGTTAAAAACCCAACTATAGAAGTTGATAATCGAGCCTCTATCTGGTGACTTCTTTTGTGGAATGCACCGAAGCCAGACTCTCCATAGGGGACGCCATATTCGTGAGATAGTAAACTGATAGGTGTCATTGTGACGTGCTATCCAAGGTTGGGATATGAGTCACAGTTGAGAACAACCTAAGTCGGTAATCGAAATACGTAGCTTTCTAGGCTTAGTTGGTTTTTATCGGGGATTCGTTGAAGGATATTCTTGAATCGCTATTCCATTAACGCAGCTGACTCATAGAGATACAAAATTTGAATGGAGCGAGAAATGTGAGAAGAGCTTCTAAGAACTCAACATGCGGCAACGACGTTGGCTCGAGCTGTTGAAAGATTACGACCATACCATTCAATACCATCCTGGAAAAAACGGACGTGGTAGCTGACGCGTTGAGTAAAAGATTGTATGCGTTTACGAGTGCGATATTGTTAACACAAAGACCCATTTCGTATGACTTATAGAAGATAGAGATAAAGTTAAATATTCCAAGAACCTGCGTGAAGATAACGAATATACGATTAGAATCGACTTTAATCAATAAATTTAAAGTTGCTCAAGCTACAGACTTGGAGTTGATGAATATGAAGAAGGAGGTACAAGAAGTTGTTATTCCAAAAGCGAGAATCGGAGATGTGAGGAAAGGTCAAACCTTTGATTTATTAGTCCATTTGAGATCCCCGATCGAATAGGAACTGTGGCCTATAGACTCTTTTTACCGCCAAGTATGACGCGTGTTCATAACATTTTTCACGTATCGATGTTACGTAAATATGTGGACAATCGGAACCATGTTATTGAGTTAGAACCGGACGAGATAGCCGAAGACTTAACGTATAAAGAGGTACCTGTCAAGATTTTGGATATGAAGGAGCATGTCCTACGCACGAAGGTCATACCACAGGTTAAAGTTTTATGGAGAAACCATGCTATTGAGGAAATGACCTGGGAGTTGAAAACAGAAATGAAAGCGAGGTATCCTCATCTTTTTGAAACACCAGGTACGTACGTCAATTTTGAGGACGAAATTTCATAAGGAGGGGAGGTTGTAAGACCCTAAATTATTAATAAATGAAATTTAATTCCTCTATTTATTATTTTGAAATAGTAAGGGTTGATTTGATTAATGTGGTTAGTTATGGGTAAAATGCGCAAATATTTTAAATAAGCAAGTGGTTATAAATTACTCATTGTTGTCAGGGAATATTCGTTTGGTCGTGGAATATTCTTACTGTCGGGGAATTTTCGTACGACGGCGCAACCTTGTGTGGGCCCATAACGAAAAGCGATTGGATGAAGAAAACCACAAGTATAAGTTGTTTATAAATAATATGGTAGCTTGATTATTGCAGATTATCTTGTTGGAATACCCGTTGGTTAAAAAAGCGATGTCTGGCGTTGTTGCACAAAGAAGCACGGTATTGCACCAATTATTGATTCTTACGTAAAGAAGACACTTACTCAATAATTGTTACGATAATTCTTATTCGATTATTTTATTTTATTGATTCAATAATTCTTTGCGTTGATATTTTATATTCTTTCGTTGTTTCAATAATTGTCACTACACAAGATTTTCCATTATCGAAGCAATAACTCATATTATCCGAATAATATTATTAGAAAACATTATTGCAATGTCTAGAAAGTTCGCTCTAAGGAGAGGTTTGGTCACCTAATTGCACCAAGAAGGAGAAATTCTTATCGAAAGCCCCTCTTTCTGGAACTACTTTGGTTGCCGATCTTTGTGATTCTGTAATATTATTTGTGAATAATTAATTATTGATTTATATGATGAGGAAAATATTGATTTTATGTGGATATAGATGGAGAAAATTTTTAAAGTGACAATTGTTAAAATTGATATTTTATCTTTTACGATAAAATAATATTTTATTATATTATTATAATATAATAATGGTGATATTTTTATAATGAATGTGGGATATATGAGTATATGAGGAGGAAGATTATTTTTTTGTTGCAAAAGTTGTTTAAAACATGTTGGTGGACTCATTTCTTGACTGAAATTTAATTATAGCAAGTAAAATCGTCCGTATGTGGATTTCGGTCAATTTCTGTTTGTAATTTGGAAAATCGTTCTTCTGAAAAGTTGTAGAGAATTGAATTTCCTATAAAAACTCGCGAGATTCGAATTTTCTGATAAATGGGCTATTTATTATGAATTATTGAAGTTTCGAAGTTCCGAAATATTTGATTTTTGGAAGTTTTAATTATTTTTTATATGAAAAACGTTTTTGTCATTAATTGTGGGTCTTGCATGTGATGTAGTTGCTGAAATCAAATTTCAAAGTGGGCGTAGGAATTTGTTTTATATATAATATTGTTATATTAAATTTTCTACTTTGGTGTTCTAAGCAATTTCTTATAAATAGAGTGCTTAGGTTAGAATTGAAAATCACACCAGAAACTGAAGTTTTCTCTCTCTTTCTCTCTCGATATATTGAGTGTATTTTTGTGAGTATCTTAGTACTTTGAGTATTGCTATACGGTGCAAGTTCTTTCAGCACTATATCCAGTCAGAAGTACTATCCTTTTGAGGTAAGGGAGATTATTTTCTTCATAAATGATATTATTTCTTCAATATCATTATGCCGAAATATTGGTTTGAATTTTTATAAAATTTGAAACTTTTTCATGTTGGGGTTACTATTAACGAGTACTATTCACGAAGCATGATGATCTTTTTTGTGAAATTTCTATCTTTTAGTGTCGGAGTTACTATTCACGTATACGACACTATTCACGTATACGACACTATTCACGAATAAGGCACTATTAACAGAAAAATTAAATTTTTCGTTTTTTGTCCAAAATATCTATTATGGATACTAGGTTTGATTGTATCCATGTTTTGATCATTCTTGAATTTTACTCCACTCTGATTACTTATGAAGTATTTTTAAACTTGGATTGTGTAAAGTACGAATCCTTAATATTTATTCTTTTATTTCACTGGATTCATTTTCTTTAAAATATTTTTCATCATCCTCAGTCCTAAATGATGATATAACTGAATATCTTTGGCCCGTAGTGCAAAGATGAACATGTGTTTAGATGAACATGACCAACTGGTGAATATCTTTGGCCTGTAGTGCAAAGATGAATATTTGATTTATGATGTATATTGATTGATGTTACAGGGATAAAATATCGATGATGAACTTTTAAATTCATAGATGATAGTAGATTTCATTCTCTACTTAACTCTTCTAATGAATTGTTGTTTCATTATGATTGTTGATCTAAAACTTGTTGTCTATTGTATTCTATCAGATTTTTCCCTGTTGAAGACTAAGGATAATGTATTGTACATTATCTTAGTCATAATATTCTTTACTGGGCTAGTTGAGCTCACCCTTTTGCTTTTTGTTCCATTTTTCTTATCAGAGAGCGAGAATATAAGCGGGAACTAGTACTGGGTGTGGAGTAATGGTTCAAGGCAGTTGTTTTAGTAGTCCTCACTATTTTGTAAAATAGTGTATCAATAATTGTAATGAGAACTTATTTGAGTGTGGATATCGTCTAGAAGACAATATTTGTTTTTAAACTTACAGTTTATGTGTTGTCGTATTTTGCACGACAATTGTATTAATGAAGTTGTAGTTGTTTCTATACCATGTATTTGGCGACTCAGAATGGGTGATGTATACCTATTTTGGGGGCGTCACAGTTGGTATCAGAGCTTAGGTATATGGTATCTGGCGGAGATCGGGGAATAGAACTAGGAGGGGAGAGACGAGTAAATCCTTCGCTAGTGTGTCCTACCTAAGCTTATTTGTTCGTCAGTCATAATATAGGGGTATTATGTGATTTGTTAATTTGTTTAATTAACCCTTGTTTTATGGCAATATTTAAGAATGTCGACTGAGAATGTTAACAGTGGAGTAAATGAGACCGTGGAGACACCTTTGCTCACTAACGAGGAGAACGTGCAACAGGCTGGCAATGTTCCTCCTGTGAACAACACCACTGAGCAGATGACGAACGATGGTATGTTTAGGAACTTTCTAGAATTAATGCAAAACCAAACGAGAAAGACTACTGTTCAAAATGCAGGTAAAAACACTGGCAACTCACGAATGGTCACCGCTAAGAAGTTCAAGGAGTTGGGACCGCCGGAGTTTTTGGAAAAGCCAGAACCACTTACGGCAGAGACGTGGATAAAGCAGATCACTAAGATATTTGATGTCTTAGGATGCTCAGAGGAGCAAAAGGTTCCTTTCGCCACTTTCATGTTGCAAGGAGAGGCAGATTATTGGTGGGAATCCGTAAAGCGTACTCAGCCTATCACATTGAAGATGTCTTGGGAGAAGTTCCAAGAATTGTTCAACGACAAGTACTTTCCCGAAAGAATTCTTCACATGAAGGAGGTAGAGTTCATCAAGCTGGAGCAAAACAATATGAATGTGTCGCAGTACGAAGTTATGTTTGCCGAGTTGTCCCGATTTGCATCCCATTTGGTTGATAATGAGGAGAGAATGACGCGAATGTTGCTGCGAGGTTTGAAACCCAAAATACGTTAATACCTCATTTCTCACAAACTTTGTTTATATTCAGATGTTGTGAATATGGCTCAGTTATTGGAGCGCGATAGTGAGTCGGCTCAACTGAAGAATAATGACCAACAACTCGATGATAATCGCATCTTGGCAACCTTGCCATCGCCGGAACAATGATAACCATCATGGAGGAAATTATCATGCCAGAAATGGTAACCACTTCGGTGGTAATCATGGCCAAGATAATAGAAGAAATAATTCAAGTAGAAATTTCAAAAAGAGAAGATTCAACAATGGACGGGAAGGCGTCGGCACCAACACCAAAGAACGAATTTTAGAGGAGGAGAAAGGCGCGGTTAGATGCTACTGAGATGCGGAGAAGAGGACACATAAGTCCAAACTGTTCACAATCTTCCAAGGTATGTTATAATTGTGGAAAAGAAGGTCATATCGCTCAAGATTGTACGGTAGCAAAACCCAATCCAGCCGGGATGGTGACACAAAAGGTTGTCCCAGAAAAGTCAAAGTCAACGGTTCCTGGAAGAGCGTTTTTCGTGACTGGTCAGAATGCGAGGAACCCGAACGAAGTTAGCACGGGTTAGTTAATTATAAATTCTTACGAAGTTTATACCTTCATATATACCAATGCTACCCATTCATTTATTTCTCCTACTTGTGCTCAACGTTTAAACTTGACTCCGGAGAAATTAGACTTTGATTTATCTGTGGAAACTCCGTTAGGAGAAACTTTTGTTACATCCACTGTTTATAAATCTTGTTTGATCCAAGTTGGCACCATCACATTACCTGTTGACCTTATTTCTTTAAAGATACTTGCTTTTGATGTGATTTTGGGGATTGATTGATTAACTACTCATCATGCCAAAATTGATTACTTTTGTAAGGTTGTTAGTTTTCATATTCCTAAGCAACCTGTTATTCGAATTTAAGGAACCAAACCATTGAAGTCAAACTCTTTCATATCAAGCCGTAAAGTCATTCGTTTATTGAAAAACGGATGTCAAGCTTTCTTAGCCATGTTATGGACTTGAACAAAAATACGTCAAATTTGAATGATATTTCTGTTATTAGTAAATTTCGTGACGTATTTCCTAAAAAATTTCTTGGCCTACTCCCAGAGCGTGATTTTGAATTTTGTATCGACTTTGAACCCGGTACAAAACCCATTTCTAAAATCTCATATCGAATGGCTCCTATTGAACTTCAGGAGTTAAAAACCCAACTATAGAAGTTGATAACCGAGCCTCTATCTGGGGACTTCTTTTGTGGAATGCACCGAAGCTAGACTCTCCGTAGGGGACGCCATATTCGTGCGATAGTAAACTGATAGGTGTCATTGTGACATGCTATCCAAGGTTGGGATATGAGTCACAGTTGAGAATAACCTAAGTCGGTAATCGAAATACGTAGCTTTCTAGGCTTAGTTGGTTTTTATCGGAGATTCGTTGAAGGATATTCTTGAATCGCTATTCCATTAACGCAGCTAACTCATAGAGATACAAAATTTGAATGGAGCGAGAAATGTGAGAAGAGCTTCTAAGAACTCAACATGCAGCAACGACGTTGGCTCGAGCTGTTGAAAGATTACGACCATACCATTCAATACCATCCTAGAAAAAAGCGGACGTGGTAGGCGTAGCGTTGAGTAAAAGATCGTATCGTACATTTTCTGAGTGCGATATTGTTAACACAAAGACCCATTTCGTATGACTTACAGAAGATGGAGATAAAGTTAAAGATTCCAAGAACCTGCGTGGAGATAACGAATATACGATTAGAATCGACTTTAATTGATAAATTTAAAGCTGCTCAAGCTACAGACTTGGAGTTGATGAATATGAAGAAGGAGGTACAAGAAGTTCTTATTCCAAAAGCGAGAATCGGTGATGTGAGGAAAGCTTAAACCTTCAATTTATTAGTCCATTTGAGATCCCCAATTGAATAGGAACTGTGGCCTATAGACTCGTTTTACCGCCAAGTATGACGCGTGTTCATAACATTTTTCACGTATCGATGTTACGTAAATATGTGGACGACCCGAACCATGTTATTCAGTTAGAACCGGATGAGATAGCCGAAGACTTAACGTATGAAGAGGTACCTGTCAAGATTTTGGATAGGAAGGAACATGTCCTATGCACGAAGGTCATACCACAAGTTAAAGTTTTGTGGAGAAACCATGCTATTGAGGAAATGACCTGGGGGTTGAAAACGGAAATGAAAGCGAGGTATCCTCATCTTTTTGAAACACCAGGTACGTACGTCAATTTCGAGGATGAAATTTCATAAGGAGGAGAGGTTGTAAGACCCCAAATTATTAATAAATGAAATTTAATTCCTCTATTTATTATTTTGAAATAGTAAGGGTTGATTTGATTAATGTGGTTAGTTATGGGTAAAATGCGCAAATATTTTAAATAAGCAAGTGGTTATAAAATACTCATTGTTGTTGGGGAATATTCGTTTGGTCGTGGAATATTCTTCTTTGTCGAGGAATTTTTAAATGCGACGCACATGACATATGTATGGGCCCATAACGGAAAGCGATTGGATGAAGAAAGCGACAAGTATAAGTTGTTTATAAATAATGGCCCTTAATTATTCTGAATTAATCTTTGTTGGAATACACGGTGGTTAAAATCTGATGTCTGGCGTTATATCCGCGATGCTTGCAGTATTGCACCAATTATTGATTCTTCTTACGTAAGAAAGCACTACTCAATAATTGTTACTGATAATTCTTATTAGATATTTTATTTTATTGATTCAATAATTGCTGCGTTGATATTTTATATTTATTGTTGTTTCAATAATTGTCACTACGGTATTTTCCATTATCGAAGCAATAACTCATATTATCTGAATAATATTATTAGAAAATATTATTGGCAATGTCTAGAAAGTTACATCTAAGGAAAGGTTTGGTCACCTAATTGCTTGCGCTTGAGAAGGAGAAATTCTTATTCGAAAGCCCCTTTTTTCACAAGGAACGGCTGGTTGCGATCTTGTGATTCTGTAATATTATTTGTGAATAATTAATTATTAATTTATATGATGAGGAAAATATTGATTTTATGTGGATATAGATGGAGAAAATTTTTAAAGTGACAATTGTTAAAATTGATATTTTATCTTTTACGATAAAATAATATTTTATTATATTATTATAATATAATAATGGTGATATTTTATAATGAATGTGGGATATATGAGTATATGAGGAGGAAGAGTATTTTTTTTGTTGCAAAAGTTGTTTAAAACATGTTGGTGGACTCATTTCTTGACTGAAATTTAATTATAGCAAGTAAAATCGTCCGTATGTGGATTTCGGTCAATTTTTGTTTGGAATTTGGAAAAACTTTCTTCTGCAAAGTTGTAGAGAATTGAATTTCCTATAAAAACTCGCGAGATTCGAATTTTCTTATAAAATAGATATTTATTATGAATTATTGAAGTTCCAAAGTTCCAAAATAATTGATTTTTGGAAGTTTTAATTATTTTTTATATGAAAAACGTTTTTGTCATTAATTGTGGGTCTTGCATGTGATGTAGTTGCTGAAATCAGATTTCAAAGTGGGCATAGGAATTTGTTTTATATATAATATTATTATATTAAATTTTCTGCTTTGGTGTTATAAGCAATTTCCTATAAATAGGGTGCTTAGGTTAGAATTGAAAATCACACCAGAAACTGAAGTTTTCTCTCTCTTTCTCTCTCGATATATTGAGAGTATTTTTGTGACTATCTTAGTACTTTGAGTATTGATATACGCTGCAAGTTCTTTTCAAAGACTATATCCATTCGTAAATCTTATCCTTTTGAGGTAAGGAGATTATTTTCTTCATAAATGATATTATTTCTTGATATCATTATCTTAAGAAATATTGGTTTGAATTTTTATCAAATTTAAAACTTTTTCATGTCGGGGTTACTATTCATGAGTTACTATTCACGAGTTACTATTCATGAGTTACTATTCATATGTTACTATTCACGAGTTACTATTCACGAGTACGATTCACGAAGCATGATGATCTTTTTTGTGACATTTCTATCTTTTAGTGTCGGAGTTACTATTCACGTATACGGCACTATTCACGAATACGACACTATTCACAGAAAAATTAAATTTTCGTTTTTCGTCCAAAATATCTATTATGGATACTAGCTTTGATTGTATCCATGTTTTGATCATTCTTGAATTTTACTCCACTCTGATTACTTATGAAGTATTTTTGAATTTGGATTGTGTAAAGTACGAATCCTTAATATTTATTCTTTTGTTTCACTGGATTCATTTTCTTTAAAATATTTTTCATCATCCTCAGTCCTAAATGATGATATAACTGAATATCTTTGGCCCGTAGTGCAAAGATGAATGATTTTATGATGAATATCTTTGGCCCATAGTGCAAAGATGAACATGTGTTTAGATGAACATGACCAACTGGTGAATATCTTTGCTTTGTAGTGCAAAGATGAATATTTGATTTATGATGTATATTGATTGATGTTCTGAGGATAAAATATCGATGATGAACTTTTAAATTCATAGATGATAGTAGATTTCATTCTCTACTTAACTCTTCTAATTAATTGTTGTTTCATTGCAGGTTGTTGATCTAAAACTTGTTGTCTATTGTATTCTATCATTTTTCCTGTTGAAGACTAAGGATAATTTATTGTACATTATCTTAGTCATAATATTCTTTACTGGGCTAGTTGAGCTCACCCTTTTTCCTTTTTGTTCCATTTTTCTTCTAAGGAGACGAGAATATAGCGGGAACTAGTCGGGGTGTGGAGTAATGGTTCAAGACAGTTGTTTTAGTAGTCCTCACTATTTTGTAAAATAGTGTATCAATAATTGTAATGAGGACTTATTTGAGTGTGGATATTGTCTAGAAGATAATATTTGTATTTAAACTCATAGTTTATGTCTTATCGTATTTTGCACGACAATTGTATTAATGAAGTTGTAGTTGTTTCTGTACCATGTATTTGGTGACTCAGAATGGAATGATGATGAAAAATATTTTAAAGGAACGAATCCAGTGAAACAAAATAACAAATATTAGAGATTCGTATCACAGTTTATACAACATCAATAATACTCCATAATAACCAATTTCGAAGTAAAATTCAAGAATAAAGATCAAAACATGGATACAATCAAAGATAGTAACCATAATAGACATCTTGGACAAAAAGAAGAAAATTTCATTTTTGGGTGAATAGTTTAGTATCGTGAATAAGTGTTAGTATCGTGAATAATAACTCTGACACTAAAAGATAAAAATTCCACAAGAAAAATCATCATGCTTCGTGAATAGTACTCGTGAATAGTAACTCGTGAATAGTAACTCATGAATAGTAACCCCGACATGAAAAGTTCTAAATTTGATAAAAATTTCAGATCAATATTTCAGCATAATGATATTGAAAGAAAATATCATTTACAAAGAAAATAACACCCCTTACGAATATTAAACGAAAATAATATTTCTTACGAATATTGAGCGAAATAATATTCATACGAATATTACGAAAAATAATATCTCTTGCGAATAATATGAAATAAATAATACCCTGAAAAAAAGGCTCTTAGAATATGAACTAGAATCTTACCTTGGATATAGTTGGAATTGGAAGGAACTTGAAGGAACCGTAGTATAGCAACACTCAAAGTATCAAAATACTCACAAGAATCGCTCGATAATATAAAGAGAGAAAGAGAGAAGCTTATATTTACGGTGTGATTTTCAATTCTAACAGCCCTCTATTTATAGGAAAATGGTATACGCAAGAAAGCAGACTTGACACTGCTTTACGATGGCTTTTTACCGCTACTATTGCCACCCACCACATTTGAAATTCAATTTGAGCACATTTCTCACCAACCAAAAGTGGGGCTCACCAATTCTAGAATTTTCCACCAAAATGATAAAATTCGGATACTTGACAATTTACGAACCGGTCACCTCTTAAAATTCATAACAAATCATCGTTCATTTTAACGGTTCAAAATTTGTGAACATATACTAAACTTATATATGTATAACATATCCAAAAATCCCAACGATCCAGCGGTCGGATTAAAAATTATAACTCACACAATAAAGGCTGTAAGAACAACGATTTGATCTTTTAATACCTCAATCAGGCAAAATCACGATAAAATACCTCAACATTAATTCCTTCATTTATAACCACATAAATAAATCCATCATTTATATCCTCATCAAATAAATATTTCCTTATCATATAAATCAATAATTAATTATTCACAAATAATATTCTGAGAATCACAATAATAATGACGGTAGTTCAGGAGAGGGGCTTTCAGATAAGGATTTCTCCTTCTTGGTAGCATGATTAGGTGACCAAACCTCTCCTTGACAGAACTTTCTAGACATTTCCAATAATGCTATCTAATAATATTATTCAAATAATATGAATTATTGATCTGATAATGGAGATGTTGTGCAGTGACAATTATTAAAACAACAATAATATAAAATATCAACGCAGACAATTATTGAATCAATAAAATAAAATATTGAGCAGTAATTCTTGTGACAATTATTGAGTAGTGCCTTCTTACGTAAGGATCGATAATTCAACAATCTTTATGCAATCTGGTGTCTTCTTTGTGCGACCACGCGTATTCTTGTATTTTAACCACAGGGGTATTCAACGGTCTTAATGGTAACAACTACGCCGTTATTTATAACAACCCAAACTTTTGTCGTTTTCTTCATCAAGCGGTTATCCGTTATAGGGCCCACAAATGGCTACTTGTGCGTAAATGCGAATATTCCCGAAGCGGAAAGAATATTCCACGACCAAGCGAATATTCCAAACAACAATGAATATTATATAACAACTTGCATACTTTGCAAAATTTATAAAAACTACCCACAACTAGAACATTATCTCAAATCCACACTATAATATTCAAAAAATTATTTCAAGAAAATTAAATATTTATTCCTAAAATATGGGGTCTCACAATCTCCCCTCCTTATGGAATTTCGCCCTCGAAATTTACGTACGTACCTGGTATGCTGAACAGCTGAGGATACCTTGACTTTACTTCAAATTCTAACTCTTGAGGTATAACCTTTGAGTGTCGAATGTGATCCTTCTTATCAAGATTTTAACACGTATCTCCTCATCGTTAAATCTTACGCTATCTCGTCTAATTCCAATTCAATAATGTGGTTTGGATTCGTCCACATATTTACGTAACATCATCGTGAAAAACGTTATGAACACGCGACATACTTAGCGCTAAGGTGAGTCTATAGGCCACAGTTCCTACTCGATCGAGGATTTCAAATGGGCCAATAAAATCGAGGGTTGAGAATTTCCTCTCTTCATCGACTCTTGCTTCTAGAATAACGCCTTCTTGAACCTTCTTCTTCACATTCATCAGCTCCGGGTCTATAGCTTGAGCAACTTTAACTTTATCGTCGGTTCTAATCGTATATTTACTATCCTCACGTAGGTTCGTATATTCGCACTTGTAAACGCATACGATCTCCTGCTAAATCGTCGTCAATTACCACGTTCGCTTTTCCACGATGGTATTGAATGGTATAATCGTAATCTTCTTGACTCGAGCCAGCGTCTTGTTGCATTATCGTTCGTTTTAGGTGAAAAAATATTTGAGAGTTTTAGAAATGGGTTTTGTCTTTGGGGTCGATACAAAATTTGATTTCACGCTCTAGGGTAGGCTAAGAAGTCCCTCGAGAATCGTCGGGAGATTTATTAATAATAGAAATATCATTTCTAATTGTGACTCTCATCAAGACTTGGATAGCACATGTAATGAAGGTTTCTCTAATGAGTTTCAATCGATAAGTCAAAGTCTAATTTCTCGAGTCAAATTTAAGCGTTGGTATAAGCAAGAGAGATAAAAGAATGGGTAGGCAAAGGTATCTAATAAGGTATAGACTTCAAAAAATTTATAATTAACTAACTTAAGTGATAACCCGTTCGATTCCTCGTTCGGGGTAATTCAAAATTCGATCTTTGGATTCTCCCAATTCTTTGTCGAAAAAAGAAATACATATCATCTATTTTAGCTTTCTTGGATCGGACTTCTCTTTCCACCATATCAATAGCGTCGTGCAATTTTACCCATACATCTTTCATTCTCACTCGTTCGATTACTTCTTCTTTCAATTTGCTCCTTGGCGTTTGAATTCTCGATTCGAGCTTTAATATCGTATACTCTGCCAAAGAGTGCTTCTGTTCAACCATCGCACATCGGGTAATACAATTTTGAATTGTTGCATCCCTTTGTTCTACGACCGCCTGCCATTCTTCAGCATGCTCTTCTAACTCATGAATACGATTTTGCAATTCTACATTTTGATCAATAAGTTCTTCTAATAAATCATCCTCAGGTTCCTCTTCTTCCTCACTCTCAGTTGCTACCTTTGCGACTAGCTTGAGTGCAACTTTTAATTCCTCAATCACCACATGGATATCTCTAATCACATTAACCTGGTTGGTGATTAGAGGTGTCTCCACGGTCTCATTCACACCATTGTTAATATTTTCAGCTGCCATTTTAAACACTGCCACAAAACAAGGGTTAATTGACATGCAACATATTATCCCTATACTCTGACCAACCAATTAAATACCAAATAAACTTAGGTAGGTCATACTAACGAAAGAATTCACCGTCTCTCCCCTCCTAGTTTTTGTCTCACATCTCAGCCAGGGATCATATCCCTAAGCTTTGATACCAACTGTGACGCCCCAAAAATAGGTCCATTCCACACAACCCATTATGAGTCGCCAAATACATGGTACAAAAACAAATACAACTTCAGTAATACGACAACACATATACTGTGAGTTTAAATACAACTATTGTCTAATAGACAATATAAAAACTCAAAAGGGGTCCTCATTACAATTATTGATCTGTTATTTCACAGAATAGTGAGGACTACTAATGCAACCATCTGGATTGTCAATCCATTCCCGATTAGTCCCGACTATATTCTCATTTCACAGAAGAGAAACGGTGAAAGAAAGGGTGAGCTCAACTAGCCCGGTAAGAAATATTATGACTAAGATAATATCTGACAAATTATCATTAGTCTTGACGGTATAACAAATAGATAGAATATAATAGACAACAAGTTTTAAATCAACAACTGCAGCGGAATAAATAATCCATTAGAAGAGTCAAGTAAATTATAAAATCTACTATCTTCTATGATTTAAAAAGTTTTTCATAATCTTTATCGCTGAGACTCACTAAAAAAAATAATCCACATCATTAAATCATCCCTGCACTACAGGCCAAGGATATTCTTTAGTATCACGACCACGAATTATCCATGCACTACGGGCCAAGGATATTCGTGTATTCATCAACGAGTCTGATCATGCCACAAAAATAATTCATCTTTGCCTTTCTGGCTAAAGAGAATCCATAGCCATAATCATACCAAAAAGCTGTCCATGATACACTACGGGCCAATGAGGACTTTTACCACATCATTTGTAACATTACGGTCATGATTATCTTTGAATAATCCTGGTCATAATCATACCAAGTCCATCATGCTTTCTGATACAGATGACTTTCAGCGATTGGTTATGTTCATCTCACACACTGTTCATCTTTGCACTACTGGCCAAAGATATTCATCGAGTAATCATTCATCTTTGCCTTCTGGGCCAAAGATATTCATCGATTAATCATTCATTTAGGGTGAGGATGATGAAAAAACATTTTAAAAGCGAATCGGTAAGATAAAGATCAAATATTAGGGATTCGTATTACAGTTTATCCAAGTTCAATAATACTCCGAAATAACCAATTTTGAAGCAGAATTCAAAAATAATGATCAAAACATGGATACAATCAAAGATAGTAACCATAATAGACAACTTGGACAAAAAGAAGAAAATTTCATTTTTTGGTGAATAGTGTAAGTATACGTGAATAGTGTAGTATATCGTGAATAGTAACTTTCAGACACAAAAGATAGAAATTCCACAAGAAAAATCATCATGCCGTGAATAGTACTCGTGAATAGTAACATTGAATAGTAAATAGTAAATAGTAAATTTGCATGAAAAGTTCAAAATTTGATAAAAATTTGAGATCGATATTTGACATAATGATATTGAAAGAAAATATCATTTCTTGAAAAATAATACCACTACGAATATTAAGCAAAAATAATATTCCTTTGAATATTGAGCGAATATAATATTCCTTATGAATATTAAATGAAAATAATATTTCTTGCGAATATTGAGCGAAATAATATTAATACGAATCTGAAAAATAATATCTCTTTGAATATGAAATAAATAATACCCCTTACCTCAAAAAAGCGAGTACTTACATTTGGAATCTTTGGATATAGTCTTTGAAGGAACTTGCAAGTATAGCAACACTCAAAGTATCAAAATACTCACAAGAATACGCTCGATAATATAGAGAGAGAAGAGAAAGCTTATATTTACGGTGTGATTTTCAATTCTAACTTAGCCCTCTATTTATAGGAAAATGGTATGCAGAAGCAGACTTGACTTGACTGCTACATGATGGCTTTTACTGCTACTATTGCCACCCACCACATTTGAAATTCAATTTGAGCACATTTCTCACCAACCAAAAGTGGGGCTCACCAATTCTAAAATTTTCCACAAAATGATAAATTCGGATACTTGACAATTTACGAACAGTCACCTCTTAAAATTCATAACAAAATCATCGTTCATTTTAACGGTTCAAAATTTGTGAACATATACTCAACTTATATATGTATAACATATCCAAAAATCCCAACGATCCAGCGGTGGGATTAAAAATTATAACTCACACAATAAAAGCTTTAAGAACAACGATTTGATCTTTTAATACCTCAATCAGGCAAAATCTTGATAAAATACCTCAACATTAATTCCTTCATTTATAACCACATAAATAAATCCATCATTTATATCCACATCAAATAAATATTTCCTTATCATATAAATCAATAATTAATTATTCACAAATAATATTACGAGAATCACAATTATAATGATGACCGGTAGTTCGGGGAGAGGGGCTTTTAGATAAGGATTTCTCCTTCTTTGTGCGCGCTTGATTAGGTGACCAAACCTCTCCTTGTGAGAACTTTCTAGACATTGTCAATAATCTTTATCTAATAATATTATTCAAATAATATGAATTATTGATCGATAATGGAATCTTGTGCGGTGACAATTATTGAACAACAATAATATAAAATATCACTATGACAATTATTGAATCAATAAAATAAAATATTGAGCGATAATTCTTTGTGACAATTATTGAGTAGTGCCTTCTTTACGTAAGGATCGATAATTCAACAATCTTTATGCAATCTGGTGTCTGCTCTTTGTGCGACCCGCGCGTATTTGTATTTTAACCACACCGGGTATTCCAACAGTCTTATGCGGTAACAACTACGTCGTTATTTATAACAACCCAAACTTTGTCATTTTCTTCATCAAGCGGTTATCCGTTATAGGGCCCCTGAATGGCATTTTGCTTGCCGTAAATGCGAATATTCCTCAAGCGGAAAAAATATTCCACGACCAAACGAATATTCCCAAACAACAATGAATATTATATAACAACTTGCATACTTTGCAAAATTTATAAATACTACCCACAACTAGAACATTATCTCAAATCCACACTATAATATTCAAAAAAATTATTTGAGAAAATTAAATATTTATTCATAAAATCACGGGGTCTCCTGATCTCCCTTCCTTATGGAATTTAGCCCTCGAAATTTATATACGCATACTGGTATCTTAGAAAATTTGAGGATACCTTGACTTTACTTCAAATTCTAACTCTTGAGGTATAACCTTTAAGTGTCGAATGTGATCCTTTTTATCCAAGATTTTTCATATATTTAATGTTATCCTCATATTTCGTAGGTTCGTATATTACGCATACTTAGCGTTAAGCGAACTATAGGCATCGATCTCCTCAAATGGGCGATAAATCGTCTTCATCGACTCTTGCTACCACGTTGAACTTTTCCCATGATGGTATTGAATGGTATAATCGTAATCTTCTTCTTGACTCGAGTATAACGTCTTGATAGCACGCTATCACGTTCGCTTTTCGATTTTGAATGGTGAAGAAATATTTGAGAGTTTTAGAAATGGGTTTTGTACTGGGGTCAATATAAAATTCGATTTCACGCTCTAAGGGTAGGCTAAGAAGTCCCTCGAGAATACGTCAGGAGATTTATTAATAATAGAAATATCATTCACAACTGTGACTCTCATCCAAGACTTGGATAGCACATGTAATGAAGGTTTCTCCTAACGGAGTTTCAACCGATAAGTTAAAGTCTAATTTCTCCGGAGTCAAATTTAAACATTGAGCGCAAGCAAGAGAGATAAAAGAATGTGTAGAACCGGTATCTAATAGGGTATAGACTTCGCAAAAATTTATAATTAACTAACCCGTGATAACTTCATTCGATTCCTCGTTAGGGTAATTCAAAATTCGATGCTGGATTCTCCCAATTGCTGTCGAAAAAGAGAAATACATATCATCTATTTTAGCTTTCTTGGATCGGACTTCTCTTTCCACCATATCAACGTGTCGTGCGGCTTTTACCCATGCATCTTTCATTCTCACTCGTTCGATTACTTCTTCTTTCAATTTGCTCCTTGACGTTTGAATTCTCAGATTCCACTTTAATATCGTATACTCTACCAAAGAGTGCTTCTGTTCAACCATCGCACATCGGGTAATACAATTTTGAATTGTTGCATCCCTTTGTTCTACGACCGCCTGCCGTTCTTCAGGATGCTCTTCTAACTCATGAATACGATTTTGCAATTCTACATTTTGATCAATAAGTTCTTCTAATAAATCATCCTCAGGTTCCTCTTCTTCCTCACTCTCAGTTGCTACCTTTGCGACTAGCTTGAGTGCAACTTTTAATTCCTCAATCACCACATGGATATCTCTAATCACATTAACCTGGTTGGTGATTAGAGGTGTCTCCACGGTCTCATTCACACCATTGTTAATATTTTCAGCTGCCATTTTAAACACTGCCACAAAACAAGGGTTAATTGACATGCAACATATTATCCCTATACTCTGACCAACCAATTAAATACCAAATAAACTTAGGTAGGTCATACTAACGAAAGAATTCACCATCTCTCCCCTCCTAGTTTTTGTCTCACATCTCAGCCAGGGATCATATCCCTAAGCTTTGATACCAACTGTGACGCCCCAAAAATAGGTCCATTCCACACAACCCATTATGAGTCGCCAAATACATGGTACAAAAACAAATACAACTTCAGTAATACGACAACACATATACTGTGAGTTTAAATACAACTATTGTCTAATAGACAATATAAAAACTCAAAAGGGGTCCTCATTATAATTATTGATACGCTATTTCACATAATAGTGAGGACTACTAATGCAACCATCTGGATTGTCAATCCATTCCCAGCTATATTCTCATTTCCTGAAGAGAACAGTGAAAGAAAGGGTGAGCTCAACTAGCCCAGTAAGAAATATTATGACTAAGATAATATACAATAAATTATTATTAGTCTTCAACAGTATAACAACCGATAGAATATAATAGACAACAAGTTTTAAATCAACAACTGCAGCGAAATAAATAATCCATTAGAAGAGTCAAGTAAATTATAAAATCTACTATCTTCTATGATTTAAAAAGATTTTCATAACCTTTATCCCTATGAGACTCAGCAAAAAAAATAATCCACATCATTAAATCATCCCTGCACTATAGGCCAAGGATATTCTTTAGCATCATGACCACGAATTATCCATGCACTACGGGCCAAGGATATTCGTGTATTCATCAACAGTCCTGATCAAGCCATAAAAAAATTCATCTTTGCACTACGGCTAAAGAGAATCCATAGCCATAATCATACCAAAAACTGTCCATCAATGCACTACGGGCCAATGAGGACTTTTACCACATCATTTATAACATTACGGTCATGATTATACTGAATAATCTCTGGTCATAATCATACCAAGTCCATCTATGCACTACAGGCCACATATGACTTTCAACAGTTGGTTATGTTCATCTCAACACCTGTTCATCTTTGCACTATGGGCCAAAGATATTCATCAGGTAATCATTCATCTTGCACTTCTGGGCCAAAGATATTCATCGTAATCATTCATCTTTGCACTCAGGCCAAAGATATTCAAGAATAACATCATTTAGGGTGAGGATGATGAAAAATATTTTAAAAGAGCGAATCCGATTGGAACAAAATAACAAATATTAGAGATTAGTATCACGGTTTTTCCAAGATCAATAATACTCCATAATAACCAATTTCGAAGTAAAATTCAAGAATAAAGATCAAAACATGGATACAATCAAAGATAGTAACCATAATAGACATCTTGGACAAAAAGAAGAAAATTTCATTTTTTGGTGAATAGTGCCGTATACATGAATAGTGTCGTATACGTGAATAGTAACTCCGACACCAAAAGATAGAAATTCCACAAGAAAAATCATCATGCTTCGTGAATAGTACTTGTGAATAGTAACTCATGAATAGTAACCTCGACATGAAAAGTTCCAAATTTGATAAAAATTTCAGATCAATATTTCAGCATAATGATATTGAAAGAAAATATCATTTGCGAAGAAAATAACACCCCTTACGAATATTAAATGAAAATAATATTTCTTGCGAATATTGAACGAAATAATATTCATACGAATACGAAAAATAATATCTCTTCAGAATATGAAATAAATAATACTCCTTACCTCAAAAAGACAGTATTTCTGACTGGAATACTAGATATAGTGCTGAAGGAACTTGCACCGTATAGCAACTCTCAAAGTATCAAAATACTCACAAGAATACGCTCAATAATATAGAGAGAGAAAGAGAGAAAGCTTATATTTCTGGTGTGATTTTCAATTCTAACTTAGCCCTCTATTTATAGGAAAATGGTAGCACGCCGAAGCAGACTTGACCTGCTACTAATGGCTTTACCTGCTACTATTGCCACCCACCAAATTTGAAATTCAATTTGAGCACATTTCTCACCAACCAAAAGTGGGGCTCACCAATTCTAGAATTTTTCACCAAAATGATAAATTCGGATACTTCAACAATTTCTGAACCAGTCACCTCTTAAAATTCATAACAAATTATACGTTCATTTTTAACGGTTCAAAATTTGTGAACATATACTCAACTTATATATGTATAACATATCCAAAAATCCCAACGATCCAACGGTCAGATTAAAAATTCTAACTCACACAATAAAGCTGTAAGAAAATTTGATCTTTTAATACCTCCAATCAGACAAAATACTGATAAAATACCTCAACATTAATTCCTTCATTTATAACCACATAAATAAATCCATCATTTATATCTGCATCAAATAAATATTTTCTTATCATATAAATTAATAATTAATTATTTATAAATAATATTCTGAGAATCACAATAATGATGACCAGTAGGTTCGAGAAAGAGGGGGCTTTCAGATAAGGATTTCTCCTTCTTTGGCGCATGATTAGGTGACCAAACCTCTCCTTGTGAGAACTTTCTAGACATTGCCAATAATGCTATCTAATAATATTATTCCAAATAATATAAATTATTGATCGATAATGGAGATGTTAGACTTGGTGACAATTATTGAAACAACAATAATATAAAATATCAACGCATGACAATTATTGAATTAATAAAATAAAATATTTAACGAGTAACTCACTTTGTGACAATTATTGAGTAGTGCCTTCTTACGTAAGGATCAATAATTCAACAATCTGCATCGCAATCTGTAAGTATCTTCTTGTGCGCCAGACAGCGTATTCTTTGTATTTTAACCACCGGGTATTCCAACAGTCTTAATGGTAACAACTACGCCGTTATTTATAACAACCCAAACTTTGTCGTTTTCATCATCAAGCGGTTACTCATTATGGGGCCCACAAATGGTCATTTGTGATAAATACGAATATTCCCCGACAGAAAGAATATTCCACGACCAAACGAATATTCCCCGACAACAATGAATATTATATAACAACTTGCATACTTTATAAAATATATAAATACTACCCACAACTAGAACATTATCTCAAATCCACACTATAATATTCAAAAAATTATTTCGAGGAAATTAAATATTTATTCATAAAATCTGGGGTCTCACAATGTATACCTATTTTGGGGGCGTCACAGATAGTATGTCGAGTCTGCCCAACCTCTATTGGGTACCCAGCTACCTGCTGCTGAAAATCCTTATGAGAATTCCTATGAATATAGGACATCCTCCCTATCTTCTATTTCTTGGTCTTTAGCTCCTGCCTAAGCTCAAAGACCTCTTGTTTTGGCTCATGGACCTTGTCCTTGGCTAAAACTCTCTTGTCATGCTCCTACTCCCACATCGACTCCACATTTGTCTTATCCTCCAAGACAGCATGGAGTTCCTCTTTCAACTCCTTTACCTCCATACAATACTAGATGTTTCTATCCAATACTTCCATAAACAGTGCTCCCATTGACTCCCCTAAAGTCATCTCTTCCTCAGGTGCTGTGGGGTTAAAAGACACCACCTCCACCTCCTCTTCAGACATGCCATCGAACATGTCCATGAGGTCTAGGCTCTTTGAGTCTCCAGACTCAACTATCACCACTTCAGGCTCTGCTGGTATAGGATTCGGTATAATCTCTACTTGATTCACCGACCCTTCACCGACTACATGTATATCCCTATACATTTAATTTCCTCCTGACATCTACAACAAAACAAATAGTTTGATTAGTACATGTTAGTAGAATAACAAAAACACATAGCATATATAATGCATTTTTATAGGGTTAATTTTCATCTTTTATTTCTTAGACTTTTCTTAAGGTTATGACTTAAGGTTCAAATCTCCCCCTTAAGTTTTATAACCTACTGCTTTGATACCAACTTGTGAAACCCCCAAATCCAAGTATCTTCCAACCTGGCATATGGTGCTACACGGTGCTACAGTTCACACATACATTCAATTGAAATGTCTTAAAAGAACGAATATGTCTTATATATATTCCAAAATAATATTCCCTTCCCAAGTTCTTTGTAACAACCCGATATTTTCTATATAATTAAATTAGAAATTTTGCGTATAATTTTTTATTTTATTTTAAAGATGAGGATTTGTACAAGATAAGGTGTATATGTATTTATGTGATAAATAAAAATATATTTATTACATGAATATTTATAAATAATTTTAGTTTAGATTTATTGATTATTATAAAGTATATTCTTTTAATAATTAATTTTATAGTAGAAATATTTTTATTAATTTTTTTCCATGAAAATATGATTTTTTAATATATGAAATGGTTATTAGAATTATTATAATAATTATTTTATTTTATTATATGAATTTAATTTATATTAATTAAGTTAATTATTTTAATTTAATTAATAAAGGTATATATGCCAGATAAATCAGATATGGAATCCAAACCCTAATTTTGGTTTTTTTATCAAGTAATGAGAATAATAATATAATATTAATTATATTTTAATTTTTCAGTGATATAAATATGTACTGTTTGTGTATATTGACAATAATTAGTCAATTATGGTATTTCACGCTAAAATCCTAGAATTACTGATAAACCCTAATTCGAAAGTCAATTACAACTTTAAGATTTGGTTAAGTCATTATGTAGTCGTGATGCTGTGATAATGTCTAATGACAGGTGTTATATATTTTTATATTAGTTAAGGAAAAACCTAATTTTCTAAATTAGGAAACCCTAATTAGCTAGAAACCCTAATTTGTAAATTAATAACCCTAATTTCCTGAATTGGTAGCCCTAATTGTTAATTGCAAACTAAATGCTAATTAGTGGACATTAAAATCCTAATGTTCATGTATAATGTAATTAGAAAATTAAACCCGATTAAGAAACCCTAATTTGCAAAAAATAAAAACTAGTATTATTTTTATTTTTGTGCAAACCCTAATTAGTAATTTTAAAAACCTAATTACTAATTGTAAACCCTAATTGCTAAATTAGCAAGGTTAACTATAATTAGTAAATAATACCCTAATGTTCATGTATAATATAATTAGTAAACCAAATCTAATTAGAGATTTCTAAATTTTATTTTTAGAAACTAAAATGTTACATTATCAAACCCTAAATTAGACATCCTACAAATTATTTGTGCTAAACCTTAGGGTTAAACCCTAAGGGTCAAACCCTAAGGGTTTGCCAAAAGACCATAGTGCCAATAAAATCATAAGGCCATTGACCAAAATGCCCCTCTAGGATAATTGAAGCTTTCTTGAAGATCTAGACATATTGGAGTGGTTGGCCAACTTCTACCAACTCCATGTGACTGATTACAACACAGCTCATCCAATCTACCAGCCATATACATTGTATACAAGACATATATAAAGAATTGGAGAGAGAGAAAATCATTTGCAAGCCTCATTTGTACACTTTCTCTCAACCAATCCTCTCTCTCTCTCTTTCTCTTCAAACCCACGAAAATTAAAAGTATACCAGTCCCATATTCAAGCCCCATTATCACCATAACAGATCTAGAAGCCCAGAATCATAAATCAAAGCATAAAGGTATAAACCCTAGAATTTAAAATTTTTATGATCTGATGTTAGATCTTGCTGTTTGTTGTTTAATGTTGTGTCATAAGATGTTATTTAGTGATATGGGTTGTTAGATACCAGATCCATAACATCAAAGTTTTCAAAATTGATGTTTTTTTAAAATCTGGAAAAAAATTATTTTGTCTCTGACAACGTAATGTCAGTCCTCATAGATCTTTGTATGATATGTGTTTTTGTTGTTTAAGTGTTTGATCTTGTTGTATGCTGGGAGATCTGTGTTCTGGAACTGCAATCAAGTCCAGATCATGCACAGATTGCATGTTATTAGTGGTCAAAGACTATTGACCAAACACGACTGGCAATTCTGGGTAACCCAGAAATAGCCCAGATCGTGTCTGACAAGATTTGTATGACTCTTAATATGTTAGATTTGTATTGTGTTGTTCTTGTTGTTGTAATAAGATTGTAGTATGTTACATAAACTTCAAATTCTTGCCTTTCTTTCACTAAATAATCAAGTGGGTTGATCACAGTGGCCGGTCAAAGTAGATGCAAAAATCATGAGAACCGTTTTCTTGGTAACCCAGAAAACGCTTGAGCAATGTCGCTGACAAGGTTTGACCGTTCTTGATCCGGCGATTGTGTTGTTGTTTTCTTGTTTTTATGTATTGTATCTCTACTCTTACATGTTGTCTACATATTTAAACCTCCAGATCATAAAAACAATTCATGTGTTGCAAGTTATAAAAATCATAAGTTACCAACTCAGACTGTTCTTCATTTCTGGAAAACCCAGAAATGAAGAACATCTTCTGACAAGGTTTTCTGAAGCCCAGATCTCGTTCGTTTTATGTAGTATGGTCATTATTGTTGATTGTATCATGAAGTGTTACACTAGAACTACAATATTCAACCAATAACTTTCCCAGAAACACATCGAGCAAAGATTTAAGCTTGGTCAAACCCAGTACCTTGATAGCTATCTATGAATTTCTGGGCAGCTTAAGAACAGCTCAAGAACACATATAGCGACAATTTCGTCGCTATAGGGTCCTTTAGCGACAAATTATTTTTAAAATTCATTATTTTTATTAAATAAATAGAAAAATTAGTTTTAATTATTAAAATACAAAATAAATTATTAAAAAATATTTTAAAGTCCAGAAAATTAGTTTTAATTATTTTGAATATATTTCATAAATATTTAATATTTTGGAATATTAAAGGTATTTAATTATATTATTAAATAAATTATTTAAAAATGATTTTAATACTTGAAAAATCATTTAAAATTATATTATGATATAAGAAAATATTTTAAGTTATTTTTAATGACTTTTAATATTTTGTGATGAATTTTATTAATTAATTAATATTAATGATAATTAAGTTATTTATTGAATATATTAAATAAATTATGGAAAATAGAATTAATGATTTAAAATTATAGAAAATGATTTAAAAATTATAAAAAATATTTTAAGTTATAAAATATAACTTTTGATATTTTGTCATAAAAAATATTAATATTTTAATATTAATGATATTAGATTTATTTAATAATTATGTTAAATAAATTAGTTTTAAAATGATTTTAATATTAGAAAAGTCATTTTAAATGAAAATAAATAGTTTTAAAATATTTTAAGTTATAAAATAAAACTTTTAATATTTAAAGGTAAATTTCATTAATTATTTACTATTAATGATATTAGAATTATTTAATAATTATATTAAATAAATTAGTTTAAAATGATTTTAATATTATAAAAATTATTTAAAATGAAAATAAAGTGTTTAAGGATATTTTAAGTTATAAAATATAACTTTTAAGATTTAAAGGATAATTTCATTAATAAATGATATTAATTTAATATTAATGGAATTAAATTTATTTCATAATTATATTAAATAAATAGTTTAAAAATGGTTTTATTTATTTAAAATCATTTAAAAAGGAAATAAATGATATAAAAATATTTTAAGTTATAAATAAGGACTTTTAATATTTTGACAAATAATACATTAATAATTAAATATTAATGGTAATTATTTAAAAATGATTTTAATTGTTTTAAAATCATTTAAGGGTGATAAAATGTTTTAAAATATTTTGAGCAATGGTTTCATTAATAATTTAATATTAATTAAATATTAATGACAATAGAATTATTCAATATTTAAATCATTTAATAATGATTAGGTGTTTGAAAATTCATGATAAATTATAATAAATGTTTAAAAATTATTATAAGTCATTTAAAAATAATATGACTGATACTTACAGATGTGGAATTACATGATAGAGTTTTAGACTCGATAATTACCCGGTAAAGTCGTCGATACGACCGACATGTTTCAGAAATTGATCTAGACCTTGATATTTTGACTGTATTAATATTTGTTTGTGATTCAATGACTGTTGAATATGTGTGTGACAAGGTAATTAGGTTATGTGCTGACTGCAATAAGCAGTGCTATGTGTTGTAGAATATTATTCTAATCAGTAAAATGATCTTATTACTGATAGGTTGCTATATAAAAGATAAATCTAAGTTGCGTGTTATGGCGTGAGACCAATGATATCTTACCTTTTCATTTCCTTTATCACGATGGACACGAAGATGCAATTTTCGAATTATATTATTATTGTACTAGATTATTAACTTTATTGTCATATATATTATATCAGATCATTGTTTATCAACATGATATTATATTATATAACTTCGGATATATATTACATTCGTTAATTTCAAAATATGGTTATACAAGTGTCCTCACTTGGATAATCATTGTAGTTAAACACATGTTGATATATATATATATATATATATATATATATATATATATATATATAAGCCGTCTAAGCTATTTGACTGACTAGACCTGATTGTAAATACCTTTGAATATGATAAAACCTTTTTGTATCCAATCAAATTATTTTGGTTCGATTCCGGACTAAGTATGAACATCCCGATCACGAAAAAAAACTTTTATGCTTAAAGCGGAATGAGTGAACGATCCTATCGTTCTTGCAATGCGATATTGATTAATCTGAGGCCTATGGGATGTACACCTCGTCGTAGTAAAATTATGACTGGTTTATGAGATGAAGTTACGCTAAACCTTAGCGAAAATTGAAAACAATGTTCATAGTCTGTCGACTAATACCTATTTATAGTCAATACGTAGTTTCAAAAATGTGATATAGAGTTGTTATGTTATTATTATCGATTTAGTTTATTTCACAACTATTGAATCGTTGTAGAAGTGATGTATAAAGAAAACATTTAATTCTTTCAACTAATTATATTTATAATTGTTATTACTTGTTGGGCACTCAAATGCTCATCCTAGCTTAATTTAAATATTTTCAGCTAAGTGTGAACAGCTAGAAGGTTCGGCCAAGAACAAGGGAAAAGGAAAGCAAACAGAATATGTTTAATGGTATCTTTTGTAATTATGACGACCCCAAAATAGGTCCATTCCATCCAACCCATTCTGAGTCGCCAAATACATGGTACAAAAACAAATACAACTTCAGTAATACAATTGTCGTGTAAAAATCGACAACACATATATCTTGTGAGTTTAAATACAACTATTACTACTCTGAGAGTATACAAACTCAAAAGGAGTCCTCATTACAATTATTGATACACTATTTTACAAAATAGTGAGGATGATTAAAAACTATCTTGAATCATCACTTCATACCCCGCTTAGTTAGTGCTAAATTCTCTCCTCACAGGAAGAACAATGGAACAAAAAGGAAAAGGGTGAGCTCAACTAGCCCAATAAAGAATATTATGACTAAGATAATATACAACAAATTATCATTAGTCTTCAACGAGGAAAATCGATAAAATATAATAGACAACAAGTTTTAGATCAACAAGCTGCGGTGGAAACAACAATCCATTAGAAGAGTCAGTAGAGAAAGAATTCTACTATCTTCTAAGATTTAAAAGTCCATCATCAATATTTTATCCACTGTAACAACAATCAATATACATCTTTAATCAAATATTCATCTTTTGCACTCTGAGCCAAAGATATTCATTTGTATGACCAGTTGGTCATGTTCATCTCAACACATGTTCATCTTTGCACTACTGGGCAAAGATATTCATTAGTAATCATTCATCTTTGACCTTTCTGAGGCCAAAGATATTCTTGATTAATCATTCATCTTTTTACACTTCTGAGGCCAAAGATATTTAGTAATATCATCATTTAGAATTGCGGATGATAAAAAATATTTTAAAAGGCGAATCGATTGAAACAAAATAACAATATTAGAGATTCGTATTACAGGTTATCCAAGATCAATAATACTCCATAATAACCAATTTTGAAGCAAAATTCCAGAATAAAGATCAAAACATAGATACAATCAAAGATAGTAACCATAATAGACATCTTGGACAAAAAGAAGAAAATTTTATTTTTTGGTGAATATTATCGTATTCGTGAATAGTGCCGTATATGTGAATAGTGTCGTATACGTAAATAGTAACCCCGACACAAAAAGTTCCAAATTAAATAAAAAGTTCAGACCAATATTTCGGCATAATGATATTGAAAAAAATTCATTTAAGAAGAAGATAATATCTCTTACCTCAAAAAGACAGTACTTCTGACTGTAATACTGGATATAGTGCTGAAGGAACATGCACCGTATAGTAACACTCAAAGTATCAAAATACTCACAAAATACACTCGATATTATAGAGAGAGAAAGAGAGAAAACTTATGTTTCTGGTGTGATTTTCAATTCTAACTTAGCCCTCTATTTATAGTAAAATGTTAGCATGCCGAAGCAGACTTGACCTGCAACCTGATGGCTTTAGCTGCTACTATTCCCACTGATGAGTGAGTTTTATACACATGAATTGAGTGTGTTTGAACTTAATCTTTTGGATGTTTTGAAGTGTTTATATCTATTCATGCATGTTTTATGTTGTTTTGTAGGAATTGGGACAAAATTTACTTGGATCGACGTTTGGGGTGGCTAGATGCGCGTTTTCGGCTTGCCATTTACATAGTAGTCACTTCAGAGCCAATTTGAGTATTGATCGGGACTTTATTTCGAAATCCTTGAAGAATGAAAGTTGTAGATCTACGTCTCCTCTTTCCGTAACATCTTGAATCATGAAAATCGAAGTTCGGACGAAGAAGTTATGGCCATTTTCCCAAAGGACGTCAGAGCAGAAAATGTCAAAAGAAATTAAGCTGCCTTAAGGCGTAAACCAAGCCTATTCCTAGCGCAAAATGTATAATGAAATGAGGTTCCAACGCAGTGCCTAGTATTTGAAGTATTTGGGGAAGTCGATGGTCGAGCTTGGGACGCGTTTTTAGGTAATTTTGACACTTTTTTGACTCCAAATTGGATTGGGTTTGTTCCTAAGCTAAAAATTGGACTTGTAACATAGATTAGATTAGAGATACACTCCATTAGATTAGAACATAACCCTAATTCTTATTAGTTTTGGAGATTGAAGCAACTTGGAGATCATTGAAGATCAAGATCAAGAGCAAGAGCAAGAGGGGAACATCAGATTTACTGACAACAAATTCTATTCTCTTATCTTAACATACTTTTATCTTTTAATGTCTATTCAGTTGTGGATTCTTGGTTTTAATTCATTAATTATGAACTAACTCTTTTACTAAGATTTCAATTTAACCTTTTATGTCTATAAATTAGTTATTCGATTTATTCCAATTATTTATGTTAAAGTGAATTGTTTATCTTGTCTTGAGCTTATTGATTAATTATCTGATTAGTAATTACCTTGTTACTCTAGAAGAAATTGAAAGAGGGATTCTAGGGTTAGAACTGGGCATGATATCATGTGACTTAGTTATTTGCACAGTGAATAATTAGGTTTGTGAATTGAATGGAAATATTTGTTCACCGCATGTAACACATAAGGAATTGGGATTGAAAGGAATTTAATTCAATTGTTTTGCATAGGAATATAGCAAGATTAATCTGGATTAAATAGAAGGCAATTGATCACTTGGAAAAGGACTTTTGACATTTGAGAATTCCTGTTAGCAATTCAGTAGGCATAATAATTGGGATAATTGGATAATTGATTTATAGTTCATAATTGGGGATATTGAAGTCTTAATCTTTATTTATTTGAATTTATTTATAAAACAATTCGGTTTAATTAGTTAATTTAGTTTTCTTAATTAGAAAAATCACACTTTGCAATTGTTTAGATAAAATTGATTTGGTTAAGAGTTAGTACTTGGTAATTTTATTAAATAATTCTCGTGGGGAACGATACTCTACTTTCACTTTATTACTTGTTGGTGTGTATATACAAGCGTTTGCTTTGATTGTGAAATCAACCAATACCCACCCACCACATTTGAATAAAAATTCAGCATATTTTTTCACTAACCACAAGTGGGGTCCACTCAATTCTAGAATTTTTCACCAAAATCATTTATAAACCTAATTTTCGAATCAGTCACCTCTTAAAAGTCATAACAAATCATACGCTCATTTTTAACGGTTCAAAATTTGTGGACATATACTCAACTTATATATGTATAACATATCCAAAAATCACGACGATCCAGCCAAGTACGATTAAAAATTATAACTCACACAATATATCTAAAAACTTTGGTTTAATTTTTAATACCTCCATTCAAACAAAAATCTTGATAAAACACCTCAACATTAACTCCTTCATTTATAACCACAATAAATATATCCAACATTTATATCCACATAAAATAAATATTTTCTTATCATATGAATCAATAATTAATTATTCACAAATAATATTATAGAATCACATCTATGATAACCAGGCCGTTCCCAGGAAAGAGGGGCTTTCAATAAGGATTTCTCCTTCTTTTGGCGCAATTAGGTGACCAAACCTCTCCTTGATGAACTTTCTAGACATTGCCAATAATGTTATCTAATAATATTATTCAAATAATATGAATTATTGATCGATAATGGGAAATCTTCATGCGGTGACAATTATTGAAACAACAATAATATAAAATATCAATATGAGAATTATTGAATCAATAAAATAAAATATAGAACAATAACTCTTGTAATAATTATTGAGTAGTGCCTATTTACGTAAGGATCAATAATTCATCAATATTGTGCAATCTGATTGTCTTCTTTGTGCGACCCATGTATTAATGTATTTTAACCACGGGTATTCCAACGGTGTTACTTGATAACAATTACGCCATTATTTGTAAAAACTCAAACTTTGTCGTTTTTCTTCATCAAGCGGTTATCGTTATGGGGCCCACAAATGGCTGCACCGTCATACGAATATTCCCCGACAGAAAGAATATTCCACGACTAAACGAATATTCCCCAACACAATGAATATTTTATAACCACTTGCTTATTTTGCAAAATTTGCACATTTCACCCATAACCAAAGTATTATATCAAATTATCACCTTATTATTCACAATAATAAATAGAGGAAATTCAATTTTTATTTATAATAAGTTGGGGTCTTACAACCTCCCCTCCTTATGAAATTTCGTCCTCGAAATTGACGTACGTACCTGGTGTTTCGAAAAGGTGAGGGTACCTCGCTTTCATTTCTGATTCCAACTCCCAAGTCATTTCTTCAATAGCATGGTTCCTCCACAAAACTTTAACTTGTGGTATAACCTTTGTTAAGTAGGACATGCTCTTTCCTATCCAATATCTTGTGGTACCTCTCGTCACGTTAAATCTCTTGGCTATCTCTTACGGTTCTAACGCAATAATGTGGTTGGTCGTCCACATATTTACGTAACATCGATATGTGAAAAACGTTATGAACACGCGACATACTTAGCGTTAAGGCGAGTCTATAGGCCACAGTTCCTACTCGATCGAGGATTTCAAATAAATCGAAGGCTTGAGCTTTCTACTCTTCATCGACTCTTACTTCTAGAATAACGCATTCTTGCACCTTCTTCTTTATATTCATCAGCTTCGGTGTGTAGCTTGAGCGGTTTTAACTTTATCGATTAAAGTCGATTTTACTCGTATATTCGTTATCTTCACATGGGTCCCTAGAGTCTTTAACTCTATCTTCATCATTTGTAAGTTATACGAAATGAGTTTTTGTGTTAACAACGTCGCACTCGTAAACGCATATGATCTTCTACTCAACGCATCAGCTACCACATTCGCTTTCCCACGATGGTATTGAATGGCACGATCATAATCTTCAACAGCTCGAGCCAACGTCTTTGGCGCATTATACGTTCGTTTTGGTTGAAGAAATATTTAAGGGTTTTAGAAATGGGTTTTGTACTGGGGTCAATACAAAATTTGAATTTACGCTCTAGGGGTAGGCTAAGAAGTCCTTCGAGAATACGTTAGGAGATTTATTAACAATAGAAATATCATTTAAAAACTGTGACTCTCATCCAAGACTTGGATAGCACATGAAATGAAGGTTTCTACTAACGAAGTTTCAATCGATAAGTCAAAGTCTAATTTCTCCAGAGTCAAGTTTAAACGTTGAGTACAAGAATGAGAAATAAAACAGTGGGTGGAACCGGTATCTAATAAGGTATAGACTTCGCAAAAAATTATAATTAACTAACCCGTGCTAACTTCGTTCGGGTCACTCGCTTTTTGAGAAGTCACGAAAAACGATCTTCTTGAAACCATCGACTTCGTTTTGTCCGTATCCTCCTTTGGTTCCACCGTCCCAACTGGACTTGATTTCGCTACAGGACAAAATCGAGCTATGTGACCGTCTTTTCCACAACTACAACATTTCTTGGAAATCTGTGAACAGTTTGGACTTATATGTCCCTCCTCTCCGCATCTGTAGTATCTAACTGGCGATCATTCTCCTCCCCTAGAATTTGTTCTTTGGTGTTGGTCTTTATTCTTGGCGATCTTTCCGTCATCGTTAAATCTTCTCTTCTTGAAATTTCCACTTGAATCATTTCTTCTATTATCTTGGCCATGATTACCGCAAAGAAGTGGTTACCATTTACGGCATGATAATTTCCTCCACGATGGTTATCATTGTTCGATGACCGTTGCACTTGCAGTGCGATTATTATCGTGTTGTTGCTCGTTATCCTCCGGTTGGGAAATTTTTGGCTTATTATCGCGCTCAATAAGCGAGCCCTATTCACTACATCGAATATAAACAAAGTTTGTGAGAAATGAGGTATTGGCGTATTTTGGGTTTCAAACCTCGCGAAACATTCGCGTCATTCTCTCCTCATTATCAACCAAATGGGATGCAAATCGGACAACTCAAAGCAACTTAGCTTACATCTTGTGACACGTTCATATTGTTTTGCTCGACTTGATGAACTCAACCTCCTTCATGTAGCCGAATACTTTCGGGAAAGTACTTGTCGTTGAACAATTCTTGGAACTTCTCCCAAGACATCTTGGTCGCGGCAGATTGAGTACGCTTACTGATTCCCATCGGTAATCTCCTCTCCTCACAACATGAAGGTGGCAAAGGGAACCTTTGCTCCTCGGAACATCCCAAGACATCAAATATCTTGGTGATACGCTTTATCCACGATCTCTGTAAGTAAGTGGTTACGCTTTCCCAAAACTACGGTGGTCCCAGCTCCTTGAACTGCTTAACGGTAATAAGCCACGCGTTGCTATCATTTCCACCCGTATTTTCTGCACGAGTCTCCCTCGTCTGATGTTGCATGAATTGCATAAAGCCTTTGAATATCCCATCGCTCATCATTTGATCGGTGTTGTTATTTACCTGAGGATTATTGTCATCCTGATGCACATTATCCTAGGTATTGATCATTGGTGACTCAACGGTCTCATATGCTTCATTTCTTATCACAACATTTTTAGATGCCATCCACAAAACAAGGGTTAATTGACATATCACATATTATCCCTATGCTCTAACTGACCAATTAAATACCAAATAAAGTCATACTAGCGAAGGAATTCTCCGAATCTCCCCTCATAGTTCTTGTCTCACATCTCAGCCAGGGATCATATCCCTAAGCTTTGATACCAACTGTGACGACCCCAAAATAGGTCCATTCCATCCAACCCATTCTGAGTCGCCAAATACATGGTACAAAAAAAAATACAACTTCAGTAATACAATTGTCGTGCAAAATACGACAACACATATACTGTGAGTTTAAATACAACTATTGCCTACTAGAGAGTATACAAACTCAAAAGGAGTCCTCATTACAATTATTGATACACTATTTTACAAAAATAGTGAGGACTGCTAAACAACTATCTTGAATCATCACTCCATACCCCGGCTAGTTCGTTCTAAATTCTCTCCTCTTGAGAAGAACAATGGAACAAAAAGGAAAAGGGTGAGCTCAACTAGCCCAATAAAGAATATTATGATTAAGATAATATACAACAAATTATCATTATTCATCAATTGAAGGAAAATCGATAAAAATAATAGACAACAAGTTTTAGATCAACAACTCTGATGAAACAACAATCCATTAGAAGAGTCGAGTAGAGAAAGAATTCTACTATCTTCTAAGATTTAAAAGTCCATCATCAATATTTTATCCTGTAACAACAATCAATATACATCTTTAATCAAATATTCATCTTTTACTCATAGGCCAAAGATATTCATTTGTATCACCATTGGTCATGCTCATCTCAACACTTGTTCATCTTGCACTACGGGCCAAAGATATTCTTGATTAATCATTCATCTTTGCACTACAGGCCAAAGATATTCAGTAATATCATCATTTAGGACTGAGGATGATGAAAAATATTTTAAAGGAACGAATCCAGTGAAACAAAATAACAATATTAGATATTCATATTACAGTTTATCCAATATCAATAATACTCCATAATAACCAATTTTGAAGCAAAATTCAAGAATAAAGATCAAAACATGGATACAATCAAAGATAGTAACCATAATAGACATCTTGGACAAAAAGAAGAAAATTTCATTTTTTGGTGAATAGTGTCGTATTCGTGAATAGTGTCGTATACGTGAATAGTAACCCCGACACAAAAAGTTCCAAATTTGATAAAAAGTTCAGACCAATATTTCGGCATAATGATATTGAAGAAAATATCATTTAAGAAGAAGATAATATCTGTGACGACCCCAAAATAGGTCCATTCCATCCAACCCATTCTGAGTCGCCAAAAACATGGTACAGAAAACAATTATAACTTTATTACAACAATTTTCGTGCAAAATACAACAACACATATGCTGTGAGTTTGGATACAAATATATACCAACTGTAACTTTGGACACCAACTTTGGATAGCACGTCACAATGACACCTTACATAAAGGTATAGTCAAAACTGTTTTAGAAATTAGAATCTTTGGGAAGTGCTCAAGGAAACCTTCGTACATGGGAGGTCATGCTTCTAGGTTATGATAGATATCATATGGCCCTGTAATTATCCTTAGTTGACCCAATAGACCCCAAAAAAAAATGAGAAGATTACTATCATATTCTTCCCAATGGTGAGTCTTCTCTTGACATATCATTATCTCCACTGTCTCTAATTGGGTATTATACTCCAAACAAACACCAAGATTATATAGGTAGTGCTTGTAAATATACTCAGCAAGTGGATGAGTAAAACCCTGTCTTATGATGACACGAGGTTTTATGTCATTAGACATCTTGTATGATAGTGGCAAAACACCCTTCCAAGTTAAGTTCACCTCACCCTCAACATCTATAGACCATCGTTCTATTCCCATGTTATTCCAGCTTGTCCCGATTACACTTTTATTACACGAAAGGAATTGTGAAGCAAAAGGGTGAAAGACAACTAGCTTTCGATAAAGAATATCATGACTAAAGATAAATAAATTATCAATAGCCTTCAAAAGTAATAAATCAGAGATTTAGAACATATGGTAGATGATAAAACTTTTCAACCATAGTTGCAGCGGAACGAGCAATCCATTAGAAGAGTCAAATAGACCATAAAATCTATTATCTTCTCCATGTTAAAAGTCCATCAACAATGTTTTATCCCTGTAATATTAATCAATAATTCCTGTCCACAATCACGTGTATAACTCATAATTGTAATTGTAGTTCTAAATTCCTTTCCTCATCCAGGACAAAGTTAATTTTCAACACCTGAAACATCAAAAATCATGGTTATACCAAATCACAGTTCATGTTCATAATCATACTGATAAATTCATCTTTGCACTACGGTCCAAAGATATTCATCAACAGTTCATCTTTGCACTACTGGCCAAAGATATTCAAAAACATGTCATCTTTGCACTACTGTGCCAAAGATATTCATCGATTAGTCAGTATTCATCTAAACACTGTTCATCTTCGCACTTCTTGGCCAAAGATATTCATTAGAAATCATTCATCTTTGCACTCTGTGCCAAAAGATATTGATTATATTACCATTTAGGGGTGAGGATGATGAAAAATATTTTAAGAAAAGCGAATCCGATTGAAACAAAATAATAAATATTAAGGATTCGTCTTACTGACTATTCCATGTCCAAAAATACATCATAAATAATCATAGTGGAATAAAATTCAAGAATGATCAAAACATGGATACAATCAAAGCTAGTATCCATAATAGATATTTTGGACGAAAAACGAAAATTTAATTTTTTTGTGAATAGTGCCGTATACGTGAATAGTAACTCCGACACCAAAAGATAGAAATTTCACAAAAAATATCATCATGCTTCGTGAATAGTACTCGTGAATAGTAACTTATGAATAGTAACTCATGAATAGTAAACCCGACATGAAAAAGTTCCAAATTTGATAAAAAATTTAAACCAATATTTCAACATAATGATATTGAAGAAATAATATCACTTATGAAGAAAATAACATCCCTTTCAATCTCTTAAAATCCCTTAATATCCCTTACCTTAGAAAGAATAGTACTTCTGACTGAAATACTGGATATAGTGCTAAAAGAACTTGTACCATATAGCAATACTCGAAGTACTAAAAATACTCACAAAATACACTCGATATTATAGAGAGAGAGAGAGAGAGAGAAATCTGTAGTTTCTGGTGTGATTTTTAATTTTAACCAAAGCACCCTATTTATAGGAAATTGCTTAGAACACCAAAGCAGAAAATTTAATATAATAATAATATATTATATATAAATTCATATGCACACATTCAAGGATCTGAATTCAGCCATGCTTAAAAACAAGTGGGTCCCACCAACCACAAAAATATGTTTTAAATAATTTTTGTAACAAAATAAATTCATACCCAATATTCCGGAACTTCAATAATTCATAATAAATAGCCCTTTTAATAGAAAATTCGAATCTCTCGAGTTTTTATAGGAAATTCAATTCTCTACAACTTTGCAGAAGAAAGTGTTTCCAAATTCCAAACAAAAATTGACCGAAATCCACATACGGACGATTTTAAAGGCTATAATCAAATTTCAGTCAAGAAATGGGTCCACCAACATGTTTAACATGTTTTAAACAACTTTTGAAACAAAAATACTCTTCCTCCTCATATACTCATATATCCCACATTCATTATAAAAATATCACCATTATTATATTATAATAATATAATAAAATATTATTTTATCAGAAAAGATAAAATATCGATTTTCAACAATTGTCACTTTAAAAATTTTCTCCATTTATATCCACATAAAATGAATATTTTCCTCATCATATAAATTAATAATTAATTATTCACAAATAATATTACAGAATCACAATAATGACAACCAGGCCGTTCCCAGGAAAGAGGGGGCTTTCCGATAAGGAAATTGTTGAGTAACGAACTAATGAACTTAATTAAACATTATCAAGTCATAATTGAACCCCAAGTATGATCACTTAGGGTTAAAAGAAAGTCAATTGAAGATGAACGCAAATGATATTCAATGTTAATACTTCACCAATGACAATTGAGTTTCGATTAATAACGTACGAACGTTAGTAAGCCTTGAGGAAGGATAATTAACTCGAACTGAGTTGTATTAATGAAATAATTTCACTTAAGTATAAGAGAACGAAGTTAGTAAGAATGATGTAAAAGAACGACGGAAAGCCGGAACCAATAAATAACAAATCTAATACGGGATTAGATTGAGAAGAAGGGTAAGATTATTTAGAAACTAAGTATGTTCATTCATGACCTAATGTGGTATGTTATGTGCTTATGTGTTGTAGAAACTATAAAGGCTCAAAGGAAACGTAATTGTACTATAGCAGACGCTGAAGGCAAGTTTTTCTTAAACACTTGTCTAACCTTCGTGTTAGCCAGGTTTTCAAAATGATTCACGTTATGAGATGCATGTATGCTTTCAAAGAAAGGGTTGAAGCCAGTTTTAACTCGGCTAGACTAATCTTGATAGATTGACTAATTTCTTTATAAGTCTTTCAATATAGAATTGCCAACGCTATCCTATGCCAACTCTTTGGTACGGATTCAAGGTAAGCCTGAATATGTATAAACAAATGTATTTTCATCGAGTATTCGATGGGCACGTGAGGTTGCCACAACTTAAAGCGTACACACATTTAATGGATGTAGTGTTGATCAATATAGGTACTATAAGTCGATCACCTAGATGTACTCGTAGCTATATCGGACTTACGGACTTCGTCTTGGGTTGTCCTTTTCAAAGAAACTATAAGACGTTCACGTCTTGAACTAGAATTGATGATTCATGGAATATTATTATTGAAAACGTTTTGAAGGAAAAAGGAAAGCTATTTTGAATTATTGATAGTACTTCAGTAACTATCATCCGGTTATTGAAGATATCTGATTCCAATGTTTCAAGCATGCTTTTAAAATGAAATTGTTATACTTCTTTGAGCTTGTTATGCTCATTCTTTCTTGAACCATATGAATGCAAAGCTAGATGATATAATAGAAGGATTCTCTGAGGATAAAGAGAAGGCTAAAGTGAGCGTGTAGATTACCTATGTAATAGTATAGGTTTGTAATGATAATATTTGATATTATGACATGAACAAATGTAACGGTTATAAAGAACCTAGGGAATAATAGTATTGTTTTGGAATATATATAAGACATATTCGTTCTTTTGAGGCATGCCAATTGAATGATTGTGTGAACTGTAGCACCGTGGAGCACCATATGTCGGGTGAAAAGAGACCCGGATTTGGGGGCGTCACACAAAATACTGATAAAACACCTCAGCATTAATTCCTTCATTAATAACCACATAAATAAATCCATCATTTATATCCACATAAAAATAAATAATTCATTATCATATGAATCAATAATTAATTATTCACAAATAATATTACAGAATCACATTTATGATAACCAGGCAATTCCCAGGAAAGAGGGGGCTTTCCAATAAGGATTTCTCCTTACTGGCGCGCAATTAGGTGACCAAACCTCTCCTTAGACAGAACTTTCTAGACATTGCCAATAATGTTATCTAATAATATTATTAGAGATAATATGAATTATTAGCTCGATAATGGAAAATACTATGTAGTGACAATGATTAAAACAACAATAATATAAACTATCAATGTAGCAATTATTGAATCAATAAAATAAAATATTGAACAGTAATTATTGTAACAATTATTGAGTAGTGCCTTCTTACGTAAAAATCAATAATTCAACAATACCGTAAAAAAACCATGTCTTTCGCAACAACAATAGCATATAACTTTACTTTACCCACCGGGTATTCCAATGATGTTAATCGGTACGCGATTACGCCGTTATTTATAAAACTCAAATTTGTCGTTTTCTTCATCCCAGGTTATCCGTTATGGGGTCCACAAATGGTTCTTGCCGTAAATGCGAATATTCCCCAATGAGAAAGAATATTCCACGACCAAACGAACATTCCAAGAAGCGAAAGAATATTTTATAACCACTTGCATATTTTGAAAAAAAATTCATATATCACCCTTAACTTTAACTTTTATCAATTTAACCATTTCTTGAATTGTAATTATATGAAAATTGAATACTTTTATTTCATAAAATTGAGGGTCTTACAATATCCCTTACCTCAAAAGACAAGTGATTACATTTGGAATCTGGATATAGTCTTTGAAGGAACTTACACCGTATAGCAACACTCAAAGTATCAAAATACTCACAAAATACACTCGATATTATAGAGAGAGAAAGAGAGAAAACTTATATTTCTGGTGTGATTTTCAATTCTAACTTAGCCCTCTATTTATAGGAAAATGTTAAGACGCTCACAGGAAGCGAGACTTGACTTGAACTTTGATGGCTTTACCTGCTACTATTCCCACCCACCACATTTGAATAAAAATTCAGTACATTTTTTCACCAACCACAAGTGGGGTCCACTCAATTCTAGAAATTTCCACCAAAATCATTTATAAACCTAATTTCCGAATCAGTCATCTCTTAAAATTCATAACAAATCATACGCTTATTTTTAACGGTTCAAAATTTATGGACATATACTCAACTTATATATGTATAACATATCCAAAAATCACGACGATCCAACGGTCAGATTAAAAATTATAACTCACACAATATATCTCAAAAACACTGGTTTAATTTTTAATACCTCCATTACGACAAAAATACTGATAAAACACCTCAACATTAACTCCTTCATTTTTAACCACAATAAATATATCCAACATTTATATCCACATAAAATAAATATTTCCTTATCATATGAATCAATAATTAATTATTCACAAATAATATTACTGAGAATCACATCTATGACAACCGGTAGTTCCTCGAGGAAGAGGGGCTTTCAATAAGGATTTCTCCTTCTTGGCGCCGCAATTAGGTGACCAAACCTCTCCTTATGAACTTTCTAGACATTGCCAATAATGTTATCTAATAATATTATTCAAATAATATGAATTATTGATGCGATAATGGGAAATCTTTGTGCGATGACAATTATTGAAACAACAATAATATAAAATATCAACGCAACAATTATTGAATCAATAAAATAAAATATTGAGCAATAACTACTATAACAATTATTGAGTAGTGCCTTCTTATGTAAGGATCAATAATTCATCAATCTTGTACAATCTTGTGCTATTCATTGTGCAACCACAGCGTATTCATCGTATTTTAACCACCGGTATTCCAACAATATTAATTGGTGCCAATTACGCAGTTATTTGTAAAAACTCAAACTTTATCGCTTTTCTTCATCAAAGACAGTTATCCGTTATGGGGCCCATAAATGGGCTGTGGCAAGTCATACGAATATTCCAAACGAAAGAATATTCCACGACCAAACGAATATTCCCTGACACAATGAATATTTTATAACCACTTGCTTATTTTGCAAAATTTGCACATTTCACCCATAACCAAAGTATTATATCAAATTATCACCTTATTATTCACAATAATAAATAGAGGAAATTCTATTTTTATTTATAATAAGTTGGGGTCTTACAGTAATAGTTAAACTGTATTAAGACAATGATATGTATTATCTATCATGTAAGGAATTATAGTAAAGGTTGCGTACTTGAGATTAGACTCTGATAAATATAAATTAAGTTTGATTTTTATATTATTGTTATTATTATTACTATTATTCCGCTTATAGAAATGGTATCGTGAAGCACTAAGTTCGGGTTTCAAGTACCTGAATTTTGGGGCGTCACAACATGGTATCAGAGCTTTAGGGTTAGAAATCTTAGGTGGATTAAACCTTAGGCTATAACCTTGGAACAGAGGGAAACGTTTAAAATACAAATAACTCATATAGAGTTTAAAAGGAGATGAATTGAATTAACTCATCGTTAGATCAAATAAAAGATAACTTGTATAAAACTATTATTTGCTGTGTGTATATATTAGTTGATAATCAGGATAACTTAGGTGTGTAGATGTCAGAAAGAAAAGAATTAGAATACCCTCAGATTGTAAAGAAGGAGCCGATATCCATAACCGAGCCAATAGCTGAAATAGAGGCTCACATTGAAAGCTACCTCAATGAGGTGGTTGATTTGAAAAGTGTAGTACCAAATCCAGAAACGATAGTATAACTGATAGGTAGAATATAGTTAAAGAATATGTGGTTAATGTAGAGTTCTTAAACTCATATGTTTGTGGTGAGTTCTTAAACTCATAATGTATGGTAAGTTGGACGAACTAGGTATAGTTAGGTGTGAAGGGATTATTGAGAATAATGAGAATAGACAGATTACTAAGCAATTGTTCCTTAGTGAAGGCGTAAGAAATAAGTAGTATTAGTATTTCTTGAGTATGTATGATTCTATGTTGTGTATATGATAGGTATGTCTGTATAAGGTAATATTTTCAACTTTTGTATAAGTTGTGGCAGCGATTCCCGACTTTTGAGTCACAAAGGGATAACATATGTTTAAAGCAATATGTGTTATGGTATGTTAAGTGTTATGAGTATGAATCTAAATTGGATTAATAAAATAAGTTGGTATAAAGATAGTAGATATTTATCTGAATATTGGTTAATACGGTAAACCAAAGTTTTCAAAGTCTAATATTTTGAGTAGATGACTATTTGAATAGAAAATTTCACATATAAGATAAGGTTTAGAATGTAAGTTAATAAGAATAATTTACGATAATTCCGCCAAAACGAAAAATGAAATACACAAACAGAAGAACCTGTCAACAAAGCTGGAAGACAACCAGACCCGATACAGAATTATACGAATATGGACGATCAAGTTATGCAAAACGGAATACCCGTGGGAAATCAGTCAAATAATTGATCGGTAAACTTCCAAGATTTCAAGGCATTAAATCTGGCGAATTTAGAAGATTAAGCGACCTGATTGCGTGTTGGTGATAGCTAGGGTAACGAAGGGGCAAAAGACAGCTTTTGCCACCTATACGATGCAAAGGAAGATGAATTTTTGGTGGGAGGTAAATCAAGCTAGAATCGGAGAAGGGAGAATGTTTAAAGGATAAGATTGTGTGTTACAAGTGTGGGCAGGAGGGACATGTCTCTCCCAACTGCCCCAATCCAAAAGTGTATAGTGGGTGTTTTATTTTTAAATCAATGGAGCATAAGGTGAAAGACTGTCCAAGAAGGAGAAGGGAGGCAAGGAATGCGAATACGAGGAAAGGCAGCAGGACATTGGCAACAACGAGACCAACATCAACAAACAAACCAATAGAACCAACCGAAGGAGTCTTCAACATGATTGTTCAAGATTCGGTAGCAGCCGGGGATGCAACTCCAAGTATTATTCGAACAAATGTTATTTTCTTATGTATGATTTTCCTATATATAGTAAATTATTTTATAAAGATATTTTTAAGGTGGAATTTGAGTTCTTTTAGAAATCAAATTTCTGTTTAATCAGATAGAGAAGCTTTATGTGAATAGTTAAAAATCAGTTCGATCAAAGTTGATCAAGATCTAATTGAAATAATTGTGTATGCTATGTACCCTAGTATGTATAGGTTTTAAAATGGTGATTCCAGAAACAGAATCTTTATAAGAGAGGGTGAATGTAACAACCCGATATTTTCTATATAATTAAATTAGAAATTTTGCGTATAATTTTTTTATTTTATTTTAAAGATGAGGATTTGTACAAGATAAGGTGTATATGTATTTATGTGATAAATAAAAATATATTTATTACATGAATATTTACAAATAATTTTATTTTAGAATTATTGATTATTATAAAGTATATTCTTTTAATAATTAATTTTATAGTATAAATGTTTTTTATTAATTATTTTCCATGAAAATATGATTTTTTAATATATAAAATGGTTATTAGAATTATTATAATAATTATTTTATTTTATTATATAATTTAATTTATATTAATTAAGTTAATTATTTTAATTTAATTAATAAAGTTATATATGCCGAGATAAATCGGATATGAAATCTAAACCCTAATTTTGGCTTTTATCAAGGAATGAGAATAATAATATAATATTAATTATATTTTGATTTTTAAATTGATATAAATATATCTTTGTTTGTGTATATTGACAATAATTGGTCAATTATGGTATTTCACGCTAAAATCCTAGAATTACTGATAAACCCTAATTCGAAAGTCAATTACGACTTTAAGATTTGGTTAAGTCATTATGTAGTCGTGATGCTGTGATAATGTGTCTAATCACATGTGTTATATATTTTTATATTAGTTACAAAAAACTTAATTTTCTAAATTAGGAAACCCTAATTAGCTAGAAACCCTAATTTGTAAATTAGTAACCCTAATTTGCTAAATTGGTAACCCTAATTTGCTAAATTGGTAACCCTAATTGTTAATTGCAAGCTAAATGCTAATTAGTAGACATTAAAATCCTAATGTTCATGTATAATGTAATTAGAAAATTAAACCCGATTAAGAAACCCTAATTTGCAAAAATTAGAAACTAATATTATTTTTATTTTTGTGCAAACCCTAATTAGTAATTTAAAAACCTAATTACTAATTTTAAAAGCTTAATCACTAATTGTAAACCCTAATTGCTAAATTAGCATGGTTAACTATAATTAGTAAATAATACCCTAATGTTCATGTATAATATAATTAGTAAACCTAATCTAATTAGAGATTTCTAAATTTTATTTTTAGAAACTAAAATGTTACATTATCAAACTCTAAATTAGACATCCTACAAATTATTTGTGCTAAATCTTAGGGTTAAACCCTAAGGGTTTGCCAAAAGACCATAGTGCCATTAAAATTATAAGGCCATTGACCAAAATGCCCCTCTAGGATAATTGAAGCTTTCTTGAAGATCTAGACATATTGGAGTGGTTGGCCAACTTCTACCAACTCCATGTGGTGATTACAACACAACTTCAGAATCTACTGACCCATATACATTGTATCTGAGATATATAAAGAATTGGAGAGAGAGAAAATCATTTGCAAGCCTCATTTGTACACTTTCTCTCAACCAATCCTCTCTCTCTTCAAACCCGCGAAAATTAAAAGTATACCAGTCTCATATTCAACCCCACTATCACCATAACAGATCTAGAAGCCCATAATCATGAATCAAAGCATAAAGGTATAAACCCTAGAATTTAAAATTTTTATGATCTGATGTTAGATCTTGCTGTTTGTTGTTTAATGTTGTGTCATAAGATGTTATTTAGTGATATGGGTTGTTAGATACCAGATCCATAACATCAAAGTTTTCAAAATTGATGTTTTTTTAAAATCTGGAAAAAAATTATTTTGTCTCTGACAACGTAATGTCAGTCCTCATAGATCTTTGTATGATATGTGTTTTTGTTGTTTAAGTGTTTGATCTTGTTGTATCTTTGGGAGATCGTGTTGCAGGCGCAATCAAGTCCGGATCATGCAGATTGCATGTTATTAGTGGTCAAAGACTATTGACCAAACACGACATTAGCAATTACAGGTAACCCGAAATAGCCAGATCGTGTCTCGACAAGATTTGTATGACTCTTAATATGTTAGATTTGTATTATGTTGTTCTTGTTGTTGTAATAAGATTGTAGTATGTTACATAAACTTCAAATTCTTGCCTTTCTTTCACTAAATAATCAAGTGGGTTGATCACGATTGGTAGGTCAAAGTAGATGCAAAATCATGAGAACCAGATTTTCTTGGTAACCCGAGAAACGCCTGAGCAATGTCATTTGACAAGGTTTGGCCAGTTCTTGATCCCGTGATTGTGTTGTTGTTTTTCTTGTTTTTATGTATTGTATCTCTACTCTTACATGTTGTCTACATATTTAAACCTCCAGATCATAAAAACAATTCATGTGTTGCAAGTTATAAAAATCATAAGTTACCAACTCAGACTGTTCTTCATTTCTGGAAAACCCAGAAATGAAGAACATCTTCTGACAAGGTTTTCTGAAGCCCAGATCTCATTCGTTTTATGTAGTATGGTCATTATTGTTGATTGTATCATGAAGTGTTACACTAGAACTACAATATTCAACCAATAACTTTCCCAGAAACACATCGAGCAAAGATTTAAGCTTGGTCAAACCCAGTACCTTGATAGTACATACATGAATTTACAAGTGACTCGAAACGATTCAAGAACAACTATAGCGACAGTTTTGTCGCTATAGGGTCCTTTAGCGATAGTTAATTTTTAAAATTCATTATTTTTATTAAATAAATAGAAAAAATAGTTTTTAATTATTAAAAATACAAAATAAATTATTAAAAAATATTTTAAAGTCCGAAAATTAGTTTTTAATTATTTTGAATATATTTCATAAATATTTAATATTTTTGGAATATTAAAGGTATTTAATTTATTTAATTATATTATTAAATAAATTATTTAAAAATAATTTTAATACTTGAAAATCATTTAAAATTATATTATGATATAAGAAAATATTTTAAGTTATTTTTAATGACTTTTAATATTTTGTGATGAATTTCATTAATTAATTAATAATAATGATAATTAGGTTATTTATTGAATATATTAAATAAATTATGGAAAATAGAATTAATGATTTAAAATTATAGAAAAATGATTTAAAAATTATAAAAATATTTGAAGTTATAAAATATAACTTTTGATATTTTGTCATGAAAATATTAATATTTTAATATTAATGATATTAGATTTATTTAATAATTATGTTAAATAAATTAGTTTAAATGATTTTAATGAAGTGATGTATAAAGAAAACATTTAATTCTTTCAACTAATTATATTTATAATTATTATTAATTACTTGTTGGGCACTCAAATGCTCATCCTTGCTTAATTTAAATATTTTTGACTAAGTGTGAGCAATTTAGAAGGTTGACAAGAACAAAGGAAATGGAAAGCAAATGAGAATATGTTTAATGGTATCTTTTCTAATAGTTAAAGCGTATTAAAGACGATGATATGTATTATCTATCATATAAGGAATTATAGTAAAGGTTGCGTACTTGGGAATAGACTCTGATAAATACAAATTAAGTTTGATTTTTATATTATTGTTATTATTAGTAGTATTATTCCGCTCATAGAAATGGTATCGTGAAGCACCGAGTTTGGGTTTCAAGTACCTGAATTTGGGGGCATCACATTCTTTATAACCAATACATAAGTTCTTTGTCATAATATCAAATACATTACAACATTAAACTTATACTATTACATAGACAGTTCAACGGTCTGCCTTAGCCTTTCCCTTATCTTTACCGGATCCTTCGGTTCGTTCGGTCTTAGCTGCATTCATATGGTTCAAGCAAGAGTGAGCATAACTAGCTCAGCAAGTATGACAATTCCAATTAAATAACATGCTTGAAACATAGGAATCATATATCTTCAATAATTGAACAATAGTTATAAAGTACTATCGATAATTCAAAATAACACTTCTTTTCCTTCAAAACGTTTCACAATGAATAATATTCAGTAAAACATCAATTCCGGTCCAAGACCAAGAGCATTTCATACTTTCTTTAAAAAGGAGAACCCGACACTAAGTCCGTAAGTTCGACATATCTTACAAGCACGTCTAGGTGATTAGCCTATAGTAATCTATGTTGATCAACACTACATTCTTTAAATGTATATACGTTTAAGTTGTGGTAACCTCATGTGCCTATCGCTTGACGAGAAAATATTTTAGTATACTCAGTCTTCATTTAAAAACCACACCAACATAGTTGGGTAAAACATTTACAGTACTTTGATAGTTTATAAGAAATCCAACATATCGTAAGTTTAGCCGTAAGAATTAGCTTTGACTTCATCATACATCAATTCATGCGTAAGAATACATGAATCACAAAGCTTGTCCAGATTGAACTGAAACAAGGGTTAGAACACTTACCTTCAGCGTCTGCTATGGTATAATTACTTTCCTTTAATTCTTTTAGTCTATATAATATAAAACCACATAACATACCATATTAGGTCATAATCAGATATGTATAGTATCTAACGTATCTTACCCTTCTTCTCAATCTAATTATGTATTAGATTCGTTATTATTGGTTCCTGCTTATCACATTACATTGTTCTTACATCCAATTAATCTTTCATCGACCTTCATTTGTAATATTTAAGGTCTTTAACATCAATTAAGAATGTTACTTCAAGTTCCTTAAGGTTGTAATTCACTACTAACTATCTATCTTTCTTTTTATCTTTATAATCATTCTTTTCTGTGCAAACCTTAAGGTTGGCGTTGCGGTGCCAACTTCCCTTTCTTAATCCGCGCTGTGTTGCTAAACTTCAGTGGCTTTCACCCAGACTCGGCGCTGCGGCACGAGTCATAGCATTACGTGTCGTGCTGCGGCGTGAAACTCCAATAGGTCATGGTTTTCTCGGCGCTATGATGCCACCTATTTGACCTTGAAATTTGGTGACTGTATGGCCAATTTCTGCGGCACCAGAAAAGGTTTACATAATTTTAATTTTGTGAATTTCCCAGACTCCAAATTTGATCATTTTAAGTCCGAATTGGCTCGTTCAAAAGCCATTAGCTCACAAATCACATACTCTACATGTTCATGCAAGAATTTTATATTTTTGACTTCGTTAACTCAGAATTCACCTATGAGTTCATTTTTAAACAAAACGATAAGCGTTGGTGAATGTTCAACGCTCGATTCTTTGTTCTAAGTCAGAATTCGGTCATTTTCGAGTCCTCAACTCTATAATGCCAAATAAGACTTGTTCCCATCGAAAACCAATGTTTTCGAGCTTAATATCAAAATTTGACTTCTATTCTGAGAATTTTACGAATTCGGCGATTATCGTCTAATCGTGTGAATTCTGACATAACTTTGTTACTTATGATTTGTTCATTGTTTCAAATGGATTCTATCCATCATACTGACATCTTAACCTATTCATTTCATTAACTTATTTTCATGGTAAGTTATTACTTGTTCTTCATGAGCTTATAACTTATCAAAGTATAAACTACATATAATTTCATTTCTCACGACTTATGATAGCTTATGTCTTCTAACCATCATTTTATCATACTAACTTCATTCATGTAAACATGTTACAAGTCTTACAAGTTCTTTCTTAGTTCATAGCTTATCTATGAACAAAGTGCTTATTCACGACTTATTAAGACTTAAGTCCTTAGATTAACCATTTTCTTTACTTTTTAACATATATGTACCACCATTCATCACTTCTCTATCAAGCTACTATGGAAGAGTTGGAAGATTATTGGAAAAGAGTCTTACCCTTGATGATCAAGCTTGTTCTTCTTCTTTTCTAATAATGGAAGTGTAGCTTATTCTTGCTTATTCTCTCTAACAAATAAGTTGAAATTGTTGGATGAAAGTTAACAACCAACAAATGAAAACCAAACTCTCTTATTTATAGGAAAACCAAGGTTAGGGTAGTTTAGTCATTTAGGCCATCCCACCTCCTTAATCAAACCTCCTTACTATTCATTACTTACTTACTAAGTTATTTTGCTCATTACACTAATTACTTGGCCATCACATAAAGTTCTTGGTCACCAAGATTAAACATATTATCATGGGTTGCCCCATGGGTCACCCTAATCCATTGGATCTTAATTTGGGCTTAATTTAATTTGCTTAACTTATGCTTTTGGGCTTACATTAATTTACTTTGGGCTTTACATTAACCAACACATGGACTTTAACTATAGTTTACATTGGGCTTAATACAATCCCAATTAAACTATACACTTCCTACTTAATCATACTAGTTCATTTCATTTGGCTAAAAGCCTTATAACTTATTGTTTACGTAATATTCTCGTATTCTAACTCGTATACTAATTCATAATATACAATATACCATCATTCATACATACTCGTATAATACATCGTATCATACTCGTATTCATTACCTCGTACAATACATACGTATCATACGATCATCACATTAGCTTCTAACGCTTTATTTTCCCTAACGTTCTCAAATTAAGTCCGCATACGAAAAATTACGTTTTTCATACTTGAATTATTATTACATAATCCATCTCACCTCGATATTCTATCGTTAGGTATTTCTCGGAAGTTCAAAAATTATTCCCGAGCAGAAATCGATGAATAGTATTTTTCAGAAAATTTCTCAAAAAGCTTTTATTTTCGTCTTGAAAATTCAAATACTTTAATTCCTTCACGTAGTTAAAATACTACGACTTTCCGACGTTTCTAGGTTATAGAACGACATTCATCTTACTAACACATAATAATAACATAATATAATTTTATTCATTATTTAATTAAATAAAATTATTTAACAATGGATCCGAATTTCTCGGTCGTTACATGTGGGATGATTAAGTTCTCCATTTTTAGCTTGAGATTTCGCATGCCAAGTTATATGTTCAGCTGTCCTTAAAGACATGTACAATCTTTTTAGCTGATGTGTAATTGGAAAATGTGACACCCCCAAATCTGGGTACTTCAATCCCACAGATCTGGTGCTCACTGTCCATCACAATCACATCTAACTACCCATAATAAAGGAAAATAAACTTCATAAACAATAATTCCATTAAAAGGTTACATAATTAATACGAAATCCCATGTTATCTAACCTTAATCATTACATCATAACATCAGAATAAATAAAACATAATAAGTCTATTACATAAACTTCATGAATTAAAGTTAAGCTAAACATCATTATCTACTTATGTATCTTTCCCTTTCCTTTGCTTGTAGACGACTCCTAGGGCTTTTCAAATTTAGCTAAAATATTTTATGCAAGAGTGAACAAAACAACTTGTTCACAAGTTAATAACAATATATGAATGAACAATAAATCAACTTCAGTTAAATAAGGTATTTTACTTTAAACAAATAACTGTAAGTCAAGAACCGAGTTCAATAGAATAATAAACTTTCAATGAATTTAGATATCAAGACCAAAGGTATACTGAGGGTCACAATACCATGAACTATGTCCCAGTTTATCAAGTATCTCTACTTAAATCGTTAACAGTCAAAAGACTATATGGACCTAAAAGTAGTATGCACACAAGCCAATCATGTTTGATGATAAAGCATATACTTTGTAACAATCTTATTCATTTATTAATAAAAAGTATTAATTTATTAAAGGCTTTTAATAATCTATATGATGTTGCTTTATAATATGTGATAAACTCATAGTTTTAAGTAATGCTTTTAGAATAATGATGATGATCATTCTAATGAGATCTAAATTCTTAGAAAGCTTAAAAGTAAAATAGTTCCCAATTGTTGGATTACTAAATTGGGGATTAGTGAATCTGGATAGATTGGTATATATGTTGCTTGCTTATTGGATGAGGATAATTGATCTCATGATCATTTGTGTGGAGACACTAAAGCAGGTATGTAGGTACTTATTGGAGAATAAGTACACTGAACGTGGCTCGTTAAGGAATACCTAATGGAGTTTTACTTGTCTGTCAATAGGAATTCCTGTAGTGATAATAGTATAAGTGATCCTTAGGGTTTGTGAGAGATTTGTACAACAATAAGTTTGGGGGAGTTCAAATACAGAGCACGCATTTTCCTCAGTCAAACTCTTCTCTTCTATTGAGGGTTCTTCTTCATCAAGTGTAATGGGGCCAAAATGAGCACATTCTAGCACTCCAGGATCCTCGTCTTCTAGCAGCCAGAGTGAGGACACTGTTGATTTCTCCAAGTTCGTTAGCCTAGAAGCGCAGACAAAGTAATATAGAATATTTACGAAGACATTTGTGAGAGAATGTGGTTTCAAGCCTAAGGCACAAGATGGGCAACTTAAAGATATGATCAGAGAAAGATGTTGGCATGGAGTCTGTTCTACACCCATACCTGCACCCATGGCCATTATACGGGAATTTTATGCAAATTCACAGGAGACTGTGAGTGGATTTTCATATGTTAGAGGTGTTCAAGTAGACTATCGCCCACAAGCGATTCGTGGTGTGTTGAATTTACCCGATCCTCCTACTGGACGTATAAATTGGGTCGAGGTTGCAAGGTTTATGACTGACCTCGACAGGGTTCTCACTGACTTATACATACCGGGTACACAATGGAGTTACAAGCCTGGCACGAATCAGCTTAGGACTTTTCAGGCTTCAACTCTCAATTGTTATGCCAAGGCTTGGAATCTATTTGTCTATGCAAAACTCATGCCATCATCCCATCAGCATGAGATTACGACTGAGAGGGTTATTATTCTATGGGGTATAATTACAGGAAAATATATTGATGTTGGTCATCTCATTAATCAGAACATGTTACGATCCATGCGGGCGAGCACTACAGGGAGTATCGACTTGCATCAGTTGTTACTCATTTATGTGCTCGAGCAGGAGTCACGTGGGCTGATGAACAGTTGCAATACCCAAGTCAGGATATCACTCACGCTACGATAGCTAAGTTCGAGGATTGGGCAGGAGGTACCCCGCACCCAGGGGGTAAGGGTTTCATACTTCAACCCGCATCATCTATGCCGTCACCACAGCAATCGCAAATAATAAAAGCAGGCACTTCCACTCAAGCTACTGTTGCAAATGATGATTGTCATCTCCGAAGGTTGGAGAGAAAGGTCGACACAATGTATGATAAGTTTTCAGTATTTTCCAATGGATTGACGAGGTCCCTAGCTGAGGCTTTCCCGCAGTAGGGAACCATGCTAGAGTGGCCACAATTTGGGATAACAGTGCCATTTCCATCGCCAGACTCACCACCCGAAGAGGGTGGTACAGCTGATAATTAGGGGAGTTCCTTTAAACCCTTTACCTTCATTCATTGGGACAATGAATATTTTAAGTTTGGGGGTATTGGGTGTTTAGTAGAGTAGTGTAGTTGCATGTAGTTAATTTGCATCATTTATGCATGGTTAGTTTAATTTGTGCTTGTTTATGTGTTCAGTTAATAATTGCATAAATTTTTTGCATTTTTAGTGATTATTATGTGTTTTAGTTTTGTGTTTAGTTGCATATCCCAAGTATCTAGCTTTATGGAATTTTAATTTAGCGAATGATGAATATGAATTTGAAGGATTTTTGAATTTAGTGGATAACATGAGCCTAGCTATAATGTTTTACATGATGTAATTCATACTTTTTGTTTAGATGCTTTCGGTTAGCACGTAGATGTTCATATATGCTTGTGGGTATAAGAATAATGTGTTTTTACTGCTGAGTAGAAAATGTTGTTTTTAAAAATGGAATTGTGTAGAAAAGTAGACATAGACTATGAAAACATTGATAATCAAACTTTGGGAACATATGGGTATGCTTACTATAAAAAAAATCCATCTTGGAACCTTCCTGAGTTAAATTATTGAATCTTGTGAAGGCGCGAGATGGAGCATAAAATGCACTCGCTGTATAAAAAAAATATATATAGCAATAAACATTGCGGGAAAGTGCGAAAATTGCCCTCGTGAGTAAAAATACAGCAGATTAAACCCATTGTTGAACCTTAGTTTGTATTGATGTGTTGGAGTAGTTTTTGTTGCATTAGTATACATGGTTCTTGATTTAGACTTCAATTTTCTATCTTTAGCAGTAAAACATGTGTAGTCTTTGCCTTGGTCAAGTTTATTTATGAACACAACACACACACAACATCTTGGTAGCGAGTATGGATTATTTGATTGTATAATTTTATGTCTAAAGCTTAGTTTAAAACTTTATTCTTGAATCTGGATAATTTTCTGAGGCATAAGGAATTGAAACTCTAATTTGGACTGGAAAACTTGGGACTCACTTATATCATTATAGGTTGCATAGCATGTAGTTGCGTTGCATTCCATTGTTTATTTTTATATGCATTGCTTGAGGGCAAGCAATAATTCAAGTTTGGGGGTATTTGATAAGTAGGTTTTATACCTACTTATTGGTTACTAACTCACTAGAATTATGCTCAACTTAAGTAGTTTATTATGTTTTATTTGCATTTTATGTTTGTTTTGCAGTGTATGTAGTTGGAACCCCTTTTAGCAACCTAAGGCATAAAATGGCAAGAAATGGCATGGAATGGCATTAACATGGCATGGTGTCAATGAACTAGCAAGAACATGGCAAACTGAACTGGAGCAGTGGAGGAATGGAGTGCAGAAGAGAAGGAATGAAGAGCAAGCAAGCAACAGAAAAGTAGCAAGCTAACAAGACAAGCAAAGAAGCGACGGTAGCATACGCCAAAGAGAGAATCTGATAGAAATTATCATGGCACTCCCGCGCCATACACTCGGCAAACATAATCCATGCAACAATCCGGCCCGCTTTCAGACAGATTATAATCTCGCCATGTGCCGTGAGTTTTCTTCGATTAATTTTCTTGACTTTTTATAATTTGAAATTGAGCGTGTTTTGCTCAACTGAGACAATATGGTTGGCACCAGATGTGGTTTTTCAGAGTTATCATCAGTTTTATTATTCTTAGGTTTTAGACTATTCTAGAGAGGGTTTGGAGCATTTGATTACTACATTTTGCTCTTCTCTTATTCTAGATATTTAAATAAAATCTAGTTTTCATTTCTGGAGATTGTTGGTGTATTGGACAAGCCTGGAAACAGAACTTGCAGCATGAATTTGCAGATTTGATTCTCTCATCTCTTTATAACTTTTGTTTGCATTTCTATTTTAATGGTTTTCTACAATCCCATAATGGCTTTTGGTTCAGAAATGAACTAAACTCCATTATGGGATTCTAATGGATTTTGATTCGTAGTTTAAATATGTATACATGAATGTCTTGTTAAATATTTATCGTTGGATTGCCCATTATGATTGTGCAAAATGCTTGAATGCTTGATCACCATTCACACTAATTTCTTGTATAGATTTGGAAAATGAAATATAAGTATAGATTATATCATAATGTCATATGTTCATGAGGCTGATTTGTTTAAGTTTTGTGATTCGTGAACCGGATAGACATATACCGATCCACCGTGTGTAGTCATGAAAAGAGCATGCACTTTAATTCATTATTGCTGTGATTTCACATAAGCATATAGTGATTTTGGTAATAGTGATGCTTACATGAATTCTATCGATTGTGGATTTTGTGTAAATTAGACATAGTTCATTAAAAAATGGTTATGCTCTACTTTTGTGCTCTTGACTAGCTTTCCATGATAATTAATCAAACATGACATGAGGATTGCAATTTAGATGAAACATTAAATGAAATTAGAATCTCGTTCTTCTCCAATTTGATTATATCACTTTAGTAATTATAATTTTTGTTTCGTTAATTAATTTAGAATTCAATTTAATTATGAGTTGATCGTTTAAGCATATAGAAAAAGTGATTAAGTTGTTGCATGATAAATTAGAGTTAACACCTTTCTCTGTGGATCGATACTTTTCTTACTCTGTACTACTTGTTGACCCATGTATACTTGCATGAGTTAGAGTCCTTTTTGTTAGACTAAAAAGGAGGCAAAAATTGTGCAGAACCAGAGGGAGGAGATCAGTGATCTCCATGAGGCTAAGGAATCTGCAGAAGCATATTTCAAGATTGATCATGATGAGAAGGTGCTTATGAATGATAAGGCCACGGAGTATAAGAATGAGGTCGTAGAGCTTCGTAGAGAACTTGAGAAGAGAGACCAGAAGATAGCACGGATGTCTTACATCAACGAAAGTGCTCATGAGGATTTCAAGCTAAAAATTTATTGTTATTCCATTAAGTTGGGACAAACTAGACATACTATAAGTTAAAATATTGTGTCAATTCTGGAGAACGAGAAACACGAGAATGCTGTTATGCAGTATTAGGAGTCTAGAATGGTAAATACTTTTGTGTAGTGACGTAAAACCCTCTTTTGTATAATTAAAGGGTAGTCTTTTTGTTAATCCCAAATTTTGTGAAGTTCAATTATGGGATATGAATGTAATAGCTTTTGGCTATGAAAGCAAATTATAAATAGTTTCAAACTATGATAAGGCATATAAATATAATGAAGTTTTTATTGAATGTGCTTTGTTGTGTATGAGTTATTGTTTGGCGAATAATAACTAAGAAAGCAAATAAGTAATAATGAAACTTTATTTATTTAATAAAAAAATGCCCCCAAGAAGGAGACAACGTAATCAGGAGGCTGAGTCCCATAACGATAATCAGGGGCGGTCAAAATAACCCTATGCAGGAGTTCATTAATTTATTAATGGCTACATTTAACCAAACCGGGGGTAGAGCACCCGTAGTACCTAGGGTAGCCAGAACGACTACCTTTAAAGAATTTAAAAGTGTAGGTCCGCCTGAGTTCAAGGGAACCACAGACCCAATAGAGGCCCAAACATGGGTAAAGGAAATAGAGAAGGCGTTTGTTATCAGAAACGTGGGTGAGGCGCAAAAGACTTCTTTTATGACTTACATGATGAAAGGGGAAGCCAACTTTTGGTGGGAGGCTCACCAGGGTGGGGCTAGAACTGATGTTGTAACGTGGGAACAGTTAAAGAAGGTTTTCTTTGAGAACTACTTTCCTACTAGTATGCAGGGAAGGATGGAGATTAAGTTCCTAGAACTTAAACAAGGGGGCATGACGGTTCCCCAGTATGCGGCCAAATTCAATGAATTAGAAAGGTTCACTCCACACCAAGTGGACACTGAGGTGAAGAAGGCTCATAGGTTTGAGCAGGGATTGAAATCCTAGCTCTATAGTAGGATTTATGTGTTCCAGAGTGCTTCCTACGGGACCATTCTGGAGAAAGCAATTATTGCTGAAGGTGGTAGTGAGGCTTTGAGCCAATACCACAAAGAGAGGAAGAATAAGAGTAAAGGAGAAGGAGGAGCTAATGCGAAGGGAGCCAGTGGCAGTGGTAGTGGCAGTATGCCTAAGAGAAAGAGTTTTAACTCTGGGAATATTGGAGTAAAACAAGGGGATCCTAAGAATAGGATCGAAGCATGTAAGACATGCGAAAAGACTCATCTAGGAGTCTGTCTGAAAGGGAAGTCATTTTGTTATAATTGTGGGCAGGAGGGGCATATATCACTCAATTGTCCGAATCCTAAGAAGAACCAGGGCTGTTTTGTTTTCGGGTCGATGGACCACATGGCAAGAAATTGCCCAAATAAAGGAAAAGGAGGGTAATAAGGGTGTTAGTAGTGGTAAGTTAGCCATTACTGGACCAACACCATCGGGTAGACCTACTTCCCATACTTTTAATATGACTGTCCAAGATGCGGTTGCATCAGCAGATGTAGTAGCAGGTATCATTCTAGTCAACAAAATAAATGATTATATGTTGTTTGATTCGGGTGCTACTTGTTCTTTTATAGCATGTGGATTTGATAAGCGATTAGGTTTATTCCCAGAAAGATTAGAAATACGTTTAGACGTTAAGGCAGGGAACGAAGACATAATTCTCATTGAACACATTCATAGGAATTGTTTCGTAGATATTAGAGGTAACAGATTATCGGTAGATCTTTTACCAATAAGATTAAGAGAATTTGATGTAATTCTCGGTATGGATTGGTTAATTAACCATAGAGCAATAATAGATTATCATAGAAAGAGTGTGAACCTTCGGTTGTTTAAGAAACCCAAAGTAGTGTTTTACGGTAATAAATCACCAGGACGCTCTTGTTGTCTAACTATGACACAAGTTAGGAAAATATTGAGGAAGGGGTGTATAGGATACATGTGCCATGTTGTTGATACCCAGAGAGTGGGAGCGTCATTGGAACAAATACCTATAATACAAGAGTTCGCGGATGTCTTTCCGGAGGAGTTACCAGGTATTTCGTCGGATAGGGAAGTCGAATTTGTGATTGACTTATTACCGGGTACGGCACCAGTTTCTAAGGCACCTTATAGAATGGCGCCGGTAGAGATGAAGGAGTTAATGGGTAAGTTACAAGAACTATTAGATAGGAAGTACATTCAACCAAGTGTGTGTCCGTGGGGAGCACCGGTGTTGTTTGTAAAGAAGAAGGATGGGTCGTTACGACTTTGTATCGACTATCGAGAGTTGAACAAGTTAACGATTAAGAATAAATACTCATTGCCCGGGATCGATGATCTATTTGATCAGTTGAAAGGGGCAAAGTATTTTTTTAAAATAGATTTGCGTACGGGGTACCATCAGTTGAAAGTAAGGAAGGAGGATGTACCTAAGATGGCGTTCAGAACTTGTTATGGTCATTACGAGTTTTTGGTTATGTCATTTAGGTTGACTAATGCGCCAGCCGCATTCATGGATATGATGAATAGAGTGTTCAAACAGTATTTGGACAAGTTCGTCGTAGTGTTCATTGATGATATTCTAGTCTATTCTGAAACGCCAGAAGATCATGCTGAACATTTAAGGATAGTGTTGGAGACACTATGGAATGAGAAGTTGTATGCGAAATTCACTAAGTGTGATTTTTGGCTTGAGAGAGTGCAGTTTCTAGGACATGTTAATTATAAAGATGGAATTTATGTGGATCCAACGAAGGTGGAAGCAGTTAATAATTGGGAACAACCGAAAATGCCAACCGAGGTTCATAGTTTTCTAAGGTTAGCGGGATACTATAGAAGGTTCATTAAGGACTTTTCTAAAATAGCTATTCCGTTGACAAATTTGTCTAGGAAGTCAGTAAAGTATGTATGGACTGAAAAATGTGAGAATAGTTTTCAGGAACTAAAAAGAAGGTTAAGTGAGGCACCTGTCTTATCTTTACCAGATTATACGGGGAATTTTGTAGTTTAACCGATGCTTCGCATAGAGGACTGGGTTGCGTGCTCATGCAGCATGGCAAAGTCATTACGTACGCGTCATGCCAGTTAAAGGATTATGACAAGGTCTATCCTACTCATGACCTAGAATTGGCAGCGGTAGTGTTTGCATTAAAAATATGGAGACATTATTTATACGGGGAGAAGTGTGAGATATACACGGACCATAAGAGTCTGAAATATATGTTTACACAGAAGGAGTTGAATATGAAACAGAGAAGGTGGTTAGAGTTGATAAAAGATTATGACTGTGATATCTTATATCATCCTAGGAAGACAAACGTAGTTGCCAACGCATTAAGTCGAAAGGGTAGGGAAAAGCTATCAATGTTAACGACTCAGAATGAGTTAATAACGGAGATGGAAAGAATGGAGCTAGAAGTTAAATTACCGAGTGAAGCGGTGGAGATGTTATTAGCAATGGAGACTCGACCAACGATTGTGGAACGGGATAAGGAAGTACAACTAGGTAACGAGGAGTGTGAGTGATTGAAAAATATAATGAAGGATGAAGTGAAGACTAAGTATAACCTTGATAAAGAAGGATTACTTCGTTTTGAAGGAAGAATTTGGGTTCCAAATAATTCTGAGTTAAAATAAGAGATTATGAATGAGGCCCATAGTTCGAGGTACTCGATACATCTCGGTAGTACTAAGATGTATCAAGACCTTCGTTAGAACTTTTGGTGGCCAAACATGAAGAGGGAAATAGCAGAATATGTTAGTAAGTGCTTAACTTGTCAGAAAGTTAAGGCTGAACACCAACGACCAAGTTGCAATCACTAGAAATTCTAGAGTGGAAGTGGGAGCATATCACTATGGACTTTTTGGTGGGACTTCCAACGACAAGGAAGGGCTACGATGCAATTTGGGTAATAGTAGATCGGTTGACGAAATTGGCTCACTTTTTACCAATAGGAGTTAGGTATAACCTAGAACAATTGGCCAAACATTATGTTAAGGAAATTATTTCCAGACATGGAGTACCAATTTCGATTGTGTCAGATCGTGATCCACGATTCACATCGAACTTTTGGAGGAGTTTACAAGAGAAACTAGGAACGCAATTGAGGTTGAGTATGGCGTATCATCCTCAGACAGGTGGATAAAGTGAACGGACAATTCAAACGCTACAAGATATGTTAAGATCTTACGTTATGGATTTCAAGGGGAGTTGGGACGAACATCTGCCTTTGGTGGAATTCACTTACAACAATAGTTTTCACACTAGTATAGGCATACCGCCTTACGAAGTGTTGTATGGGAGGAAGTGAAGAACTCCACTGTGCTGGGATGAAGTAGGTGAACATCAAATGTTGGGACCTGAGATTGTATAACAAACGGCAGACATGGTTAAGATAATACGAACTCGATTAGTAGCGGCTCAAGATAAACAAAAAAAGTATGCAGATCCTCATTGTGAGAAAAGGGAGTTTGAAGTAGGTTTGTATGTCTTTCTGAAAGTATCACCTTGGAAAGGGAAGATACATTTTGTAAAGAAAGGGAAGTTAAGTTCAAGGTTTGTAGGACCTTTTGAAATTTTAAAGAGAGTGGGAGAGGTAGCTTATGAAGTAGCCTTACCTCCAGAGATGGAAATAATACACAATGTGTTTCACGTGTCAGTGTTGCGTCCTTATAAATCGGACTACACACACGTAATAGAGTATGAATCTATTCAAGTAGAAAAAAACTTAACGTATAAAGAACTTCCAATTCAGATTGCTGATAGGAAGGAACAAGTCTTGAGAAATAAGACAATACCTTTGGTGAAGGTTGTGACGCCCCCAAAATAGGTATACATTACCCATTCTGAGTCGCCAAATACATGGTACAGAAACAAATACAACTTCATTAATACAATTGTCATGCAAAATATGACAACATATATACTGTGAGTTTAAATACAAATATTATCTAATAGATAGTATTCAAACTCAAAAAGAGTCCTCATTACAATTATTGATACACTATTTTACAAAAATAGTGAGGACTGCTAAATCAACTTTCTAGAATCATCACTCCATACCCCGGCTATTTCCTGCTAAATTCTCACCTCCTGAGCAGAAAAATAGAACATAAAGAAAAAGGGTGAGCTCAACTAGCCCAGTAAAGAATATTATGACTAAGATAATATACAACAAATTATCATTAGTCTTCAACAGAGAAAAATCTGATAGAATATAATAGACAACAAGTTTTAGATCAACAACTGCAGCGGAAACAGCAATCCATTAGAAGAGTCAAGTAGAGAATGAATTCTACTATCTTCTAAGATTTAAAAGTCCATCATCAATATTTTATCCCTGTAACATCAATCAATATACATCTTGAATCAAATATTCATCTTTCCACTACATGCCAAAGATATTCATTTGTATCACCAGTTCGTCATGTTCATCTCAACACCTGTTCATCTTTGCACTACGGGCCAAAGATATTCATCAGTTAATCATTCATCTTTGCACTACAGGCCAAAGATATTCAGTAATATCATCATTTAGGACTCAGGATGATGAAAAATATCTTAAAGAAAATGAATCCAGTGAGATAAAAGATCAAAGATTAAGGATTCGTACTTTAGTTTATCCAAGTTCAAAAATACCTTATAATAATCAATTGTGGAGAAAAATTCAAGAATAGAGATCAAAACATGGATACAATCAAAGATAGTAACCACAATAGACAACTTGAACAAAAAAAAGAAAAAATTTATTTTTCTGTGAATAGTGTCGTATTCGTGAATAATGCCGTATACGTGAATAGTAACCCTGACATAAAAAAGGTAGAAATTCTACAATAAAATCCATACCAATATTTTGGTATAATGATATTGAAATAATAACATCATTATGAAGAAATAACATCCCTTACCTCAAAATAACAGTACTTCTAACGGAATATCAGATGTAATGCCGAAGGAAACTTGCACTGAATAGTTACTCTCAAAGTATCTAAATACTCACAAAAATACACTCGATAATATAGAGAGGGAAAACTTATGTTTCTGGTGTGATTTTTTATTCTAACCTAAACACCTATTTATAGGAAAATGCCAGAATGCCAAAGTAGACTAAATTAATAAAATAATATTTTTTCTTCTTCTTCTACGAACCCTCCTTTGTTGAACAAGCTAGCAAGCCATCTTTGAAAAAAATCTTAGCACATGTTTTCACAAAAAAACAAAAGTGGGTCTCACCCATAATTTTAATAAAAATATTTATTTCTGCAACTTCAATAATTCATAATAAATAGCTCTTTTATCAGAAAAATACAAATTTATGTCCATTTCATAGGAAATTAAATTCTCTACAACTTTATAGATTAAAGTTTTTCCAAATTCCAAATGAAAAATGACCGAAATCCACATACGGATGATTTTTAATACCTCCATTTTGACAAAATACTGATAAAATACCTTAGCATTAATTCCTTCATTTATATCCATACAAAATAAATATTTCCCTATCCATCATTTATATCCACATAAAATAAATATTTTCTTATCATATAAATTAATAATTAATTATTCACAAATAATATTACAGAATCACAATTATGACAACCAGGTCGATCGTTCCCAGGAAAGAGGGGGCTTTCTGATAAGGATTTCTCCTTATTGGCAAGCAATTAGGTGACCAAACCACTTTCCTAGACAGAACTTCCTTAGACATTGCCAATAATGCTATCTAATAATATTATTCAAATAATATGAGTTATTGATCTGATAATGGGAAATATTATGCAGTGACAATTATTGAAATAATAATAATATAAAATATCAACGTAGTAATTATTGAATCAATAAAATAAAATATTGAACAGTAATTACTGTAATAATTATTGAGTAGTGCCTTCTTACGTAAGAATCAATAATTCAAAATATTGTGCAATCTGATTGTGCTCATCTTGCGCAACCACAGCGTATTCTTGTATTTTAACCTTTGGGTATTCCAATGATTGTTACTTCTGTAACAACTACGCAATTATTTATAAAAACTCAAACTTGTCATTTTCTTCATCCAAATAGTTTTTTACATTATAGGGCCCACAAATGGATGCGCCGTCGTACGAATATTGCCCGACAGCAAGAATATTCCACGACCAAATAAAAATTCTCTGACAAGAATGAATATTTTATAACCACTTACTTATTTTGCAAAATTTGCACATTTCACCCATAACCAAAGTATTATATCTAACTATCACCTTATTATTTCAAGATAATGAATAGAGAAAATTCAATTTTATTTATTAAAAAGTTGGGGTCTTACAAAGGTAATTTGGAGGAACCACGATGCCGAAGAAGCAACATGGGAACTCGAGAGTAAAATGAAGGAAAAAATTTCTCATCTGTTTATGTAATTGTAGCGAGATTCTGGGAACATAATCCTTATAGGGGGAGAATGTAACGCCCAAGAAAATTGGATCTTTATGTGAATTAAATTTTATTTGATTATTTGAATTAAATGAATTTAATTGATTATTTATGTGAGGACGATGTTTGAAGGTCGTTCTATGACCTAGAATGTACGGGTGTGGTTAGTATTCTGGCTATGTGCTAGGATTAATTTTTTTGAATTTCCAAGACGCAAATAAAGGTTTTCTGAAAAATTTCTGTAAAAACATTATTCATTCGTTTCTGCTCGGAGATTAAGTTTGAATTTCTGAGAAACGCGTAATGATTGAATTATAAGACGTGATGAAATATTCAATAATATTTTAGTTATGGCAAACGAAGTTTTCGCTTGCAGACTTAAAACCTAAGGGTTAGGAAAAGTAAGTTCCAAAAATTTAATGACTAACGTATAATGCTTAGGGTTATTTTATGTGAGGAATACGAGTATGATACTAGTTATTATATGAGTATAGTACGAAGATTATTACGACGTATAATACAAATATCGTACGAACTATATACGAAGAGAATACGAGAATTGAACGCGTAGAATACGAGTAAGCTTAATGGACTTTGAGTTATAGACTTTGCATAATCCAATTGGACTTGGAGTATGTCAAGCCCAATGAGTATGAAAATCAAGCCCAAGTTAGGCCCAATATGAATTAATGTTAAGGCCCAAACTAAGAAAATAAACCACGGATCGAACCGATGGGTCACCGGATGGGTAAAACCCATGGGGGGGACCCACAAGGCCATGTGGGCCGGCCACTTGGTCACCAAGTAAAGTGCATTTACTTGGTGGCCACACAAATGAATAGTAAGGAGGTGGGGCATAAAAACCATTTTACCCTCCATTTGGTTTTTCTATATAAGAAAGGCTAAGTTGGTTCATTAGTTGTTTTACAAACATTGACCAACATATATTGAGAGAGGGAAAAGTGTGATAACAAGTAATCAAGCGAGTTCAAAGTAAAACATCAAGCTTTATCAAGAACGCGAAGAACTTTAAGGTAACTTCTCGTAAACGTTAGTCTTCGATCTTTTTCGATTTCTTTTTCGTAGAAAAGTATGAATTGGTGGAGCATGTCTCTTCCGGAGTAATAAGGATGGCTAATAGTGGATTAAGTCTTTATAAGTCATGTATGATTAGAAATCGTAAGCGTTTAAGTAAGTTTTAAATCAAAGAAAATCGTTAAGCGTTTATTTGGTTGTTGATGGACAAATTGAAAACCATCATAGGGTATGTACATCTTGTTTGGTTGGGATGTAGATGATGAATCAATGGAGTTGTTCCATTTGATTTGGCATAGAAAACTCGAGTAACGAAGTTATGGCGAAATTTATGAAATTAGTCGTTAAACGTTGAAAACGTAGAAATCTCAGATTAGTAGTCGAAAGTTGTCGTGCAATGTGAAAACCTTGGTTTTCAATGGCATAACGTAAGATAAGGTATTCAAGAGTGTTGGACTCAAGAATCGTTGAATTCCGACTTAGAACAAAGAAACGATCTATAAATGCTCACGAACGTTAAACGAACGCTCAATAATGAGCTAATCGGTGAATTCCATGTTAAAAGATTCGAAAATAAAATATTTTCAAATGAAATCATATTGCTTGTGATTTGTGAACTAATAGCTTTTGAACGAGCTAATTAGGACTTAAAATGAATAAGTTATGAGCCCAGGAAATTCACACAATAAGAAAACTGTCAAAATTATCTGAGGCTCAGAATTCGATCTTGCATGGCGCCACCCAAGCTTTAATACTCGGCATACGGCGCTCAAGAAGAGGGTAGAAACTTTGAAGAGTCACCATGCAGTCACCACATCAGAAGTAGAAGTCTCATGCAAGCAATGACTGAGACCGAGAATTAGCTATTGTTAGTTGGCACCGTAACGCCAATGGTAGGCATAAGGACGGCGCTGCAGCGCTGAGCCAAGGGAAAAGTTAGACTTAGTTATTTTTAAACCCAAATGTTGCAAGACCATTATGGGGGCAAGTGTATTTACTTAATGTACATGTTAAGACAATTCCTATGACACATCTATGGTGATGACCTTAAGAATTGAGCATAAGTTATTAGTAATGAAATGATGAATGTTAATAAGCCGTAATGGTGGATAAATACTTGAACGAGTTTTATTAATGAAATAAATTCGGTTAAGTTATAGAAGATAAAGAAGTTGGTAAAAACAATGTGATTAGATTGTTTGGTAGCTAATTATAGTGTGCTATGTGAATATATCATATAGATACTGTAAAGACTGAGAACTGTTGAATATTTATTTCAAGACGCTTGAAGGCAAGTTTTCTTAATGCTTGTCTAACCTTCGTGTTAGCCAAGTTCTCTATGATTCATGATATGAGATGCATGAATTGTTTTACGAAAGGGTCGGTGCTAGTTTAACCTCAGCTAGACTAATCTTGAAGAGTTGATTGATTTATTTATAAGTCTTTCAATATAGAATTGATAACGCTATCCTACGCCAATTGTTTGGAAAGGATTCAAGGTAAGCCTGAGTATGAATAAAAAAATGTATTTTACATCAATTTTTTGATGGGCATGCGAGGTTGCCAAAACTTAAATGTAAATACGTTTAACGGATAGATGTTAATCAACATAGAGTACTATAGGCTGATCACCTAGATGTGCTCGTAAGATATATCGGACTTACGGACTTAGTGTCGGGTTGTCCTTTTTCATGAATGAAAACTAAAGAGAATGATCATGGTCTTTTATCCTACTCAGAATTCCTAAGTTACTGTATGTACTTTGGAATTGTTTTATGAGAATGAAAAGTGATATCCAATGTTTTATAGTACTTCATAGCTATTTATTCAGTTATTGAAGAATAATCATATGATTCTCGACGTAGTATTTGTATTATATGTTGTTAGACTTGCTGAGCTAGTTATGTTCACTTCTTGCTTGAATTATATGATTGCAGCTAAGGCCGAACGAACTGAGGGTTCTAAGAAAGATAAAGGCAAGGCTAAGATGGATAATTAGTTTATCCTGTAATAGACTAGTATTGTGTATGTAATATACTATGACGGACGAAGAATGGATACGGTTATAGAACCAGGGATATGATTTATTATTATTGTAATAAGAATGTAGTAAATACACTCATTTTTATGTTGTTTCAATGGAATGAATGTATAGTTATGAGTACCGTGTAGCACCATATCTCTGGGTGGAAAGTACCCGGATTTGGGGGCATCATAAAATGCCTATCAGAATGTCTCTGTATAGGCTTATTTATGGTAAGGTGTGCCATCTCCCCCCATTGAGTTGGAGCACAGTGTGTATTGGGCGATTCAAAAGCTCAACTTTGATTTAGAGGCAGCAAGTGAGAAAAAACTGTTACAACTTAATGAATCAGACGAGTTTCGGCTCCAAGCATATGAAAACACAAAGTTGTATAAGGAGAAAACGAAGCGGTGGCATGATAAAAAGATAGTTAAAAGAGAGTTTGAACCAGGGTAGAAAGTGCTTCTCTTCAACTCCCGATTGAAACTTTTTTCCAAGAAATTAAAGTCCCGATAGTCGGGGCCTTTCAAAATAGTGAAGGTACTTCCACATGGTGCGATTGAAGTTGAAGACCTAAAATTTAATAGAACTTTCAAAGTGAATGGTCAACGTGGTAAGCACTACAGGGGCGGCGACGTCGACCGTCAAATGACTTCCATTACACTTGGTGACCCGGTATGAGCCAGGGGAATAGTCAAGCCGACGACTTTAAAACAAGCGCTCGGTGGGGAGGCAACCCCATCTCAGTATCATTTTTCTACCTTTTTCATTTTCTGTCTATTGTTAATAGTATATTTTTCCTCTGAATGATCGTTTAGTGGCGTTAGTAGCTTTTGTTGGTTTTGTAGACATTTTTGACATTAACTTGTGTTTTACTGCTTATATAGTTCATTTTGTGTATAATGACCAAAGTGCAACTTTGATATAGTTATACGTTTGAAATTGTGGTATTGCTTTTGTTCTAATGCTTAGGCTCAATGAGAAGTTCAGTTTGGCATGCTAGTTGTTCTATGTGATTTCTAAGTGCCTAGTGCAAGAGTGTTTGTTTTACGGTTCATAGTGTCTAGTTAGTTTCATTGAGTTTAGTATAGGTATGCTTTTGGTTTTAGCCATGTTAGTTAGCTTTATTAAGTTTTGGTATAAATATTTATATCCTTTGGTAAAAAAAAATTGTGGTCTAAGTTCTGCCCTACAGTTAACCTCAAAAAATTTTCCAAGGTACAAGGCAGGCGTCGCGGCACTAGCACTTTGCACTGCAAGTCACGTCCTAGCGCCTCACTCAAAGCTCAGATTTAAGGTCTCGCGCTGCAGCGCCTCAAAAGGCCTATCACCAGGCGCCGTAACGCCTAACTTTCCACAACCTATTGCTAACTTAAGCCGCGATGCACCAGTTTTTTCTTGGTCTCGCGCCGCGGTGCCTCAGCACACTCTATTATTAAGATACTGCACCGTAACACCTCACAAAGAAGAAAACTCGGCGCCTCAGTGCTGGTAGCGAATTTTGTTTTTAAAAATACTCAAAACTCGGCAGCCAAGGCCATATCAGCCCTTTCTCTCGATAGCTCTCAACGCCCAGCCGGGCCTTTATTTCCCCAAGCCCTAACTCTCGACCTAAGAACACATCCTCAATCAAATTGAGCCGCATTCGATTGCTCACATCACAAATTGATCACACAATAGTTGCTATCAAGCTAGGGTTCTTCATGTGAAGGTATTTAGGATATCTATTCTTCTCCACGAAAACTCTAGTTTAACTTGAACTTTGAGTTTTAATTCATATTGGATTTGAGGATTGTTTTTCCAACCGTTTATCTGTGTGATTGATTTACACTAAGGGAAATTGGGTTAGAGGGCATTCAAGCAAGCTTTGTCAAAGTGAAGTTAGGAAGCAGCACACTAGGTGTTCGACAAATTGCCTAAATGAACTTTTGAGTTGTTTTGGGCAGATTTTATTGGTATTTTGCTGGAATTGTTGTTAGGATTTCTTTTCCACTCAGAGGCTTGCATATTAGTTTGGGAGTTTGGGTTCATTTTGACAGTTCGACGAAGCTAAGTTAAGGAGGATTTTGTTAGGCACACTTGGGCAGTCTCCTTGACATTATTTTGGGTTTGCATTCAACATCCATATTAATTTGAGTTTGGCATTATTAGATTGCAATAAGCAACAACTCTGCTATAGCATCAAAATGACATTGAACCGAGGATAGTTCATCCTCATTGGCACAAAAATGGGACAAGGCCAAATTTGTTACCGTAGAGGCTTGGAACAAATACAAATCAATCATCCTTGGCAAGAGCATGCTGCCAGAGAGAGGTCTTCGGCCGGACCCAAGGAAAAACGTCGAAATATGGCCAATGATAGTTGACAAGAAATGGGTCCATTTCACATTACCGCCAGAGAACGTCGTTGTGACACCCCCAAATCCAGGTACTTTATTTTCACAAGATTCGGTGTTCACTTGATCAAACATTCATTTCTAACTACCCAATTATAATAAAATTGAATGATAAAAACTTACCCATACAAGATTAAACTTAAATAAAAATCTCCCAGGTTATCTAACCTTTAATTACAAACATTCAAATGCAAAAAATTAAATAAACTTCATTACAATATTTAAATCAAAGTCTATTAATAAAACTATCAAATCTATTACAAGTCTTCATCACTTATACATTTTCCCCTTCCCTTTGCTAGTAGTAGGTTCATTGACCTTCTCAACCTTAGCTGCAATAAGTATTTAATATGCAAGAGTGAGAAAAACAATTGCTCACTGAATATAATATGGAATCAACAGAAGTATAACAATAATAACTGTCGAAATAGGCTCATCAAAAGTGAATAGTACTCTATCAATAATAATCAGAAACTAAATCCCAAAATATGGAAAATATACATCACTGAGGGTCGTAAGACCATGAACTACGTCCACAGTTGCAAGTAATCTTTCAACTCCAACTTTAACAGAATAAGACTATAAGGACCTCGCACTTGTGGGGGGATCACCCTTCGATACAATGTATTGTGCACAAACATTTTAACGCTATGCTAAAGTTAACCCCTAATCATAACAATAGGGTTGTTCATCTCAAGATTTAGAGTACAAGTCCGCACTAAAAGAAGTTTGGTTTGGATAAGCTTTCAAGATAATTTGGAATTCAACGAACATCAACTAAGGAGTAGTTGAATAAAAACCAATAACACTATACTATAGAATAATCGTGATTGAATCAATCATAGTAAACTAAAGTCATGCTTTAGGAATAATCTAATATCATATAATTTGAATAACTATAGCATACCTTGCTTGAACAGTACTAAGCCAAGGTTAATTAGAATTGAATACTAAGCATGCATAGCGATTTGAACGATAGAAATGTTCGACATTAGTATATATAGTTGTGCATGCTAAACTACAAGTTAAATACATGAATAACTTGCTCCAGAATAACTTACATCATTGTATTGTAATCGAATTGAAAACAGTAATTGAATTAACAAGATAATAGATTAGAAAATGTGCCTTGTTCGTAGATTAAACCGAACAATTCGAATCACAATATCCTATATACATATGTCATCATGACATAGTTAGTCACTACCACTTTACAAACTTAACTAACTACATTCATCATGTATGTTTGATTGTTTAATCACATAATCAAGTTATAACACAAGTTAATCTTTAATAACATAATTATTCATAGTATAGAAATACTAAAATCAATATTTTACTGTCCTACTATCATCACATAATGTTTCTAAAAATTTCGTGTGTAAAAAAAGTACATCGTCGAGACCGATTCGCTAACTTCATGCACATGACGCCTACGCTTTGCATGGTGGGTCGACCGCGACATGATAAATAAACTCTGGCGTAGCGTTGCGGCAAGGTGGCAATGGCGTCATGGACATCACTAACGCATCTTCTTTGGTGGTCATGCAGACGCAATGAAATGCAAGATCAATTGACAAACCGACAACAAAGACAAGAAAAAACCAATTTTGGCCTACAAGCTCGCTTTTAATGAGACTAATTCACATGCAATTCATACAAAAACTTCATGTAAACATAATTCAAGAACTCCTAACATGTTTCTACCCATACAACAACATAAACAACAAATTTAAAACATCCAAATTCACTATTTTTGATAAAACTTACTTTTGATATTTTAATGAAAATCAACAACATAAAAATTTTGTTTTTCAACCAAAACAATTAATTCAAAGTATCTTTATCAATAATTATACATACTCTATCAAATTAGATGGTCAATTTATCAACTAAACAACTAATTAACTCTCAATTTCTACTTTAAGCTACATAATATATATTCACAAAAAACTCTGTAAAAATAGTTTTTCTTCACAACCATATACATAATATAAATTCATGGACTATTCTCAATTATAGCTTAAGAAAATAGTTTAACAACACTAGATTATCATATAAAACCACATACATAACAAAATTCCACTTCTACAAAGCTTTCATGGAGAAAATTGGGAGAGAGAGAATACAACTATAACTTTGAAAAGAACAATAATAATAGAGTTTAGATGGTACCTTGTTTAAAGAAGATGATGACCAACCCTTTTTGATTCTCAAGCTTCTTCTTCTCTCCAATTCTCTCTCACTTTTCTTCTTCTCTTCTTCTTCTTCTTTGAGTTTTTGTTTTTCTCCCTAACTCTAACTACGTACTAGATATCTAACGTATATAAGATATAATATATATTAATTATATAACATAAATATAAAACATATAACTGATATCAGTTATAATTTTTTTGAAATCAAAAGCCATAAGGCTTGTTTGGTTAACTAACTAAAAATAACCCATTAATCCTTATGTCTTGTTTGGTAAAACACAATTAGATAAAAGACTTAATAGGCATTAGGCCTTGTTTGGCAAAACTAAATTAAACTCCCTTAATTTATTTTAGTAACTCCTTTATAGTAAGGTTATTTGTCACATTTTAATTTAATTAAATTAATTCTAAAAACAATTTGTTAATCACTTTAACACATAAATCAATACCACAAAATTATAATTTCTTTATAATTATAATTTTATTTAATCCAACTAACACCTTATTTTAATCACAAATTCCAATTAAAATACTATAATTCATTTAATCATTATTAGCTCTCTAACTTAATTATTAAATTAAATTAGTATATAATCTCATAGCAATTAATTTTCTTAGCTCCTTAATTATTTATTCAACAAATAATTAACTAAACCACATCAACTCAAATTGCCATTAAATACTTATATAATTCAATAAATATTTAATATTGTAAATAAATATTTAATTATTTATTCAATAAATAATTAACTAAACCACATCAACTCAAATTGAACAATTATTTATTCAACAATAAACATATCCATTAAATACTTATATAAATCAATAAATATTTAATATTACACTTTAAAATTCTTGAATGTTACATCATTCCCTCCTTACAAGGATTCTGTCCTCAGAATCACAACTCATCAAACAAATCATTCGTTACATTCTTCTCTACTTACAAAGATTTTGTCCCCAGAATCGAAGACACAGATTAAAAAAATAACTCAGGGTACTCTTTTAACATTTTTTCTTCGAGTTCCCACGTAGCTTTTTCAGCATTGTGGTTCCTCCATATCACCTTCACAGAAGGTATCACTTTATTCCTGAGCACTTGTTCTTTCCTGTCGACTATCTGGATAGGAACCTCTTCATAAGTTAAATCTTTCTCGAACTGCAACGGTTCGTACTCGATCACGTGTTTGTAGTCGGGTTTATATGGTCGTAACACTGAAATGTGAAAAACATTATGAATGTTTTCCAATTCTGGAGGTAGAGCTACTTTGTAAGCCACTTCACCCACTCTTCGCAGCACTTTAAAGGGTCCAATAAATCTCGGGCTTAGCTTTCTCTTTTTACCGAAACGAATTTCCCCCTTCCAAGGAGAAACTTTTAGGAATACATAACTTCCTACATCAAATGCACGATCTTGCCTGTGTTGATCAACATACTTCTTCTATCGGTCTTGAGCTGCTACCAATCTTGTCCTGATGAGTTTGACAATGTCAGCAGTTTATTGCACTAGTCCGGTCCTAGCGGTTGACGTTCACCGACTTCATCCCAGCACAATGGAGTTCTGCACTTTCTACCGTACAATGCCTCGTAAGGTGGCATGCCAATGCTCGCGTGATAACTGTTGTTGTAAACAAATTCCACCAATGGTAATTGTTCTTCCTAGCTTCCTTTAAAGTTAATGACACATGCTCTCAGCATATCTTCCAATGTCTGAATTGTTTGTTCGCTTTGGTCATCTATTTGTGGATGATAAGCCGTACTCATTCGCAACTGTGTCCCCATGAATTCTTATAGTCTCTTCCAGAAATTTGACGTGAATCGCGAATCTCTATCGGACACAATTGATAGTGGCACTCCATGCCTCAAAACGATCTCTTTAATGTTTGTGTGCTGATTTCGTCAGTCTGTCCACTATCACCCAAATCGCATCGCATCCTCTCTGAGTAGTTGGGAGACTCATCATAAAATCCATTGTGATGTGTTCCCATTTCCATTTCGGTATTTCCAACGGTTGAAGTAATCCGCTGGGTCTTTGATGTTTGGCTTTTACTCTTTGACATGTCAAGCATTTCGCTACGCATTCTGCAACGTCCCTTTTCATATTCGGCCACCAAAAATGTCGGTGCAAATCTTGATACATTTTCGTGCTTCCTAGATGAATTAAATATTTTGTGGTGTGTGCTTCGGTCAAGATTTCGTCCTTAAGTTCTGGCACTATTGGAACTCAAATTCTTCCCTCGAACCGTAGTAGTCCTTCGGTATCGATCTTGTATTTTACATCACTATCCTCGATCAGATTCTCTTTGATTTTTCCACACTCTTCATCTTGTAGTTGAGCCCCCTTCACTTTGTACACTAAAGTTGGACCAGCTTCTATCTGGAAAAGTTTTTCGTCAGATTCTTTTGGAAATTTGATTTCCAACTCCGCTTTTTGTCATTCTTTGAAATGAGCTCTTCCTGAGTTATTATCAGCATCAACTTTTCCTGACCTTTCCTGCTTAAAGCATCTGCAACCACATTCGCTTTGCCCGGATGATAAAAGATCTCACAATCCTAATCCTTTATCAATTCCATCCACCTTCTTTGACGCATGTTCAAATCCTTCTGAGTGAAAATATACTTCAGACTTTTGTGGTCTGTGTAGATCTCACATTTCTCTCCATAAAGATAGTGCCTCCATATCTTTAGAGCAAATACAACTGCAGCCAATTCCAAATCATGAGTCGGATACCCTTTCTCATAATCCTTCAGTTGTCTTGATGCATACGCAATAACTTTACCGTTCTGCATAAGAACACAACCCAACCCTTTGTGTGAGGCATCACTATACACCACAAAATTTCCTGTATTATTTGGTAATGTCAACACAGGTGCCACACTTAGCTTCTTCTTCAAATCTTGGAAACTCTCTTCACACTTCTCCGTCTAAACGAATTTTACAGCTTTCCTTGTCAAATTTGTTAGCGGAGTGGCTATCTTAGAAAATTCTTGAATAAATCTTCTATAATAACCGGCCAGTCCCAAGAAATTCCTCACTTACGGCGGTGTTCTTGGTTGTTCCCAATTGATTACAAAGATCCACTTTTGATGGATCCATCGAAATCCCATCCTTGTCAATAACATGACCCAAAAAATTGTACACTGGTCGAGCCAAAATTCGCACTTAGAGAATTTACAGACAACTTTTCCTTCCTTAGTGTTTCCAATGTCAAACGTAAATGTTCCACGTGTTCTTCTTGAGTTTTGGAATACACTAGAATGTCATCAACAAATACCACTACAAACTTGTCTAAGAATGGTTTAAACACCCTGTTCATCAAATCCATGAACGCAGTTAGGGCATTTGTTAAACCAAAAGACATCACCGTAAACTCGTAATTTCCGCATCGAGTTCGAATGTCGTTCTAGGTATATCCTTCTTTCTTACCTTCAATTGGTGATACCCACTTTTCAGATCTATTTTCGAAAAGTATTTAGCATACTTCAACTAGTCAAACAAGTCATCTATTCTTGGCAACGGGTATTTGTTTTTAATAGTGACTTTGTTTAATTCCCTGTAATCAATGCAAAGACGCATTGATCTGTCCTTCTTCTTCATTTAATAAAAGCGGCACTTCCCACGGCGTACGCTTGGTTGAATATATTTCTTGTCCAAAGCTCTCTTGCAACTGTACCATCAGTTCCTTCATTTCTACCGGTGCCATTTTGTATGGGGCCTTCGATATTGGTGTTGTTCCCGGCGCTAAGTCGATCACGAACTCAATTTCTCTGTCAGGCGGAAGTCCTGGCAAATCCTCTGGAAACACATCTTCGAATTCCCTCACTACTGGTATTTCTTCTAGTTTCACACCCTTCTTACGAGTATCGACTATGTAAGCTAAATAGCCCACACAACCTTGACTCAACAATTTCTTGGCCTGCATAGTCATCAGACATTTCATTTGTCTAGGCGACTTGCTACCATGAAATACTACCTTTGACGGAGTCATAAGGTTTACACACTTCTTTTGGCAGTCAATTACCGCTTCGTATTTGAACGTCCAATCCATTCCCAAAATTACATCAAATTCCCCGAGTCTAATCGGAATCAAATCTACCAACAAGATATTCTCCTTAATGTTCACCCTACAGTTCTTGTATACGAATCTAACAGGGATTACTTCCTTATTCGCAATTTCTATGTTCAAAGGAAAATTCAGTCCTTCTCTAGGCAATTCTAACCTCTTAGCAAATTCATCAGATATAAACGAGCAAGTAGCACCCGAATCAAATAATATGTGACATCCCAGATTTTTAGAATTTATAAATGAGAATTTTATAAATAAAAGTATTATTTATGAGATATGTTGGGTGTAAGTATGTGTATGTCATATATTGTAGAATATGTGAATTGATGTGAAGAGAATGTTATATATTAATTTTAATATATATAAATATTTAATTGAATTATTTATTGAGTTAAATAAATAAATTTTGTTTTGATTATAGAGTAATGTAATTAAGTGTAGTAGATTAATTAAATGAATATTTAGTATTTAATTTAATTAATATAATAATTTTTATGTTATAGTTCTAATTTAATTGAGATAATTAAATTAGATGAGTTATGTGATGATTGTTACATAAAATTATAATTAACAAGTAAATATAATTATGTGACAATTTGATGAGATTGATTGATGTTAAACCATTGATTAATTAAAATAATGAGTATTTGCCAAACATGATCTTAGGCTTTTCAAGTTCAAGTTGGTGTAACCTATGTATTAACTAGTAATTAGTATATATAATAATTACTAGGAGTTACATATATTATATATTACTAGTATTGTATATTATATGTATATACTACAAGTTAGTACGTTAGTTTTAGAAAACAAACCAAAGAAAGAAGAAGAGAGTTAGAGAGAGTTGTAGGAGAAGAAGAAGAGGAAGAAAAAGAAGAATATGAGAAAGCTTTGAGAAGACAAAATAAGCCCCCATCATCATCATCTCCATCTCTCTCTTAAATTCATACTAATAAGGTTATAATCTAAATTCCTTGTTTTAATTATATTTTTATGTTCTTCATAATGTAGTTCTCTGATAATTGTTATATAGAAGTTGTATTGAGAAATTGAGAGAGATAGAGAGAAATAGAGGAATTGAGATGAGCTAGAAGAAGAAGAAGAAAAAGCTAGAAGAATGTAATTTCTAAACTCTTATTTAATCTTTGATTTTTTTGGGTAGATTTATGTTCAAGGATAGTAGATCATGCTTAATCTTGTTTGTATAGGTGTAATCTTGGATTATTAAGAATCAAACAAGAGGATTCAAGAAAGAAAATGAAATGGAAAGAAAATTTGAAGAACAAAATTCGTAGGTTTTGAGTAATTGTGGACAAATATTGTGAAATTCATACCTCTTTGGGTATAATGAGTTAGAAAGTGAGCCTTATATCAAATCAAAGATATGGAAGTAAGATATATTCTAAAAGTGAAATCACATGAAAACTCTTTGTAGATTTCTTCCAATGTCTGTTTTAGTAAGGCTGGTCCGCAGGGAAAATAATTTGCCCAGAAAATCAAAACTGTTACGGTTTCTGACTTTGAACAATTCATATAAATTCGTGTGTTTTGAATTTGAAGAAACTTTAAACTACAAAGTTGTAGATATGGAAGTTTCTAGCCAGACTCGCGAGATTGAGCCATTTTATGGACCGGATCATGTCCGAAATAAATTGTTTAGTAAGGATGTCCAGAAAATGAAATTTTCTAGACTAGTTGATGAATTATAGAATCTGGTTTAGATGGATAAGGGTATGACTTTAAGGCCTAGATGAGGTTGTAGTACACTGAGTAAGGGTTAATTCTATATAAGAAGAAACAAAAACGGACATGTAACGAAGGAGTTATGTTAAAAATAAAAACAATGTTTTGTTAAAGAAATTGTGAAGATGAGTTTTATAATTCTGTTTGAATTAAGATTTTTGGTGATGGTATATTTTGATGATTAAAAATATGTTTTGACATATGTAATGAGTATAGATATGTGTTATCATATTATATGCATAATTAACCATTTAAGATCAAGAGTTGAGATAAGTTAATGTGTGCACATAACGTGCTCGATAAAATGCCTAAGAGTAATAATGTTTCTAAACTTTGGTATACAAAGTGTCTATCTAATGACTAATATTGGATGTTATGTACATTTGAGTATGAAATAACGATAATACAAGAATAATAATGGAAAGAAATTGAAAAGGGCGATTTTTGATTTTTGAAGGAAAATTAAACTTGTAAACAATGTGTTGAATATGCATTTTTGAAACCAAAGTGGTATAATAAAATGGTGTGATATATGCACATTAAACTACAAGTGGGATAGTCTAGCATGTGTTGTGATGAAAATGAAAATAAAACCGAGTTGCATATAAAATAGTTAGATGTCTATAAAGACATTATAAAGGATAATAAGATAAAGTAAGGTCTTAGAATAAATTTGACCATGAGATTGAGTATTGATTTTATTTATTATCAATCTCACATACAGTGTAGGTTGTGCAAGGACGCGAAGTATTAACGTGTTGGTAAAACACCGGTAAAGGCAAGTCTTTCAGTTCCTTTTTGCTATGTGAACTTGATGATGATCTGCTTTAAAATTTTAGTGTATGATGTATTATATATGTCAAAAGTATGAAATGTGAAAGTCAATCTATGACTATGATGATTGAACTATGAATGTTGATTGAGTAAGGAACTCAATCTTTATTGTTGTTATGTGAACTACAACATGTATGATATGTTTGTTTATGATTATTCTTGTATGTTGAGCATGTTATTATGTGCTACGTGATGCATGAAAACTGTTAAATTTGCTGGGCTGTCGAGCTCAACCTTGCAAATAACCACTTTTGCAGGTTCAAGATTCAAGGTAAAGTTATGTGTTACTTGAAAGACATGAATCAGATGTGATACTTGAAGATTTATATACTTTGGTTGTGTTATTATTATTTGAACCATGTTTAAGGTTTCGAATAATGTATTAATATTGAATTGTAATATTGTTTTGCGAATATAAACTATTGTAGTATTAAAATGATTCTGAGATATTTAGATTTAAAGGTTGAAGGTTTTGGGAACAAGGATAGTTTGTAATAGAAAATTTTAATTATTCTGCAAATTTCAATGGTTGTATTATCGTTTAATGATGTAAAATTAGAGGTTGAATGTATTATTAACGACCGAAGTCGAGAATTAAATTGTATGAATTTTGGGGTCGTTACATAATACATATGCATTAATATCATTGATTGGGATAATACCTGACACCACATCTTTTAATTGCACAGCATCTTGCACAGTCATGTTGAAGGTTCTGGCTGTGGGTTTATTTGATGCTGCAGGTATTGCAATGGCCCATGTACCTCCATTGTTACCTCCATTGCTTATGGTTGTCACTCTGTCCTTCTTCTTAGGGCATTCACAAGCAAAGTGATCCTTGGATAAGCACACATTCTTCTTAGGTTGAGTGCAATTTGGGGCGATGTGACCCTCCTGGCCACAATTGAAGCAAACTCGTTTCCCCATCAAGCACGCACCCTTGTGAAATTTCCCACATGTCGCACATGATTCAAACTTTTTGTTTTGCTGGTTACCCTACTGGTTTCCAGCACCCATGTTCCCATTCCACTTCCTCTTCAAGCTGTTGTTGCTGCTGTTGTTGTTTCCACCGCTACCACCTCCATTCCTAATCTCATTCTCATTCTTCTTCTTCTTTTGTTCCTGATTGAACTTTGTCACTGCCTCGCCTCCACCTTCAGCGAGTACTGCCTTCTCCATCACTATTGTAAACGTCTTTAACTGGAACAGGGAAACCCTACTGTACAACCAGGGCTTCAGTCCCTGTTCAAATCTCTTCGCCTTACGCTCGTCTGTGCTGACTTGATATGGCGCAAACCTCGCCAATTCATTGAATTTCGCGGCATACTCAGATACCGTCATCGTTCCCTGCTTTAATTCCAGAAACTGCATTTCTAACTGACTCTTCGAACACTCTGGGAAATAGGTCTCGAAGAACAACTCTTTGAACCTATCCCAGGTCATCACTCCTGGCCCTTCACGAGTTTTATTGGCCTACCACCAATAACTAGCTTCTACTCTCAACATGAATGTTGTGAAAGCAATCTTCTGGTCATCCCCTACCCTAGCGACATCGAACACCTTTTTTATCTCCATAATCCAGGTTTGTGCTTCGACTAGATTCATGGACCCACGGAATTCAGGTGGTCCAACCGCCTTGAAATCCTTAAATGTTGTACCATGGTTTTGTGGTTGATTCTGCAACGCTCCTGTCAGTAGTGTCACTAGTTGTTGAACGGGGTTACCGTCAACATTGTCGTTATTGGTTCCTTCAGTGGTTCTCTGTCGTGGTGGTTGACGTCTGGGAGGCATTTTCTATTAAAAGTACATTCATTAGATTATTATTCAATTCTTTTAAGTAATTTCTACTAAACTTGTCTCCAAAAAGAATTAACCACATAACACATAACACTTTAAATAAAGTAACAACTTTTATTTATTCATAACCTTTTTGAAAACATAAAATAATAGCATCTCTGTTATCTACATTACTTTCCTGAACTACAAAAGTTTCAGGACAACATCATAGTCATATCCCATAGGTTGCATAACACTTGGGATTTATAATTTATTTAACCTTTTACTCATCGCATACAAATGCCTACGATGTTCTATTAAGATACTTCTTAGCCCTATCACGTTCTTCCTCCATGACTCGAAACATTGTTCTACGATCTAACACGAATGATGGCAGCGTCTCGAACTGAATCGGATATCCCATGACCCGATCTTGAGCTCGATTAATTGCGGTGTTAAATACTTTATCCATCTCTTCCATCTTCATCCTCTTTGCTTGCGTGTCTCTTGCTGCTAATCTGGTTCATTGAAAAGCTTCCTCGTAAGCATCTTCAGCTCTTGCCCTCTTAGCAACTTTTTCTCTCAGCTTGTTCTTCAGTTCAACTACCACTTCGATCAGTTGTTCTTTCTCTCCTTCAGTTTGTACTAGTTTCTCCTCAACATTTGTCAGTCGTTTTTCACGATCCTAGATCTCGTCGTCTTTTTGTGTCATTGGAGTCTGTTGTTCAGCTACTATCTCCTGCAACTCCTCAACTGTATCCTGAAGTTCCACGTTATGGTCATGCACCTCATCGTATATACGACCAGCTATCGAGTTAAGTGGAATCCTTTCCTCCTCGTGCTCTTTCATCCGCCTCTGTGGCGACTCCACGGATCTTCTTCATACATTTCCATATCATCATCCTCATCTTCAACTCATCGTGACCAACGGGCTAACTCCCGTGGGTAAAGAGTTGTTCTGCTTCTCAATGTCGCGAGGCTCCTCCTCTATAGGCATTTGAGGTCCCTCCTCCCTAGCTTTGTTGGATTCTCCGACATTAGTCATCCTGACAACAAATTTTTAAAGTTTTAATTATTAATCATTATTACTCGACACTCACGAGTACATAAATTAAAATCACATAAGCACATAAGTGTTTTATTACTTCTTTCTTAAAACTCGATAAGAGTTATCTCCACTATCTTTTCAAAGGTTACTTCCTAAGGCTTTTCCCCCCACCTAAGGTTCATAACCTAAAGCTTTGATACCAACCTGTGACACCTCCAAATCCAGGTACTTTATTCCCACAGAATTCGATGTTCACTTGATCAAACATTAATTTCTAACTACCCAATTATAATAAAATTGAATGATAAAAACCTGCCCATACAGGATTAAACTTAAATAAAAATCTCCCAGGTTATCTAACCTTTAATTACAAACATTCAAATGCGGAAAATTAAATAAACTTCATTACAATATTTAAATCAAAGTCTATTAATAAAACTATCAAATCAATTACAAGTCTTCATCACTTGTACATTTTCCCCTTCCCTTTGCTAGTAGTAGATTCATTGACCTTCTCAACCTTAGTTGCAATAAGTATTTAATATGCAAGAGTGAGCAAAACAATTGCTCACTGGATATAATATGGAATCAACAGAAGTATAACAATAATAACTGTCAAAATGGGCTCATCAAAAGTGAATAGTACTCTATCAATAATAATCAGAAACTAAAATCCCAAAATATGGAAAATATACATCACTGAGGGTCGTAAGACCATGAACTACGTCCACAGTTGCAAGTAATCTTTCAACTCTAACTTTAACAGTAATAAGACTATAAAGACCTCGTACTTAGGGGGATCAGCCCTTCGTACAATGTATTGTGCACAAACATTTTAACGATATGCGTAAGTTAACCCCTAATCATAACAATAGGGTTATTCATCTCAGTATTTAGAGTACAAGTCCGCGCCAAAGGAAGTTTGGTTTGGATAAGCTTTCAAGGTAATTTGGAATTCAACGAACATCAACTAAGGAGTAGTTGAATAAAACCAGTAACACTATACTATAGAATAATTGTGATTGAATCAATCATAGTAAACTAAAGTCATGCTTTAGGAATAATCTAATATCATACAATTTGAATAACTATAGCATATACCTTGAACAAAAGATTTCTAAGCCAAGGTTAATTAGAATTGAATACTAAGCATGCATAGCAATTTGAACGATAGAAATGTTCGACATTAGTATATATAGTTGTGCATACTAAACTACAAGTTAAATACATGAATAACTTGCTCCAGAATAACTTACATCATTGTATTGTAATCGAATTGAAAACAGTAATTGAATTAACAAGATAATAGATTAGAAAACATGCCTTGTTCGTAGATTAAACCGAATAATTCGAATCGCAATATCCTATATACATATGTCATCATGACATAGTTAGTCACTACCACTTTCCAAACTTAACTAGCTACATTCATCATGTATGTTTGATTGTTTAATCACATAATCAAGTTATAACACAAGTTAATCTTTAATAACATAATTATTCATAGTATAGAAATACTAAAATCAATATTTTACTGTCCTACTATCATCACATAATGTTTCTTAAAATTTCGTGTACAAAAAGTACACTGTCAGACCATTCTGCTAACTCGCGTCGTGGCGCCACAGTTTACACTGTGGGTCACGCATGGCGTCAGGGGATGGCGTCACAAGACACAGTAAATAAACTACGGTTGCTATTTGTGGTGTGGCGATGGCGCCATAAGTATCACTAACGTCTTCTTTGGTCATGTACATGGCAATGAAATCGCTAGCTTCGATTTCGACAAACTTCGACAACAAAGACAAAAAAAACCAATTTTGGCCTACAAGCTCGTTTCTAACAGACTAATTCACATGAAATTCATACAAAAACTTCATGTAAACATAATTCAAGAACTCCTAACATGTTTCTACCCATACAACAACATAAACAACAAATTTAAAACATCCAATTTCACTGTTTTTTAATAAAACTCACTTTTGATATTTCAATGAAAATCAACATCAGAATTTTGTTTTTCAACCAAAACAATTAATTCAAAGTATCTTTATCAATAATTATACATACTCTATCAAATTAGATGGTCAATTTATTAACTAAACAACTAATTAACTCTCAATTTCTACTTTAAGCTACACAATATATATTCACAAAAACTCTCTGTAAAATTGTTTTTTTTCACAACCATATACATAATATAAATTTATGGACTATTCTCAATTATAGCTTAAGAAAATAGTTTAACAACACTAGATTATCATATAAAACCACATACATAACAAAATTCCACTTCTACAAAGCTTTCATGGAGAAAATTGGGAGAGAAAGAATACAACTATAACTTTGAAAAGAACAATAATAATAGAGTTTAGATGGTACCTTGTGTGAAGAAGATGATGGCCAACCCTTTTTGATTCTCAAGCTTCTTATTCTCTCCAATTCTCTCTCACTTTTCTTCTTCTCTTCTTCTTCTTCTCTGAGTTTTTGTTTTTCTCCTTAACACTAACTATGTACTAGATATCTAACGTATATAAGATATAATATATATTAATTATATAACATAAATATAAAACTTATAACTGATATCAGTTATAATTTTTTTGAAATCAAAAGCCATAAGGCTTGTTTGGTTAACTAACTAAAAATAACCCATTAATCCTTATGCCTTGTTTGGTAAAACACAATTAGATAAAAGACTTAATAGGCATTAGGCCTTGTTTGGCAAAACTGAATTAAACTCCCTTAATTTATTTTAGTAACTCCTTTATAGTAAGGTTATTTGTCACACTTTAATTTAATTAAATTAATTCTAAAAACAATTTGTTAATCACTTTAACACATAAATCAATACCACAAAATTATAATTTCTTTATAATTATAACTTTATTTAATCCAACTAACACCTTATTTTAATCACAAATTCCAATTAAAATACTATAATTCATTTAATCATTATTAGCTCTGTAACTTAATTGTTAAATTAAATTAGTATATAATCTCATAGCAATTAATTTTCTTAGCTCCTTAATTATTTATTCAACAAATAATTAACTAAACCACATCAACTCAAATTGCCATTAAATACTTATATAATTCAATAATTTAATATTGCAAATAAATATTTAATTATTTATTCAACAAATAATTAACTAAACCACATCTACTCAAATTGAACAATTATTTATTCAACAATAAACATATCCATTAAATACTTATATAAATCAATAAATATTTAATATTACACTTTAAAATTCTGGAATGTTATAGTCGTCATAGCATTGGTCCGCAAATTCTACACCAATGCTAGCGTTGAGGGACCCATTCGAGGATAGAAAGTGGCCTATGATCGGGTAGCGATCAATGCCTATTTCCAATTACTGGCCCACGACAAGGACTACCTCGATAATGGAATTTCTCACTACAACTTGGACGACATCATCAGCCGCCTGTGCAAGCCTGGGACAAGCTGGAAAACAAACTAATACACGGGGGAGAGGACAAGTTTCCCTCAGGTGGTGCTCAGCAAGTATGGCAAGCCTTGGTACAGCTTCATCTGTGCCAACATCATGCCCACCCGCCACCTCAACGATGTCACCAAGGAACGGACCATACTTCTCTTTACTATCGTCACATGGTTGAAAGTGGATATTGGTGTCACCATCCAAGACTCTATTCTAAAGGCCATGAAAGGTAGTTTGTCAAGAGGGCTCCCACAACCTTCTCTTATCACCCAGTTGTGTAAAAGGGCACGGGTTCAGTGGTGTGTAGAGGAGATGGTAAACTTTCCCATGACGACCATAGATCACGCCCTCATCCAGCGCTATGGAGTTTTGGACGGAGCTGATTCTCACCCCCACGGTGAAGGGTACTTGCCTGTTGCTCAGTCGCTACCTTCTGAGGTTGGTCCCTTGGCTCAGACTCCAGAGCTTGGTGCTTCATCTTCTGGTTCACTGGCAGAAATCTTGGCATCTCTGAACCTTCTGCACAACGAGACTAAGAGGATCACTAGGAGAATCGACACAGTTTCCCAGAGGCAGGATATCTTCACACAGTATCATGCTGAGTTTTCCACCACCGTGGCAAACATCTACTCATAATTCAGCGGAGATGATCCTGAGTCAGTGTCATTCCATTTCCCCTAGATGCCTTTGTTCCCTCCATATCCACCACCATCTCCTGAGGTAGATGGTGATGGCGACGGCGAAGACCCAGGCGATGAAGAAGGCCACTGAGGTGACGACGAGTGATTGGATCCCCATGGCAAGCCCTCGCACACTTATTCCTGCATTATTGGCCAATGAGGGCATTACCCATTTCAAGTTTGGGGGGATATTTCATTTCTTTTTTATATATATATGAGCTATTATATATGACTGCAGTTTGACATCTTTTGGGCTTTTGTAGCCTCAGACTTATTGTATTTTGGTTTTATTATGTATGAATGCATGGACTGCTTTTTAATATTATATGGCTTTATTTAGTTATGTATGGATGCATGAATAGCTTTTATTATTAGCATGTTTTGTTTATATCCATCTTTTGGGATTTACAAAGATTGGTATACTTGATGCCATGTTATGGCTTTATTACCCTATTTTGAGCTGATATTAGTGCAAGGGTATACATTATCTTTTATCTTGCCATGCTATGGTTTTTGATTAACCCTATCTTGAACTATTTATATTTTTGAAATGGGTTATATAGATTATTAATTTTTGATCGTGGTTAATGATAAGCATGTTGGTCTATAGCTATTTCAAAGAGATATGTGTTAAGCATGTGTGGTTGTGGGTTTAGTTTAGTTGAGTCTGTTATTGATCCATTCTTCTTAGTGAGCACCGACCAACTATTCAAGCTAGTTATCTTTTAGCTAGAGTTTACGTGGTTATCGTTTTGAAATTGTGTTGCCTCTGTTTAACTTAAGTAATTTCAAGGTAATAAAAAACTTAGGCACTTTTGCAAGTTCGAATCTTTTTGCTTTTAGCATGTTTTTGTGTTATAAAAAAAACCTTAGTTGACTAAGCCTGATTACGTGTCCTTTATTGCTTGAGTTATTAGATCCATAGGGGTTTTCTACACCTAGTGCCCTAAAGCCATCTGGCTTAGGAGTCATTGATCAAAAGCTCGTTAACGGGTAACTCTGAATAGCCTAATGTAATTAAGAATTGCACAGTCATCCTAAAGGTTTTGATTGTTAAAATGTATAGAATAAAAGTTTAATTTGGCTTAAGTTTGATTATGTGGCCTTTGTTACTCGAGTTATTAGGTCCATAAGGGTGTTCTACACCTAGTGCCCTAAAGCCATCGGGCTTGGGAGTCATTGATCAAAAGCTCATTCACGGGTAACTCTGAATAGCCTAAAGTAATTAAGCATTGCACAAGTCAGATTTAGATGTCTTCATGTTGATGCCTTTTGATCCTTTCTTGCATCTGTATCTTATTCTTAATGCTTGATGTTGTTCGATTTTGCAGAGTTAACATTTTTTTATTGCGATTGATTGTGTGAGCTTATTTTGAGCTATGATTAGTTAGGGTAGGTTGTATTCACACACACACATAGAATGGATCGAATACAGTCTTAATCTTGAGATTAATTGAACCCTTACTCATAACGGTGTTTTTCTTATTCTCTAAGAGTTGTTGTTTTGAGCTTAGAAGCCTCATTGCGGGTATATAGTAGTTCAGCGCATAATACGCAGTTATATTGGTTTTTTTTGTTATCTTTGTTCAGATATTTTTGCGTAAGGACAAGCAAAAGCTTAAGTTTGGGGGTATTTGATGAGCGAAATTTATACCTGAGAATCGAGCACTCTAAACCTTAAAAAGTTGCATGTTTATCATATTTTATACTGCTTTATTATATGTATTGCTATTTGTGGCTTAAAAGTGCTATACAGGGATTATTAGGTCATTTCCAACTATTTTAGGGCAAAATTGTCATTTTCATGCAACCGGCACAACAGCGCTTGGTTTCCTTTGTAAAGCGAAATAAGTGGCCACATGTCGCCACATCATCTCCTTCCGCTCCCCAAAGACGGATTTTTACGTGTAAAGAGGCGTTAGAAGCATAACTTATTGACCACGCAACCTTGACTTGCACAGCAACGCCTGTCCAAAGGCATATAGAGCGGCGCCGAAGCGCCACCTCCGTTCTCCAGGCAGAAAGCAGTGTTTAATGACCGAAGGAGCTTATCACATTATGCATTATTCATCGGCAGCCTCCTAAGGAAGATTAGAGATAATAGAGAGAAGATAGTTAGCTAGTTTTAGGAAGAGAGAAAGTTTGATCTTCAAGTATTCCAAGTTCATTGCTTCCTTCATTGCTCGGATTCTACGCAGAGGAGAGAAGAGTTGGAGCCAGAAAACTTCAGAAGAGGAGTTTTCTTTATCCAAATCTTTCATTCATTTGTGTATTTTGAGCATGTTGAATACTTTGATAAAGTTTATTAGTTCTATAGTTATAAACTAATTACATCTCTAGGATTGAAATGTAACCTAATGATTAGCTTAATTGAATTTTTCTCCTATTTATTATAATTAATCACGTTTGAATGGGTTGTTGTATTTCATGTTTATTTATTGATTTCTTGGCTAAGGAATTGATATAGGTATTAATTAATATTGTAAAATGGATGTTAATGCCTAACCCCAAAATACAATAACACTTGTTATGACCATGCATATGGGAATGAGAGCATATATTGCATAATAGAATAGGAATATATCTATTTACCTTGTGTAGCCATTGAGATTAAGCTTAATGACCCTTAGTCAAGTTATTTTCACTATAGGAATATTGTGATTTATCTAGCTAAAGGATTTGCATTTGACCTTCGGAAGAGGCTTATGTGTACTTAATATTCTCGGTTGGCCATTCTTGTGATTTTTTAATTAAATGGAGAGTTAGGAGATTAGATGAAGCATTAGGGGAGTTTTTATCCTAGCTTGCCATAGTTGATACAACTAGATCTCATATTATACTGTTTTAATCATATAGTTTTAAACACGCCATCTTTATTTAATTGTTTAAGTAAGATCGGATTGATATAATTTTAGTATTTGAATAGCGTTAGTACTTTGTCCTCGTAGGTTCGACACTCATCTTATCACTGTATTACTTGTTAGACCGCATATACTTGCACATGGTTAGTAATCGGTAATCCGACCAACAATAATATGGTTCCATTTCCTTTCTGTTATTTCCAATGGTTGCAACAAACCACTTGGTGTTTAATGTTATGCTTTGACTCTTTGACACGTTAAGCACTTTGCAACACACTCAACGACCTCTCTCTTCATATTCGGCCACCAAAAGAGTTATCGAAGGTCTTGATACATTTTTGTACTCCTAGGGTGGATTGAATATCTCAAACTATGAGCCTCACTCAAAATTTAATCTCTGACTTCCGGTATTGACGGACTCAGATTCTTCCTTTGAATCTCAATAACCCTTTGGTATCAATCTTGAATTTAACATCTTCTCCTTCAAACACCCTTTTCCTTATTTTTCTCACTCCTCATCTTGGAGTTGCGCTTCCTTCACTTTGTCCAATAAAGTTTAACGAATTACCTTCTGAAATAACTTTTTGTCTGACTCTTTTGGATATTTTACCTCCAACTCCAACTTTACCATTTCTGCTATGAGCTCCTTTTGAGCAGTTAACAAAGATAACTTCTCTCAACCCTTCCTGCTTAAGGTGTCGGCAACCACATTCGCTTTCCTTGGATGGTATAAGATTTAACAGTCATTGATCAACTCCAACCATCGCCTTTGGTGCATATTCAAATCTTTCTGTGTGAAGATATACTTAAGACTTTTATGGTCTGTATATATCTCATATTTTTCCCTATAGAGATAATGTCTCCAAATCTTTAAGGAAAATACTACCGCAGCTAACTCCAAATCATGAGTCGGATACCCTTTCTCGTAATCTTTCAATTGTCACGATGCATACGCAATGACCTTGTCATTTTGCATAAGCACGCAGCCTAGTCCCTTGTGCGATGCATTGCTATACACCATAAAATTCCTTGTGTCATCTGGCAGAGAAAACACAAGTGCCATACTTAACCTCCTATTCAATTCTTGGAAACTTTCTTCGTATTTTCTGTCCAAATAAACTTTACTGATTTCCTCGTCATTTTAGTCAATGGAGTGGCTATCTTCGAGAAATCTTGAATAAACCGTCTATAATAACCTGCCAACCCTGAGAAACTCCTCACTTTCGACAGTGTCTTCGGCTGATCCCAACTCATTACAACTTCTACTTTTGATGGATCTACCGAAATTCCTTCTTTATCAATTATGTGCCCAAGAAATTGCACATGCTCCAACTAGCATTTCGAAAATTTTGCGTACAACTTATCTTTCTTTAATGCCTCTAACGTCACTCTCAAGTGTTTTGTATGCTCTTCTTGAGTACAACACATTCACATCTAACTACCCATAACATAGGATAATAAACTTCATAATAATAATCCCTTTAAATGGTTACATATCCAAATGGAATCTTAGGTCATCTAACCTTCAACTGATGATACCCACTTCTTAAATCTATTTTTGAGTAATATTTAGCTCCTTTCAATTAATCGAATAAATCATTAATCCTTGGTAAGGAATATCTATTTTATTAGTGACTTTGTTCAACTCCCTATAATCAATGCAGTCACATGGATCTATCCTTCTTTTTGACAAATAACATCGGCGCTCCCCACGGAGATACGCTTGGTTGGATATACTTCTTATCCAATAATTCTTACAACTGACCCATCAACTCCTTCATATCCACTGGAGCCATTCTGTATGGGGCTTTCGATATAGGGGTAGTCCCTGATGCTAATTCGATAACGAACTCAATATCCCTATCTGGCGGAAGTCCTGGAAAATTGTTAGGAAACACGTCCGCAAAATCTCTAACGACTAGTATTTCCTCCAGATTTGCACTCACCTATCGAGTATCGACTATGTAGGCTAAATATCTCACACATCCTTATCTTAAAAACTTCTTGGCATGCATCATCGTCGGACAACTCGATTCTCTAGGCGACCTGCTACCAAAAAATACTACCTTCGACTTCTTCGGAGTCATAAGGTTTACACACTTCCTTTTGTAATCAATTACCGCCCCATGGTTAAACAACTAATCCATTCATAGGATAACATCAAATTCTCCAAGTCTAATTGGAATTAAATCCACTGACATCAAATGACCCTTGATATCTATACGACAATTTCTGTGTACAAATTTAACAGGAATCACTTCCCTATTCTCAATTTCTATCTTCAGGGGGTAGTCTTAACTCTTCTTGATGCAATTCTAACTTCTTAGCAAATTCGTCGGATTTAAATTAACAGGTAGCACCCGAATCAAATAATACATAAGCATTTAGATCATTGATCAGAATGATACCTGACACCACATCCTTAGATTGCACTGCATCCTGCACCGTTATATTGAATGTTCGAGTGGTTGGTCGACTCGGCTACACTGGTCCTGTGATGGCCAACTTGCCACTGTTGTTGTTATTTCCTCTGCCTCCACTCGCTTCTCCTACCTCTTTCCTCAGGCAATCACGAGCTAAATGATCCTTCGACCCACAGGTGAAACATGCTCCCTTCTTTGGTCTAGGACAGTTTATCATGATATGGCCCTCCAAACCACAATTAAAGCATACCCTCTTCCCCTTCAAGCAAGAAAGCTCCTACTGAATTCCCCTACTGAATTCCCGCAGTGATAGTATCATCCACTTTCATTTCTTAGCATTGCCACTATGGCTACCTCCTGCCTTATTCTCACTTTCACTTTTCTTTTTCTTCTACTCCTGATTATACTTTGGCGATGCATCACTTCCCCCTTCTGCAATAATCTCCTTCTCCAGCACTGCTGTAAATGTATTTAGCTGAAACATCGAGACTCGACTATATAGCTAGGGCTTCAGTCCCCGCTCAAACCTTCTCGCCTTCCTCTAGTTAGTATTGACTTGGTATGGTGCAAACCTTTCCAACTAAATAAATTTAGCGGCATATTTGGGCACCGTCATCGTCCCTTGCTTTAGTTCCAAAAACTGAACCTCCATCTGATTTTACGAACTAGGTGGAAAATACGTTTCAAAAAACATTTTCTTAAACATTTCCCATGGAATTATTCCTTGACCACCTCTACATTTGTTGGCCTACCACCAATAACTTGCTTCAGCCTTCACCATGAAAGTTACGAAAGCAGTCTTCTGGTCTTCACCAACCCTAGCGACATCGAATATTTTTTCCATCTCCATTATCCAGGTTTGAGCTTCAATCGGATTTATGGACCCTTGAAATTTTGGAGGTCCTACAGCCTTGAAGTCGTTAAAATTCAGAACATTGGCTTGAGGTTGATTTGCAAGTGCTCCCTCTAGAAAATCTACCAACTGTTGCACCGAGTTAGCATCAGCTTCGTTATTGTTTATAGATCCCTCGGGGCTCTATTGACGTTGTTGTCTTCTTCTAGGTGGCATCTTACTGTTTAAAATATGTGTTATTAGATCATTATTCATTCACTTAAACATTTAAGACTTAACTGAAACACTTTTAAATAATACATGTTGTAAAACCCCAACTTTTTGAATAAAGATGAAATTTCTATAAATATTATTTTTGAATATTATGGAGTGAAATTGATATAATGTTATAGTTGTGGGTAATATTTATAAATTTTGTAAAAAACGCAAGTTGTTATATAATATTCGATTGGGTTTGGGAATATTCGTTTTAACAGGAATATTTGTATAACCAAGACAATCATTGGTGGACCCCACAACGGAATTATTATCGGATTGAGAAAGCGGCAAAAATACTTTATGAAAATAATCTAAGGAAGTTTTACCGTTAACTGTTGAAACACCGGTGTTAAAAATCTGATAATATGCGTGGTTGTATAGTAGCACACGATATTAATTATTAATGCTTATGTGAGAAGTCACTCGCTTTTGTTTAATTATTGCCACAAAGATTTGTTGTAAATTTTGGCGTATTTTATGGACCCTCATTTACTCATTTTTTCAAAATAGTGTTATGAGTATAATATATATATATATATATATGAACTTTTGACTTTTCGGGGTGGAGTGTTTGGTTGATTAATGTTGGTTGTTTTATATATGAATTGATTTGGTGGAATCAAGTTGGTGGTATTATTATGATTGTTATTATATTATATTATATATATATATATATATATATATATATATATATTTCTTCTTGAGGATGTCATGGGTGTAATGGGGGGGGAGAAATATTGGGGCAGGTAAGGATTTTACTAAGTATAATATATATACATATAGGCATGTGCCGATTTTATATATATATTATATAAATCGTTAATTTGTATGAATTGTCGTATAAGGCAAGTTGTTAAATATATATATTTATATATATATTATAAGTTTTGTTTTATTAGATTATAAATAGAATATATTATATTTTATTTAAAAGATTTTGCTTTAATTATGGACCGTCAGATTAAAGTAAATCAATCTGGACCGTTCATGGATTAGTTACTATGCATTCCATTTTCCTATAAATAGAAGCTCATTCCTTCATTATTTTCTTACAAATTCACTGAACTATAGAGAGAGAAACTATAGAGAGAGACTATAGATAGATAGAAGAAAAGTATTCTGCTACTTAACTACTTTTATATTCAATTTCTTTTACGGTAAGGGATATTATTCTTTTGTATTTGAGAAGAGAACTTCTGTTATTCCATTTCTTTATTATTCTATTGGAATAACCTGTATACGCGGAATATCCTATACGTGGTGACATTCTTCTATTATTCTATCTTTATTATTCCGTTGGAACATCCTGTCTGTGCTATACACCGGACCTGGTTCTATTTCTATTATTCTGTCTTTATTATTCCATTGGAACATCATATTCAGTGCTTTACTTGGGACCGGTTAAAATCTTTATTATTTCATTCTTTATTATTTCGTTGGAATATCCTCGCTTGATTGTGATTTTCACCCGATTGGTTCCATTATTATTATTCTGTTGAATAACTCTTTTATGGCAAGTACCGCATGCATGGTGATTTCTGTTATTATTCCATTCCTTATTATTCTCAGTTAGTATTTTCATGCAAATATTCTTCTGAGAAATCTTGAATTTTACTTTACAAAGCAGTATTATGTTGACAATTTGGACGTTATTAGTTCCTGAATAACTTAATTCTTGAACTTGTTTTATTGAATTTTTATATCATTATCATCATTCTCATGTTTATATTTTTTGAAAGTCATCTGTGGCCTGCAAAAGCATGGATGGACTTGGTATGATTATGACCAGGGATTATTCGGTGTAATCATGACCGTAATGTTACAAATGATATGGTAAAAGTCCTCATTGGCCCGTGGTGCATTGATGGACAGTTGTTGGCATGATCATGACCATTGATGAATACACAAATATCCTTGGCCCGTAGTGCATGGAATTTGTTGTCATGACCCTAATGAATATCCTTGGCCGTAGTGCAGGGATGATATGGATTATTTATTAAGCTGAGTCTCAGCGATAAAAGTGATGAAAAACTTTTTAAAAAATAAAAGATAGTAGATTCTATTCTCTACTTGACTCTTTTAATGGATTGCTTGATCCGCTGCAGTTAAACTTGATGTTGTTATATTTTATCAGTTTAACATTGTTGAAGGCTAACGATAATTTATTCTGCATTATCTTAGTCATAATATTTCTTACTGGGCTAGTTGAGCTCACCCTTTCTTTCACTGTTCTCTTCAGGAAATGAGAACATAGCAGGGACTAGTCGGGGAACGGAGTGACGGTCCAGAGGATAGCATTAGTAGTCCTCACTATTCTGTGAAATAGTGTGTTAATAATTGTAATGAGGACTCCTTTTGAGTTTGTATAATCTCTAGTAGACAATAATTGTATTCAAACTCATAGTTATGTTTTGTCGTATTGTACACGACAGTTGTATTAGTAAGTTGTATTTGAATTTTGTACCATGTATCTGACGACCCAAGATGGGTGATGTATACCTAATTTTGGGGGCGTCACAGTTGGTATCAAAGCTTAGGGATATGATCCCTGGCTAAGATGTGAGACAAGAACTAGGAGGGGAGAGACGGGGAATTCCTTCGCTAGTATGACCTACTTAAATTTATTTTGAATTTAAATTGGTTGGTCAGAGTTTAGAGATATTATGTTACATGTCAATTAACCTTTGTTTTGTGGTAGTATCTGAAAATGACATCCGAAAATATTGAGAATAGCAATGGAGCACAAGAGACCGTTGAGTCTCCACATATCAATAATTATGAGAATGTGCATCAGGAAGGTGACAATCCTCATGCAAACAACAACACTGACCAAATGATGAATGATGGATTGTTCAGAGGCTTTATGCAATTCATGCAACAGTAGGCGAGAGCGTCTCTTGTCCAAAATGTAGGTGGAAACACTGGAAACTCTAGGGCGGTCACCGCTAAACAGTTCAAGGAGCTGGGACCACCGGAGTTTAAGGGAGAGCCAAAACCACTTATGGCAGAAGCATGGATAAAGTAGATCACCAAAATATTTGATGTCTTGGGATGCTCCGAGGAGCAAAAGGTTCCCTTTGCCGCCTTTATGTTGCGCGGAGAGGCAGATTATTGGTGGGAATCGGTAAAACGTACTCAACTTGCCGTACTTAAGATGTCTTGGGAGAAGTTCCAAGAGGCTGTTCAACGACAAATACTTTCCGAAAGTATTCATCACATGAAGGAGGTGGAGTTTATCAAATTGGAGCAAAATAATATGACCGTGTCGCAATACGAGGCAAAATTTACTTGAGTTATCCGGTTTCGCCCCACTTGGTGGATAATGAAGAGAGAATGGGCGAATGTTTTTAAGAGGTTTGAAGTCGGAGATACGTCAACATCTTATTTCTCATAAACTATGTTTGTATTGAAGTTGTAAATAGGGCTCATTGGTGGAGCGCGATAACGAGTCAACGCAACCAAAAAAGAGAGCAAATTTAAGCAAAATGATAATACCGGTGAGAGAAAAGTCATCGAAGCGGTGACAACAAGCGTGGAGGGAATCAACGGGCGAAATGGTAACCACTTTGGTAATCGAGGTACAAAACAATAAGAATGGACATTTCAAGAAGAGGAGATTCAACAATGATGGAAAGACGTCAAAGACCAAAGACCGTTGTTAAGGAAGGAGAAAGACCACCTATCATATGCTTCAAATGCGGGGGGGAGGGACACATCACTCCAAATTGCGCGATGCCATCCAAAGCGTGTTATAATTGTGGAAGAGAAGGTCACCTAGCCCGATTTTGTCGTTCACCGAAGACAAGTTCAGCTAGGATGGAGGCACCAAAGGCCGTCCCAGAAAAGTCAAAGCCGGTGGTGCAAGGGAGAGCATTTGTCGTGACCTCCCAGAAAGCAAGGAACCCGAACGAGGTCATCATGGGTAAGCTAATCATAAACTCTAGTGAAGTTTATACTTTATTTGATACCGGTTCTACCCACTCTTTCATTTCTCCTACTTGCGCTCAACGTTTAAATTTGACTCCAGAGAGATTGGATTTTGATTTATCTGTTGAAACCCCGTTGGGAGAAAACTTCATTACATCCAAAGTTTATAAGTCTTGTTTGGTTCAAGTTGGTACCCACACATTACCTGTCGATCTTATTGCATTAAAAATACTTGCATTTGATGTAATTCTAGGGATTGATTGGTTAACTACTCATTATGCAAAAATTGATTATTTTCGTAAGGTTGTTAGCTTTCATATTCCTAATCGACCTATTACGTAATTCAAGCAACCAAACCATTAAAATCAATCATCGTCATCTCAAGCCATAAAGCTATTCGTTTATTGAAAAACGGATGTCAAGCTTTCTTAGCTCATGTCACGATCTAAACAAAAATACGTCCGCTTTTGAATAATATTTCTATTGTTAATGAATTTCCGACGTATTCCTCAAGAACTTCCCGGCCTACCCCAGTGAGCGTGAAATTGAATTTTGTATTGACCTTGAACCTGGTACAAAACCCATTTCTAAATCCCCATATCGAATGGCTCCTATTGAACTTCAGGAGTTAAAGACTCAACTGCAGGAATTTTTAGACATTGGCTTTATTCATCCTAGTACTTCTCCTTGGGGTGCTCCTATTCTATTCGTGAAGAAGAAAGATAGGAGTATGCGACTTTGTATTGATTATCGGGAGTTGAATCATGTCACCATCAAAAATAGGTACCCATTGCCACGTATTGATGACCTGTTTGACCAGTTGCAAGGAGACAAATTCTTTTCAAAGATTGATCTTCGTTCCGGATATCACCAATTGAAGATTAGAACCGATGACATTCCAAAGACGGCTTTCAGAACGCGGTATGGGCATTATGAATTCCTAGTCATGTCCTTTGGATTGACTAATGCTCCCGCTGCCTTCATGGATATGATGAACCGAGTATTCAAGGAATATTTGGATCACTTTGTGGTCGTCTTTATTGATGATATCCTTATTTATTCCAAAAGCCGTGAAGATCATAAGGAACACTTGAGGCTGATACTCCAAAAACTTCGTGAATACAAGCTTTATGCCAAGTTGAAGAAATGTGAGTTCTGGCTTGAGGAAGTAACATTCCTTGGGCACGTGGTATCAAGTCATGGAATATCTGTTGACCCAGCAAAGATTGAAGTTATTCAAAGCTGGGAGCAACCTAAATCAAAGGATCGAAATATGTAGCTTCTCTGCTTTAATCGGGTTATTATCGGAGATTCGTAGAAGGTTTTTCGAATCGCTACTCCACTAACTTTCGGTGACTCGAAAGATACAAAGTTCGGTTGGAGTGAGGAATGTGAGAAGAGTTTTCAAGAACTCAAGAGGAGACTCATTTCAAAGACCTGCTCGACAATACAATCCGGTTCGGAGGGATTTATCATCTACAAAGTGATGCTTCGGGCAAAAGGGTTAGGATGTGTTCTCATGTAACATATGGAAAGTCATAGCCTATGCCTCACTTATTAACTCAAAGAATATGAGAGGAATTATCCTACTCATGACCTAGGGTTAGCAAATTGTTGTCTTCGCACTTAAAATTTGGAGGCATTACTTGTATGGGGAGAAAGTGGAGATCTTTACGGATCATAAAAGCCTTAAATATTTCTTCACTCAAAAGGAACTCAACATGCGACAATGACGTTTGCTTGAACTGTTGAAAGATTATGATCATACCATCCAATACCATCTGGAAAAGTTTAACGTGGTAGCCGACGCATTGAGTAGAAGATCATATCGCGGTACGAAAAGTGCAATATTGTCAACGCAAAGGCCCATTTTGTATGACTTGCAAAGGATGGAGATAGAGATAAAGACTCCAGGGACCCACGTGATGATGGCGAAGATACGAGTAGAATCGATTTTAATTGATAAAATTAAAGCTGCTCAAGTTCTGATCCGAGATCGGCGCGTATGAGGAAGAAAGTGCAAGAAGGTGCGATCTTAGGAAGCAAGAATCGATGAAGAAGAAATACTTGAGTCAACTCCGGACTTTTTGTGTTCCTAACGACCACGATTTAAAGTATAAAATCATGATGGAGGCGCATAACACACCGTTTTTTAAATCCATCTCAGGAGTACCAAAATGTATCATGATCTTGACATACATTTTGGTGGGGCAATATGAAGAGAGAGATAGCGCTGTTTATCTCAAGGTGTCTAACGTGTCAACGAGTCAAGGTGGAGCATCAAGTACCAAAAGGTCCATTGTAACCACTTGAAATTCCAAAATGAAAGTGGGAGCACATTACCATGGATTTCGTTACCGGTCTTCCTAAAGTTTCTCAAGGTATAGATGCGATTTGGGTCATTGTTGATAGATTGACCAAGTCTGCTCATTTCTTACCGATACGAGAAACTTATACACTTGAACGTCTTGCTCGTATGTACATAAACGAGATTGTAAGATCGGATGAGATATGCCAAGATCCATAGTTTTCGATCGAGACCCAAGATTCACTTCACGATTTTGGGTTAGTTAGCGAGTAAAGCTATGGGCACAGATTTACGATTTAGTTTCGATATATCATCCTCGGAGACGGATGGACAATCGGAGAGGACTATTCAAACTCTTGAAGATCTATTAAGACTTTGTGTCCTTGATTTCAAGGGAAGTTAGGACAAGTTCTTACCATTGGTGGAGTTTTCTTACAACAACAGTTATCAAGCAAGTATTGGCATGGCTCCATTCGAAGCGTTGTATGGAAGAAAGTGTCATTCTCAAAGATCTTTGGGATGAGGTGGGTGAAGCAATGTTGTTGGGACCGGAGTTGGTACGTATGACTACGTAAAAGATTCAAACGATCCCAAGAACGTATAAAAACCTCACAAGATCGATTAAAAGAGTTATGCCGATCTTCATCGAAAGGATGTGGAATTCGATATAGGAGATCATGTGTTGTTACATGTTGCTCCATGGAAAGGAGTTACGAGATTTGGAAAGAGAGGAAAGCTCAATCCTCGATTTATCGGCCCATTTTTAATCCTCGATCGAGTAGGAACTGTGGCCTATAGACTCGCTTTACCGCCAAGTATGTCTCGTGTTCATAATATTTTTCACATATCCATGTTACGTAAATATGTGAAAGACCCGAACCACATTATTGAGTTAGAACCGGACGAAATAGCGGAAGATTTGACGTATGAAGAGGTTCCTGTTCAAATCTTGGATAAGAAGGAACATATTCTACGCTGCAAGGTTATACCTCAAGTCAAAGTTTTGTGGAGAAACCACGATGTTGTGGAAATGACTTGGGAGTTAGAATCTGAAATGAAATCAAGGTATCCTTACCTCTTCAATATACCAGGTACGTACCCTAATTTCGAGGGCAAAATTTCATAAGAAGGGGAGATTGTAAAACCCCAACTTTTTGAATAAAGATGAATTTTCTATAAATATTATTTTTGAATATTATGGAGTAAAATTGATATAATGTTATAGTTGTGGGTAATATTTATAAATTTTGCAAAGTACGCAAGTTGTTATATAATATTTGATTGGTCGGGGAATATTCGTTTTAACAGGGAATATTCGTACAACAACACAATCATTGGTGGACCCTATTAACGGAATTATCATTCGGATTGAAAAAACGACAAAAATACTTTTTATGAAAATAACGGCGGAAGTTTTACTGTTAAGCTGTTGAAACACCCGGTGTTAAAAGAAATGCGATGTCTGGCGTGGTTGCATAGTATTACACGATATTAATTATTAATGCTTACGTGAGAAGTCACTCAGTTTTGTTTAATTATTGCCACATTATTTGTTGTAAATTTTGACGTATTTTATGGACCCTCATTTACTCATTTTTTCAAAATAGTGTTATGAGTATAATATATATATATATATATATATATATGAACTTTTGACTTTCGGGGGGTGGAGTGTTTGGTTGATTAATGTTGGTTGTTTTATATATGAATTGATTTGGTGGAATCAAGTTGGTGGTATTATTATGATTGTTATTATATATATATATATATATATATATATATATATATATATATATATATATGTGTATATGTGTTTCTTGCAGGATGTCATGGGTGTAATGGGGGTGGGAGAATTATTGGGCAGGTAAGGATTTTACTAAGTATAATATATATATATATAGGCATGTGCCGATTTTATCTATATATTATATAAATCGTTAATTTGTATGAATTGTCGTATAAGGCAAGTTGTTAAATATATATATTTATATATATATTATAAGTTTTATTTTATTAGATTATAAATAGAATATATTATATTTTATTTAAAAGATTTTGCTTTAATAATGGACCGTCATATTAAAGTAAATCAATCTGGACCGTTCATGGATTGGTTACTATGTATTCCATTTTCCTATAAATAGAAGCTCATTCCTTCATTATTTTCTTATTTAATTCACCTTTGAACTCTCTAGAGAGAGAAACTATAGAGAGAGACTATAGAGATAGAAGAAAAGTATTATTCGCTACTTAACTACTTTTATATTCGGTTTCTTTTTACAAGTAAGGATATTATTCTTTTGTATTTGAGAAGAGAACTTCTGTTATTCCATTTCTTTATTATTCTGTTGGAATAACCTGTATACGCGGAATACCCTATACGTGGTGACATTCTTCTATTATTCTGTCTTTATTATTCCGTTGGAACATCCTGTCTGTGCTATACGCCGGACCTGGTTCCGTTTTTATTATTCTGTCTTTATTTTTCGTTGGAACATCCTGTCTGTGCTTTACGCCGGACCTGGTTCCGTCTTTATTATTTCATTCTTTATTATTCTGTTGGAACATCCTGTCGGTGTGATTTTCACCTGACCTGGTTCCATTATTATTATTCTGTTGGAATAACCTGCCTATGCGAAGTACCGCATGCATGGTGATTTCTGTTGTTATTCCATTCCTTATTATTCTCAGTTGGTTAAAATTTTGACTTCTATACTCCATGAAATTAGTGAAATATCCTTGATATTTGCGCTTCATCCAGTATTTTTCATGGAAATATTCTTCTGAGAAATCTTGAATTTTACTCTACAAAGCAGTATTATGTTGACAATTTGGACGTTATTAGTTCCTGAATAACTTAATTCTTGAACTTGTTTTATTGAATTTTTATATCATTATCATCATCCTCATGTTTATATTTTTTAAAAGTCATCTGTGGCCTGTAAAAGCATGGATGAACTTGGTATGATTATGACCAGGATTATTGATTGTAATCATGGTAAGTAATGTTAACAAATGATGTGGTAAAAGTCCTCATTGGCCGTAGTGCATTGATGGACAGTTGTTGGCATGATCATGACCAGTGATGAATACACAAATATCTTTGGCCCGTAGTGCATGAAATTTGTGGTCGTGACCCTAATGAATATCATTGGTCGTAGTGCAGGGATGATATGGATTATTTATTAAGCTGAGTCTCAGCGATAAAAGTGATGAAAAACTTTAAAACATAAAAGATAGTAGATTCTATTCTCTACTTGACTCTTTTAATGGATTGCTTGATCCGCTGCAGTTAAACTTGATGTTGTTATATTTTATCAGTTTAACACTGTTGAAGGCTAACGATAATTTATTCTGCATTATCTTAGTTATAATATTTCTTACTGGGCTAGTTGAGCTCACCCTTTTCTTTCATTGTTCTCTTGTGAAATGAGAACATAGCGAGGACTAATCGGGAAGCGGGTGGCGGTCCGAAGAATAGCATTAGTAGTCCTCACTATTCTGTGAAATAGTGTGTTAATAATTGTAATGAGGACTCCTTTTGAGTTTGTATAATCTCTAGTAGACAATAATTATATTCAAACTCACAGTTATGTTTTGTCGTATTGTACACGATAGTTGTATTAGTAAGTTGTATTTGAATTTTGTACCATGTATCTGACGACCCAAGATGGGTGATGTATACCTAATTTTGGGGGCGTCACACTATTATACTCGTATGAGATATCATTTCTTTTGTACTCGTCATGAAATATCATTTTATTTGGTATTTTATTTATGAGTTACTATTCACAGGTTACTATTCACCCAGTTACTATTCACTCTAGTATTATTCACTCGGGTATTCGGGGCACTTTTTGTGTCAGAGTACTATTCACGAGTTACTATTTACAGGTTACTATTCACCCAAATTACTATTCACCCGAATATTATTCACTTGGGTATTTGGGGTACTTTTCTTGTCGGGTTACTATTCACGAGGTATTATTCCCGAAGTATTATTCACGGGATACTATTTACTCGAAAAATATATTTCTTTTCTGTCCAAATTATTTTTGGTACATGAATATTATTCTTGAATTTTACTCTATAAAGCAGTAGCATGTTGACAATTTGGACGCTATTGATTTATGGATAAATTAAATTGTAAATCTTTAAAATTTATCCTTGAACTTGTTTTATTGAATTATTATGTCATTGTCATCATCATCATGCTTATATTGTGATGAAAGTCATCTTTGGCTTACGTGCAGAGATGGACTTGGTATGATTATGACCAGAGATTATTCGGTATAATCATGACCGTAATGTGACGAATGATGTGGTGAAAGTCCTCATTGGCCTATAGTTCATTGATGGACAGTTGTTGGTATGATTATGACCAGGGATTATTCGGTATAATCATGACCATTGATGATTACATGAATATCCTTGGCCGTGGTACAGGGATGATTTGATTTTATTTATTAAGGCGAGTCTAAGCGATAAAGTTGATGAAAAACTTTTTAAATCATAAAAGATAGTAGATTTTATGCTCTACTTGACTCTTCTAATGGATTTATTATTCCGCTGCAATTGTTGATCTAAAACTTGTTGTCTATTGTATTCTATCAGTTGTTATACTGTTGAAGGCCAAGTATAATTTATTCTGCATTATCTTAGTCATAATATTTCTTACTGGGCTAGTTGAGCTCACCCTTTCTTTCATTGTTCTCTTCAGGAAATGAGAATATCGCTGGGATGAATCGAGGAATAGAGTGATGGTCCAGGATAAGTGGCTTTAGTAGTCCTCACTATTCTACGGAATATTGTGATAATAATTGTAATGAGAACTCCATTGAGTGTGGATATTGTCTAGATGACAGTATTCTTATTTAAATTCTCAGCATATGTTTTGTCGTATTTTAAATGACAGTTGTATAATTAAGTTTTTATTTGTATTTTGTACCATGTATTTGGCGACTTAAGATGGGTGATGTATACCTGTTTTGGGGGCGTCACAGTTGGTATCAAAGCTTAGGGATATGATCACTGGCTGAGATGTGAGACAAGAACTAAGAAGGGAGAGACGGGGAATTCCTTCGCTAATATGACCTACCTAAGTTTATTTGGTATTTAATTGGTCGGTCAGAGTATAGGGATAATATGTGATATGTTAATTAACCCTTGTTTTATGACAGTGTTTGAAAATGGCATCTGAAAATATTGAGATTAGCAATGAAGCACATGAGACCGTTGAGTCACCCACGATCAATACCCAGGATAATGTGCAACAGGAAGACAATAATCCTCAGGTAAACAACAACACCGGTCAGATGATGAACGATGGGATGATCAGAGGCTTTATGCAATTCATGCAACATCAAAGCGAGAGAGAGACTGTTCATAATGCAGTGGAAACAATGAGCAACCCACTACCGGGTCACCGCTAAGCATTTCAAGGAGCTGGGACCGCCGAAATTTTTGGGAAAGCCAGAACCACTTAAGGCGAAGACGTGGTTAAAGTAGATCACCAAGATATTTGATGTCTTGGGATGCTTCGAGGAGCAAAAGGTTCCCTTTGCCACCTTTATGTTGCGTGAAGAAAGCGAGACATGGTGGGAATCAGAAACGCACTCCACCGACGCACTCAAGATGTCTTGGGAGAAGTTTCAAGAGTTGTTCAGCAACAAGTACTTTCTCGAAAGTATTCGTCACATGAAGGAGGTAGAGTTTATCAAGCTGGAGCAAAATAATATGACCGTGTCACAATACGAGGCTAAATTTGCGGAGTTATCCCAGTTTGCATCCCATTTGGTCGATAATGAGGAGTGAATGACGTGAATGTTTCTAAAGAGGTTTGAAACCTGATATACATCAATACCTCATTTCTCACAAACTTTGTTTATATTCAGATGTAGTGAATAGGGCTCAGTTATTGGAGCGCGATAATGAGCCAGCCCAACCAAAGGATAATGAGCAACAACACGATAATAATCGTACCGATGGCAACGGCCATCGGAACAATGATAATCATCGTGGGGGAAATTATCATGCCAAGAATGGTAACCACTTCGGTAGTAATCATGGCCAAGATAATAGAAGTGGAAATTTCAAGAAGAGAAGGTTCAACAACGATAGAAAGACAGCAGCACCAACACCCGTTTTCAAGGAAGGAGAACGACCACCAATTGTATGCTTCAAATGCGGAGGGGAGGGACATATCAGTCTAAACTGCATGATGTAGTCCAAAACATGTTACAATTGTGGAAAAGAAGGTCACCTAGCCCGATTTTGTCATGCACCAAATTCAAGTCCAGCTGGGACGGTGGCACCAAAGGCGGATACGGACAAAACAAAGTCGATGGTTTCAGGAAGAGCGTTTTTCGTGACTTCTCAAAAAGCGAGTAACCTAAACGAAGTTAGCACAGGTTAGTTAAATATAAATTCTTACGAAGTCTATACCTTGTTAGATACCGGTTCTACCCATTCTTTTATCCCTCTTGCTTGCGCTCAACGTTTAAATTTGACCCCAGAGAAGTTAGACTTTGACTTATTGGTTGAAACTTCATTAGTAGAAACCTTTATTACCTCCACTGTTTATAAATCTTGTTCATTCAAATCGACACTTTCAAGTTACCTGTCGATCTTATCTCTTTGAAAATACTTGCCTTTGATGTGATTTTAGGAATCGATTGGTTAACTACTCATCATGCTTTTCGTAAGGTTGTTAGATTTTATATTCCTAACCAACCTGTTATGCCAACCAAACCACTAAAGTCAATCATTTTCATATCAATCCATAAGTAAAGAGCCCCGATCCTTTCATTGTTGACTTCCTTGTGTGGAATGCACCGAAACCAGACTTTCTGTAGGCGACGTCGTGAATGACAATGACAAGTTGATAGGTATCAATGTGATGTACTATCCAAGTCTTGGATGAGAGTCACAATTTTGAATGATATTTATATTGTTAATAAATTCCTGACGTATTCTCGAAGAACTTCCTGGCCTACCCCAGAGTGTGAAATCGAATTTTGTATTGACCTCAGTACAAAACCCATTTCTAAAACCCTCAAATATTTCTTCAACCAAAATGAACCATAATGCGCCAAAGACGTTAGCTCGAGCTGTTGAAGATTACGACTATACCAGTCAATATCATTGTGGAAGATCGAACGTGGTAGCTGACGCGTTAAATAGAAGATCGTATCTGTTTACGAGTGCGATGTTGTTAACACAAAAACCCATTTCGTATAACTTACAAATGATGAAGATAAAGTTAAAGACTCTAGGGACCCATGTGAAAATAACGAATATATGAGTAGAATCCACTTTAATCGTTAAAGTTAAAGTCGTGCAAGCTACATACTCAGAGCTGATGAATGTGAAGAAGATGGTTCAAGAGGGCATTATTCTAGAAGCAAGAATCGATGAAGAGAGGAAATCTCAACCCTCGATTTAATTGGCCCATTTGAAATCCTTGATCGAGTAGGAACTGTGGTCTATAGACTCGTTTTACCGCCAAGTATGTCACGAGTTCATAACTTTTTTCACGTATCGATGTTACATAATTATGTGGACGACCCGAACCACATTATTGAATAAGAACTAGACGAGATAGCAGAAGATTTAATGTATGATAAGATACGTATTAAAATCTTGGATAAGAAGGATCGTATTCAACACTCAAAGGTTATACCTCAAGTCTTAGAATCTGAAATGAAGTCAAGGTATCCTCATCTCTTCGGCATACCAAGTACGTACGTAAATTTCGAGGATGAAATTTTATAAGGAGGGGAGATTGTGAAACCCCAAATTTTATGAATAAAGATTTAAATTTCTCGAAATATTTTTTTTAAATATTATGGTGTGGATTTGATATAATGTTATAGTTGTGGGTAATATTTATAAATTTTGTAAAGTAAGCAAGTTGTTATATAATATTCGATTGGTGGGGAATATTCATCAGATAACAGGAATATTCGTATGACTGACGGCACAATCATTGATGGACCCCACAATGGATGTATTCTTTGTAGTAAAAAATGACAGAATTACCTTTTTATAACGTCGAAAGTGTTACCACGAATTAAAACCGTTGAACTACCCGATAGTAAAAAGTACAAGAATGTCTGGCGTGGTTGCATAGTAGCACACCAGTATTGATTATTGATGAATTATTGCTACGATAATTAACGTCAGATCATATCTCTCATATTATTGATTCAATTATTGTCACAGATCATCTCAGATAATATGTTATATTATTAAATCAATAATTGAGACGACAAAGTTATTCATATTATTATTTGCAATATTGACAATGTCTAAAAGTTACATCAAGGAGAGGTTTGGTCACCTAATCAAGGCGCTTAATAAGGAGAAATCCTTATCGGAAAGCCCCTCTCTTCTCGGGAGCGACACTGGTTGTTAAATATTGTGAGTTATAATATTAATGATGAATACGTTCGTGTTGATTAAAGATGAAATTGATAGTTCCATTGTGTTGGAATTATTAGTGTTAGTGGAAATCGACATTTATTTCGATGATAATTAATGTTTGGAGGTTATATTGATCAATCGGGTAATTCACCGAATAAATGAGCAATTAATTGCTATTAATTCACATGATTATAACTATATGTTCACATGTGTGTACTATTGATTCACATGATTTACTATTAGGGGAGTTGGTGCAAGATTAATAATACTTGCATGACTAAATTAAAAATGGAGGTATAGATGAAGGTACTATACTATAATTAATTTTTTCACATGTTTAGAACTATTAAGTCACATGATTTACTATTGATTCACATGATTTACTATTAGGGGAGGTGGTGCAAGTTTGATAATACTTCCAGAACTAAATTAAAAATAAAAGAAAAGAGGAAGGTATTATACTGTAATATTCTGAGCCCCAAAACGTGCAATTATCGAAACTATATTTTCCTATAAATAGAAGCTCATTCCTTCATTATTTTTCACCAATTCACTAAAGCTATAAGGCAATTATTATAGAGAGAAATTATATAGAGGAAGAAGAAGAGAAGTCTACTAACTCACTATTTCAGTATCCAATTTTTTCTAAGGTAAGGGGTATTATTTATTTTGTATTCATGAAGAGAGCTTCTGTTATTCCATTCTTTATTATTACGTTGGAATAACCTGTCTATGCAAAATACCGCATACATGGTAAAATTCTTCTGTTATTCCATTCTTTAGTATTCTGTTGGAATAACTTGTCTGTGTGGTCAATCGCATGCCTGGTGAATTATGTTGTTATTCCATTCTTTATTATTCTGTTGGAATATCCTGTCTATGCGGATTACGCATGACCTGGTTCCATTCTTTATTATTATGTTGGAATATCCTGTCTATGTGGATTACGCATGACTGGTTCCCTTTTTTTTTTTTCGTTGGAATAAACCTGTTTGTGGCGGTCTATCGCATGTCTGGTGAATTCTTTTGTTATTCCATTCTTTATTATTCTGTTGGAATAACCTGTTTGTGTGGACTACCGCATGCATGGTGAATGATCCTTTGTATTCATTCCTTATTAAATTGTGGAAATGATATGTCTACGTGGATTACCGCATTGCTGGTGAAAATCCATTTGCAGTTTCGTATATTCTATTATACTCGTATAAGATATCATTTCTTTTGTACTCGTTATGAAATATCATTTTATTTGGTATTTGATTTACGAGTTACTATTCACCCGGTTACTATTCACTCTAGTATTATTCACTCGGGTATTCGGGGCACTTTTCGTGTCAGAATACTATTCACGAGTTACTATTTACCCAAATTACTATTCACCCGAATATTATCCACTCGGGTATTTGGGGTACTTTTCATGTCGGGGTACTATTCATGAGGTACTATTCCCGAAGTACTATTCACGGGGTACTATTTACCCAAAAAATATATTTCTTTTCTGTCCAAATTATTTTTGGTACATGAATATTATTCTTGAATTTTACTCTACAAAGCAGTAGCATGTTGACAATTTAGACGTTATTGATTTCTTGATAAATTAAATTATAAATCTTTAAAATTTATCCTTGAACTTGTTTTATTGAATTATTATGTCATTGTCATCATCCTCATGTTTATATTGTGATGAAAGTCATCTTTGGCTTATGTGCAGAGATGGACTTGTTATGATTATGACCAATGATTATTCGGTATAATCATGACCGTAATGTGACGAATGATGTGGTGAAAGTCCTCATTGGTTTGTAGTTCATTGATGGACAGTTGTTGGTATGATTATGACCAGGGATTATTCGGTATAATCATGACCATTGATGATTACATGAATATCCTTGGTCGTGGTGCAGGGATGATTTGATTTTATTTATTGTCGAGAGTCTGATAAAGTTGATGAAAAACTTTTTAAATCATAGAAGATAGTAGATTTTATGCTCTACTTGACTCTTCTAATTGATTGCTTATTCCACTGTAGTTGTTGATCTAAAACTTGTTGTCTATTGTATTCTATCAGTTGTTATACAGTTGAAGGCTAAGGATAATTTATTATGCATTATCTTAGTCATAATATTTCTTACTAGGCTAGTTGAGCTCACCCTTTCTTTCATTGTTCTCTTCAGGAAATGAGAATATCGCTGGGATGAGTCGGGGAATGGAATGATGGTCCAGGATAAGTGGCTTTAGTAGTCCTCACTATTCTACGGAATAATTTGATAATAATTGTAATAAGGACTCCATTGAGTGTGGATATTGTCTAGATAACAATATTCTTATTTAAACTCCCAGCATATGTTTTGTCGTATTTTACACGACAATTGTATAATTAAGTTTTTATTTGTATTTTGTACCATGTATTTGGCGACTTAAGATGGGTGATGTATACCTGTTTTGGGGGCGTCACAGTTCATGTGAAAGTTCACAACAAATTCTGAAAAGGAATCTGGGAGTAACTGCAATATCAGATCTTGGCTCAACTCACCATCCATGATAAAACCCAGTTGTCCCAACTGTTCAATCAAATTGATCATCTTTAGGACATGTGTATGCACTTTAGTGTCATCGGTCATTCTAGTTCAGAAAAGCTCTTTAGATATTTCATATCTAGCCAATCTACTTTGCTCACTATACAAATCTTGACGGTGCAGCAACATAGTAGGTGCATCCGTTTTCTCATGTTGACGTTGTAACTCGTTACTCATAGATGCTAACATGATGCACCGAGCCACCTGTGTATCATCCTGCCACTTTCTAAAAGTAGCCAACTCTTCCTTAGAGGAATTTTCTGCAACCGTTGCAGGAACAAACATGTTAAAATCATATGCTAGCTTTTCAACTGTGAGAAATATTCTCAATTTCCTTAACTAATCCGTGTAATTCGGTCTGGTAAATTTGTTAGAATCAAGTATGCTTCGCAGTGATAGTGAATTAGCCATTTGTAAAATTTTGCAAATGAAATTTAATTAACAACCTTAGCATGCATTCTTTTATTAATCACCGGATTAATTTAGGTCTTTATTAAAATAGTTTCTTCCACTATTTCTTCAAATTATATAACCCTTTTTATATATAGTTCGATAGAGTTTGTAATTGTGACTTTGTAAAATCCGCTTACTAAGAAAGGATCCAATTGCAATACATATATAGTACTATGTGTGCACAACAATCTACTTATTTATTCAAAAGATAGACAACTCGTTTCGATTACATCTCTATGTAACTCCTTTTCATTTTGCCTCTTAGATTATAATGGTCAAGTGTGTGCACATCCAAACTAAAATAATTTAAGTTAAGTCAGACCCAACATTTACATATAAGTGAAGAGAAATATATAGTCCTTGTGTGTGCACAACAAAACAATATTGTTCAATTCCTTACAAACATCCAATGTAATAAAGGCAACATCTTAAATATTTAATACTTGCCTTGTGTGTGCACAACAAAATCATATTAAATATTGAATACTCTATCGCTTTACCATGCTAGAAGGCTACGTTCGACATTCTCCAATGTTTTTTAGCGTAATCAACTAAATATATTATCTTTTGAGGGTTTTAATCATTAATTATCTCATCTTGTTTATCATGCACGCAAATATATATATTAAAATACGCGTTATATTAAACATACATCAACATGTATAATAATATATTTACTATATAATTAGCATACATCTATAGAATACTATATTCTATCTGGGATGATTATGGACTTAATTCTAATTTGGTTCATTGGAGCCACCATGAACCAAAAGGTCAAATCTATGGTGCAAAAATAAAATTTGAATATAACTATTACATTCAACCTATGCTTCATAACAAACGGGTCTTCAATGCTCCTACTCTTTAGCTCCAATTTTTCTAACAATTCTAAAAAATCCTATTACAATCTATTTTTCATAAAACAAAAATCCTGCAGTCAAGGGGAGGTACGTCAGAGGGAGATAGAATTTACATCAGAAAATTAGAGAGGTGAGGTACACAGACCCCATTTATGAAAACCACATTCATTCAAGCATCAATTAAAATTAAATCCAATCACATTGGTCATTGATCCATAATCATCCCTTTTATTATCATACTTATCATCATATGTATCAATAAAACATTCATCTCATTAAAATATGCATTCAATATATATATATATATATATATATATATATATATATATATATATATATATATATATATATTGATATCATATAATGACAATTTTAGTTAGCATAAAATCTAATTTCAAGTTCAAAATAAACTCCTTTATTTTAACTTTTAAAATTGTTTGAAAAAACAAAATATGTGGAAACCAATTCCTTATAAAAAATAAACTCATTTATTTTGGAAAACATGAAATCCTATTTCATAACAAAATAGACTCCTTTATTTTAGGAAACATGAAATCCTTTTACAAATCTAATAAACTCTTTTATTAAAATACAAATTTTAATCAAACTAAACTCCTTTATTTTATTAATTTTTTCATAAAATAAAAAAAAAGCGTAGGCCAATGTCATGGCTACCAAACAACACATCATGGGCTTTGCTGTGAAAAAGCTGGTCTAGCATTACGATGTTGATCGGTCGAGACTCAAGTATGATGGCTCGCTTAGGCATCGCTACATCCCTGTTCCAGTTTTTCTTCACGATTTTTCAGTCCAAATCATATTTTTACTTTTTTCGTTCCAAATAAACATGATTCTGTACTTACAATTATGCCCAATAAAATTGTTATAAACACATATCAACATACATATTGAATCAAAATAATTAATAATTTGCATAAGAAGACTATGATGCCACTGTTAGTTTGCAGAAACAAGATATACATACAATCAACATTGTAATAGCAACGAAAACATGAAATAAATTATATTTAAATTTTTTTTGTAGTCCCAGAAATCATCTTATGCACTATTATTAATTGAGGAAAGATAAAAGATGTACCTTTGAAAATGATCAAACCTTTGATGTCATCTTCAAGCTACAATCTTTTTCTCCTTCGTGATCTCTCCAATCCTCGGATCAAACGTTCGCTACAATAGTGTGCAACGCCCAAGAGGTGATCCACCAAGAGTATATTGATTGAAGAAGATGAATTTAGGTTCTACTAGACCTTAGGTGGCTAACCGTAGTTTTCTCTCTCCTAATTCTTTAGGGTTTTGAGAATGCTAGCTTGCAAAATTGCATTAGTCTCTTGTGACACCCCCAAATCCTAGTACTTCATTTCCTCAAGATTTGGTGTTCACTTAATCAAAACATTCATCTATAACTACCCAATTATAATAAAATTGAATAATAACACCTGCCCATACAGGAATAAATTTAAATAAAAATCTCCCAGGTTATCTAACCTTTAACAACAATCATTCAAATGCAGAATTTAAATAAACTTCATTACAATCTTTAAACCAAAGTCTGATAATAAAACTATCGAATCTATTACAAGTCTTCAGTACTTGTTCATCTTTCCTTTTCCTTTACTGGTGCTAGGTACGTCACCAGTTTCAACTTTAGCTGTAAGAAATTTTACAGGCAAGAGTGAGCAAACAAGGCCCACTTGAAATAACAATAAATAAATCTTTAAACTTTTACATCAATTGCCAATATTAGGCTCAATAGAACTGAACAATATATTCTTTTAACTTTCTGAAAATTTTAACATTCACTAAGGGTCTAATGACCACGAATCATGTCCACAGTTATAAGTAATCTTTCAACTTTAACTTTAACAGTAATAAGACTATAAGGACTCCACGTACTTAGGGGGATCAACCCTTCGTACAATGTATTGTGCACAACCATTTCAACGCTAAGCGTAAACCTCTATTAAAAGAGTTGTTCATCTCAGTATTTAGAATACAAGTCCGCACCAAAGTAAGTTTGGTTTGGATAAGCTTTCAAGGAAATTTGGAATTTAACGAACATCAACTAAGGAGTAGTTGAATAAGACCAATAACACTATACTATAGAATAATAGTGATTGAATCAATTATCGTAAACTAAAGTCATGCATTAGGAATAATCTAATAGCATACAATTTGAATAACTATAGCATACCTTGCTTGAACAACACTAAGCCAAGGTTAATTAGAATTGAATAATAAGCATGCATAGCATATATAGTTGTGCATGCTAAACCACAAGTTAAATACAAGAATAACTTGCTCCAAATAACTTACATCATTATATTGTAATCGAATTGAAAACAGTAATTGAATTAACGAGATAATAGACTAGAAAACTTGCTCAAGATTAAACTATAAGATTTGGGATACTTGTATCGTCATGAGCAACTAGATACAATGACTTACTCAATAATAGGCAATCTAGCTCTACGAAAGTGTAGAGATAGCAACTTACAACAATTGTAATTGAATTTGAAAACAATAATGTACCAAATGAAATTAAACTTGCACAATAAAATTTTGAGTTAGAGAAATTGCTCAATTATAAAATAGAGTTAGAAAACTTGCCTTTAGCACAAGCTAAACCTTACAACTTGAATCAATACCCTATACATATGTCATATTGACATAGTTAGTCATTACCAACATTGTATATTTATATAAACAAATATATACATCATATATGTTAAATTACCCTTTCACATAATCAACTATGTTACAAATAGGTAACACTTGATAGCATGTTCATTCATAGCTTAATACTACTGAAATCATCATTTAACATTCCTATTATTAACACATAACATTTATTTTCCAAATTTGTATACTTAAACAAAACCTCGCTGAGAACCTTTCGCTAACTCATGACTGCGATGATACACAGCTTACATTGTTAACATTGCACTTGTGCGCTGAGTCAAGCGATGCGGCCTCGGGTCATAGGCCATTAGTCATGGCCATTGCACATGAGATTTATCTTCAGCGGGCGTCAGTGCACAAGGCTGCTGACTCAATCCGGCGACCAAGCTCTAAGAACAATATGAACAAAAGCCAAATTGGCCTAAAAGCTCTAATCTAATAGATCGATTAACATGTAATACATATAGACTTCATATAAACATATGTGAAGACTTCTAACATGTTTCTACTCATAAAATAACATAAACATCAAAGTTACAACACCCAAATTCAATGTTTTTGGCAAAAACTCTATTGTTGACATTTTTAATGAAAATCAACACCTTTGTGATTTTGTTTTTTCAATCAAAACAGAAATTTCAAAACATCATAGTTACGATTATACATACTCTATCAATTTCCATAGTCAATTTATCAATTTAACAACTAATTAAACCTAAATTTCTACTTCAACTAAGCCATATTCATATATATATTTCATATGAACACTCTATAATATATTTTCTTCCACAAAAACACATATATACATGAATTCATTTATCTATAATCATATATAAACTCATGAAATCATCTTATAATCAATAATTAATCATATAACTATAAACACCATCAATTTAACTTTTATAAAATTTCACTGAAAACTTTTTGGAAGAAGAAGAAACTAAACTTTTAAAGAAAGATTAAGCTCCTACCTTTGATTAGGAAGATGATGGCTATTCTTTTCCCCAATTCCTTTCTCAAAAATCTGTTAGAAAACACTCACCTTCTCTCTAGAGTTTTCTCTATTTTTTTCTCTGTGTTCTTATTCTTCTTCTTCTCTCTTCTCCCAACTCTAGTTTACGTAAAATAATATAACGTATGTAGGATATAATATATATTAAATATATAATATAATACTAACTTAACTGACATCAGTTATAATTTTTTTGAAATCAAAAGCCATAAGGCTTGTTTGGTTAACTAACTTAAAAATAACTCATTAACCCTTATGCCTTGTTTGGTAAAACACAATTAGATAAAAGACTTAATAGGCATTAGGCCTTATTTGGCAAAACTGAATTAAACTCCCTTAATTTATTTTAGTAACTCCTTTATAGCAAGGTTATTTGTCACACTTCTATTTAATTAAATAATCAATTTAATCAATTCAAATACTAATCTATTGAATTACTTTAACACATAAATCATTATCATAAAATTATAATTTCTTTATAATTATAATTTTATTTAATCCAACTAACACTTTATTTTAAATCACAAATTCCAATTAGAATATTATAATTCATTTAATCATTATTAGCTCTCTAACTTAATTATTAAATTAAATTAGTATATCATCTCATAACAATTAATTTTCTTAGCTCCTTAATTATTTATTCAACAAATAATTAACTAAATCACATCAACTCAAATTGTCATTCAATACATATATAATTCAATAAATATTTAATATTACAAATAAATTTTTAATACTTAATATTTAATTATTTATTCAACAAATATTTAACTAAACCACATCAACTCAAATTGAATAATTATTTATTCAACAATAAACATATCCATTAAATACTTATATAAATTAATAAATATTTAATATTACACTTTAAAATTCTGGAATATTACATCATTCCCTCCTTACAAGGATTCTGTCCTCAGAATCACAACTCAAACAAATCATTCGTTACATTTTTCCCTACTTACAAAGATTCTGTCCCCAGAATCGAAGACATAGATTAAACAAATAACTCAGGGTATTCTTTCAATATTTTTTCTTCGAGTTCCCACGTAGCTTCTTCAGCGTTGTGGTTCCTCCATATCACCTTCACAGAAGGTATCACTTTATTCCTAAGCACTTGTTCTTTCCTGTCGACTATCTGGATGGGAACCTCTTCATAAGACAAATCTTTCTCGAACTGCAACGGTTTGTACTCGATCACATGTTTGTAGTCGGGTTTATATGGTCGTAACCCCAAAATGTGAAAAACATTATGAATGTTCTCCAACTCTGGAGGTAGAGCTACCTCGTAAGCCACTTCTCCCCTCTTCTTCGCAAAGACTTCAAAGGGTCCAATAAACCTCGGTCTTAGCTTTCCTTTTAACAAAATGAATTTTTCCTTCCAAGGAGAAACTTTTAGGAATACAAAAGTTCCTACGTCGAATGCACGATCTTTGTTCGTGGTTGATCAAAGATACTTTTTCCTCGTCTGTCTTGGGTCGCTATTAATTTTGTCCTAATGAGTTTGACAATCACAAGACAAAGCCACACTTAGCTTCTTCTTCAAATCTTGAAACTCTTCTTCACACTTCTCCGCCTAAACGAATTTTACTGCCTTTCCTTGTCAAATTTGTTAATGGAAGTGGCTATCTTAGAAAATTCTTGAATAAATCTTCTATAATAATTCGGCCAAATCCCCAAGAAACTCCTCACTTCGATTTGTTCTTGGTTGTTCCCAATTGATTACAAAGATCCACTTTTGATGGATCCTTTGAAATCCCATCCTTGTCAATAACATGACCCAAAAATTGTACACGGTCGAGCCAAAATTTCAAGACTTAGAGAATTTCACGCACAACTTTTCCTTCCTTAGTGTTTCCAATGTCAAACGTAAATGTTCCACGTGTTCTTCTTGAGTTTTGGAATACACCAGAATGTCATCAATAAATACCACTACAAACTTGTCTAAGAATTGTTTAAACACCCTGTTCATCAAATCCATGAATGCAGCAAGGGCATTTGTTAAACTAAAAGACATCACCAGAAACTCGTAATGTCCGTACCGAGTTCTGAATGTCGTTCTAGGTATATCCTCCTTTCTTACCTTTAATTGGTGATACCCACTTCTCAAAACTATTTTTGAAAAATATTTAGCACCCTTCAGCTGATCAAACAAGTCATCTATTCTAGGCAACGGATACCTATTCTTAATAGTGACTTTGTTTAACTCTCTAAAATCAATGCAAAGACGCATTGTTCCGTCCTTCTTCTTCAAAGAATAAAACTGGCGCTCCCCACGGCGATACACTTGGTTGAATATATTTCTTTTCCAAAGAACTCTTGCAATCTGCACTCATCGGTTCCTTCATTTCACCGGAGTTATTCAGACGGGGCCTTCGATATTGGTGTTTGTTCGGTGCTAAGTCGATCACAAACTCAATTTCTCTCGTCGTGTAAGTCCTGGCAAATCCTCTGGAAACACGTCTTCGAATTCCCTCACTACTGGTATTTCTTCTAGTTTCACATTCTTCTTCTGAGTATCGACTATGTAAGCTAAATAGCCCATACAGCCTTGACTAAACAATTTCTTGGCCTGCATAGTAGTCGGACATTTCATTTGTCTAGGCGACTTGCTACCATAAAATACTATCTTTGACGAAGTTATAAGGTTTACACACTTCTTTTGGCAGTCAATTACCGCTCCGTATTTCAACAGCCAATCCATTCCCAAAATTACATCAAATTCCCCGAGTCTAATCGGAATCAAATCTACCAACAAGATATTCTCCTTAATGTTCACCCTACAGTTCTTGTATACGAATCTAACAGGGATTACTTCCTTATTTGCAATTTCTATGTTCAAAGGAAAATTCAGTTCTTCTCTAGGCAATTCTAACCTCTTAGCAAATTCATCAGATATAAACAAACAAGTAGCACCCGAATCAAATAATACATAAGCATTTATATCATTGATTGGGATAATACCTGACACCACATCTTTTAATTGCACAGTATCTTGCATACCATGTTGAAGGTTTGGGTCAGGTTTGTTTGATGTCGCAGTCCCGCAGAATGGCCCATGTACCTCCATTGTTACCTTCATTGCTTCCGTTGTCACTCCGTCTCTTCTTCTTAGGGCATTCACGAGCAAAGTGATCCTTGGATCCGCACGTGAAGCATACATTCTTCTTCGGTTGAGTGCAATTTGGGGCGATGTGACCATCCTGGCACAAACCTCGCCAATTCGTTGAATTTTGCGGCATACTCAGATACCGTCATCGTTCCTTGTTTTAGTTCCAGAAACTGCACTTCTAGCTGACTCTTCGAACTCTCTGGGAAATAAGTCTCGAAGAAATACTCCTTGAACCTATCCCAGGTCATCACTCATGGCCCTTCACAAGTTTTATTGGCCTGCCACCAATAACTAGCTTCTGCTTTCAACATGAATGTTGTGAAAGCAGTCTTCTGATCATCCCCTACCCTAGCGACATCGAACACCTTTTCTATTTCCATATTCCAGTCTCAGGTTTCGATCGATTCATAGACCTACGTAATCTGTGGTCCAACCGCTTTGAAATCTTTAAACATTGTACCATAGTTTTGTGGTTGATTCTCGCAACGCCTCGTCAAGAGAGTGTCACTAGTTGTTGAATGTGGTTACCTGGCCAACATTGTCGTTATTGGTAGTTCTCTCATTGTTTCTCTGTCGGGGTGGTTCACGCCCTGGGAGGCATTTTCTGTTAAAACAAAACATCTATTAGACTATTACTCAACTTCTTTAAGTATTTCTAATTAGCTTGCCTCCATAAAAGAAATAACCACATAACACATAACACTTTGAATAAAATAATAACTTTTATTTATTCATCATTACTTCAAAAAACATAAAAAAAACAATAGCATCACTGCTATTTACATTCCTTTCTTGAACTACAAAAGTTACAGGACAACATCATTATTATCATATCCCATGGTTACTTAACACTAGGGATTTACACATTATTTAATACTTATTACGTGCATTACAGGCACATTTTCTATGATGATCTATTAAGATACTTCTTAGCCCTATCACGTTCTTCCTCCATGACTCAAAACATTGTTCTGCGATCTAACACGAATGACGGCAGTGTCTCGAACTGAATCGGATATCCCATGACCCGATCTTGAGCTCGATTAATTGCGGTGTTAAAAACTTTATCCATCTCTTCCATCTTCATCCTCTTCGACTGTGAGTCCCTTACTGCTCTTCCAGTTCATTGATAAGCTTCCTCGTATGCATCTTCAGCTCTTACCCTCTTGGTAGCTTCTTCCTTCAACTTGTTCTTCAGCTCCATGACCATCTCGATCAATTGTTCCTTCTCTCCTTCAGTTTGTACTAGTTTCTCCTCGACATTTGTCAGTCGTTCTTCACGATCCTGGATCTCGCCATCTTTTGTGTGTCATTGCGATCGTTGTTCACCTACTATCTCTCGCAACTCCTCAATCGTATCCTCAAGTTCCATGTTATGGTCATACACCTCATCGTATATACGGCCTGCTATCGAGTTAAGTGGAATCCTTTCCTCCTCGTCCTCATCATCCTCATCCTCATGTGGTAACTCAACGGGATCCTCCTCGTCTGTCTCCACATCATCATCCTCATCTTCAACTATCGTGACCAACTGGGTCGACTCATGGCGATGAAGTTGTTCTAAAACCACTCAATGTCGCGAGGCTCCTCCTCTATAGGCACTTAAGGTCCTTCCTCCCTAGCCTGACTGGATTCTCCGACATTAGTCATCCTGACAACAAAGTTTTGAAGTTTTAATTATTAATCATTACTATTGGACACTCACGAGTATATAATTTAAAATCACATAAGAACATAAGTGTTTTATTACTTCTTTCCTAAAACTCGATAAGAGTTAACTCCACTATCATTTCAAAGGTTACTTCCTAAGGCTTTCCCCCTACCTAAGGTTCATAACCTAAAGCTTTGATACCAACTTTGTGACACCCCAAAACTCGTACTTCATTTCCTCAAGATTTGGTGTTCACTTAATCAAAACATTCATCTATAACTACCCAATTATAATAAAATTGAATAATAACACCCCGCCCTACACAGAATAAATTTAAATAAAAATCTCCCAAGTTATCTAACCTTTAACAACAATCATTCAAATGCAAAATTTAAATAAACTTCATTACAATCTTTAAACCAAAGTCTGATAATAAAACTATTGAATCTATTACAAGTCTTCAGTACTTGTTCATCTTTCCTTTTCCTTTACTGGTGCTAGGTACGTCACCGGTTTCAACTTTAGTCGTAAGAAATTTTACTGTGCAAGAGTGAGCAAACAAGGCCCACTTGAAATAACAATAAATAAATCTTTAAACTTTTACATCAATTGCCAATATTAGGCTCAATAGAACTGAACAATATATTCTATTAACTTTTTCAAAATTTTAACATTCACTGAGAGTCTAATGACCACTTAATCATGTCCACAGCTTATAAGTAATCTTTCAACTTTAACTTTAACAAATATAAGACTATAAGGACTCCATGCATTTCTTTGGGGGATCAACCCTTCGCATACAATGTATTGTGCACAACCATTTCAACGCTAAGCGTAAACCTCTATTAAAAGAGTTGTTCATCTCAAGATTTAAAATACAAGTCCGCACTCAAAGTAAGTTTGGTTTGGATAAGCTTTCAAGGAAATTTGAATTTAACGAACATCAACTAAGGAGTAGTTGAATAAGACCAATAACACTATACTATAGAATAATAGTGATTGAATCAATTATCGTAAACTAAAGTCATGCATTAGGAATAATCTAATAGCATACAATTTGAATAACTATAGCATACCTTGCTTGAACAACACTAAGCCAAGGTTAATTAGAATTGAATAATAAGCATGCATAGCATATATAGTTGTGCATGCTAAACCACAAGTTAAATACAAGAATAACTTGCTCCAAATAACTTACATCATTATATTGTAATCGAATTGAAAACAGTAATTGAATTAACGAGATAATAGATTAGAAAACTTGCTCAAGATTAAACTATAAGATTTGGGATACTTGTATCGTCATGAGCAACTAGATACAATGACTTACTCAATAATAGGCAATCTAGCTCTACGAAAGTGTAGAGATAGCAACTTACAACAATTGTAATTGAATTTGAAAACAATAATGTACCAAATGAAATTAAACTCGCACAATGAAATTTTAAGTTAGAGAACTTGCTCAATTATAAAATAGAGTTAGAAAACTTGCCTTTAGCACAAGCTAAACCTTACAACTTGAATCAATATCCTATACATATGCCATATTGAAATAGTTAGTCATTACCAACATTGTATATTTATATAAACAAATATATATATCATATATGTTAAATTACCCTTTCACATAATCAACTATGTTACAAATAGGTAACACTTGATAGCATGTTCATTCATAGCTTAATACTATCTGAAATCATCATTTAACATTCCTATTATTAACACATAACATTTATTTTCCAAATTTGTATACTTAAACAAAACTGCTGAAACCTTCGCTAACTCACACTGCGATGCCACAGCTTTTACATTGTTGTTCATTGCATACATGCTACTGAAGTTAAGCGATGCGGCTCTCGTCACAAGGCCATTGTCATGTCATGGCCACAAGGCGCGAGATTTGTATCATTGGTCACATGTATGGGCGACCTGCAATCAGACCAAGGCCCAAGCTCTAAGCCAAGCAACAATATGAACAAAAGCCAAATTGGCCTAAAAGCTCGAATCTAATAGACTGATTAACATGTAATACACATATAGACTTCATATAAACATATTGTGAAGACTTCTAACATGTTTCTACTCATAAAATAACATAAACATCAAAGTTACAACACCCAAATTCAATGTTTTTGGCAAAAACTCTATTGTTGACATTTTTAATGAAAATCAACACTGTGATTTTGTTTTTTCAATCAAAACAGAAATTTCAAAACATCATAGTTACGATTATACATACTCTATCAATTTCCATAGTCAATTTATCAATTTAACAACTAATTAAACCTAAATTTCTACTTCAACTAAGCCATATTCATATATATATTTCATATGAACACTCTATAATATATTTTCTTCCACAAAAACACATATATACATGAATTCATTTATCTATAATCATATATAAACTCATGAAATCATCTTATAATCAATAATTAATCATATAACTATAAACACCATCAATTTAACTTTTATAAAATTTCACCTCGAAAACTTTTTGGAAGAAGAAGAAACTAAACTTTTAAAGAAAGATTAAGCTCCTACCTTTGATTAGGAAGATGATGGCTATTCTTTTCCCCAATTCTTTTCTCAAAAATCTGTTAGAAAACACTCACCTTCTCTCTAGAGTTTTCTCTATTTTTTCTCTGTGTTCTTATTCTTCTTCTTCTCTCTTCTCCCAACTCTAGTTTACGTAAAATAATATAACGTATGTAGGATATAATATATATTAAATATATAATATAATACTAACTTAATCGACATCGATTTATAGTTTTTTTGAAATCAAAAGCCATAAGGCTTGTTTGGTTAACTAACTTAAAATAACTCATTAACCCTTATGCCTTGTTTGGTAAAACACAATTAGATAAAAGACTTAATAGGCATTAGGCCTTATTTGGCAAAACTCAATTAAACTCCTTAATTTATTTTAGTAACTCTTTATAGCAAGGTTATTTGTCACACTTCTATTTAATTAAATAATCAATTTAATCAATTAAAATACTAATCTATCAATTACTTTTAACACATAAATCATTATCACACAAAACTATAATTTCTTTATAATTATAATTTTATTTAATTCAACTAACACTTTATTTTAAGTCACAAATTCCAATTAGAATATTATAATTCATTTAATCATTATTAGCTCTCTAACTTAATTATTAAATTAAATTAGTATATAATCTTATAACAATTAATTTTCTTAGCTCCTTAATTATTTATTCAACAAATATTTAACCAAATCACATCAACTCAAATTGTCATTCAATACATATATAATTCAATAAATATTTAATATTATAAATAAATATTTAATATTTAATATTTAATTATTTATTCAACAAATAATTAACTAAACCACATCAACTCAAATTGAACAATTATTTATTCAACAATAAATATATTCATTAAATACTTATATAAATTAATAAATATTTAATATTACACTTTAAAATTACGGAATGTTACATCTACCACAAATAAGACCCGTCTTATTTATATACTAAATCTATCTCCTAAACCCTTTAGGAGTTGGGGTTTTAATTGAATTCCTAAGAACTAATTAATAATAATAATAAGATTCATCTTATTAATTTATAATTAGTATTCATCCATATACATAATTATAAATATTAAGTTATTTAATTTATTCCATTAATAAAGTAAATACACTTAATTTATTATTATTAAGTTAATCACTTATAAAATTATATTTTTCTTTTTATGGTGTGACCCCCTAGGTTAAATAGTAAGCTGGTAAGTAGAATAAATAAATTAGAACCATTCTAATATTATTTATAATGAATTAAACTCATTTAATTCAAATATAAATAAATAATATTTATTCTATATCAAGAGTGACACCTTACGTTAGTGTATCATGACTATCCGAATAATACGAATTCAATGTTTAATCACAAAGAATACAAAGAGCATATTCCGTGAATAATTACCGTAATATTCAATCCTTCTACCATACAATATCCCAATCAAATATAAAGCATGAAATTACTGTCAAGTTTTATTTATTTGATTATATGTATTTTGATTCTAAAATCTATAAATATAGTTAATGTAAATTATAAACTCCTTTCTAATTTCCATTAAACCCTGGCCAGGGATTTTCGAGTTGTCACTTATCGAATCAAATAGGACATTCTCTCCCTTTACTGGAAGTTGTAGATCCTTTGTTGATCATTTACCTATCTCTATATATATTTTCACTACCAAAATTTTGGACATCTGAAATGGAAAAATCCGTCTCAAATACAGCAAAATTTGTCTCCAAATCGTTTTTGAGACGGATTATGTCTCTCAAAATCTGTGTCAATAGGTTGTGTCGCTAGTCTTTCTGTCTCAAATAAAAAATAATTAGATACGGAAATTGTTCGTCTCAAAAAATTTGATACGGAAAAATTCATCTCAAAACTGACCCCTTGGAAGCTGAATTTTGAAACCGATTTTGACGGTTTCAAATTTGGCGGGCTAAATTGGTGCCCTTTTTTAGTACACGTAATTTGAGATGGAAAAAGATGTCTCAAAATTGGCAGCAACCATTTTTTCTATGCATATTTTGAGACGGGCACCGTCCGTCTCAATTTCGTTTCAACTTTGCACCAATATCTTTTCTGCCCGCTGTAGACACTCGAAATTTTCAGTACTACTGTCACTAACATTGCAGGAGGATAGATTTGTCTTTTAAGAGGGAACCCTGAAAGACAATCCACATCCATATCGGATACTACCGGAAGTTCAGCGTCAACCCCAGAACACACACTGGGAGTAACAATTCCAACCTCGGATATAACCCTGAGGCGTGCAGATCCAATACCGAAACACACATTGGAGTAGACCGATTAATCTCGGAGATAACCCCGAGGTATCCAGTCTCAGTCCCAACCATGGGAATAGCCACCAACCTTGGTGATAACCCTAAGGAATGCCGTTTCGGCAATAACCCCGAAAATGCTTGTTTCAAATGCGACCAGCTTCAATCTCGGCGCTCATAACGAGATACACTGTACCAGCTCGGAGATAATGCCGGGAAGACAGACACACCTCAAAGATGACAATGAGGACCTTCAACAATTGCATCAGTCCAATCTTGGCGAAGCCTGAGCAACGTCTGCTTTATCAGCCCAATCCGACGATAACACCGGTGAGGGGCAACATCGTCATCTATCCAACGCGATGCCACGCCACGTCGTCTCAACATCTCTACACAACGATGTCCCACAAGACTAACCAATCCGAGAGTGACTATTATGCGGGTAGCGGATGGAAGTTGAAGCTTGAAGACCGGAGGCACCGTCCCATCTTCAATGACTTCAGACAAACTCTAATCCCATGCCATCGTGACAACTCTCGACAACGGCGGTCCGAAATAGGTCCTCAGATACCTCAAACGGATGCGGATTGCACTTCTAAAAGTCCAAGTAGACATTACAAAGGTTCGAGTGCACGTCTACTGAAATGACCCAACCTAAAAAACTCGGGCCCACTCGGGTTGCCTCTCTGGTACACTGGCTCGGCTCACAGCGAGTACACCATGGCTACTTCATCTATAAATAGAGGTCTTGGGCTGCCCATTTTGCAAGAGAAAACGACGAGGAAGCCCTGCCCAATTTTCTCTGCACTCACCCCATGCAGGGTACTTTCTCATTTTAAACACCTGTGAGCTCATATATAGCCTCTTTTGTACCTACAAAAGCCAGTGTTTACCCACTTTAAAGATATATAAGTCTTCTTTGGCAGTCAACTGTAAGCCTTCTCACACACTTTAGAGTCTTTCTCTTCATCTCTGCACACACCCTTCTTCACGTTGAGAGTCGTGTTGCTTGCTTTTGCCCGGACTTTGGTCCGTGGTTTCATTTCACCAGATATCATATATATATATATATATATATATATATATATATATATATTGACTAACATTATCGAGTTATGCCTCGAGTGAGCCTGACTTCTGCCTTGGCGTTTATTTGCTTTAATATATATATATATACATTTATATATATTAAGCGTGTGTGTCGAACTTTGTTCGATGATCCTGAACTTGATGCAGGAGCATTTACTACTTTTATATATATATATATATATATATATATATATATATATATATATATATATATATATATATATATATATATATATATATATATTAATCGTGTGTCGAACTTTTGTTCGATGAGCCTGAACTTCTGCCTGTAGCGCGTTTACTGCTTTTATATATATATATATATATATATATATATATATATGAAGCGTGGTGGGACTGCATTCGATGTGCCTCGGATTTTACATCCTATATGTTTACTTCGCTTTTATATATATATATATATATATATATATATATATATATATATATATATATATATATATATATATTTCGTCCCACTGTGAGTTTACTTCGTGGTGGTTGATCGACTTTCTGACTTTATTTATGTTTTGTCTTGCTCAGAGTTTACTTCGTGGCGCTTGATCGCTTTATATGACTTTATTTACATTTTGTTCGCTTTGGAGTTCCCTTCGTGGCGGTAATCGCCGTATTCTGACTTTATTTACGCTTTTGTCACTTTCGAGTTTCCTTCATGGCGGTTGATAGCTTTTTGACTTTATTTACATTTCAGATCCCCCATGGAGGTGCTTCGTGGTTGGTGATCATGTCTGCTTTTATATATTTACTGACTTTTATATATATACCGCCATCGCTTTCACACAAATTGCGGTATCATATGCTTTAGGAATCATATGATCACTGATTGACCCATTGGATCTAGATTTGGTTCCGTGATGGACATTTAGGTTAGAAGCGACTTTGTAAATTATTTTGCGATGTCTAAATTTCCTCAGATTGTTTCCATACCCGTGAGGAAGTCGACATTATTTTGTACATTATTTTCGTACGGATGCCTCGCATCTGTTAAATAAAATCAATCAAGCCGAACACTTAATAAAATGGGAGTGTAAAAGGTCTCAATTACTATTGAGCATCAGGGTTTGAAAAATCTCTTTTATAAAACATCACTGCCATATCTTTCTAAAACTTAATTTTTACATAAATTCAAACCCTATGTATATAGGTGCGAACTAGGCCTCGCACTACTTCCAAATAACGGCACATTGACCCACACACACACACACATTCAGATAATAGTTTCTTGAAAAGAGGCGGTTACCGTGGTAACACGGATGTCAGGGGGTGCCTAACACCTTCCCTCCGCATAACCAAGTCCCCGGACCCTAATGAATCTCGGTTTCATCGACCCATTTAGCAGTGTCACATCATTGGGTCAATGTGCAAATCTTTTCTCGGTTGTGTTGGTACAACCATTTAAAAAACCAATAGGCGACTCTTAATAGTCCATCGTCGACATTATACATGTCGGACCTTTTTCACTTGTTTTTTCAAATAGATCTCACCTAAAATGAGAACACCAAAGAACAAGTAACGGAAAGGGACATCTAAAAATCCCAACGTTGACAGGTGGTGACTCTGCTGGGGACTCCAGTAAGAGGACTTAAGCTGCTATTTTAATCTTTTCAAAACTGTTATCTATTTGTGTGTGGATGTTGCATTTACATTTGATGAATGTGTACAAATGCATTTCCTTATTGCACTTAGTGCTTCGCACCATAACTGCTTGTGATATTAGAGCTTCGCACCATATCTGCTTGTGATATTAGTGCCTCGCACATGTCATCATTATCATACGGTGAGACACGATGTATGTGAATGTATGTTGTGTGGTCCCTCCACCAGGAGGCTATCCCGTCGGTGTTTGATTACTGGACTCGTGAGAAAACTAATTCTCCGAGGCTCAGGAAAGGCACCACCCAAGGTCGCTCCAGTTGAAAGACCGGATTAACTTCCCGTTAAGTAGATTGCGATGATTTGGGAACCTTCATGCAAAAAAGCCGCGAGAGTAACCTAAGATAGGTCAGCCTCTGATAAACCCAAAATGAAGGAAAGTCTCTTCATGCTCTCTCATTTCAAATTACTTGTAAACACAATTACTTGTAATTACATTCCATATATATCTCCATGTAATGAGAAATATGAAGAAATGTGTACACATACATATTTTAATTAACATGCTACAACAGCTGACATCCGTTTTGCAGGATAAAATTCCTAAAATGGACACATCACATAGCATGTTATTATACACATTCCCTAAAGACTAAACTATGTAAGTCTTTCACAGGGAACCAATCGGACCTACTACCCGGTCAAAGTCTAAAAAGGCAACAGGCCTACAGTCAATCATGTCGTCATCCTACCAAACTGAACTTAATCTAGTTTCTCACAAAGAATTCAACGGATTAAGCAAACAAATTATAGATTTGGCTGTTCTACTCAAAGAACTACACAATCCAATCAGGGTCCAAAAATACCCATACATGCTGAATCCTTCGCACAAGGGGGAACCCAGGTCATTACAATACCTGAACTGCAGTTGGATACGACTAACAAAACTCATGATGCTTCCCATCCCACTGGAGATCCAAACACTGGTGACATCAAAAAGAAAGTCCTCCAAATAGAAGAGACCATTCGTGCTATCAAAGGAATTGGAACACACGGGAGTGTTTCATATGCAGATCTTTGCATTTTTCCTGGTGTTCATTATCCAAAAAAGTTTAAAACTCCTGACTTCGAGAAATATGACGGGTTAGGAGATCCTTACACACATTTAAAAGTGTTTATTGGAGAACTTGGATCTTATGCAGAGTACGAAAAGCTCAGAATGCAATTGTTCCAAAAGAGTCTAACTAGAGAAGCTTGGCTAGGTGGGTACACAAGATTAGACAATTCGAAGATCCATAGCTGGGAAGAGCTAGCACATGCTTTCCTCACTCAATACAGCTTTCAAACTCAGATGGCTCCTGATCGGTATCAAATTACCAAGATCAAGAAACATTCTAACGAATCTTTCAGAGAGTATGCTCGAAAGGTGGAGACGCTGGTCGCCCAAGTTAGTCCTTCCATGACGAATCGAGAGATGGTCATGACTTTCATAGATATACAAGATGCGCCTTTCTATGAAAGAGTTTTAGTTTAAGATAGGCAAACCATTTTCTCGAAATGGTCAAACATGGGGAGATGGTGAGATGGGTTTGAAGTCAGGAAAGATTCAAGACCTAGGCGCCCTTAAAGTCATTCACGATCACATCCAATCCGTAAATTATGGAAACAACCGGAGGGTCCATAAAAAGAAAGAGGAAGATGTTTCCACGATACTATGTGGTCAAAAGGCAATCAAAACATGCTTATTCAAAGAAGAAAGCGCACTCCCTTTTCAAGCACATACTTCATTAACCCTCCAATACCAAAAGGTAGAGAAGTCAAACGCCTCGAGTGTTACACCCTTGGGGGATACCTCGAGAACATTCTCACTCTTCCGACAACACGGAAGAAAATTACACATCTTCTTCCACCCACCAAATTTCTAATGGATGTGGTTTCAATCTTCGCTTCGAAATGTGCTTATCATGTTGGGGCACTGGACATGATATCAGGATTATTGGGCCTTGAAACACAAGATCCGGGACTCGATAGACAACGGGGAGATCGTGGTCACCAAACCAGAGATCGACCTCACGTTCAAGACAACCTCTTCCTCAACACAAAGAAGAAGAGGTCAACATGATCAATTGGAGCAACAGACAGCCCAATTTCAACTGTGAATCCTCCTGCACCCTCAAAGACGGTGATGACGGATGGGATTATGCCAAGTTCCAGTTCACAATGGAACGAAGATGAAAGCTCTATGCAAGCAAATTAAGCAATGGCGAATCGGTGACTTATCAGCATCAAGTTACACGTCAATTAATCACCAGAGCATGCCAGCCTCCTACCTCTTGTCATGAATATTCCCTCGTCACTTTCAGAAAATGAAATGCTTGAAGACAAAGTGACAAGGAGAGCAAATGCCAAGGCCCGTCGGGATTTTTCCAACAAAAGGGAATTCGCCTATTTGGGCCAACCTATGGAGGAAATCCTTAATATGTTAATCAATGAAGGAAGGATCGGTTCCCTTCTACCTCCAATCAACCCCGTTCGTATATGACAACTCGATGGAGTATGTCAATATCACTCCCAGCCTCATGGTACATATACGAGAAGAATCTTTGGGCACTCCGCCACCTTATCTAAAATCTAATCGACAGTGGTGTCCTGCGCCTAGCGGACGACGATACTTTGTTACGTGCAAGTGAGAATTCAGGTCCTACTAAGTGGAAGAGTGTGGTAGCAGTCATATCCACTGAAGCTGATGGGGTTAACAAATCACTCACAATGCCAACAATTAAACTCAAGGGAAGCAACAATCCTTTGAAAGTGGCCGCTCCCGAGCCAATCAACTTGTCGTGCAGAGCACAATATCCTATTGTTAGCTTGCGCAAAGTTCCATGGAATTATGGAGAAGGTGAAGGATCCACCTCACATACAACTGCTACAGTGTCGAAGGAAAATCCATTGTATCTTCCCCAATGGGTGATGAAGTCTACCATCAAATCAAAAGGAAAAATACCCATGGAGAAGATTGAAAAATTCCTCTGCACTATGGGTCATAACGAAGCCACGGTGGTTTTAAGCTTAAAAGAAGCTCCACAACAAATATCAATTTTGGATTTGGTCCTAACTTCCGAGAATCACCGGAAGGTCTTGTTGAAGGTTTTAGAAGAAGCCTATCTACCAAAATCAGTTGATACGGAAAAATTTCAACATCTGGTTGATCACATTTTCAACAACAATGTGATATCCTTCACTGATGATGACATACCGCCCGAGGGGACCGGTCATTGTAAGTCGTTACACATTATGGTCTTGTCCTCTAGATACATGCTAACTGGAGTCCTGATAGATGGAGGTTCCTCTCTAAATATCTGTCCATACGCTACCTTGGTGAAGATGAACATCAATCTCAACCGAATTTGGAGTAGCCATACTATCATCAAAGCTTTTGATGGAGCTACGAAATTCGATTGAAGTAATTCAAATCGCCAATCGAAATTGGTCCTCACACATTCTGCGTATCTTTTCATGTGCTCAAGATAGATTCGGGATACAACCTGCTCTTGGGGCGACCATGGATTCATATGGCTGGGGCAGTCCCCTCCACTCTTCACCAACAGTTGAAATACATTATCAACAATAGCCTGGTCACGGTCAACGCTGAACCAGAGTATCCTCAACACGGGGACATGCCATTCATCCATACCAATGCAGATGTTGAACCGGTCAGCTTTCATTCTTTGGAAGTAAGCAATACCCAACACCATGCTATTGGAATGTCATTGCCCGAACCCAAGATTTCTGCCAAGGTAATGTCGGCTACTCAAGAAATGATGGCATTGGGTCATAAACCGGGACAAGGGCTGGGTAAAGATTGACAGGGTATCAAGTACCCAATTCGATTAACCAAGCAAACTAGAACAGCTGGGCTAGGCTATTCTGCCAGTTCTAGTCACAAGAATCCTCATAAGCATCAGCAGATTCCTTCAGCTTCAACCATGCGGCGTTTATCTTTGCCTTCAAACTCTAAGTCCGCACAACCTCCTGTAAAGGTGTCAGCCAATGTAATGGCTATGTTATTTCCCAAGCAGGTACCGGTAAAGGAGAAAGAAGTCTTTGTTCCAAATCCCGCAGTGAAAGAGGAGGAACGAAGAATTAAACAAGACATCATCCAAATGATGTCAGGCGTACGCATCATCGTTCATGATGAACATACCAACAGATACACCCCAGATGATGATTGTCCAGACATAATGGCCATCATTCGGGACAGGGAGGATGATGACAATCCCTCCGTTACTGCGGTCCCCCCGGACTTTACCCTTGCCAATTGGAACAACATTCCTTGCATTGGTCGACAAGGGTAAAACGGGCAAAAACTCTTTCTGCCCTATAGATATAATAACTGCTTACTTTATTGTACAGTATTAGAAGTTTATTTTGTCAGTATATGCTAACACTGTGTATGATCAACACATTTCATATATACTAAATGAAAGCATATTTTGTTTCAGGGACTCGAATTTAGATGTGCTACAGATTTGCGTCGATTACCTCTTCTCCACAAGGATTGTACCTTTGATGTAGAGATGAATTCAACCTTGATGGATATCTGAGGATGACATTGAGGTGCCTCTAGAAATTCAAGAATGGGTCAAAGACAAACCCAAACCCAACCTTGATCAAACCACTTCTTTTAATCTCGGAACCTTAGAAAGCCCTAAGTTAATCTAGATTGGTTCAGACCTTACCCCAGACCAACGAAATGACATGGTTACGCTATTAAACCAATTCCAGGATGTGTTTGCATGGTCTCATGAAGACATGGTGGGTTTGTCTACTGACATTGTCCTTCACCGCCTTCCCATTAAAGAGGGATTTAAGCCAATCAAGCAAAAGCTCAGGCTATTGAAACCTGAGTGGAGTTTAAAGGTGAAAGAAGAAACTATGAAACAATTTCAAGATGGCATCATCATGGTGTCCACATATCCTGAGTGGATATCCAACATTGTGCCCGTGCCTAAACCTGGAGGGAAGGTGCGAGTTTGAGTGGATTACCGGGACTTGAACAAAGCTTGCTTAAAAGATAGCTTTTCCGTGCCATTTATCCACATTCTCATTGACAATCATCGTGAATACGACATGTACTCCTTTGTTGATTGCTTTGCGGGGTATCATCAGATCATGGTTCCTTGAGGAAGATCGTGAGAAAACGGCTTTCATCACGCCTGGGAACCTTTTTCTATAGACGGTTGTCATTCGGCCTCATCAATGCCGGGAGCCACCTATCAACGAGCTATGATGGCTCTTTTCCACGACTTAATGCACAAAGAGATCGAGATCTACGTGGATGACATCATTGTCAAGTCCGGAAGGAGGATGACCATCTAGACCATCTCAGAAAGTTGTTCAACAGGTTGCGTAAGTACAACTTGAAGTTGAATCGAGCTAAATGCGCCTTTGGTGTTAAATCAGGGAAATTGCTAGGATTTCTAGTCAGCCACAAAGGATTGAAGTGGATCCCCGCCAAAATCAAGCCATCACGAAATGTCCATTCCTCGCATGTAAAAGGAAATACGGGGATTTTAAGAAGAATCAACTTCATTAGCAGGTTTATCTCTCAACTCACAGCAACCTATGAGCCAATCTTCAAGCTATTAAGGAAGAACTCCTCCATGAAATGGAATGATGAGTGTCAAAATGCCTTCCTCACAATCAAGAAACAGCTAGTCAAAGCTCCCATTTTGGTACCACCCAGGGATGATGTTCCCCCTGTTCATGTACTGTCCATAAGTGACAATGCCATGGGTCGCATCTTTGAGAGACGAAAAGACGATAGAGGCCAAGAACGAGCTATCTATTACCTCAGCAAAAGGTTCAGCAGCAGTGAACACAAGTACACCCTGATCGAAAAGACGTGTTGTGCTTTAGCATAGGCTTCCATGAGGTTACAACATTACCTCCATGGTCACACCACCCATCTCATATCCCGCGTGGATCCTCTCAAATACGTGTTCAATAAACCCATGTTAAATTGTCGTTTGTCGTCCGTGATGGCGATTGATCCTACAACAATTTGACATCGTATATTTGACTCAAAAGTCCATCAAAGGTCAAGGAATCGCGGATCAACTGGCTGCCGCACCTTCAGGGGATTTCAAACCCTTGGAAACATATTTCCCTGATGAAGAAGTAATGACAGTTTAACAACACCATTAGTATGATACGCGCCAATCATGGAAGATGTATTTTGATGGAGCTGTTAATATGGAAGGTTCCGAGCTGGAGCGCTTCTAAGTATTCGCACGGGGAGCAATATCCTCGTCGCCATCAAATTGCGCTTTATCGCACCAACAACACAAAGTGAGTATGAAAGGCCGTCTCACGGGCTAAAACTTGCCCGATTCAACGGGGCAAAGCGATTAACCGTCTTTGGAGATTCGAGAGTTGGTAATCGACAATCCACCGGAATCTATCAAACCAAGGAACTACATTTCACGCCCTACCATCGGCGGAGTTTTGAAGATGGCTTTGAGTTTGAAGAAATCTCCTTTCTACACATTCCTCGTAATAGAATGACTTTTATGGACGATTAGCTACTTTCAAGCGCCCTTGATCGCAGTGATATCGAGATAAGGAACATTTGCCAAGCGTCACAATTTCAAGACAAGGCCCTGATTTTATGGGAATTACGTTGGGGAAGTATCGGATGAGCTACCTCCCATCCAACATCCTTGGTATCAGCATATCAAGGAATATCTCTGAGATGGATCTACACCCGCTGAGGCGAGCCCGACTGAGAAAAGGCGAATCCATCGACTTGCTATGAAATTCTATCTGAGTGGAGATGCACTCTACAAAAGAGATGCAGGACTAGGTCTCCTCCGATGTTTAGACAAAGATCAAGCCCAAAGGCTTATGGATGAAATCCATGGCGGAGTCTGTGGCCACCACATGAGTGGCCCCCTCCTTATCAAGAAAGTCCTTAGGACAGGACATTATTTGCTATCTCTCAAAGCTAATTGCAATGACCACGTCAAGAGATGCTATCAGTGCCAGATTCATGGGAATGCTATACACGCCCCTCCACGGGAACTCCACAATATGAGTTCACCTTGGCCCTTCTCAATGTAGGGAATGGACGTTATCGGGCCCATCGAGCCTAAAGCCAGTAATGGTCACCGATTTATCTTCGCCATGATCGACTACTTTACCAAGTGGGTAGAAGCAGCCTCCTTCCCCAGGGTTACTAAAGAAGTCATCATTGCTTTCATCAGAAACAATGTCGTTTGTCGATATGAACAACTAGAGGTGATTGTGTCAGACAATGCTAAGAACCTCAACAACAAAATGATGGAGGAATTATGCAGTAAATTCCACATCAAACATCTTAACTCTGTCATCTATCGTCCGAAGATGAATAGTGTTGTTGAAGTGGGAAACAAAAACATTACGAAGATTATGCAAAAGATGTCCGCCAACCACAAAGATTGGCCTGACCTTTTGCCTCTGACTCTATTAGCCTACAGAACCTCAATGCGCACTTCCACTGGGGCAACCCCCTACGCATTAACCTATGGGATGGAAGCAGTACTCCCCATAGAAGTTGAAATGGAATCCCTCCGAGTGTTAATAGACGCTCAGCTGGATGAAGACCAATGGGTACAAGACAGGTATCACCAATTATCTCTAATAGACGAAAGGCGTAAGACGCAGACTATCTTCCATGGTCATTATATCAACAAAGGATCGCCGGATCCTACAACAAAAAAAGTTGGCTTCTGGCGATTTAAACAACATGACTTGGTTTTGAAGAAGATCCTTGACAACCAAGATCAATCTAAGGGAAAATTCGCTCCTAACTGGGAAGGCCCGTTTGTTGTCAAGGAAATATTGATAGGAGGCGCTCTCAGATTGCAAGAAATGGACGGCGATGAATTTCCACAACTCATCAATTCGGACGCCGTGAAACGGTACTATGTCTGAAGTTGCCATCAAGAAAATATCCTGGTGTTGGACCATCAGATCACCAACCATTCCGGTTCTTTAACCCTTTACTACATACAACTCTTCTACACTTTGCCCCTCAGGGAAACATACGTTTCAAGCCAGCAGCCTGGCTCTTCTCTGCATTCCTATAACTTAGGTCATCCCCCCACGGATTGAACCTCTCGCATTTGCAGTTTGGCTACCCATACCTGGGATCAAACTTCTCGTACCTGCAGTTTATCCTCAACCTAGATTACACTTTCTCCTCCGCACTCGACCGTGCATGGGATTACGCTTTTCCACTCGCCTAGAAGGCGAACTCACGTCGACCGATCTCCTCTTGAATAGGAGTACGTAGGCAACCATTTCATATGGTCCAAATACGCAATAAAACAAAAACAACAAAAAAATTCTACCTTACAAAAAAAAAAAACCAAAAACATTCCTACACCATTTCTACCATATCTGATTTAACCTCTTACACTGTGTTCGAACTACGCAGACTGATCTCCTCTTCAATAGTTAGACGTAGGCGACCATTCATGGTTCTGGTCTCCCCCCCTACCAAAATATAAACCATTGTCAATTGAGTACTGGGATCATCCTTCAAACCATTACATTTCATTCTATTTCGCACAAAGGGTGGAATTACGAACTCCTCCCAAATAGGAGATTGGCGACCATCTAAGTCGGTCATACCTTGAAGAAAGCAAAACCAATCCATAAGAGATGGAATTAACTAGGCTTCTCCTAAATAGAAATTGGCGACCATCGTAGGAAAGTCAATCTCGGAGAGGAAAGCTATACTCTCTCCATATTTCCATCTGTAAACCAAATCCCAAGACACCAAAGATGGTAGGGATACATACGGATCGATGATCCATTACGAACTATCCGAGACAACTCAATGTCCATCCACCTAGGAGGAATTCAGAATACATCAAGATCACAAGCCCTGAAGCAGCAGGTAAAATATCAAGCAAGTAGCAAAGCATATCTAAAAGGGAAGTGATCCATAAATATATTTCCCTGTCATATATATAATGATGTTTGATATATATAATGTAAACTGTACATGACAAAATGGTTAAGCTAGTCTGTGCAGGAAAAATACAAGCTCATCTACAAGTCAGGGTATATGCAAGCTAACAAGCCCAACATGGCGTCCCTCTCAGAAGATGGAGGTGAAGCTATGGTCTCCTGTACGAGAATATCCATGCGACCCAACAAATCTGCGGCCATCTGCATGGTGACCATATGATCATCAATATATGCGCTCATCTCTGCGATCATGCCAGTGGTAAGGGACCTCACTGCAGTACTATCTGCAGATATAGCACTATCCCGGGCAAATATAGCACTATCTCGCTCAACTATCACTGCGTCTCTGGCTGATCTAGCCTCATCCCGCTCAACAACAGCGATATCTATACGAGCTAATGCCTCGTCTCTCCCATCAAGAGCAGTCAACATCATAGATAAAGCCTGATCTCTCTCAAAGGTCATCAGATGAAGACTCTGCTCAAAGTATCTTGTCTTTGAGTCTTTGAATCACAACAAGATTAATCTTTGGGAGAATCCGGAGGAAATTCTGGCAACCTAGCAGCGGGCTCCTCCTCGATGTAGGAATCGATGTCCTCCATGGGCTCTACATCGCCCCGACTCACAATTTGCATCAGATATATCTCATAAAATGATAAAATCTATGTCTCCATCTATGCGGAATACTCTGCAGAACAACCCAGATGGCTCACAGAAAAAGCAGCTATCTTATGCTAATCCCAACAAGCATACACACGGGATCGGTCCTCTGCTGAGAGATATCGAGAAGCTGAACGCTGACCTATCACCCCCTCGAAAGGATGAAAATCCTGGAACTGGTCAAACTGTGACATCACGGCCAGTGGGTGATAAGTAGTCACGCCCCTCAAACCAGCTAGAGGGAGGTAGTCCATGCCCAGAGCGTGAATAATGAAGCTGTATGGTGAGCTAAGCCCCGAACACGGCAATATGCTGAATGGATCTCTGATGTCTGCCAAAAATGTGGACCAAGACATAGCACCTATACACTCTGATGGCTAAAAAGAGTATGACATGGCTATATCATGCATGAAACAATATCCATGTCGTCTAAAGGTACCAATCGGTCTCAAGTGTGACATAAACCACACGCATAAAGATTTAATCAACTACCCATGAACACTCTGCCGGATAAGTGCAAAGATGAGATGTTGTGACCGCAGGGTCCCTGCTACAATCATAGGTATAATGGTGCGACCCTCCCTGAGAGATCTCACGGCCATGATGACACCTATGTCTATCTAATTCATGTACCGTGGCATATAGACATACGACAGTATGCATAGCATCAGTACATCAACCCTGGCCACACGCCAATGGTCCTCCGACGCGGTGAAATCCCCGAAATGTCGTGAATAGCTATCCACCGAGCCAAATCTGTCATACAGAAAACGCTGGGATATCACGTGGCCAGATGTCAGCTCATCTTGCACTACTCTGCGCCGTAATCCAGTGAGAGTCATGAACCGTCTACTCATGTCTCCCAAAGCCATGTGCATGCAAGGTTTGTCTAATGGCAGCATCATCAATCGTGCATACTCCTCCAGAGTAAGAGTCAACTCATAGGTCCCGAATCAGAAGACCTGCATATCCGGTACCCAATGCTCTAGCATCCCGTCCACAAACCCTGCGGGAACCTGAAACATCAATAAGGTCATGGTATACTGCAGCAAGTGATCTACAGTCACCATGTCTGGTGGTGACATACTATCGTACCACGATCGCATACCCAATGCCACCAATGACGGTGGGGTATGATCTATACGGCTAACTGTCAAAGAAGACATCTGTGCGGGCAGTGTCATAAGACCATCCAGGGGTCAATGCCGAATATCTCTGGACATACATACATATGCAAAACATGATACATGCATAGCAGATAATAGATGGCAATATGATATAGGGAATGCAAAAACTGTGTATACATTCCTAAGTATATCATCATCTAATACATCATCTCTGTACAACTACAAATACAGGAAAATGGGGCACACACGCCCTACTACTAACAGAGGCCTATCAAAAGATATAGCGAGAATGGGGCACAGCCACCCAATATCTAATGAGGCCTATCAAAAGATATAAACGAATACACATCAGAAGAAAACAATGGTGTCGATGTCCACATCATCAATCTGTCCACCGATGTAACTCCTCCCGAGTCACCAGATCTCTATCAACGGGGATGTCGGGGCCTATAAAGAGGAGGAGGATCGTAGGAAAAAACCGAATGGGTCATCTCGAGGGGCGGTACCGAGCTAGAAGGATCAAATGAAGCCGCCTCTGCTGCGGATCTACGCCCAAATGCCGGATAAATATATGTGTTCGGTCCAATCTGCTGGGTCAAACTATCAATCAGGTCATATGAGTTGGATCTCGACACAAGCTATCCAATCCGCTATCATCACGAATCCTAGAACCATATCCCCATAAATCGTGGTGGCGGGATTTGGGCTCCAATAGTACGAGGAACCACCAACGCTGGAACGTCTCACGAGTACATGGACCCTCCGATAATGCAAACCGCCAACCCCCCCAACAATGGGATATCCGTGACGGGTGACTATGATATCTGAGCCAATGACGCTGGCGGGAGGCAAGATTGGCTACTTAATCTCCCATGTCTTCGCTTCCTAATAGCACGCTCTCCTAAATTGAGCTCCCAGCCTCCATCTGTGAAGAGAGGAACTCTCCTGGTGGAAATCACGTACTCGACTTCAGTCGGGTATCCATCCTCAAAGCCGATGGTCAAGTGTTCCCCTGAATAGGGAATCCATGTGATGGTGTCAGCTGTCAACAACTCCAGCTGCATACGGCAGTGAGTGAAACCCTCCACTACAGGGACCTCCGGTAAAATGGAATGATGCCATCATCGTCCTCGTGGATAGGTATCTAAACCTAACACACTCACAAGACGCAAGCATGGGAGCCTCTTATAGGCCCAAAACTTCCAACACAATGGAAAAACATCTGCTATCAGTAAACACTCTTAACCTATAAATGGGAAATGACAAGAGAAATACTCACCAGCAGAAATGGGTAAAATCCTAGTCAAGCCTCGATCAAACCCTGTGAACGCATACGCATGCCCCGGAGGAAATAGGCAAAGGTGTAGGAGCCCCAATTATACTCTCCAATACGGTCCACGTCACACGTGGCGCTGATCAAAGCGAAAGACACCGTAGAAGAGTTATCTGCTATGAAGCAGCCTCTAATGATCATCAGGAATAATCGCCGCAGAATGCGATCCTTGATTCTGACATCATCAGGCATGGGCTCACTCAAAATCCCGCTTATAGCATCTACGCTCAAAGGACACGAGCGGACGCCCCGCCTTGCGCTTACGCTGGAACTCCTAACAAGGATCTCGGCGGCAGTAGGGTAATATTCACACGCAAGGCAATCGCTCCTCCAAACTCCATACTGCGTGATAAATCGCCAATCCATTGGCGGCCATCATCACCTCGCAATCCAAAGAAATGGAGTGGTGAGTTCGATGAAACCATTGCTTTCGCATAATGCCCTAAGGTAACCCTGGGGACAACGACGGGGAAGGATGGAGAAGAATGCCCTGAATCCCCACTTATGCACTACCGCTCTATAGTCAGGATGAAGCGCCTGGTACATGGAGTGAATGCTGAACCAGTTCCCTCGAGGCTGTGTGAAGCCGGGAACCTGCATGAAATGCAGATCAAACATCAGAACCCTTAATCCTCATCAGCAGGAAAGAAGGAAGATCAAAGTCTAACGTCATACCTCGTTAGCATGTAAATACATCGATGGATGTCTACTCAAATCACCCAACAGCTCTGGGTTTGCCACCTGAATATAAGGTAGCTCCCTACGAGGAACAGGTGCAGCAGGAGTGGGATCCTCAATCGGAATATCCTCCTCCACGTCCTCAACGTCTGGCACGTCTGCCCGGACTGGATGAATCACGGCCTCCACCAATCGACGAGGCTGTCTCATAGAGCGGGGACGAGGCACTTTAGAAGCCCTCCTTCGTATACCAGAAGCGGTCCTGCGGGAACTGCTCGGCTGATCCAGATCCATAATATCTGGACAACAACTCTCCAAATCACCTCGAGAAAAGGTGTGGTATTTCCTTACACGGAGCTTTTAGAATGCATTTTATGACTATATGCATGCATGCATTTACTTTAACATACAATAAAGTTAAAATGCATGACTACCCAATGCCTACATTTTGGAAAATTTTGCCATAGTCCCCTTTGAAAATAGGACTATCCACATGCACATAGGCATGTATAAGTGCCATTCGAAGCAGACACCGCCCTAAAGTCATATACACAATATATGCATTAAAAATCAAAATCATCCATGCATAAGGTTAACCTCAATATCGAGTACTTTTGCCTTTCTACCTTTTGCTCATTGGACCTCAAATAGGACAAAAATAGCGAGAAAAAGGTGCCAATTTGATTGTCTCAAAAGTCAAATTTTTCACATCATTATGTTCAAAGATGGTTTAATACTAACATTTACTATGTTGAATATTTTTATCAAGTCATTTGTGCATACATAATCACTACTATGTGTTTAGATGCATTTCATGCGATAACTCAAAATCCAACGGATAAAAACTGGAAAAAATGCATGCATACATTACTAGGATAGTGTAGAACACTTGTACGGTGACAGAATTTGCAGAAAATAGCCCGAACTCAGCAGATCTGAAGGAGGCTCAAGGATTTCTCTTCGCGCGACAAGTTGAAAATGACTTGTGTTGCCAACCTGCTCGATTTTATCATCCACAGTCGGCCGCAGGCTCATCTGCGGTTGAACACATGTGCACCTCCGGCACCCCTATGTGGGCCCCACCCCTCTGGCTCAGTCCAATTCGAGTTCCAAAAGAGTTCTTGCGGACTAGAAAGGTCAAATCGAGAATAAAAATGCCACGCAATTGAGTAAAACAGCATACAATCCTGGTCTTCTCAGATGAAACTTTGAGTCTGTACATCGCCCATTGGTAGTCACCCGAATACGAGGTATACCCTGCCAATGATCTCATTTGTTACAAATCACATCCGAAAATACCTTGTACAGGTCCGATGCCGCCAACTCCGGGTCATCACCCTAAAAGATCAACGTGATCCCCGATGGGGGTTACAACGTAGATCCCCGACGGGGGTTACAACGTGAGTCCCCGACGGGGGTTATAACGCATGCTCATCCGTTGACACACAAATCAGCGAAGGTCAAGCAGCCTTGACATCATGATAACCGTTGGAAGCAAACCCAACATAGCATCAGAAACCATCCGATGACCAGCCGCTGCTACACACATCAACGATGGTTACAACGTGAAGCCCCGGCAGGGGATTACAACGCGGATTCAAGCTATTGACACACATATCAATGAAGGTCAAGCAGCCTTGACGTTATCTCAGTCGATAGCGATTAAACCTATCAGAGCCCCAGAGCTATTCGAGGATTTCCTGCTCGATTACTCATATTCCCCCAGCGAATCCCCGGCGGGGGTCACAACGCATTGTTCCGTTGATTCACACGTCAGCGAAGGTCAAGAGGGGCATCTGTAGATCGCCATGCATGAGTATGATAAAGAGGGGCATCTATAGACACTCAAATTTTTTTGTACTACTGTCACTAACATTGCAGGAGGACAGATTCGTCTTTTAAGAGGGAACCCTAAAAGACAATCCACATCCATATCGGATACTACCGGAAGTTCAGCGTCAACCCCAGAACACACACTGGGAGTAACAATTCCAACCTCGAATATAACCCCGAGGCATGCAGATCCAATACTGGAACACACACTGGAGAAGACAGATTAATCTCGGAGATAACCCCGAGGTATCTAGTCTCAGTCCCAACCATGGGAATAGCCACCAACCTTGGTGATAACCCCAAGGAAAGCAGTTTCGGCGATAACCCCGAAAATGCTTGTTTCAAATCTGATCACCTTCAATCTCGAGCGCGCCACAATGAGATACAACTGCATCATTTCGGAGATAATACCGGAAGATGGACACACCTCAAAGATGACAATGAGGACCTTCAACAATTGCATATCAATCTCGGCCAAGCTTCGAGTAACGCCTCGCTTTATCACTTAATCCGGAGATAACACCAGTGAGGGGCAACATTGTTATCTAGCCAATGCGATGCCGTGCCACATCGTCTCAACATCTCTACACAACGATGTCCCACAAGACTAACCAATCCCGAGTGACTATTGTGCAGGGTAACGGATGGAAGTTGAAGCTTGAAGACCGGAGGGCACCGTCCCATCTTCAATGACTTCAGACAAACTCTAATCCTATGCCATCGTAACAACTCTTGACAACGGCGGTCCGAAATAGGTCCTCAGATACCTCAAACGGATGCGGATTGCACTTCTAAAAGTCCAAGTGGACATTCTGAAGGCACGACTACTGAGATGACTGGGCAAAAAACTCGAGGCCACCCGGGATGCCTCTGGTACACTCATGCTACTTTGTCTATAAATAGAGGGCTTTGGTGCCCATTTTGCAAGAGAAAATGGCGAGGAAGAAGCCACCTTTAATTTGCTCTGCACTCACCCTATGCAGTGTACTTTCTCATTTTAAACACATGTGAGCTCATATATAGCCTCTTTTGTACCTACAAAAGCCAGTGTTTACTCACTTTAAAGATATAAAAGTCTTCTTTGGCAGTCAACTGTAAGCCTTCTCACACACATTAGAGTCTTTCTCTTCATCTATGCACACACCCTTCTTCACGTTGAGAGTCGTGTTGCTTGCTTTTGCAGGACTTCATTCAGTGGTTTCATTTCGATCAGTATATATATATATATATATAGAGAGAGAGAGAGAGAGACTAACATTATCGAGTTATGCCTCGATTGAGCCTAGACTTAGGTCTGGAGCGTTTATTTGCTTTAATATATATATATATATATATATACATTTATATATATTAACTGTGTGTCAAACTTTGTTCGATGAGCCTAAACTTGATGCCCGGAGCATTTACGCTTATATATATATATATATATATATATATATATATATATATGAACTGTGGTGGGACTCATTCGATGAGCCTGGATTTTACATCCTATATGCGTTTACTTCGCTTTTATATATATATATATATATATATATATATATATATATATGGATCTGTTGTCGAACTCTGTTCGATGAGCCTGGATTTTACATCCGGTGCGTTTATCGCTTTTATATATATATATATTTCGTCCCACCTGAAGTTTACTTCGTGGTGGTTGATCGCTTTTACAGCTTTATTTACGTTTCATCCTGCCTGGAGTTTACTTCGTGGCAGTTGATCGCTTTGTACAGCTTTATTTACATTTTGTCCAAACTGGACTTCCCTTGGTTGCGGTTGACCGTATTTACAACTTTATTTATATTTTGTCCCACCTGGAGTTTCCTTCATGGCGGTTGATAGCTTTTACAGCTTTATTAACATTTCGATCCCCCATAGAGGTCTTCGTGGTTGGTGATCATTTATATATATATATATATATATATATATATATATATATATATATATATATATTTACAAATTATATATATATACCGCCATCGCTTGCATACAAATTGCGGTATCACGTGCGCCTAGGAATCATGTGATCACTGATTCAAATTTCATTCGATCTAGATTCGGTTCCGTGATGGACATTTTCAAATTGTAGTTAAATTTTGTAAATTATTCTGCGATGTCTAAATTTCCTCATGTGGTTTCCATACCCATGAGGAAGTCGGCATTATTTTGTACATTATTTTCGCATGCGGATGCCTCGTGATCCGTTAAATAAAATCAATCGCCAGAACACTTAATAAAATGGGAGTGTAAAAGGTCTCAATTACTATCGAGCATCGTGGTTTGAAAAACCTCTTTATAAAACATCACCGCCATATCTTTCTAAAACTCAATTTTACATAAATTCAAACTCGTATATAGGTGTGAACGAGGCCTCGCACTACTTCCAAATAACAGCACATTGACCCACACACACACACATTCAGATAATAGTTTCTTGAAAAGAGGCGGTCACCGTGGTAACACAGATGTCGGGGGGGTGTATAACACCTTCCCTCCAAATAACCAAGTCCCCGGACCCTAATGAATCTCGGTTTCACCCGTTTAGCGGTGTCACATCACTCGGTCAATGTGCAAACCTTTTCTCGGTTGTGTTGGTACAACCATTTAAAAAACCAACTGGCGACTCTTAATAGTCCATCGTCGACATTATACATGTCGAACCTTTTTCACTTGTTTTTTCAAACAAATCTCACCTAAAATGAGAACACCAAAGAACAAGTAACGGAAAGGGACATCTAAAAATCCCGACGTCGACACCCGCATATTTTGAGACGAGCAACAACCGTCTCAAAATATGTGTCAACTTTGGCGCCAATATCTCACATTCTTTGAGACGGAAAGAAACCGTCTCAATTCCGTCTCAATATGTTTATTAACAACAAATTACAAATATTTTCATAATTTAATTTCAAAATCTAAATGAAAGAAGTTGTCATAAATATAAAATTACATTCAACAATCTTGATTAATGAAAATAACAAAGCAATTCCTTTCTTGAATTCAAACAACTTCTCAACATCAAAATTATAATAATAAAAATCTTACTACATGAATCCTAATACAAACACAAAGGTTCACACTACATAATCAAAGAAAGATGAGGCATATTTAGGAATCAACAATGGTAGCCTGGACCTCAACACCAGGTTCAATGGTAATGGAAGTAATCTGCTTAACAACATCAGGAAAGATCAGGTCAATCACACGTTTGTGGACGCGAAGCTCAAATCTATCACATGTGTTGGTTCCAGGGGCGGACCTGCAGTAGGGTAGGGGTGTGACGCCCCCAAAATTTGGTTCTACATCACCCATCTTGGGTCGCCAGATACATGGTACAAAATACAAATACAATCTTAAATATACAGCTGTCGTGTAGAATACGACAAGACATATGTTGTGAGTTTTAATAAGAATATTGTCATCTAGACAATATCCACACTCAATGGGGTCCTCATTACATTTATTGTCACACTATTTCACAGAATAGTGAGGACTACTAATACTATCATCTGGGCCATCACTCCGTTCCCCGACTAGTCCCAACTAGGTTCTCATTTCCTGAAGAGAACAGTAAAAGAAAGGGTGAGCTCAACTAGCCCAGTAAGAATTATCATGACTAAGATAATGCGAATAATTTATCGTTAGCCTTCAACAAAGTTGTTAAACCGATAAAATATAATGTACATCAAGTTTAATCTGCGATTGGAACAAGTAATCCATTAGAAGAGTCAAGTAGAACATAATATCTACTATCTCTTCTAGATTAAAAGTCCATCGTTGATATTTTATTCATGTACGACTCATCAACAGTTCTTTGTTATACCCAAGACAAATAGAACTTTCATCACTTGTCTTCATATGAACCACCAAAGATGTTAGTTAAATTCACAATTCATATTTATAATAATGTGAATTAACAGTTCCTTCTTGTCACAAAGGCTTAATAGAACGTTTACTCAATATCCTTACCCCAAAGGTCAAGATATTCAAATGTAATAACAATGATCATACTCAATGGGCTTGTTCATCTTTGCACTACGGGCCAAAGATATTCAACTATAAAACCAATGGTCATGATCATACCAATCAATTGCTCGTCGAAGGCACTACTGACCAAAGACATCCAACTGTTAACTAATGGTCATGATCCCGCCAATCACATCATTGAATTATCCATGCACTCACTGGCCAAGGATATTCGTTAATATCACTAGTGGTCATGATCATGTGTCATACACCGCCCATCTTCGCACTACTGGTCAAAGCTATCAAATAATGAGATCATCTTTGCACTACAAAGCCAAAGATATTCAACAACATATCATCTTTGCACTATGGGCCAAAGACATACAACCGTAAAACCAATAACCAACAATATAATAAAGAATGGAATAATAAAAGAATTTCACCATGTATGATGCAGAGATTATATGACATAAAGTTATTCCAACATAATAATAAAGAATGGAATAATAAAAGAATTTCACCATGTATGCAAAGATTGCTTGCATAGACAAATTATTCCAACATAATAATAAAGAATGGATTAACGAAGAAGAATTTCACCGTGCGTGCGTAATCCGCATGCATAAAAGTTATTCAAAGCGAATAATAAATAATGGAACCAGTCATGCGAATCGCAGATATGAGGATATTCTAATGTAATAAATAAGAATGGAATAACAATGAATTCACTCATGCATGCGATAGATCGCATGACATGTTTTTCCAATGAATAATAAATAATGGAATCAGTCATGCGAACGCACAAAGCAGATATTAAAATGTAATAATAAAGAATGGAATAATAGAAGAATTTCACCATGTATGCGGTACTTCGCGATAATAAAAGTTATTCCAACATAATAATAAAGAATGAAATAATGAAGAATTTCACCAAGTATGCAGATTGGCGTAGAAAAGTTATTCCAACATAATAGTAAATAATGGAATAACAAGTTCTCTTCATGAATACAAAAGAAATAATACCCTTACTTAGTACAACAAATAATATCCCTTACCTTTGAAAGAAGAGTATTCCATTTGGTAGATGAGGATATACTCGAAAAAACTTGTACTACGCTTCAAAACTTTCTTAAACTCTAAAGAAATACGCTCAAGATTATAGAAGAAGAACTCTCTATATAGTTTTTCTCTAGAGTTTGATGGATTCGTAAGAAATAATGAAGGAATGAGCTTCTATTTATAGGAGAATGGACCGCATAGTAACTAATTCATGAACAGTTTAGATTGATTTACTTTTAATCTGGACGATCCATATTTAAAGCAAAATCTTTTAAATAAAATATAATATATTCTATTTATAATCTAATAAAATGAATAACTTTATAAAAGTATTCTGTTTTATATAAAAAGATTTTACTATACAAAACACTATGTAGGCATTATGCAACACTATGCATAATAAAATATAATATATTCTATTTATAGAATAACTTTATAAAAGTATTCTGTTTTATATAAAAAAAAATTACTATGCAAAACACTATGCATAATAGAATATAATATATTCTATTTATAGAATAACTTTATAAAAGTATTATGTTTTATATAAAAAGATTTTACTATTAAAACTTTAAACCAACGATCAATATTGATTTACTATTATAATTTCAACCAACGGTCTGAAAAATTAGCACATCTCCTCATGAAATAATATTGTACCCAAAAATAATTTAGTAATCTAAAAGAAATATATTTTTAAAAGTGAATAAGACTCGTGAATAAGTACTTCTAGAATAGTACTCGTGAATAAGACTCAGAACACAAAAAGTGTCCCAAATACCCGAGTGAATAATATTCGGATGAATAGTAATTTAGGTGAATAGTAACTCGTGAATAGTACTCCAACACAAAAAGTGCCCCAAATACTCAAGTGAACAACACAAGAGTAAATAGTAATCGGGTATTTTATGACAACTTGTCTACTTTGAAAAATTTTCACATATCACCCTTAACTTTAAACTTTTATCAATTTAACTATTTACCAAAATAGAAAAATTGAATACTTTTATTTCATAAAATTCGGGGTCTCACAAGGGGGGCACCTGACCCCACTGAATTTTCAGGGGGTCATATTAGGAAGAAAAAAATTAAGAGGGTCATATTAGAAGAAAAAAAATTAAGAGGGTCTAAAGTGAATATGTATACTAAGAAACATGACCCCCACTGTATTATGTTATATATATACTAAGTCAGCAGACACTAGACAACAATCCCTAATTCCCAAATCCCACTAAGTCATTAACCCAACTTTTCTATTCTTCTATCCGACTTTTCTCCTTTTCGGCAACTGGCAAGTGGCAACAGAGAGTGAATGTGAGACAAAGAGACCAGAGACCATAGTAGAGCTGTAACAAAGCAAAAAGCGATCACTCATCAAGACACCAACAAGGCAACAACGTCGGCGCACCGAATCTGAAAATTTCAAAGTATATTTTAATTTTAGTTTTTTAATTTCACAAATTTAATAATTATTTTAGGAATTTTTGTAATTGTTTATGAATTTTTCTTGTTTGTACTTTTATAAAATTAGGGTTTTTTACTTCTTAAAACAACACTATAACAATGAAGAGAACTCCTCAAATGGATGAATGACTGTTTAGTAACATACATTGAGTATGATATTTTTGTAACTATTAAAAATGAGGCTATCATGCAACAATTTCAAGCAATGAAACCTCGAAAAATGTTATTATAAATAATATTTGAGGATTGTTTAGTTTTGTAAGTTATTTTATGAAAAAAAATTTCGTAAGAAATTTTTTTTCCAGATTTGACCCCACTGAACTATCAGTCTGGATCCGCCCCTAGTTAGTTCCTGGATATTGAAAGGGAAAGGTTTCAAGCCAGAGTAATTTCAGTTATTAAAGCCAAACAAGCAAGCTCGATCTACTATTAGATACTACTTTTACACATGAAGAACATTTAGCACAAAAAATTTCAAAGCATCAAAATATTGCTCCAATCAAAGTTAAGTTCCAAACAAATTGCTAGGTTTTCTAGATGCTTTCCATTCATCCTCATCTTCTTGTACAAATATATATACATATATGTGGGTGTGGGTATGCATTCATATGCATATAAAATTCTGATTTCTCCATAGATGATCCGGAATGAACATGACATAACTACATGCATTTTTCACTGGATATATAAGTCAGATTCTTTAAATTGATATACATGACTTATCCTGTATTGGTGCAACATAGTTTAGTAAATTAGCCTCTCTTAACCATCAAAACGTCTCTGTAAACATGGGTTGGTTATGGACTGAAAATATTGAATCTCGACCCTTGATATAAAGCATGCCACGTGTCAATCAACAAAACATTGTATTGAAGGGAATTTGGAAAGAGGGTGTAGTGGAGTGAAGGCAAATTTATAAACAACAAAATTATAACTGCACTTAGCCTAGCTTGGCACACTTTTTCACCCTTGTATCAGTAATACATGGTAGACCAATATAAAGTACTATAAGGTTGAGCCACTAAGCATGAAAGATACCTTAATATTTTTTCTACGTAAATTAGACGATTTTTGTTACGTAGCATTACTCCTTGTTGAAATAGAAAATCTCTTAATTTTTCTTAATTTTTGACAAGTAAAAAAAAATTAGTATACCTTGGTGTTAACTTAGTTTCTGTCATTTTCATAGGCTCTGATGCTGCTGTTAGGGTTGGTAGTTCGGGTTTAGCCGTTGCAGCTATAGCAGATTTCTGGGGTTCCTCAGTTGGGATGCTTACATTCTTTGCCTGTAAAAATTCAACATGATTAGTTAAGAAAAAAAAAAAATATATATATATATATATATATATATATATATATATATATATTTCTGATTTTGTTGAGGATGTGACTAATTATATGAAATTCTTATATACTGTTAACGTCAAGTTTCGTCTGCGCGTCCAATCACAGAATTCACGCGCTGAAACCTGCACAATAACAGATCACACAGAACCTTGACGGCCGTGCCGCCGGGGGATAACTCCGGTGTGAGAATAAGTACAGGCCGTTCACAAGGTTTAACAATGGAGGTTAAGTGTTTAGTGCTCAAAAGTAGGTATTACCTGTTAGTTATAACTTTGGCCTTGTATTTATAGTGCTCTCACTACCTTAGAATCCTTCTCCGAGTCGGAATAGGACTCCTAAATATGGTAGTTACCTATATTTGGGTCCAACACAATCTCCTTAAAAGGTGCAACTAGAATCCTTTTCCAATACTACCTTTGGAGTTGCCTTATCAACACATGATTAGGGTTAGGACCCTCAACCATATAATCCCCTTATTACGCCCAACTCTGCATGTGGGCTGTCCGACTGCACAGGCCCATCCTAACAAGCATCATAAGCACCGGTCTGGGCCTCGACCCAAAGGCCACGAAAGCCCGACTCAGACCTCCTTGATCACAACCGGGTCCCGGCCTATTGGGTTCAGGTGTCCGAACCCGAACGTCCTCGACCTCCTATAAGCCTTCGGCCATATTGGCCCAACCTCATTGATTCCCACTACTAGAAAACAATAAATAGACAACGCGGAAAAAACGTTGTGGTTTCAATCAAAAAACGTCGTCGTGGTTAAGAGTATCATCTATTTGACACCCTTACACAACGTTTTAAAAACGTTGTAGTTAAGCACAATACACAACGTTTTTTAGGAAAAAAAACGTTGTAAATTTATTTTTCAAAAATTAGCAGATGTTTAAAAACGTTGTAATAAGTATAATTCCACAACGTTTTCTGAATAAAAACGTTGTAGTGTAGTATATCAGACAACATTTTTAACCAATTTATACAACATTTTTAAAATGTTGTAGATAAAAAAAAAAGAAAAAATAAATATTGTGGTTCACCTATATTACCAATGCACCTACAATGCCATGATATATAGCTAAAAGGTCTAAATTCTCATTTAAATTTAAAACCAAAATGTATCAACCATTCAAAATGCATCCCAATAATACCATTTGTTTACAATTTCAAATGTCTCAAAGCATTGATTATGAAATAACATGAATTAAAAAATACAAGTGAAACTAAATTAGTGATATGGCAACACTGAACCTCCTCTTCAATTAGTGATATGGCAACACTGAACCTCCTCTTCATACCTCCACTGTACTTTCCAGCCTGCTTGTCAGCAACTCCTCCATTGAAAAGATTAACACTCCTAAGAGATTCTTCCACTGCCTGCAATAACATAACAAAGAATTAAAATAGTTTTTTTTTTTGCTTTGTAGCCTAGTTTAGTAAACAAAGGCAATCTGGGGTTGTAACACATGGCAAGATTAATTAAACCCAAATAAACCAACAAAAACACACAACCATATCTTTATTTTTATCTACTAAGTTACTATATAGGAAAATAAATAAATATAAAATAATTAATTAATTTGTTTGCCTAGCTGTTGGTTGTGGATCATAATATATATGAGAATGGGAAGTCGGAAATGGAGAAAAAGCTAGCTAGCTTACCAATGACATCACCAACTTGGAAGGTCTTATGAGCAGCCCACTGTTTGTAATCAACATTGCCAATGATGGTCCAGCCAGCAGAGTCCCCAACCTTGTACACATCTCCAATGGAGACCTGCAGCATGCAACCAAATGTGATCAGCCCCAAAAACAGATGATCAGCCACAGTACCATTGAACGAACCCCATCCTTTTAGACAGAAAAGCAATAGTATATAGTGGTCCTCCTATAACAAAAAATATTACTACTACTACTTTTTTTTAATAAAAAATAAAATAGGGATAACCCCATCAGTGCTAAGACTAGTAGTCATTTATAGTTGGTATCATGTTTTTGCTTCTTACATTCTTCTTTTTTCCTCCCCCTTTTGTTCTTTCTAAACAATGGGAATTAAAGAAATTTATTTTGCCAATTACTTGCTTTGCTTTTCCTAAAATTAGTCTATCGTTACTTCAGAAGAAACAATCTTTAATGTTATCTTGTACATAAAATTAAGAATCTCTGTAAAAGTGCAAGAAGCAGCAGAACCATTCAGGGTAAGTTTCTTCTGAATCAAATGGAGCTGAAACTTACAATATTTGAAGGTTTACCAAGTCTTCTAATTCAGACCCAAAGGATTTCAGTTGATTGAAACTTAAATTCCTGCAAGGTTTAGACCATGATAACCATTAGCAAGAGTTGTTGGCTTTATGACACTCTTTGGATTGAGAGCCTTTCTAACCTTGAATACATCCCAAGCAGTCCCAATAGCATGCCCTGCAGCATCAAGCCCTTCATTTGTAACCTTTGCCGCTTCATTCCCATACCTGTGACAAGCAAATTTAGTTATCTAAATCCATACAATACGTTTACAATAAGTTCGCCTTCATGTTGAACAACTTGATTATATGATGCTGGCCGTCAAGAGGCATGTATTGTGACATAATAGCCATAATCTCCGAGTCCATGTAAGACTGCAGTAAAAAATAAATATCTTACATTAGTGAGTTATTGGCATCCCTGGAGAAAGATTAGCGTGTATATACGCTGTTTCTCTAATAATGTTACAAACAGCGTATATACACAAGATCATTAACTGCAGTTCACTGGGAAATAGAAAGACACTTTCTACTGAACTTCTTGCCAACTTATATGCACAAGATCATACAATCAAGCATAGGGGAAAAATTGGTAGTAAGTTATGAAGATAAACACAACAGCCGTAAGAACATGAAAGAAAGTCTACAATCCAGCAGTTTGAAGCCAGAATATAGAAAATATAAAATCAGACCACACAAAGAGAATTGCATCAGTCAATCAATAGAGCATGTTCTTGTTCTTCTTGTATACCTATTCACTTCTTCCAAATTTTAATATAGCCCACTTTTTATGTTCTGAGCTGGAAATTATAAGAAGAAAAATAACAGTACATAATAATTTGGGATCTTCCAACTGCATGGAGTTGGAAATATTAAGGTAGAGTACTTTCTTCTATCACAAAGAAAAAAGAAATTGAAACTGAATCTTTGAAGACTTCAGAGAGGTCCTACTATAGATTTAGGAGTGGAAGATGAAGTATATATGTGCAAGTCGGAAAAGAGAAAGCAGTATAGGTGGCGAGCTTTTATTTACTTACCTGATATCAATTGCCATAATATCAGGATTGCTTTTTGATGGAGGGAAAGCATAACAGAAGAAGAGTCACCATTTTGTCTCGGTAATGTTCTGGCATGGGTGTAGCTGCAATCTCCATGTCATACCTCTCCCAAACCTTTGACATATCACAAACTGACTTGGAGCAGAGAGGACAAGAATATCTGTTCCAATAGATTAATTAGTACTTGGAATCTATCAAGTTTTAGAATTACTAAAATATAAATAAATATAAGCAGTACAATGCTTTCACTCACTGATAGTGTTTCTGCATCTCTTTCATGCAGTTCCTGTGAATGGTGTGACCACAAGGCATAACTAGTACATCATTTCTCGTCTCAAAAAGATATTGCACAAATTACCATTGTTAGAATAGATTTGGCTTTTGGCATTAGACCAACCTGGTAATTCCAGAACCATATGTGGTCATCAACAATTGAGAAAACAAATACATGATCATGGTAAGGCTTTGATTTCCTGTGATCCTTGGGAGTTCCAAATATCTGGATATAACAAAAGGGAAGTAAAAATGTACAAGAATGTCAGAAGAGCTTGGCTAAGAAACATTACAGCCTATACAACATGGACTCCCCTAATTGACAATCTGGTAATTAAGAATCACGTAAAAAATTTCGGTTTTGAGATTATATATATGTAGGAGAATGAAATATATTGTTAAGAGCAATAAATTTCGTCCATTTGATGATTTTGAAGGAACACAGTACTGTAAATCTTTAAAGAAAGATTATCTAACCATGCCAATGCAACATTAAGCCATAGCTGAGACAATGCAGTATATGCTTCCTTACATTAAATCATGCCTCAAACTTTCAGTTTTACAGCCAAAACTATAATATTAATGATAGCTCCGATTATATTTTTTTTGAAAACATACAAAAAAAATATCCAATTTTGTAAGAAAATAAACTTTCAAAAAGAGGACGAAATTAATGAAAATTTTGCAGAGTTATGCACTATATTACTGTGTAGTTTACATTACTGAAGAACTTGAAAAGAAATTAGGGAATTCAGGCCTTGCATCACTCAAAATAAGTATCGCAAGGAGTATACTAACGACCTAGCTTTCTTTTTATTAGATCATGCTTTGCAATTAGAAGTTGATATTTTATAAGCTACCTTCAAAAGGCAAAAGAAAGCTTTAATTCTTCCATTGTATGCACTTAAGAAATATATGAAATTTCAATAATTAGATCATATCTACTGGAACAAAAAACAAATATTTATAAGCATCATCCAAAAATTGTCTGTACCAGAAAAAAAAATCACCAGCGTTAACTAAAAATTTCACAGATGGACCACTGGGACACTTTGCCATCCATAAATAAAGGTCGTCAGTGTTTGCGACACTGAAATGAGAAAACAAAATACATTCATACATTAACCTAAGAAAATAAATCAAAACTCTGCTCCGTTTTTTCTGCGTTTAAACACCATGCCTTGAGCACAACTTCATATATCATTAGAAAACATTTTACAACTGGTAGAAAGATTTTAACTCAAAAAACATAATTATCAATGACCAATAGCATATTCCCCATGTTAATCTAAAACAAGATAGTCACAACCAACCATGAAACTAACCTAAAAAAAGAGACAAGAGGAACAGCTCTTGAGCTCAACTAGCTCATTGAGGGTTGCACCTTTAGTCATGCCTTGGACTCAACTTTGCTCTCTTTCTTACAATGAGGCAAAATTGATACCACATTCAACATCAAATGCCGATACCTAAAAATTGCAATACCCATTAACCACAAACTACAAAACAAACTAATTTTTCAAAAGTCACAAAAAATATTTCCAACATAAGAATCAGATAAATCAATTACTACCTGTAATTAATGCGGCGTGAACAAGTGAACAAAACTTTCTCTCTATTTCTAAAAACTGTCGGAGATTCCTCAAACGTTCTTCCATTCTTCCAGCTTCCATATAATCATTCTCTGATTACCTAAAAGAAGCCCGAGATCTGCTTCTTATTGCCTGTAGCCAAACACTGTGATCTGCTATTTATTCTCTCTTCTTATCCTCATCGAATCTGTACAGTCCAAAGTGAAAAAACCCTAAATCGTAGAACTAGGGCAAGAGAGGAAGACCGTGAACAAATCAGGTTTTTCAAAAAGGAATTAGGGCTGATTGGAGATAGAAATTAGAAGTAGAAGATACAGAATTAGTGATACATAATTTCAAAATTAGTGAAATTAGAAGTAGAAGATGCAAAATTACCAGAGAGGAGAAAGAACAGATCAGGTCGTACAAAAAGGAAAATCGTTTGCAGAGTGGGGGAACTAAAAAGGTATGGAGGGAAGCTAAATTTTTTTGGGGTGAAATCAGATAAATTAATACAACCGCACGACAATCCGTAAATTTTTTTCGGCTTCTAGGGTTTAACCGGTCCCCAATCGTCGGGGTTGAAGGGGACGGCGCCGATTTCAAAGCCTACCATGTTGTTTTCCGATCTGATTGAGGTGAGAGAGTGAAGATGAGTGAGAGATAGGCGAGGGTGCAGAGATTGGGATTTGGGAGAGCAGAGAACTGCTTCAGATGTTGGAACTGCTCCGTCTTTTAATTTCAAGCTCCGTGTTTTTTTAATAGACAACGTTTTTTTTTAAAACGTTATCTACTTAAAACCAAAAAATACCCTTTTAAATAAATAACGTTTTTGCATATATATTTACAATATTTTTTTAAAAAATATTGTGAAAAAAAATACCACAACATTTTTTATGGTTTAAAGGTTGTTTATTTATAATTTTGTAGTAGTGTCCGGACCAAGCCTACAACCAATCATAGGGGTCGATAAAACACTCCCGAACATATACCATATTATGTATAGAAACTCAAGGCAGTGTAACTCACTAGTTGTCTAAGTTTGAGATTGTAAAACATGTCGAGGTAAGCAACCACATGATTACAAGCACGCAATTGATTACTGGGCAACTTTCATCCCAAAATAGTTGGGGGTAGCGTGAGAATGAATAAAATATCTATCTTCAAAAATCTTCAAAACTCATATTTCAAGTCATGTTCAATTAGTGACAGCTAGTGGATAAGAATAAATATAAAAATCTAATGACTAGTGATGGTTGGTACATAAAATTACAATATTAGTAAAGAACCTAGCTAGATATTAATTGATTATTAGTTAGAGATGCAAGGTACTTCTTGGATTCTGGTAACATATAGATTTAAATACAACACTATTACACTAAGTCTGGCAATAAAAAATTTGAAAACATGTTATTTTTATTTGAACTTGATTGAGCTTCCCTTATGCCAGCTGGATACATGAACTCATTGGCATGCTCTCCTACGTATTCAAAGTAATATACAAATTTGCAAAACTCCACTTTGATGCAGATCAAAATGGAGCCAAGTTTTAGACATGTTTTCAGGAGCCAAGTTTCTAGAAATATAGAAAACTATTTTTTTTTAATTTATTGAAAAGTTTAATCGAACTGAGATGGTTGTCACCTAAAAACCAGATAATTCCCATAAGCAGAGCCGATTCTGGATCAGGTCTACCAGGACTATCGTCTAAGGGCCCAAAGCTGAGGAGGGCCCAATTTTTTTTTTAAATTATGTATATATGTGTATAAAAAAATAAAAAAATTATTATAAAATATAATATAAAACAAATTAATAAATATAGAGAATCAAAATAGATTCTTAGCCACAAAAAGAAGAATAAACTCTTCGACCCTCTCAGTTCATAACGCAACGCAAACAATTTTTTTTCCCGATGATTCAAAAAAAGAAGAAAAAGGGGGGTTGAATGAGAGCAATGATAAATTTTAAAGATTTATAATTCAATTTATCCATAATTTAATAATGTCCAAATTGTCAACATGATACTGCTTTGTAGAGTAAAATTCAAGAATAATATTGTATCAAAAATAATGTGGACAGAAAAGAAATTAATTTTTGTCATGAATGGTACCCCGTAATAGTACTTCGTGAATAGTACCTCGTGAATAGAACTCCGACATGAAAAGATTAAACTTTAACAAGAATGTTCAGAAAAATATCCTTGTGAAACGATACTAGATGAAGCGCAAATTCCAAGGATATTCTACTAATTTCAAGGAGTATAGAAGCAATATTTGTCAACATAAGTGTAGAATTATGAATATGAAATGAAATAATATTACTTACATACTACAGAGTATGGAAGAAAATATTATTTCTTACGAATATTGAGCAGAAATAATATTCCTTAAGAGTACAAAAGAAATGATATCTCATACAGTATGAAAGAATATACAAAATTGTAAATAGATTTTCACCCGTTATGCGGTAATCCGCGTAGACAGATAATTTCCACAATTTAATAAAAAATGAATACAAAAGGTTATTCACCATGCATGTAGTAATCCGCGTAGACAGGTTACTCCTGCAGATTAATAAAGAATGAATACGAAAGGTTATTTATCATGCATGCGGTAATCCGCGTAGACATGTTACTCCCACAGATTAATAAAGAATAGAATGACAACCCTTATGAGTATGAAGAAAATAACATCATTTATGAATACGAAAGAAATAATACTCATTACCTTAGTAGGAGATTGGATACTGAAATAGTGTAGTAACAGAATACTCTTATTCTTTCTCTCTGATTCTCTCTCTATAGAATTCTCTTGTGAGTCGTAGTGAATTGGTGAGAATGAAAAAAGAAATAAACATTTATTTATAGAAGATTTCTAGCTTAGCCCTTGCAATATGAAGAGGCAATTGGCTTGACGACTGGTGATGTGAAAAGAAAAGTGGTTTGACGCGTGTAATGTGAAACAACAAGTGGTTCGACACGTGTAATATGAAACGACAAGTGATTCGACGCGTGTAATATGAAACGACAAGTGGTTCGACGCCTGTAATATGAAACGACAAGTGGTTTGACGTCTGGTAAAGGCAATTACTATTGGCGAAATTGACTCTTAGATGGTGACATATGGGCCCCCATGGAATAAACCAAACTTACCACAAACGTCTCATAACAGACTTCTTATTTATATCAAAGATTGAATAAATATTATCATAAATCATTTTATCTACAATCAACACATTTTTAATCTTCCAACAATTATTCATCATTAATATTATAACTCACAATATTTAACGACCAGATCATTCCCAAGAAAGAGGGGGCTTTCCGATAAGGATTTCTCCCTATTTGTGCGCAATTAGGTGACCAAACCCCTTTTCTTGACAGAACTTTCTAGACACCGTCAATAATGCAAATAAAAATATGAATAACTTTATCGTCTCAACTATTGATTTAATAATATAAAATATTGTGCAGATGATACTGTGACAATAATTGAATCAATAACGTGAGATACTTATCAAGAATTATCTTGTAGCAATAATTGAGTATAACTGAGTGACTTCTCACGTAAGCATCAATAATCAATACCGTGTGCTACTATGCAACCATGCGTATTATTGTACTTTTATCACTGGGTATTTCAACAGTTAACGGTAAAACTTTCGCCGTTATTTTTATAAAAAGATAATTATGTCGTTTTCTAACTCCGACAATAATTCTGTTGTGGGGTCCACCAATGATTGTGCCATCGTATGAATATTCCCGAACAAAAAGAATATTTCCCAACCAAACGAATATTTTATAACAACTTGCTTACTTTACAAAATTTATAAATATTACCCACAACTATAACATTATATTAAATCCATACCATAATATTCAAAATGATATTTAGAGAAAAATAATCTTTATTTATGATAGTTGGGGTCTTACACTATGTGCCTCCATAACATTCAGGTTTATAGTAAGCCTTTGAAGAAAGCCAGAGGTTAATCAACATTGGAAGCTTCCCCAGTCGAAGCAAATGATCTGCAGATGTTGAAAATTAGTGCCTTTGCTGGTGACTTAATACAAGTATGCAACAATAAATATTTGAAGTTCCAGCAACACATTACTTAATCTTTGTCCAATCTAGGCCTTCCATACACTGAGTACTCTTCCAAGCCTTCCATACAGTGAGTATTTTTTGGGTGACTTGCATATATTAAGGCTCGGTACTGTGCCAAAAACAGTTACTCCAGCATCCTTAATATATGCAAGTCACCCAAAAAAAAAAATATAGACCACCCTTTTCTTGGCATTCAAATACTTCTGCTTATACTCCAAATGCTATAACCTAGTACTAATTTTTTGTTAAAAGAAAGTTTACAATACATTTACAAGAAATAGAAGTTCAGAAGAATTGAAAAATGTATGCTCAATCATGTTCAGCATATCACACTTGACTAAGTTACTAAACATAAATAAAATTAGTACAAGTATTAAACATAAATAAAATTAGTACAAGTATTAAACAATTTAAAGAACAATTATAAATTAATCATACTTACATTTACCCACAAGATAATTACATTGGTAGTTGGCTAAGTTCACTAAGTGGCGGAGCGTATGTTATTACGCATAAGATAATCATCACCTATGTACACCATCAGTAGGATCAACTAGAAGTAAGGAATACAGAGCATCACACAAATAAATAACATATAAGAAGTAATTGTGTCTTTAAATATCAAAGTCGATGCATACAGACATAAGCGGAATGCATTGATATGCTATTAAGTTCATAAAAATAGAAGTTTAAGCTGGCCTCCTAAGGTAGGGACAATAGATTATGGATATGCAGGGGCAGATCCAGCTTGAAAGTTCAATGGGGTCAAATTTGATAATAAAATTCATCAAGAATAAAAATTAATTTAATAAAATAAATTACAAAACTAAATAATCCTCAAATATTGTTTACAATAATATTTTTCGATGTTTTATTACTTGAAATTATTGCATGATAACCTCATTTTTAATAGTTACAAAAATATCATATTTCATTAACATTTACGTGCATTCTTCTAATTTCTCTACCTCTTCATATATATATATATATACGGTAAGGATCAACATCATTCTTCTTAAATAGCATTCCGCCTTAAATAACATTCTTTTATTAAAACTACGTCGTTTTAGAGGAACGCGGTGGTATTTTTGTAAATACAATGCCACCACGTATTTACAAAAATGCCACCGCGTCCCTCCAAAACGACGTAGTTTTAATAAAAGAATGCTATTTAAGGCGGAATGCTATTTAAGGAGAATGTTCTTGATCCTGACCGTATATATATATATATATATATATACTACAAGTATTAATATATAAATATACTACAATTATTAATATATAAATTCACAAATTTTAAGGCTTAGCGGAACAAAATTAGTAGAGTACTATAGTTATATTAGTACACTACTATTATGTTACTGAAAAAAAAAATATGTTATATACTATCTTGCTAATATGATAGATAAACATTTTAATATAATTTAAAATGTTTAAATTTGATTAAGTGACTAGTGGATTGTTCAACAACAGCCGACAACATTATTGAGAGAAAATAAATATAATGATGTTGATCTTGAATTTTATAATACTATTACTAATGAAATGACACATGTCTACATAATATTGGAATATTTACTAGGCACTGTTTTTGTGTGTGGAATATTCGGATAAATTATAGAAACTCTAAACGAAATCTTTCATAATTTTTAGTAATTGTAACTTCTCTGCGGTATTCAGGAGAAGTAAATTGATAAAGACAATAAAATACTTAAGTTCTTATAGTAGTATTTTATTTTAATAATATAGTAGTATATTATTTTTTTCAATAACATAATAGTAGTGTATTAATATAACTGTAGTGCTCTACTTATTTTGTTCCACCTTACTTTAAAATTTGTGAATATATTAATAACTGTAGTATATATATAATATGAAGAGGTGAAAATCCAGTGGGAGCAGGTGCCCCCCCTGCCCTAGCCTTAGGTCCGCCCTTGGTCTCAAGATACCATTTCTTTAACTCAATCTCATTATATTGAGAAGTTGTTAAAGAAATTTAATCACAAGAATTGCAAGATAGCTTCTACCTTATATGATCATTATGTTAAGTTATTTTCAAATAAAGGGAATAACATATCTCAGTTAGAGTATGCAAGTGTAATCGGTAGTCTAATGTATGCAATGCACTGTACTAGACTTGATATAACATTTGTGGTTGGAGTATTGAGTAGGTTTACACATAATCCATTCCAGTTTCATTGGGATACAATATTAAGGATACTCAAATATCTTAAAGGTGCAATGAATTATGTATTATGTTATACTGAATACCCAGTTGTGGTAGAAGGGCACACATATGCAAACTGGATAGCGGATTCAAATGAAATAAAGTCTACAATGAATTAATATTCACTTTAGGAGGAGTGACAATTTCTTGGGATTCCAAGAAACAAACCTTGATAACACATTTAACTATGAAATTCGAGTTTTTTGTATTATCAACTGCTGTAAAAGAAATCGAATGACTTAAAAATTTATTATTTGAGATACTACGTTGGCCGAGCCTACATAGCTATTATTTGCTTCTATGTGGATAAGTAACTTAGGTATCAGAGGGTCCACTTAGGAATAACCCCTACGACCTTGTAAGTATTTTGCTAACTTGTCCCTACTCAACACAGCTGGTTCAGGTTTATAAATTTTTGTCGGGATAAATCAACTTTTGGTACATGTACTGGGACATGACTTACAAGTTGGTACCCGAAGAGAAAAAAGTTACAAACTGGTGATTGCACTCGAAAAATGTTACACTCCGTTAAATATTAGGGACACGACTTATAATTTTGTACATGAAGTGGAAAAAGTTATAAATTGGTGATTGTACTCAAAAAATTTGTAATCTGGTGCTTGTACTTTTCAATTTTTAAATAATCGTTAAAATTGATCCAACGGGAGAGACAAACATACAGAGAGAGAAGCGAAGTCGACGCGAAGAAGGTCCTTGATATTTTGTTCCATCTTTTCTTGCATCCCACATTCGTATCGTTGCTCTACAGTGGCACCGACTTGGGAACTCTGGTGTAATCCATTCATTTTTGTTTCATGAACTACAATCTTCTTCTCCAATTTCATTTACGATTCCACTCTAAGACGAGCTCATCCTTTCAATTAAACAATGACAACCCTTTAATAAATATATGAGAACCAATAATCAATGGAGAATCGAGACAAGAAGAATGAGAGAAGAAGAAGGACAAAAGAAGAGAACCCTAATTTTCAAACAGAATAAAGATGAAACCCTACTGTTTAACGGAGTGTAACATTTATCGCGTACAATCACCAGTTTGTAACATTTTTTCACTTCGGGTACCAAATTGTAAGTCGTGTCCCTAATGTTTAACGGAGTGTAACATTTTTCGAGTACAATCACCAATTTGTAACTTTTTTTACTTCGGGTACCAAATTGTAAATCGTGTCCCAATACAGGTACCAAAAGTTGATTTATCCCCTTTTTTGTCACATTAGATTGTAACTCATCATTCACTAAATTCCACCACATATATGTATAAGAGTAGAAAACTATAAGTCCTTCTTAAACCAAAGGCTTAATTAGAATTTCATTCGATCCATATTTGCCCCTTAAACGATCTAAAAATCCCTTTTATATAGAGCCTAGGAACATCCCTCCAGCTATAGAAACTGTTGGACCATGATACTTTATGTACTGGGTCGGACCGAATGGGCCCATCCTTTGGGTTATATTTATTGTGTCTTGAATGTGTTGGGCCGGATCGTTGGATTGACCCATCAAGCAAATAATATCTAAACTTGCCTTTGACCGGTAATGATGAAAAAAGATAACAGTTGACTGTTATTTCTGTCATCTCCTGGATGGCATTAATGAGGATGTGACTGTATTAGCCGACGGTGGACAAAGATGATGGGAAGAGCAGGTGAGCTATCGGTAGTGGGTGATGTCAGGGGATTCGGTGGCACGGGAAATCGGGTTTTAAGTATATGAGGCAAAGATCACACAGAGAACTAAGGTAACTGATCATTTTCTCTCTCAATACACTAGATACTTTATTTTCCTCCATTGTTAAACCTTGTGATCGCCTGTACTGACTCTCACGCCAGAGCTATCCCCCGACGGTCCTAGCTGTCAAACTTCTGGTATTGACGTGTTTATTGTGCAAGATTAGATGTGTGTTACGTGATTTAGGCGCGTGGAAAGATCTTGGCGTTAACATTGGCGCTAAAAGGAGGGGTTTTTCTAGTGTTCTTGAAGTTTTCAATCACAAACTATAGCTGTTCTACATCGGAATCCATGGTGAAGAGTAGAACAGTTACCCCGAAGGGACAACCGATGGCTGTAAGTTCGTCTACACCACGAGTATCTGTCAAGGATTGTTTGGGTCCTGCGAAGAGTGCTCATGATAGTACGGCTTCCAAACATGTGTCTGAGGGTTCTCGTTCGAGAGCCCTTGGTGATGTTAAAAGAAGATTAGTTTTTGTTGCCGAGAAAGGACCTGACCATGGTCCGAAATGGGTAGAAGGCACACCGCCTAGAACCGACATCGAGATGGTCAGACTGATAAGGCCTCCAAGCTGGCCAAGATGGCAGATGAAGCAGATAAGGCTTTGGAGGTGCTTTTGAAACAAAGGCAAGATATTTTCGAACAGATGCTTCGTATGGCGGAGTTGAAGGACGAAGCGTCTAGCTATGTTCAGTCCAAAGAGCATAGTAGACCCACAGAAAGGAGACAGAGAAGAGGAAAGGAGCCTGTACACTCTGGTCATAAATCTCGAGGCCGACCTCGATATCGGAGAAGATCAAGAAACCCTACTCCTCAGAGATTGAGGAGGGCACTCCACCCTATCGGTTCTAGGGAGTATGGTCGAAGCGGACACAAAAGCAGGTCCAGGGAGTACACGCCTGAGAATACAAAGAAGGCACTCCACCTTGAGTATTCTCATCACGGTGACAGAATACCCCACCGAAGTAGATCCAAAAGTCACACTCCCGAGAATCCATTGAGGGCACACCACCCTGTGGACACTCATTGTTAGAGAAGTCCGTCGAAGGTTGGGGGTTCAAATGATAAGGGTCGGTCTACTCAGAGGAAGAGAGATTCTCCGAAGAAAGAAGTCTCTGTTAGTTCCCAGTAGGTACAATAGATCTAGAAGGGGGGGTTGAATAGATCCTTTTTAATTTCAAAAACTTTTCTGGTTTATTTTGTATTGCTAATAAGTTAGCATATGAAAAACATAAGAATCTTTTCAAGCACGGCAGAATAAGTAAAGGATCCCCTTCATTGATATATTCATAATCATACATACATTGTTCGTAGAGTTAGTTCAGTGGTAATCAGTTAAAACATACATAGCAGTTATAGTAGTTAAAGTACATAATGTAAATGACATAAAGTAAAAGACACAAGGTGTTTTAAGTGGTTCAGAGACTCAAGCTCTTAATCCACTCTTCTGCTTTTAACTAACAGGATTTCCACTAAGGAAGGGCAAGACCTCGAATCATTAAGATTCCTTCAAGGCCAAAGAAATTTGGGACTTTGATTCACTAAGAATTCTTCAAGGCCAGCAGCCTTGGAACTTCTCTAGTTCCCTAGGAACTCTTTAAGCCCAACAGTCTTGTAAATTCATTTAGTCCCTCCGGACAAGGACCCCTCAGGCCCTGGCTTCTTATTGTTGAGTTGTTTATTTGTTTGTTAGAGTTGGTGCTGAGCTGCTAAGATGTCTTTATGCTCTGAACATCTTCTGTACTTAGCAGCTTGGCGTGATCATCCTTGAAGTGCAGTTGAGTGTTGCATGATGCTCAGCTTCTTTAGTTACTTAACCACTTTTGATGATCCCTTGATGAACTGCCTTGAAGATCATTCCTCTTGATACTTGATGGCTGCACATGATGGGTTTCTAAGATGACTGTATGCTCTTCTGCTAGGTACTTAGAAACTTTCTCATGCTTGCCACAATGATGGCGTTGGTGATCTTCTTTCTTGATACTTGATGCCTTCTCATGATGGACTTGCTAAGATGACTATAGGCTCTTCTTTCTGGTACTTAGAGTCTTCCCATGATGGACATCAAGATAACATTGATTCTCTTCTTTTTCTCAGCAGTTCAGAACACTCTTCTTGTAGTAGAACTCTCACTTCTACATTGTAGAACTCTCACTTCTACTTCTTTCTTTTTCTGTCTCTAAATGTTCTTGGTGGATCGTAGAGTGAGCCTTCAGACCTTCATTGGTCACTCACTATTTACGTTGGTTAGATCCATCCACCAATTCTCCAAACTCAGCAACTCCAGCAACCTTTGATCTTTGAAGCTCTAGCTGATTTATACTCCTTCCCAATCTTCCCATTGGAAAGTAGCCGTTGAAAGCTCTTTGAATTGCTTCACAGATCTCGAGTTGTTTGGTGTAGACTGCAGATGTGACATGTCATGACTTTCTAACATTGCAGTTTATTGTTTCACCTACCCCGTTAGAGATGTCATTTTTATGCTTCGGGTAGGTCGACTATTTTATTTCCCCCTTCTGATTTCTCGATCAGAGGTTGTCCTTTTGCATCGATGCTCTCAATAAGCTCTTGTCCGAATATCAACCTTCAGATTGAACCGTTGCCAATGTTTCAATCTTCAGCTGTTCAAACTCTACGATTCTGATGCATGTCTTCTTGGACCTGATCGTAGTGTCTTGTTGACTGGTAAAGACAACACTATGATCTTGAAGAGTGTTGATTGGATCTTTAATTTAAAACACCTCTTCCTTCTTGTGCAAAGGCTTCAACACTTCATTTGCCTCGTGACTCTCGAGAATCGATGATGTCTTGACTTCTTTGTTCTGGCCCTTTCTGAATAGCAAGACACTTCAGATTTGTGGCGTGTCTAGCTCACTTTCTCCTTGTGATCTCCCGTTCAGTTATCATCAATGAACTGACCCAATGCTTAATCACTTTAGCCTTGTTCTTCAGAGGCTGACCAGTATCTCTGTGCATACTCCATCAGTTCTTTCTTTGTTTGGCAAACACTACGATCCTGGTTGCTTCCAAGATCGTCATTTTCTATCTACTTGACAGCTACTGCACTTGTTGACTTTCCTTAGTCAGTTACGGAAGTCTTCTTCTGATCTCCTTGTGGAAGACTTCATCTCGAATGGCTTCACAACTCAATCTGGATGCTGATTGGGTTGATGCTTAGATCTTCTGTTAGCTTACATGCCATTCATTGAGTGCTCTCTAGTTTCCTTCAGGTGGGATATATCTATGCAGCTTAGACCAGAGGCTTCATTCCTTTGGATATTCTGCGAATGCTCATTTGTTGAGAATCGTATTTGCTCTACGATTCTGCATTGGCATTGTTAGCACATCTGTTGAAGTCTCAGTTCTACACTCTACGATTAAGCTTCAATCTGTGCAGACACTACGACTCCGAGATCAGATCTTGACACTCTACGATTTCTGTCGTTGTTGTAATGTCCCGAGAGTTTGATCATATAGTATATGATAATGATCTTTAGAGAAAGATAATGAACGGGTCAAAGAATATGTAATACTCAAATATAATTGAGTCTAAGTAAATGTTATGAAATAAAACTTATAAGAATTTATTATCAAGAATGGTGAGAGTAGGAAATATAAAACCTATATTAAGGTAACGTGTTGAAGTTATTCAATGAATAGATTTGAGGAAAACCCGAGTAAGGTAGATTTTGGATGATTAGGACTAATCCTTATAAGGAGAGGAAGGATGTGACATCCCCATTTTTAGAATTTATAAATGAGAATTTTATAAATAAAAGTATTATTTATGAGAGATATATTGGGTGTGAGTATGTGTATGTCATATATTGTAGAATATGTGAATTGGTGTGAAGAGAATGTAATATATTAATTTTAATATATATAAATATTTAATTGAATTATTTATTGAGTTAAATAAATAAATTTTGTTTTGATTATAGAGTAATGTAATTAAGTGTAGTAGATTAATTAAATGAATATTTAGTATTTAATTTAATTAATATAATAATTTTTGTTATAGTTCTAATTTAATTGAGGTAATTAAATTAGATGAGCTATGTGATGATTGTTTACGAAATTATAATTAACAAGTAAATATAATTATGTGACAATTTGATGAGATTGATTGATGTTAAACTATTGATTAATTAAAATAATGAGTATTTGCCAAACATGGTCTTAGGCTTTTCAAGTTCAAGTTAGTGTAACCTATGTATTAACTAGTAATTAGTATACATAATAATTACTAGGAGTTACATATATTATATATTACCGGGTATTATATATTATATGTATATACTATAAAGTTAGTACGTTAGTTTTAGAAAACAAACCAAAAAAAGAAAGAAGAAGAGAGTTAGAGAGAGTTGTCAGAGAAGAAGAAGAAGAGGAAGAAAAAGAAGAAGAAGGGAAAGCTTTGAGAAGACAAAACAAGCCACATCATCATCATCAACATCTCCATCTCTCTCTTAAATTCATACTAATAAGGTTATAATCTAAATTCCTTGTTTTAATTATATTTTTATGTTCTTCATAATGTAGTTCTCTGATAATTGTTATATAGACGTTGTATTGAGTAATTATATTCATGGAAAAGTGGTTTGTAGAAGAAAATTAAGATAGCGGTGTTTTGTATATGAAAATGGCTTAGTAAGTCCAAAATTTGATGTTCAATTTTTGCTATAATCTGTAAATTGATGTTGGATTATGTTAGTATGTTAAGAAACGAAAGCGGCGTAATTTAAATCATGTCAATCAGTTAAGTACCGAATTCGTGGCGATTGAATTCGCTAAATATGTAAAAATGAAGAAAATTTGGATATTAGGGGTTTTGATTCCTCAAATTTGTGTAAATATGATGTTTTTGTAGTTAGAATGGTGTATGGCATGTGTAACTATGCTATTACAAAAGTTTTGGTTGCTAGGTCATGATTTCTGTAGGAATTGGGTTGAGGTGGGTGACCACGAGAATGTGAGTTCTTCTTTGCGGTTTACATCTGGTGGAGGAGAATCGCTACTGGTCACCATGTAGAAAAGCAGCAGTGACGATTTATTCAAGATTTTTCTAAGATAACTACTCCATTAACAAATTTGACCAGGAAAGCTGTGAAATTTGTTTGGACGGAGAAATGTGAAGAAAGTTTCCAGGATTTGAAGAAGAAATTAAGCATGGCACCTGTGTTGTCATTACCAGATAGTACATGTAACTTTGTGGTGTATAGTGATGCCTCACATAAAGGGTTGGGATGTGTTCTTATGCAGAACGGCAAAGTTATTGCGTATGCATCAAGACAACTGAAGGATTATGAGAAAGGTTATCCGACTCATGATTTAGAATTGGCTGTAGTAGTGTTTGCTCTCAAGATATGGAGACACTATCTCTATGGAGAGAAATGTGAAATCTACACAGACCATAAAAGTCTGAAGTATATTTTCACACAGAAAGACCTGAATATGCGACAAAGGGGATGGATGGAATTGATAAAGGATTACCATTGTGAAATCTTTTATCATCCGAGTAAAGCGAATGTGGTTGCAGATGCTTTGAGCAGGAAAGGTCGGGAGAAGTTGATGCTGATAACTACGCAGGAAAAGCTTATTTCAGCAATGGCAAAGCTAGAGTTGGAAATCAAATTTCCAAAGGAATCCGATGAACGACTATTCCAGATAGATACCAGTCCAACTTTGGTGGACAAAGTGAAGAGCGCTCAACTATAAGATAAAGAATGCGAAACGATCAAAGAGAAAGTGGTTGAGGGTAGCGATGTAAAATACAAGATCGACACCGAAGGACTACTATGATTTGAGGAGAGAATTTGGGTTCCAGCAGTACCAGAGCTTAAAGAAGAAATCTTGATCGAAACACAGAACACAAGATATTCGATTCATCCAGGAAGTACAAAGATGTTTCAAGATTTACGGCGTCATTTTTGGTGGCCGAATATGAAAAGAGACGTTGCAGAATGCGTTGCAAAATGTTTGACGTGTCAAAAAGTGAAAGCTGAACATCAACGACCAAGCGGGTTACTTCAACCGTTGGAAATACCGGAATGGAAATGAGAGCATATCACAATGGATTTTGTGGTAGGACTTCCAACGACTCAGAAAGGATACGATGCAATATGGGTAATCGTGGACAGATTGACAAAATATGCACATTTTTTGCCAATAAAGATTAGATTTAATCTTGATCAGCTAGCAAAATTGTATGTTAAAGAGGTCGTGTCAAGACATGGAGTTCCAGTGTCAATTGTGTCAGATAGAGATCCAAGGTTCACATCAAACTTATGGAAGAGACTACAAGAATGTATGGGAACACAGTTGCGAATGAGTACAACATATCACCCGCAAACCGACGGGCAGAGTGAACGAATAATCCAAATGTTGGAAGATATGCTGAGAGCATGCATCATGGATTTTAAAGGAAGCTGAGATGAACATTTACCGTTGGTAGAATTTTCCTACAACAACAGCAGTTACCACGCTGAAAGCATCAGATGCCACCCACGAGGCATCAGACGGTAGAAAGTGCTGAGAACTCCTTTGTCTTTGGGATGAAGTCGGTGAACGCCAAATCGTTAGGACCAGAACTGGTACAACAAACTGCTGAAGTTGTCAAACTCATCAAGACAAGATTGGTAGCAGCCCAAGACCGACAAAAAAAGTATGCCGATCAACACAGGCAGAATCGCGAATTTGAAGTAGGAAATTTTGTTTTCCTAAAAGTTTCTCCTTGGAAGGGGAAGATTCGTTTTGGCAAGAAAGGAAAGCTCAGCCCAAGATTTATTGGACCGTTTGAAATACTACGAAGAGTGGGGGAAGTGGCTTACGAGGTAGCTCTACCTCCAGAATTGGAAAACATTCATAATGTTTTTTACATTTCGGTGTTACGACCATATAAACCCGATTACAAACACATGATTGAATACGAACCATTACAATTCGATAAAGATTTATCTTATGAAGAAGTTCCTATCCAGATAGTCGACAGAAAAGAACAAGTGCTCAGAAATAAAGTGATACCTTCTGTGAAGGTGATATGGAGAAACCACAATGTCGAAGAGGCAACATGGGAACTCGAAACTGAAATGATGAAAAGTTACCCCGAGTTATTTGTTTAATCTATGTCTTCGATTCTGGGGACAGAATCTTTGTAAGTAGGGAAGAATGTGACGATTTGGTTGTTTGAATTGTGATTCTGAGGACAGAATCCTTTTAAGGAGGGAATGATGTAACATTCCAGAATTTTAAATGTAATTTTAAATATTTATTGAGTTATATAAATATTTAATGGATGTGATTATCGGTAAATGAATGTTTGTTTTATTGATTTAATAATATTTGGAGAATTATTTGTTAAATAAATAATTGATGAATTAAGGAAATGATTATTATATTGATATTTCAATTAAATGATATATTATTTGTATTGTGTTATGTGATTAAAGGATTTATTTAATTAATTTTGATTTGAGTTAATTAAAATAAATATGAAAGCTTGATTAAATATAGTGTGACAAATAACTATATTATAAGGAGTTATTAAAATAAATTAAAGTAGTTTTAATTTAGTGTTTACCAAATAAGGCTTAATATATTAATTCTTTAATATTTAAAGGGTTTTCCAAACAAGCCTTATGGCTTTTGGGATTTCTAGATTTTTAAAATAATTATAATATATAAAATAATAAGTATAATATAATTATAATTGTTGGGAGAATGCATATTATGATTTGATGTTTTAAATGTATATGTTCATGATTATTTGTAAGGTCCTTAAAATAATATATGACAAGGACTTATGATAGATCAAAATTGTTAGGTTGATCTAAAGCTTTTCAACGTGTACCATTCGATAAAGAATGTATAGATAGAAAGATCAAATCTGTTAGGTTGATCTTAAGATGTAATAGATTAGTCTTGAAGAAATCGTAGTACATCCATCCGATCAACATCACTGCAGAGTCAAGGCGTAAAACGTGAGAGCCCCCAAGATCATAGTGTGCCACGCTTTGAAGGGGACTCTTCGTAAATCGTAGAGTGGTCCCAACGTCATGCCGAGCCAACTCCACGATCGCAAAGATGTCAAGGAAACATGAAGTTTTACAAGTCAACGATCGTAGTGTGCTCTCGTGAACGTAGAGTCAACAACACGAGCGAAAGAGAAGATCAGTGTGTGCGAAGGTTTAAGGAAATCATAGTGCTATGGAACTGATAGCTTCGTAGTATGCAAAGATGTCAAAGACACTATGATCTAAATCGTAGAACACCACGATCCAAATCGTAGAGCATCATCTGCCCTCATGTCGTAAAACGTCGAGCCTCATGATCTGTGTTTTCAGCAAGTGAGGAATGGATCCCAGATGCTGCAGTACTCATCAGTCCCAGAATATATGAAATATCCTTAGTATGCAACAAAGAAGCGTATTGAAGAAGCTAAGGATAGTACTATGGGTAAGAGGGACACAACACCTTTTTTCGGTGGTAGGTGAGAAAGCGACTGCAGTGTCGGGGCCGTAATGCGTAATCTGTAAGATGTGCGTAAATGTCTCCATCATAAGATGTAAAGTTCAGATGCATTTAATGCCACAACGGATGGATCTAACGGATAGTTTTCAACATCACATATATACAGATCAGACTGATGAGAGAGAAAAATAAGCAAGCATTAAACAAACAACGTGAACATCTCTCTCAAGCTCTACTCTACGATCTGAGATATTGCAAAGCTTGCTCAGCTACTCTAGCTTAGTTCAAAGGTTAACAAGAATCGAAAGGTGCATCAAGAACTCAACAACTATCAATCAACTCAAGAAGATTAAGAACTCAACAACTATCAATCAAGTGAGAAAGTAGCCAAGTCTCATTGGACTTGAAGAGTTTAAGAGTGAACTAGAGAAGTTCCTAGACTGCTGGTCTAGAAGGAATCTATGTGATTCAGAAGATTGTAAAAGACATCCTTAGTGGATATCCTACTCGTTGAGTAGTAAGAGTGGACTAGAGCTTTGAGTGCTCGAACCACTTAAAAACAACGTGTGTTTACATTCATGCTATATCTCGCTATAACCGCTATAATCATTTTTACTCGCTTCATAACTCCATTGCTTGGTAAAGAAGATTAAAACAAGTACTAATTCCGCTAAGTTTTAATCATTATCTAAGAACAAGTTTAAAAGGAAAGATTTTCAAATATCTATTCAAACCCCCTTCTAGATAACTTGTGCCTACTAGAACTAATAATTGGTATCAAAGCAGTTCTATTTTACGCCTTACACGCTTTAGTAGATCCAAATGGCACTGCATCAAGCTTAATCCAGACCTGGGAGGAAAGAAGCCACCAATGTGCAATAAGGATAAATTTGCTAACTGGAAAGTCGGGATGCAAGCTTACATGGACTCAATAGATGAAAATCTATTTGAGACCTTTTTAATGGGCCCTATATACCAACAAAGCTTGCACCAACCATTGACGATCCAAAAAAAAGTACAAATCAAAGTTAAAGAAGAATGGATGCGGAACAAAGAAGAGAGTCATTCCAACTTGATAAAAAGGCGAAGAACATCCTGCTCCAATCCTTAGAGGACGATCTGCATTTGAAAATGTTGTAAAAGCAAAAAAAAGACTAAGGAAGTTTGGGAAGCATCGCTGATTATGCATTTAAGGAATCAAGAAGTCGAGAGAACAAGCAGTCTCTCGATACAACAGCAGATGAAATGTTCGCTCATGTGCAAGGGAGAAAATGTGACCGCAACCTATGAAAGATTCAACGCTCGCTTCAACTCTACGAGCGTATGGGAAGATCTATCCTAACAAGGATCTAACCATAAAGTTTATGAGAGCCCTCACCGAAAGGTGTGGGATGCAAAGACCACAGCAATAAGAGAATCAAAGAATCTTAATGAGACGATGCGATTCAACAACCAGATGGAAATCTCCCGACCTACAAACCGGAGTCGACCCAACGCTACCAAACCTTATCGGAAGGAAGAAGAAAGGATAAGGGTGTTGCTCTCAAGGCAAATGAAGGTGTATCAAAAGTCATCACCGAGATTGACTCGATGATGATGAAGACGATGATGATGACTTTTTTGCTATCTTTGGTAAAGAGACTCAAGAAGGTTCATGCGACAAGGCGTAACCGAGCAAGCCAAAGAAATTCAAAGAATTCACGCCACCAGAACAAATGAATGATTTATGCTACAACTGCAAGAAACCTGGTCATTTCATTGCCAACTGCAATAAGCCTATCAAAGAAGAACTAAAGAAGAAATCTCATGCAAAGAAAGAATACAAAGGAACCAAGAGGCCTCAGAAAAGAGACAAAGGGCCCGGGTTGCACGGAGGATCGTGGAGTGATTCAGATAATGACTCAAATGCGCATCCGGAGATGAGGAAGAACCACATATGGCCAATCTGTGCTTAATGGCAAAACATGCAAAGGACAAACAAAGACTAAACATACATGATGTAAGTCTCGATGAGGTATTTAATTTTAATTCTCCTGATGTAGATATAAGTGACTTAAGAACTGGTTTGCATGGCATAACCACTGATCTACATCAATACATGAAGTGGTTCAAAGTCTTGTCTAAAGATCATTCACTTCTTCAAGAGGAGAAGAAGAAAGTTCAAGAAAAGCTTGAAACAGCCCTTCTAAGTACTAATCTTCTTTCCAAGCTTGAGGCTGAGAATGAAACTTTAAAACAGACAAACACACTCAATGCACAAAGAGAGTCTATTCTAACCTCTAAAGTTGAGGATCTAGAGAAGACTATCTCTACATGGAACAAATCTTCATCGTCCATGGATCGCCTCGCTTCTCTAGTCGTAAAAGCATATTCGATGTAATGTGTCTAAGCTTTGGGGAATTCATCTCGTAACCTTGTGTGGAAAAGACAATGGAAACTAGCACTAGTAATGTCTCAAGTTTTGGTAGAGGCATTACCTTTGTGAAATCTCTCACGATTGGAAGAGCTAGTTCAACCTTGTTCTACTATTTCTAGTTATATTCAGAGAAGTAAAGGATCTCACGTTGGTCCGGGTTTCATAAAGGAGAAGAGTAACTCCAACCTCTACTCACCAACCTCAAGAATCGTAGAGAGTCAAGCAAAACCTACTCTACTTAATCAACCGGGAAGGTATGAGAGAGGTAAGGCACACTCATCACTATTTATGAAACCTAAGGACACGGAAAAAAGAGAAGAATCGGTTTAATGTAAGGTTAACTAAGGAACCACACAAGTCCAAGTGGAAGATGAATCACCACACACACATACATGCATCATAATAGATGTTTCATATGCAATAAATATGGTCATAGGGCTACAAAGTGTTATTATAACTCCAAGCATGTGAGACCCAAGATTAGACAAATTTGGTTCCCTAAAGGCACTAACAAAGAAGGACCCATACAAATATGGGTATCAAAATGAAGGTTCAAATGTTTTGACAGGAAAAGAGCTCCACGACCTCAACATGGTATCTGGACAGTGGATGCTCAAGACATATGACAGGGAACAAAGCTCTACTATCTAACTATGTAGAAAAGAGGGTCCCTCACCATCTTTGGAGATAACTTGGCTGAGACAAGACAAGAGGATTTGGCTCACGGGCAATGGTGCAAAGATCTTTTCAAAGAAAGTAGCTTATGTGGAAGGACTCCAACATAACCTTCTAAGTATCAGCCAACTCTGCGGCAAGGGTCACCAAGTAACATTTCTCAACAACCAATGTCTAGTCAGAGATTTGAAGACATCTACCATAAAGCTGACCGGAACAAGAGAAGGAAATGTCTACACGGTAGATCTTTGTCAACTAAGCTCTGATGAGACAATATGTTTTCTGTCGCAAAAGCATCCGAGGAAATGAGTCAAGCATGGCATAGAAGGTCGTCTCACTTAAACTTCAAAAGCATGTCCAACCGGCATCAAAAGACCTCAGAATGGTCTACCCAAGTTCAACTTTGTGAACGAAAGGCTATGCAATGCCCGCCACTTTGGAAAGCAAACCGTAAGCTCATTCAAGAGCAAGACTACTAACTCCATCGACAAACCCTCGCAATTGCTCCACATGGATCTCTTTGGGCCAATCCCAACAACTAGTCTTTGAGGAAAAGATACTCTAATCATAGTGATTGACTCACACCCGATTCACATGGGTATTTTTCTTAACCTCAAAGGATGAGACAAGCTCCAAATTAATCAAGATGTTCAGACTGGTGATGAACGAGAAAGGAGAGAAAATCAAGGCCATAAGGAGTGATCATGGAAGAGAATTCGATTTCTCAGAAATAGACAAGTTCTGCTCAGACAACGACATCAGTTATAACTTATCAGCTCCAGGAACTCCTCAACAAAATGGAGTTGCTGAAAGAAAGAACAGAACCTCGATAGAGGTCGGAGGACTCTACTAGCAAAGAAGAATTTCGTCCGCTCAATACTTCGGGCGTAAGTCGCCAACACCGCATGCTACACACATAAATGATCATTAATTCACTCTACGATCAAGAAGACACCCTACTAATCGTGGAAAGGAAGGAAGCCGAAAGTGTCGCCTATTTCCATGTCTTTGGTCAGTGCATGCTATATTCTCAACAATGGAAAGCAGAGATTCCACAAAAATTCATTTCAAGTTAGACGAAGAATTTTTCTTGGATATGCCATGCATAAAGAAAGCTTACAGGTGTTTAACAAGAAGACACCGATTGTCAAGTCTCAATACACATCATCTTTGATGAAACCGACTTAGACAAAGCAAAGGCCTCAAGACACTACGATCGATAAAGGTAGATACTACTTAATGAAATCGTCGAACTCAACACTACGATCAGAAGTGCCGATAGTGAAATCGTAGAGCATGATAATGAAATCGAGAGAGGTCCATCCAAGACAATGAGCCTCCACCCAAGAAGAAGAAATAGACCTTAAAGACCTAAGACAGGAAGGCATCAGGACAGATGTCCCAACCGGGAACAGATGGGCAAGAGATCACACTCAGGATCTAATCATTGGAGATCCGAGTTCCAGAGTCAAAACAAGAGCTGCTACTCAGAATGAATGTTTTTATCTAAGCTTCCCCGTCAAAATAGAGAGCCAAAGAAGATAGAGGATGCTATGGAAGTCTCCAAATGGATAGAAGCAATGCAGGAAGAGCTCAACCAATTTGAACGAAGTAAAGTATGGAGATTGGTACCAAGACTAAAGAGCCATCCTGTGATAGGAACTAAGTGGGTCTTCAGAAACAAAATGGATGAAGATGGGATCATAACCAGAAACAAGGCAAGATTAGTGGCAAAGGGTTATTCTCAAGAAGAAGGTATCGACTACGATGAGACATTTGCACCTGTTGCCAGACTAGAAGCCATCAAAATCTTTCTTGCCTTTGCGGCTCATATGAAGTTCAAAGTCTTCCAGATGGATGTCAAGAGTGCATTTCTAAATGAAGAACTCCAAGAAGAAGTCTATGTAGAGCAACCTCCAGGTTTCATCAATCCATCTCTTTCCAATTATGTCTATAGATTAGATAAAGCCTTATATGGTCTTAAACAAGCACACAGAGCATGGCATGAAACACCCACTAACTTCTTAATCTAAAATGGGTTCACTAGAGGTAGAGTAGATACCACAACATTTCTTAGAAAGCATAAAGACAAAGTCTTTACTAGTTCAAATCTATGTTGATGACATTATCTTGGTTCTACCGATTTAAAAGTTATGCAAGAGATTCTCTAAGCTAATGCAGAGCAAGTTTGAAATGAGCATGATGGGTGAGCTGAACTTCTTCCTTGGACTGCAAGTAAAGTAGACTGAAGAAGGGATTTTCATAAACCAAGCCAAATACATCAAAGACCTTCTAAAGAAGTATGGCATGGAATCACTTCTCCCATGAAAAAAACACCAATTGCTCCCGCAACCAAGCTTCGACAAGGATGAGAAAGGTAAAAGTATTGATATCACTCAATCTGAGAGGTATGATAGGTCTCTTTATACATAATCGCCAAGAGATCATATATATAATATTTGCAACATGCATATGTGCTAGATTTCAGGCTAACCCTAAAGAGTCACACTTATCTACTGTAAAGAGGATCTTCAGGTATCTCAAGGGTACACCCTACTTGGGGCTGTGGTATCCCAAGGAATCCTTATTCGAACTAATAGGATACACAGATGCTGATTTTGTAGGATGCAAAATAGATAGAAAAAGTACCAGTGGCACCTGTCAACTTCTTGGAAACAGACTTGTGTCCTAGTTTAGCAAAAAAATAAAAACTCAAGGTTCACTTCAACCGCAAAAGTGAATATATTATTCATTGGCAAAGTCATTGTGCTCAGATCCTATGGATGAGAAATCAGCTAGCTGACTATGGGTTCGATTTCAAATCTATTCCCATACACTGTGATAACACAAGTGCCATAGCAATAACTCATAATCCTGTCATGCATTCTAGGACCAAGCATATAGAAATAAGGTATCACTTCATTAGGGATCATGTGCAAAATGGAACTATATCTTTACAATATATCCCTACTGAAAATCAACTTGCTGATGTTTTTACAAAACCACTAGATGAATCCAGATTTAATAAGTTAATAAGTGAGCTAGGAATGCTAAATCTACAATCATGAAATATATGCTCTAGATTGTGCTAACCATGACAGATACAAAGGCTGAACTTAGAATTGTAGACATGATTAACGAAAGTTCACGATCGTAGAGCTGAACAGACAACTACCTCAACGATCGTAGCAAGGACTCAACCATCTTAGTACAGACTCAATGATGCAAAAGCTCATCCTATGATGACAAGCTTCATAACAAGGCAATCTCTCCAAGAGGTAGCTCAGGAACAAACCTAACCCTTGAATCTCTCCAAGAGGTTGGCCCTTTTCGAGCTGCCTTAAAAGAATGCTTTATCAAAAACTCATCACAAGGATTAGGACAGACTCGACAATCGCAGGACGACACGACGATCGCAGGATGACTAACGAACATAAGACTACCTCAACGATCGTAGTCTTCCTAAGGACACCTCACTCTAAAAAGGCCAAGGCAAATCAAGACATTCCAAAGACACCAAAATCGTAGAGCCAAGCAAAAGGCGACACCTGTCCCACTAAGTTAAAAAGAGAGAGAGGAAGTTACAAGTACAAATCAAAACCGTGTTTTTGAAATCAAGTTCAAAAGATTATCTCTCCCATTCTCTCTCTCTCTTTCAAAGCAAAACCCTAAATCAAGAGAAAGCTTTACCAGATCTCACTTCTCAACTATGTAATCAATGGTCGCTTCAAATGTAATTTCAAAGCTCTGACTCTATTTTGACGAAGTTCAAAGCTCCACCAAAATTTCACAAGACTTTAGCACCATCAAGAAGGCAGTCTCAAGAGGCGCCTGAGCATCGACACACCTCATCTATCCCAAGCTAGTGAAGGAGTTCTACAAGAATGGTGTGTAACAACACAACACCATCACTACACGAGTAAAAGGAGTAGAAATGAGACTAAGGGAAGAAGACTTCAATCGCCCTAGGTTTCAAGAATGTAGGGCACCCATTTCTAGACAAAGATAAGATTCCAAGAGGATTGAAGAAAATGCACCACAAGAAGAATCCTCCGTGAAAGGCTACAAAAGAAGGAGTTCCCTCAAAGGTACGTAATTTTTAATCGACATTATTGGGAAATGCATCTGCTGAAGAGCTTAAAGTCATGACTTCGGTAGAATGAGACTGACTTAAGCTCATGATTGGCCATGATTCATGGTACACAACTCAACTATAACATGTATTGCTCGAGTGGATCGGCAAGTGGATCGTTAACTCGAAGAAATCAAAGAGCACTCCGAAGATGCTGTATTGGAGATTCATAAGCATCATTCTACAATCTGCACTGGGTGACAAAATTGGGGATGATGAAGGAGAAGCCATCAACCCTAATCAAAGAATGACCCATCAATTGTTTAAGAACTGGGAAAGGAACCCTGCTAAGTATGTAAGAATGATGACTGAGTCCAGTGGAAGAACTGGGGATCTGAAGAACGCAGGCATTCCAGGAAACATGTCTGTTGTCAGGGAAGTTGAAGAAGAAGGAGAAGTAGACAAGGGAGAACCCTCTGCTCTTGCCAGAAAAAGCAAGGGCAAGAGAAAGCTAAGGGCAAGACAAATAGAAGAGCCTCAAGGATCTACAACTGACATTCCTGTAGAGTCCTCTGATATAGAGACTCTAAGGAGGCTAAGAAAGAAGCAACAACAAGAAGAAGCTGAAGAGGATCAAGCCACCATATCACAGATCCTAAAGAAGAACAAAACTGGTCATAAGTCCAAAAGACCAACAGTTTCTTCAATCGTAGAGTCTCTGCTGTTCTCTGAAACCAAGCCAAGTGTAGCAGAAATGGAAGAAGCTGCTTCAAGAATAGTGGATGTTCAACATGACAAAGCTAAGACTCAAGAGAGTCCAGAAGTTGTGGCTAAACCCAGCAAAGCAAAAAGAAAGCTGGTCAAGAAGTATATTCTTGAGAATGAAAAGGTGCTGAAAAAGGAAGCCAAGAGTGTGGCTGCAAAAGAGGGACAACCCCAAGCATATAAAGAGGACAGTGCTTTAGCTGAGGGGGAGATCCCTAAAATTCTCATGATTGAGTATACACCAGCTGAGGGGGAGAAGTCTACAGCTCAAGAAGATGTTCTAGCTAAGGGGGACTTTCTGAATCTACAAGAGGATGACCATGCTGAGGGGGAGCCTCATGATATCCCAATGGCAGACGAAGAAGTTCCTGCTCAAGCTAAAGTTGAATCTATGCCAAACTTTCCAGAGACCATTGAGAAAATGGAATCTTCAGAAGAGACCAAGGAAGAGGAAGAAAATGATGATGATGAGCTTGAAATCACTGGTGTAGGGAAAGATGGATTTAGGAGCTATTTGTACACTCAACTGTTTTTCTACCTACCCATGATGGCATACCATCAAGCTCAAATCCTGAGCTCATGGGATCACATGTTCTGGAGCTTCAAGGAATATCCAGCAATCTCAGTTCTGGCTAATGGATTTCCAGGGAAAGTCATCTTTGCCAAGAAACTGCTTACCAACCATTCCTCATCCAAGGATAAACTTGAGGTATTGACTATTCCTAATCTCTTCAAAGTTAATCACTTACCATCATCGTCATTCAGTCAATTATATGAATTTCCTCGATGGATGGAAGTGATTCTTCACCCACTCAATCAGTTTCCAGTTACAGAATCTCAAAATTCTGTAATTGAAGAACCAAAAGAAGTCAACCTTACCCTGCTTCCACAAATCACCAACTCTACAATTCAAGACTCTAGCCACATCGTAGAATCCAACGTTGAAATCGTAGAGTCACCTATCTCAGACATCCAAACCCAAGCCTCTCCAGCTGATATACCATCCTCCTCATCACATGATTACTTCAGTCTTGATCTCGCTCTTTACAATTTGCAAGATCAATCTCAACCGAGAACCCCTCAAATGAACAATCCTCAAGCAAATGATACTCCCCCAAGCCTGCCTACCAAGGATGACTTGAAAGACACCTCTGAGAAAATGGTCAAGTCTATAGAAGCAAGTTTGGAAACTCACTCTGATCTCATTAATATCCGGCTGAATCAAATGATCACAGCTGCAAATAATTTCCCTGGCACTATGAATACTGAGCTTACAAAGAGGCTAAGAGAAATTATCAAAGAAATTTTGAAGAGTATGTCGGACAGAGATGAGATCCACCTCCAAAGAGCTGCTAAGCAAAGAGAGGCTGTTCTCGAAATGCAGAAACACCAAGACCTTCAACATAAAATTATGTTGGACAACATCCTCAACCTGAAGGCTTCTGTCTACGACTTCCAGAAATCTTATGAAAATCAGGAGAAACATAACGATATGATTCTGACAGTTCTCCAAAATAAAGAAGCTAAATCTGAAAAACAGATCAAGGAAAATAGAGAGGACATCGCGCAAACCCAAAGCCAACTGAACGAGCTTGTCCAAGGAGTTAATCGACTGTTTGCAGATATTCGAACCCTTGATGCTGACATAAAGGGGGAGAAGAATAAAGGGAAAGGAGATCAAGGAGGTCGGGGAGGACATGGAACTCAAGAAAGGGGAAGACGACAATTTCATGCTCAAGCATCACGAAGTCCCCCTGCAAGATAATTCCACAGTCAAACTCAACGATCTGATTAACAGGGAATTGTAATGGCTATACCATTAAGCCGTCAGGAGTCAACTCCCAGCTCACAAGATGTGTCTACTATACGTATAAAAATGCCAATTGGAGATCCTGCATTCATGCACAGGCATGAGGAGAATCCAATACTAAGTCTAAGCGAGCTGGAAGAGTTAGCCAGAAACGAGGAAGCTCAAAGAAAAAAAAGGGCTGAGGAGTACGCCAACCCACCTCCACTAAAGAGGTCAAGGAAACAGAGATAAATTAAAACTTAAATTTCCTATTGATGTAATGCTGAATTGTAATATCTTATGATCATCAATAAATTCATGCTTATTCTCTAGAAATTTCAGCTGCTCACTGAAATACTAAGTCATGTTTAAATTTCCTGCAAAAGCATCTAGTCACTAATAATCATGACAACAAATCTCCTTGGTTATGTCAACATCAAATAGGGGGAGATTGTTGGGAGAATGCATATTATGATTTGATGTTTTAAATGTATATGTTCATGATTATTTGTAAGGTCCTTAAAATAATATATGTACAAGGACTTAGTGATAGATCAAAATTGTTAGGTTAATCTAAGCTTTCAACGTGTACCATTCTGATAAAGAATGTATAGATAGAAAGATCAAAACTGTTAGGTTGATCTTAAGATGTAATAGATTAGTCTTGAAGAAATCGTAGTACATCCATCTGATCAACATTGCAGGAGTCAAGGCAGAAAACGTAGAGCCTGGTGATCGTAGTGTGCATGCCTTGAAGGGGACTCTTCGAAAATCATAGAGTGGTCCCAACGTATGCCGAGCCAACTCTACGATCGTAATATGCTGAAGGAAACATGAAGTTTTACTGTAACATTCCATATTTTTAAATGTAAATTATAAATATTTATTGATTTATATAAATATTTATTTGATGTGTTTATTATTGAATAAATAATTGTTCAATTGGATGGAGTGGATTTAGTTAATTATTTATTTGTTAAATAATTAATGTGATTAGTTAATTATTTATTTGTTAAATAATTAATGTTTTATGTGGATTGAATTATGTGATTAAGTGATTTATTTAATAAATTGTTATTAAATAAAGCGACAAATTACTATGTGATAAAGAGTTATTAAAATAAATTAAAGTAATTTTAATTTAGTTTTTGCCAAACAAGGTTTAAGTATTAATCCTTTAATTTTAAATGGTTTGCCAAACAAAGCCTTATGGCTTTTGGATTTCTTTTGAATTTAAATTATTAATTAAATAAATAAAATATATATAATATATATTATTTTGGGTAACTGCTAAATTAATACGATCATTAGTTGAGCGTCAGTTTTTATTGAATTGAAAAGGCAAGCGTTGGTTTTTTTTAGTATACGTATATTGCCATTTGGCTTACCGTAGAGTTGTCTGCTAAAAAGAAAGAAAGGAGAGAATTCTCAGAGAGTTGAGATAGAAAAAAATACAGAGTTCTTCAAGCTTTTCTAAGGGTTTAACAATTATTCTTATCAACAAAAAGGTAGGTGTTTATAACCTTAAATTATGTTTATATAATATGCCATATATTTACTGTGAATTTGATAGTCTGTGTTCTTCTACTTCACTGTGGATAAGTTTTTACAAAATTCTTGTAAACTATATTTTTGTAATTGTTATACTAGCATATATTTATAGGTGATTGTATGCTTAACATGTATATAATGCTAATTACGTGTTAAAAAAAAAAGAGGAAGTTGGTTTTACAGTGAAAAACATGTATGAACGTATGTTTGCAAAATAACAAAAGTGGTATGTGATTATATAAATTGTGAACAAATACGCAAATTTAACTTTGTATATGTAAATTGGAATATATGTTTGTATGATAGTATTTCAAAAGTATTAAGTTGGTTATAATTCTTGAATTACGTTCACTGCATTTTAGATATCAAGATATCAACAATGGAGTTTTAAAAGTTTGGTTTTAAAGGAAAACAATGTTTTCAAAGAATTAGTTCTCTGATATTATTGTTTAGTTGTGTAAAATTTGTACACAAATGCTTCATAACTTTTATGTGTAATTTTCGTGAAATTATACATGTTATTGGATGTCAATGGTTAAAAAGTTAGACAAGAGCTTTTCTCATTCTTACGGTTTGGTTCGTGAGTTTGGCTCTCTCAACGTCAAAATTCACGCCCAGTCATTCAAGTTTCACAACAGCACCAAAAGTCGCTTGACCAGACTTGGCCCTTGTCAATAAGTCTACAATGAGCGCTTGAACCTTATTGCAAACACCAATTCCCCTATGTAAATCTCGCTACCGGCGCCACTTCATTGTCAAGATGTCATGACTAGATTCAAGCGTGGAGAGCGGCCTTGATCAATAGAAAGTTTGACTTGACTTTTGTCTTGCACAAAAGTCTGATATTTTAAAGGAATGATATATGATAAATGTTGATTATGTATTTTGGTATGTTAATACTATGAGTGAACATGGAATTACTAATTAACAAATATTGTTATTAGTTTTAATGGATAGAATTTGATTATACAATTTATAATCAAAGCATACGTGATGTAGAGATATAGTATGTTGTTACTGACTGATTATGTCATGTTAACATGTGTATATAGGATAATTGTGATTTGGATTATAACGGTTTAATCTATGCGCAAGGCAAGTTCTCTAACTCCATACTCTCGTTGAGTTAGTTGTGTTTATACAAGTTTTCTAATCCTAAAGCTTCATTATGCAAATTTCATATGCTATTCTTTATTGAGTAAAGTATTTCCATTAAGCAACTTAATTGTATCCAGTTATTCATGATGATACAAGCTTCCCATCTCCACACTTTCGTTGAGATAGTTATTATGATTATGCAAGTTTTTCTTAACTCTAAACTTGTTATATTAGCATGCAGGTATTGTTATTCTGTTGAATCAGTTTATTGTTTAAGTTATTATTTGTTGTGCATTCTTGATAATAAATTTTAAGATATAACCTTAGCTTAATATTGTTCAAAGCAAGGTATGATAGATTATTCAATTGTTATGCTATTAGAATTATTCCTAAAGCATGAACCAAGAACGAAATGTTTATTCAGTCAGAATTATTCAATAACATAGTGTTATTATCTTTTATTCAACTAATCCTTAGTTGATGTCCGTTGAATTCCAAATTGCCTTGAAGTGTATCCAAACCAAACTATCTTTGGGGCGGACTTGTACTCAAAATACTGAGATGAACAACCCTATTTATAGGGGTTACGCTTAGTTTTGTACTTTCATATTTGAAATGTTTGTATATAATACATGTACTAAGGGTTGATCCCCTAAGTACCTCGAAGTCATTATAGTCGTATGACTATAAAAGTTAAAGTTGAAAGATTACTTATAAGCTGTGGACAAGGTTCGTGGTCATTTAGACCCTGGTTGAATGTTTAAGATGTTAATAGAATTTATTGTTCAATTCTATTGAGCCCCGAATGGGCAAGGAATGTTTCAGATTCTTTTAAGCCTCCGAATAGGCAAGGAACGTGATGAGAAGTTAATAGAACTTATTGTTGGGCTTCTATTGAGCCCCTGAATGGGCAAAAGAATGTGAAAGTTTTATTCATTGATATTTCAAGTGAGCCTTGTTTGCTCACTCTTTGCCTGTAAAATCCTTACACTAATGATGGAAAGGGCGACATTTACCTAGCACCAAAGAAGGAAATGGAAAGATGAACAATCATCAAGACTTGTAGTAGTTTTGATAGTTTTATTATCGGACTTTGGTTTAAAGATTGTAATGAAGTTTATTTAAATTTTCCGCATGAATGATTGTTTGTAAAGGTTAGATAACCTGGGAGATATTATTTTATGTAATTCCTATATGGGCAGGTTTATTATTCAATTTTATTTATGATGAATGTTTTGATTACATGAACACCAAATCTTGAGGTAATGAAGTACCGAGATTTGGGGGTGTCACATTTACAAGTCAACGATCGTAGTGTGCTCTCGGGAACGTAGAGTCAACAACACGAGCAAGAGAAGATCGTAGTGTGTGAAGGCTTAAGGAAATCGTAGTACTCTCGAACCCGATAAGCTTCGTAGTATGCAAAGATGTCAAAGACACTACGATCTAAATCGTAGAACACTACGATCCAAATCGTAGAGCATCATCTGTCTCATGTTAGAAAATGTCGAGCCTCATGATCTGTGTTTTCAGCAAGTGAGGAATGTGTAAATCCCTAGTGTTAAGTAACCATGGGATATGAGAATGATGATGTTGTCCTGTAACTTTTGTAGTTCAGGAAAGGAATGTAAATAGCAGTGATGCTATTGTTTTTATGTTTTTCGAAGTAATGATGAATAAATAAAAGTTATTATTTTATTCAAAGTGTTAAGTGTTATGTGGTTATTTCTTTTATGGAGGCAAGTTAATTAGAAAATACTTAAAGAAATTAAGTAGAAGTCTAATAGATGTTTTGTTTTAACAGAAAATGCCTCCCAGACGTGAACCACCCCGTCAGAGAACCAATGCGAGAACTAACAATAACAATGTTGAGGATAATTCCGTCCAACAACTAGTGACATTCTTGGCGAGGCGTTGCGTAATCAACCTCAAAACCAAGGCACAACGTTTAAGGAGTTTAAGGCGGTTGGACCACCGAATTCAGGTGGGTCAACGAATCCCACGAGACAGGACACGGATTATGGAAATAGAGAAAGTATTTGAAGTTGCTAGGGTAGTGGATGAACAGAAGACTGCTTTTGCAACATTTATGTTGAAAGCAGAAGCTAGTTATTGGTGGCAAGCCAATAAAACCCGGGAAGGACCAGGGGTGATGACCTGGGATAGGTTTAAGGAGTTATTCTTCGAGACCTACTTCCCAGAGAGTTCGAAGAGTCAGTTAGAGGTTCAGTTTTTGGAACTGAAGCAAGGAGCGATGACGGTGTTTGAGTATGCAGTGAAGTTCAACGAATTGGCGAGGTTTGCGCCATATCAGGTCAGCACAGACAAGCGTAAGGCAAAGAGGTTCGAAAAGGGACCAAGCCCAGGCATCTGAAGAGGGTTTTCTGTTCGATTGAAGACATTTACAAATGATGATGGAGAAGGTGTACTACTTGAAGGTGGAAGCGGCGGTGACAAAATTCAATCAAGAGCAGAAGAAGAAGAAGAATGAGGTGGAAGCGAAGAATGGTAGCAGAGGCAATGGAAATGGCAACAACAACAACAACTTGAAGAGAAAATGGAACGGAAATGGGGGTACTGGAAACCAGCAGGGTAACCAGCAGTTTAGGAAGTTTGAAGCATGTGCTACATACTGGGGAGGTTTCATAAGGGTGTGTGCTTGATGGGGAACGCGCGCATGTTTCAATCTGGTGGGAGGGTCACATCGCCTCAAATTGCACCCAACCCAAGAAGAATGTACATTTCATATGTGGATCCAAGGATCATTTTGCTCGTGAATGCCCTCGAAGAAGGCCGGACAAACAAAGAAGAAGTAAGGGTGGCAAAGATTGGAGGTACTTGGGCCATTCTTTGGACCTACATCGTCAAACAAACCACACGTACCCGTAACTTTTAACATGGTATGCAAGATGTTGTGCAATCAAAAGATGTGGTGTCGGTATTATCCCAATCAACGATATTAATGCTTATGTATTATTTGATTCAGGTGCTACTTGCTCGCTTATATATCGATGAATTTGCTAAGAGGTTAGAATTGCCTAGAGAAGAACCGAATTTCCCTCCGAACATAGAAATTGTGAATAGAAAGTGATCCTCGTTAGGTTCGTATACAAGAAACCGTAGAGTGAACATAAAAGGGAATATCCGATGGTAGATTTAATTAGATTAGACTCGAGAATTTGATGTAGTTTTGGGAATGGATTGGTTGTTCAAATATGGAGCAGTAATTGATTGTCACAAGAAGTGTGTAAACCTTATGACTCCGTCAAAGGTAGTTTTCCATGGTAGCAAATCTCCTAGACAAATGAAATGTCTGACGATTATGCAGGCCAAGAAGTTGTTAAGTAAAGGCTGTGTGGGTTATTTGGCTTACATAGTCGATACTCAGAAGAAGGGTGTGAAATTGGAGGAGATACCAGTGGTTAGAGAATTCGTAGATGTATTTCTAGAAGATTTGCCAGGACTTCCGCCTGACAGAGAGATTGAGTTCATAATCGACCTAGCGCCAGGAACTGAACCGATATCGAAGGCCCTGTACAGAATGGTTCCAGTAGAAATGAAGGAACTGATGGTGCAACTGCAAGAACTGCTGGACAAGAAGTATATTCAACCAAGCGTATCACCGTGGGGAGCGCCAGTTTTATTCGTTAAAAAGAAGGATGGATCAATGTGCCTTTGCATTGATTATAGAGAGTTAAACAAAGTCACCATTAAGAATAGGTATCTGTTGCCTAGAATAGATGACTTGTTTGATCAGTTGAAGGGTGCTAAGTACTTCTCAAAAATAGATTTGAGAAGTGGGTATCACCAATTGAATGTAAGAAAGGAGGATATACTTAGAACAACATTCAGAACTCGATACGGACATTACGAGTTTCTGGTAATGTCTTTTGGTTTAACAAATGTCCCTGCTGCGTTCATGGATTTGATGAACAGGGTATTTAAACCATTCTTAGACAAGTTCATAGTGGTGTTTATCGACGACATTCTGGTGTATTCTAAAACTCAAGAAGAACACGTGGAACATTTACGTTTGACATTGGAGACACTAAGAAAGGAAAAACCGTACGCGAAATTCTCTAAGTGCGAATTTTGGCTCGATCGTGTAAATTTTTGGGTCATGTGATTGACAAAGATGGGATTTCAGTGGATCCATCGAAAGTGGAAGCTGTAATCAATTGGGAACAACCAAGGACACCTTCGGAGGTGAGGAGTTTCTTGGGACTGGCCGGTTATTATCGAAGATTTATACAAGATTTTTCCAAGATAGCCACTCCATTAACAAATTTGACACGGAAAGCTGTGAAATTCGTTTGGACGGAGAAATGTGAAGAGAGTTTCCAAGGTTTAAAGAAGAATCTAAGTGTGGCACCTGTGTTAACACTACCAGATAGTACAGGAAATTTTGTGGTGTATAGTGATGCCTCACACAAAGAATTGGGTTGTGTTCTTATGTAAAACGGCAAAGTTATTGCCTATGCATCAAGACAACTGAAGGATTATGAGAAAGGTTATCCAACTCATGATTTGGAATTGGCTGCAGTAGTATTTGCTCTCAAGATATGGAGACACTATCTGTATGGAGAGAAATGTGAGATCTACACAGACCACAAAAGTCTGTAGTATATTTTCACTTAGAAAGATCTGAACATGCGTCAGAGAAGGTGGATGGAATTGATAAAAGATTATGATTGTGAGATCTTTTATCATCCAGGAAAAGCGAATGTGGTTGCAGATGCTTTAAGTAGGAAAGGTCGGGAGAAATTGATGCTGATAACAACTCAGGAGGAGCTCATTTCAGTAATGATAATGTTAGAACTGGAAATCAAATTTCCACAGGAATCCGATGAACGACTATTTCAGTTAGAAGCAGGTCCAACTTTACTGGACAAGGTGAAGAATTCTCAGTTAAAAGATGAAGAATGTGGAAAGATAAAATAGAATGTGGTTGATAGTAGCGATACGAAATACAAGGTCGACACCGAAGGATTACTACGGTACGAGGGAAGAATCTGGGTTCCAGCAACACCAGAACTGAAAAACGAAATCTTGACCGAAGCTCATAGCTCAAGATATTCGATTCATCCAGGAAGCACGAAGATGTATCAAGATTTAGGCCGACATTTTTGGTGGCCGAAGATGAAAAGAGACGTTGTAGAATGCGTGGCGAAATGTTTGACATGTCAAAGAGTAAAAGCCGAACATCAAAGACCCAGCGGATTACTTCAACCGTTGGAAATACCGAAATGGAAGTGGGAACACATCACGATGGATTTTGTGGTGGGTCTTCCAACTACTCAGAGAGGATGCGATGCAATTTGGGTGATAATGGACAGACTGACGAAATCAGCGCACTTTTTACCAATAAAGATTAGGTTCAATCTTGATTAGTTAGCAAGCTTGTACATTAAGGAGATTGTTTCGAGACATGGAGTGCCAGTGTCAATTGTATCCGATAGAGAACCGCGATTTACGTCAAACTTCTAGAAGAGACTACAAGAGTGCATGGGAACTCAGTTGTGAATGAGTATGGCTTATCATCCACAAACAGATGGTCAAAGCGAACGAACGATCCAGACATTGGAAGTTATGCTGAGAACATGTGTCATGTATTTCAAAGGAAGCTGGGAAGAGCAATTACCGTTGGTAGAATTCGCCTACAATAATAGTTATCACGCGAGCATCGCAGACGCCGCCTACAAAGCGTTATATGGCGTAGGAAAGTGCGTAACTCCTTTGTCTTTGGGACGAAGTTAGTGAACGTCAATCGCTAGGACCAGAACTGGTGCAACAAACTGCTGAGGTTATCAAACTCATCAGGACAAGATTGGTAGCGATTTCAAGACCGAAAGAGGAGAAGTATCCGATCAACATGACAAGATCGTGCATTTGAAGTAGGAAGCTATGTATTCCTAAAAGTTTCTCCTTGGAAGGGGAAAATTCTTTTCGGTAAGAAGGGAAAGCTAAGCCCGAGGTTTATTGGACCCTTTGAAGTGCTGCGAAAAGTTGGAGAGGTAGCTTACGAAGTAGATCTACCTCCAGAGTTGGAAAACATTCACAATGTTTTTCATATTTCGGTGTTACGACCATATAAACCCGATTACAATCACGTGATCGAGTATGAACCGTTGCAGTTCGAGAAAGATTTGACTTATGAAGAGGTTACTATCCAGATAGTCGACAGGAAAGAACAAGTGCTAAGGAATAAAGTGATAACTTTTGTGAAGGTGATATGGAGAAACCACAATGCTGAAGAAGCAACGTGGGAACTCGAAGAGAAAATGATAAAAGAGTACCCTGAGTTATTTGTTTAATCTGTGTCTTCAATTTTGGGGACAGAATCTTTGTAAGTAGGGAAGAATGTAACAAATGTGTTGTTTGAGTTGTGATTCTGGGGGCAGAATCCTTATAAGAGGGGAATGATGTAACATTCCAGATTTTTAAATATAAATTATAAATATTTATTGATTTATATAAATATTTATTGGATGTGTTTATTATTGAATAAATAATTGTTCAATTGGATGGAGTTGATTTAGTTAATTATTTATTTGTTAAATAATTAATGTGATTAGTTAATTATTTATTTGTTAAATAATTAATGTGTTATGTTGATTGAGTTATGTGATTAAGTGATTTATTTAATAAATTTTTATTAAATAAAGCGACAAATTACTATATGATAAAGAGTTATTAAAATAAATTAAAGTAATTTTAATTTAGTTTTTGCCAAACAAGGTTTAAGTATTAATCCTTTAATTTTAAATGGTTTGCCAAACAAAGCCTTATGGCTTTTGGATTTCTTTTGAATTTAAATTATTAATTAAATAAATAAAATATATATAATATATATTATTTTGGGCTGCTAAATTAATACGATCATTAGTTGAGCGTCCGTTTTTATTGAATTGAAAAGGCGAGCGTTGTTTTTTTTTAGTATACGTATATTGCCATTTGGCTTACCTTAGAGTTGTTTGCTAAAAAGAAAGAAAGGAGAGAGTTCTCAGAGAGTTGAGATAGAAAAAAATACAGAGTTCTTCAAGCTTTTCTAAGGGTTTAACAAGTATTCTTATCAACAAAAAGGTAGGTGTTTATAACCTTAAATTATGTTTATGTAACCATATATGCTTTTACGCCATATATTTACTGTGAATTTGATAGTCTGTGTTCTTCTACTTCACTGTGTATAAGTTTTTACAAAATTCTTGTAAACTATGTTTTGGTAATTGTTATACTAGCATATATTGATAGGTGATTGTATGCTTAACATGTATATAATGCTAATTACGTGTTAAAAAAAAAGAGGAACTTGGTTTTACAGTGAAAAACATGTATGAACGTATGTTTGCAAAATAACAAAAGTGGTATGTGATTATATAAATTGTGAACTAATACGCAAATTTAACTTTGTATATGTAAATTGGAATATATGTTTGTATGATAGTATTTCAAAAGTATTAAGTTGGTTATAATTCTTGAATTACGTTCATTGCATTTTAGATATCAAGATATCAACAATGGAGTTTTAAAAGTTTGGTTTTAAAGGAAAACAATGTTTTCAAAGAATTAGTTCTCTGATATTATTGTTTAGTTGTGTAAAATTTGTACACAAATGCTTCATAACTTTTATGTGTAAATTTCGTGAAATTATACATGTTATTGGATGTCAATGGCTGTTAAAAAGTTAGACATTAGCTTTGCTCTGTTCTTCTGGTTTGGTTGTGTGAGTTTCGGCGCCCCAACGTCAAAATTCACGCCCAAATACAAGTTTTTGCGCTTTAGCGCCCAAAGTCGGACTTCACCAGATTTCACTTAAGTCAAGTCAATCGAGCGCCAGACCTCATGGCCATAAATCACGAGTCCCTATGTAAATCTCGCCAGAAGGCTACTTCAATACCGCATGACATATTTATTGATTAAAGCTTAAATGTAGCCACAAGCCACCACTCAATGAAAGTTCGTAAATGACTTTTGTCTTGCACAAAAGCTGATATTTTAAAGGAATGATATATGATAAATGTTGATTATGTATTTTGGTATGTTAATACTATGAGTGAACATGGAATTACTAATTAACAAATATTATTATTAGTTTTAATGGATAGAATTTGATTATACAATTTATAATCAAAGCATACGTGATGTAGAGATATAGTATGTTGTTACTGACTGATTATGTCATGTTAACATATGTATATAGGATAATTGTGATTTGGATTATAACGGTTTAATCTACGCGCAAGACAAGTTCTCTAACTCCATACTCTCATTGAGTTAGTTGTGTTTATACAAGTTTTCTAATCCTAAAGCTTCATTATGCAAATTTCATATGCTATACTTTATTGAGTAAAGTATTTCCATTAAGCAACTTAATTGTATCCAGTTATTCATGATGATACAAGCTTCCCATCTCCACACTTTCGTTGAGATAGTTATTATGATTTTGCAAGTTTTTCCTAACTCTAAACTTGTTATATTAGCATGCAAGTATCGTTATTTCATTGAATGGGTTTATTGTTCAAGTTATTATTTGTTGTGCATGCTTGATAATAAATTTTAAGATATAACCTTAGCTTAATATTGTTCAAAGCAAGGTATGATAGATTATTCAATTGTTATGCTATTAGAATTATTCCTAAAGCATGAACTCGTAAGCGAAATGTTTATTCAATGTAATTATTCAATAACATAGTGTTATTATCTTTTATTCAACTAATCCTTAGTTGATGTCCGTTGAATTCAATTTCCTTGAAGTGTATCCAAACCAAACTATCTTTGAAGTGACTTGTACTCAAAATCTTCGAGATAAACAACCCTATTTATAGGGGTTACGCTTAGTTTTGTACTTTCTTATTTGAAATGTTTGTATACAATACATGTACGAAGGGTTGATCCCTAAGTACTTCTGAAGTCATTATAGTTGTATGACTATAAAAGTTAAAGTTGAAAGATTACTTATAATCTGTGGACAAGGTTCGTGGTCATTAGACCCTCGGTTGAATGTTTAAGATGTTAATAGAATTTATTGTTCAATTCTATTGAGCCCCTGAATGGGCAAGGAATGTTTCAGCTTCTTTTAAGCCTCCTGAATAGGCAAGGAACGTGATGAGAAGTTAATAGAACTTATTGTTCAGTTCTATTGAGCCCCTGAATGGGCAAAGAATGTGAAAGTTTTATTCATTGATATTTCAAGTGAGCCTTGTTTGCTCACTCTTGCCTGTAAAATCCTTACAGCTAATGATGGAAAGGGCGACGTACCTAGCACCAGTAAAGGAAATGGAAAGATGAACAAGTACTGAAGACTTGTAGTAGTTTTGATAGTTTTATTATCAGACTTTGGTTTAAAGATTGTAATGAAGTTTATTTAAATTTTCCGCATGAATGATTGTTTGTAAAGGTTAGATAACCTAGAAGATATTATTTTATGTAATTCCTGTATGGGCAGGTTTATTATTCAATTTTTTTTATGATTGGGTAGTTATAAAGGAATGTTTTAATTACGTGAACACCAAATCTTGAGGTAATGAAGTACCGAGATTTGGGGGTGTCACATTTACAAGTCAACGATCGTAGTGTGCTCTCGGGAACGTAGAGTCAACAACACGAGCAAGAGAAGATCGTAGTGTGTGAAGGCTTAAGGGAAATCGTAGTACTCTCGAACTGATAGCTTCGTAGTATGCAAAGATGTCAAAGACACTACGATCTAAATCGTAGAACACCACGATCCAAATCGTAGAGCATCATCTGTCTCATGTTAGAAAATGTCGAGCCTCATGATCTGTGTTTTCAGCAAGTGAGGAATGGATCCCGAGATCTTGCAGACTCATCACCCCTTAATTTATGAAATATCCTTAGTATGCAACAAAGAAGCGTATTGAAGACGCTAAGGATAGTACCATGGGTAAGAGGGACAAAACACCTTTTCAAGTGGTAGGTGAGAAAGCGGCTGCGCAGTGTCGGGTTGGCGAATGCGAGAATTGAAGAAGATGCGTAAATGTCTCCATCACAAAGATGTAAAATTTAGATGCATTTAATGCCACAACGGATGGATCTAACGGTTAGTTTTCAACATCACATATATACAGATCAGACAGATGAGAGGGAAAAATAAGCAAGCATTAAACAAACAACGTGAACATCTCTCTCAAGCTCTACTCTACGATCTGAGATATTGCAAAGCTTGCTCAGCTAATCAGTTCTTAACGAACCAGTGCTTACACAGCAACTGAGTAGCAACAATCAAGAACTCAACAACTATCAATCAACTGAAGAAGAGTACCAAGTCTGCTGGACTTGAAGAGTTAAATGAATCAGACGCGAAAGATAAGTCCTTTGGACTTGAAGAGTTCAACAAATGAACTAGAGAAGTTCTGGATGGGCCGGGTCTAAAAGGAATCTGTGTGATTGAGGAAGATTGTAAAAGACATCCTTAGTGGATATCCTACTCGTTGAGTAGAAGAGTGGACTAGGAGCTTTGAGTGCTCTGAACCACTTAAAAACACTGTGTCGTTTACATTCATGCTATATCTGCTATATCTTCTATAACTGCCTTACTCGCTCATAACTCCATTGCTTGGTAAAGAAGATTAAAACAAGTACTAATTCCACTAAGTTTTAATCATTATCTAAGAACAAGTTTAAAAAGGAAAGATTTTCAAATATCTATTCCACCCCCCCTTCTAGATAACTTGTGCCTACTAGGAACTAACAATAATATATGTACGTTATATGTATTAAGTGATATACTTAATAGGTGAATTAAAGCCATATCAGTTTTATATTTGTTTTACGCTTAAAGTTTTTAGTTGAGTGTTGAGCTTTGGTCAGTTGCTAAGAACATACAGAGAATTGAGAGAGAATTGGAGAGAAACCTAGGAATTTTACAACAATTTCAGTGTTTAACAAGAATTTCTATCAAGCAACAAAAGGTATGTTCATAATTGGATATTATTTATGATCATGAGTATTACGGCAAAATAAAATTGCATGTTCTGTGAATTGTTTTTCTTCTGAATTTGTTATGTAATTTAGTTATTGTGATTATACATGCTTATGATGCTAGAGTTTATGTTCAAACAAGAAATTGCAAGCTAAATTCGGTTTACAGTAGAAGAAATTTTGACAGTGTCTATGTTCTTCATATGGCTTGAGTAAGAGTAACAATTTTAGTGGCCAATTCTTATGTTAAAGTATATATGTTAGTTCAGTGAGATATGAACATAACGTAATTTGAATGACATGATTTGGCCAACTAGTGAGTTCACAGTGATGATTTCTAGAACAATGTCAAGAAAAGTTGAGTTTTTGTGAAAAACATGAGTTTTGAGAAATTAAAATAGTTTTAGTTAGTGTTAAATTGTGCTATTTGGTTGTAAATATGAGCAATCATGTTTATGATATTGTTGTATTTATTCTACGTGTTAATATTACTGTCTATTGGGTGAAATTTGTGTTTGTTGGGCTAAAGTTGGCTATTGTTCATAGCCTTCTCTGCGCCGATCCCAAGCCTTTGTATGGCTCAGCTGTGCCATACCCTGGTTCGAGGTGCTGACTTCTGCTAATTCTGCAGAATTGGGGAAAGTGTCATAACATGATCTGAGATTTTTTTAACATGTTAAATATGTAATGTTAAGGTTAACATAACATAGTGAGTTATGGTTAGTATGATCAAAGTTGCAAAAATGATTAATAAATCGAAAATGTGTTATGTGATAACATAGTTTATACAATGAACGATAGTTAAGTGTTATGATGATTAACACTTGGGAATTCTAAAATGTAAAGCGTAGCACAAGACTTGTGTTAAAATAACAAGTTTAGCTAGTAATGCGTTTTATATTGAAACGTGAATATTAGTATGTCTAATGGATGTTATGGTTTTAATACTGTGTTTAGGTGAACGTGAGTTTAATATTTTAGCTTACGCTCGAGGCAAGTCTTCTAACTCCATACTTTCATTGAGTTAGTTTGTTATGTTTATGAAATTCTTCTAACTCTACACTTTCGTTGAGTTAGTTCTATTATTATAAATGCATGCTTTTGATTGAGCTAGTTTTTATCTCAACTGTTATTGAATAAGTAAATTGTTCCTAAAATCCATTTGAGCAAACTCAAACTCTAATATTATTGGAAATATTTGTTGATTCATTCCAACTTGTTTACAAGCTACAAGTTTCTTAAAGTTCAGAATTCATTTCTAAATATTATAAAACTTGAACCTAGCTTATTTTATCGCTCGCCAAAGGTTAACCATTTTATTCATTCTATTGAATACTTATGCTCTATAGTTATTTTCAAGCATGAGTTAGATATGTAGAATTCATTTATGATTTCAAATGTTCTAAGTTATGTTGTTATTAAACAATCGTTGTATTATCAAGCATTGGATTCAACTAGTTCCCTAGTTGATGATCATTAAACTTCAATTACCCTTGAAAGCTTATCCAAACCAAACTTTTTTTGGTGCGGACTTGTACTCTAAATATCGAGATGAACAACCCCATGTGTAGGTTTTACGCTTAACGTTGAAATTGTTTGCACAATACATTGTACGAAGGATTGATCCCCCAAGCACGCGGGAGTCCTTATAGTCAAAGGTTAATTAAAGTTAAAGTTGAAAGATTACTTATAATCATGGATATGGTTCATGGTCATTTGACCCTCAATAGTTTATTTAAGAATGTTAATAGTAACAATTATTCAGCTTCTATTGAGCCTATGAGTGAGTTAAATGTCGAAATGTTAATAGAACATATCATTCATTTATTGAGCCTATGAGTTGACAAGTATTGAAATGTTAATGAACATATTATTCATTCTATCGAAAGCTTATTATTTGGCAAATGTTGCAAAGATATTTATTCTTATCTCAAGTGAGCTTTGTTTGCTCACTCTTGCATATTTATACATTTATTGTAAATTATGAATGAGAAGGTAGATAAACCTACAACTAGCAAAGGAAAGGGAAAAATGTACAAGTGATGAAGACTTGTAATTTGTTTTATCATGATGATAGACTTTTAATAATGATGTGATGTAATAATTTTATTTTTTGCACTTGAATGATTGTATTAAAGGTTAAGGAAACCGGAGAAAATGTTTTATTAAATTAATCCTTTTATAAGCGTGTTTTTACTTTTCAATTTATTATAATTGGGTAGTTAGATATGAATGTTTTGATTACGTGAACACTAAAATCTTGATACAAATACATGGTACGTAATACAAATACAACTTAATTATACAACGCTGTCGTAAAAGTACGACAAAACATAAGTCGTGAGTTTTAATACAAATATTGTCGCTCAGACAATATACAAACTCAAATTCAATATTATTACATTTATTTTCCACTATTTCAATTAATAGTGAGGACTACTAATGCTATCATCTCGTCCATCACCCGCTCCTCGACTAGTCCTCGCTACATTCTCATTTCCTCAAGAGAACAATGAAAGTAAAAGGGTGAGCTCAACTAGCCCAAGAGAAATATTATAACTAAGATAATGCGTAATATATTATCGTTAGCCTTCAATAAATGGTAAACCGATACAATATAACAACCATCAAGTTTAATCGCAATTGAAACAAGCAATCCATTAAAAGAGTCAAGTAGAGAATAAAATCTACTATCTTTTATGATTTAGAAGGTTTTTCATCACTTTTATCATCGGACTCAACTTAATAAATAATCCACATCATCGAATCACCCCCCGTGACTACGGCCAAGGATATTCTTTAGTATCATGACCACAATTATCCATGCACCACGGGCCAAGAATATTTGTGTATTCAATAATGGTCATGATCATGCCAACAATCATCCATCAATGCACTACGGGCCAACGAGGACTTTTTACCACATCATTTGTAACATTACGGCCATGATTACAACCGAATAATCCTCGTCATAATCATACCAAGTCCATCTATGCACTATAGGCCACAAATGACTTTCAACAAAATATAAACATGAGGATGATGACAATGATATAAGAATTCAATAAAACAAGTTCAAGAATTATTTTATCCAGAACTAATAACGCCCAAATTGTCAACATGATATCGCTTTCAGTAGAGTAAAATTCAAGAATGCTCGTAAGAATATTTCCATGAAAAGATATCGGATGAAGCACAAATATCAAGGATATTCCACTAATTTCATGGAGTATAGAAGTCAAAACTTTAATCAAATCGAGTATAATAAGGAATGGAATAACAAAAGAAATCACCAAGCACGCGATAGATCGCAGACAGCAAAAGTTATTCCAATGTAATAATAAATAATTTAATCAGTCCCACAGAAACGCATGCAGACATCAAGTCCCACAGAAAGATATATTCCAATGTAATAATAAAGATTTTAATCAGTCCCCACAGAAACGCATGCATGATGATATTCCAATGTAATAATAAAGATTTTAATCAGTCCCCAGTAAAATGCATGCATGTGATATTCCAATGTAATAATAAAGACGGAACCAGTCCTAATGAGAACGCATGCATGTGATGTTCCAAATGTAATGATAAAGAATGGAACAATGTAAGAATTTCACCAAGTATAGGGTAGCTGCGTGATACAAAGTTATTCCAATGTAATAATAAAGAATGGAATAACAGAAGTTATCTTCATAGATAAGAAAGAAATAATACTCCCTACCTTTAGACAAACTGGATACTGGAATAGTGAGGTAGCAGACTTATCTTCTTCTTTCTATAATTTCTCTCTATAATAATCGCTCTAAAGCTTTTGTGAATTGGTGAGAAATGAAGGAAGAATGAGCTTCTATTTATAGAAAAATATAGTTTCGATAATTGCACATTTTGGGGCTCAAAAAATTTCAGTACAATACCTCCAACTTTTCCTTTATTTTTAATTTTGTCATGGAAGTAACTTGCACCACCTCCCCTAATAGTAAATAATTTGATTCAATAGTAAATTATGTGAATCAATAGGTCTAGACATGTGAAAATATGAATTATAAGATAAGACTCCATCTATACCTCCATTTTTAACTTAGTCATGCAAGTATTATCAATCTTGCACCAACTCCCCTAATAGTAACAAGAATGTGAAATAATAGTATACACATGTGAACAAATAGTTATAATCATGTGAAATAATAGCAATCAATTGCTCATTTATCCTAAGCTAAATAATACCCGATCGGGTCAATATAACCTCCGTACATCAATTATTATAGAAATAATTGTCGATTTTCACTAACACAAATAATTCCAACACAATGAAACCATTTTTATCAAAAATATAAATTTTGAAATTTTGAAGTTTGATTTTTCCCAAAAAAGTCAATCGTTGACTTTTTTGACTAAATAGTGAATTCGGAAAATTTTGTGTTTATAGACTATTTTTACTAATTTCATCGCTCCTGACTCAAATATCATCACGTCAAGCCTCCAAATTCAACTTCAACACAACTTCAATTTTAATAACATTCATCATTAATATTATAACTCACAATATTTATCAACCAGTCGCTCCTGTCAGAAAGAGGGGCTTTCCAATAAGGATTTTCCCTATCATGCGCCGCAATTAGGTGACCAAACCTCTCCTCGATGTAACTTCTAGACATTGTAAATATTGCAATTTAATAATATGAATAACTTTGTCGCCTCAATTATTGATTTAATAAAATAACATATTATGCAGATGATACTATGACAATAATCGAATCAATAATACGAGAGATATGATGCAAAGAATTATCAGAGTAATAATTGAGTATAACCGAAAGTGACTTCTCACGTAAGCATCAATAATCAATACCGTAGTGCTACTATGCAACCACGCCAGACATCGCATTTTTTACTACCGTAGTAGTTCAACAGCTTAACGGTAAAACTTCCGCCATTATTTTTATAAAGTATTTTTTGTCATTTTTTCAATCCAACAATAATTTCCATTGTGGGGGGTCCACCAATGATTGTGCCGTTGTACTAATATTCCCTCGTTAAAATGAATATTCCCCACCAATCTAATATTATATAACAACTCTCATGATTTTTGCAAAATTTGTAAATATTACCCACAACTATAACATTATATCAAATCCACACCATAATATTCAAAAATATATTTCGAGAAAATTTAATCTTTATTCAAAAAGTTGGGGTCTTACAACCTCCCCTTCTTATGAAATTTCATCCTCTAAATTAGGGTGCGCATCGGTATGTCAAGAGGTGAGGATACTTTGATTTCATTTCAGATTCTAACTCCGTGTCATTTTCTCAACATCGTGGTTTCTCCACAAAACTTTGACTTGAGGTATAACCTCGAGAGTAGAATATGTTCCTTCTTATCCAAGATTTTAACAAGAACTCTTCATACGTTAAATCTCCTCTATTTCGTCCGGAAATGGATAATGTGGTTCGGGTCTTTCACATATTTACGTAATATGGATATGTGAAAAACGTTATGAACATTTAGACATATATCAGCAGAACGCAAGTCTATAGCCACGCTTCCTACTCGATCGAGGATTAAAATGGGCCAATGAATCGAGGATCGAGCTTTCTCTCTTTCCAAATCTTATAACTCCTTTCCATGGAGTAACACGTTACAACACATGATCTCCAATATCAATTCTACGCCCTTTCGATGAAGATCAAAGATAACTCTTTTGTCGATCTTGTGAGGTTTTTATACGCTTGTCGGATCATTTGAATCTTTTTCCGTAGTCATACGTATCAACTCGGTCCCAACAACGTTGTTTCACCCACCTCATCTCAAAGATAATCGGAGAACGACACTTTCTTCCATACAACGCCTCAAATGGAGCCATGCCAATACTTGTTTGATAATCGTTGTTGTAGGAAAACTCCACCAATGGTAATAACTTGTCCCAACTTCCTTGAAGTCAAGGACATAGAGTCTTAATAGATCTTAAAGAGTTTGAATCGTCCTCTCCGAACGCTTCCGTCCGTCTCGAGGATGATATGTCGAAGCTAAATCAGTAAATCTGCGCTCATAGTTTTTGCAAACTAACCCAAAATCTTGAAGTGAATCTTGGGTCTCGATCGTAAACTATGGATACCGCATACCATGCAATCTTACAACCTCGCTTATGTACATACGAGCAAGACGCTCAAGTGTATAAGTTTCTCGACGGTAAGAAAATGAGCAGACTTGGTCAATCTATCAACAATGACCCAAATCGCATCTACGCCTTGAGAAACTTTGGGAAGACCAAAGAACAAAATCCATGGTAATGTGCTCCCACTTCCATTCTAGAATTTCAAGTGGTTGCAATGGACCTTTTGGTACTTGATGCTCCGCTTTAACTCGCTGACAAATTAGACACCTTGAGATAAACTCGCTATCTCTCTCTCTTCATATTGCTTCCACCAAAATGTATGTCAAGATCACGATATACATTTGGTACTCCCAAGATGGATTGCAAAACGGTGGTTGTGCGCCCATCATGATTTTATATTTAAATCGTGGTCGTTAGGAACACAAAGTCCGGAGTCGACTCAAAGTATTCCTTCCTCATCGATTCTTGCTTCCTAAGATATCACCTTCTTGCATTTTCTTCTTCATACGATTAGCTCCTGTGTCCCAGAAGCTTGAGAGTACTTTTAACTTTATCGATTAAAGTCGATTCTACTCAGTATGTTTGCCATCATCATGTGGGTCCCTCGAGTCTTTATCTCTAACTCCATCCTTTGTAAGTCATACAAATGGGCCTTTACGTTGACAATATTGCACTCGTGCATCAGATATGATCTTCTACTCAAGACGCCACCTACCACGCTCGCTTTTCCGTGATGGTATTGATGGTATGATCATAATCTTTCAATAGTTCAAGCCAACGTCGTTGTCGCATGTTGAGTTCCTTTGGGTGAAGAAATATTTGAGGCTTTTATGATCCGTAGATCTCCACCTTCTCTCCATATGTAATGCCTCCAAATCTTAAACGTTAAAAATGATAGCCGCCAACTCTAGATCATGAGTAGGTAATTCCTCTCATATTCTTTGAGTTGTCGGAGGCATAGGCTATGACTTTCCCATGTTGCATGAGAACACATCATAACCCTTTGCTCAAGCATCACCAGAGATGACAAATCCTTCCGAGCCAAATGGTATTGTCGTAACAAAATAAATGAGTCTCCTCTCGAAGTTCTTGAAAACTCTTCTCACATTCCTCACTCCAACCGAACTTTGTATCTTTTCGAGTCACCGAGTTAATGGAGTAGCGATTCGAGAAAATCCTTCCATTTAATCTCCGATAATAACCACTAATCCGAGAAAGCTACGATTTTGGCCATCGATTTAGGTTTCTCCCAAACTTTAAATAGCTTCAATCTTTCATCGGGTCAACAGATATTCCATGACTTGATATCACGTGCCAAGGAATGCAACTTCCTCAAGCCGTAACTCGCGATTTCTTCAACTGGCATATATAGCTTGTTTTCACGGCTTTTGGAGTATCAAATTTCAAGTGTTGCTCATGATCTTCACGGCTTTTGGAATATATGAGTATGTCATTAATAAAGACGACCACAAAATGATCTAAATATTCCTTGAATACTCGGTTCATCATATCCATGAAGGCAAGAAGAGCATTAGTCAATCCAAAAGACATGACTAAGAATTCATAATGCCCGCATCGAAGTTCGAAGGCGCCTTTGAATATCCTCGATTTTAACCTTCAAACCGATGATATCCGTAATCTAAGATCGATCTTTGAAAAAAAATTGTGCTCCTTGTAATCCGATCAAACAGTCATCAATACGTTGCAATGGGTACCTATTTTTGATGGTGACATGATTCAACTCCCGATAATCAATACAAAGTCGCATACTCCCATCTTTTTCTTCTTCACTTAATAGTAACAGAGCACCCCAAGGAGACGATAGATTTAATGAAACCAATGTCTAACAATTCCTCGCAGAATTGGGTCTTTAACTCCTCAAGTTCAATAGGAGCCATTCGATATGGGGCTTTGGAAATTGGTTTTGTACCGGGTTCAAGGTCGATACAAAATTCAACTTCATGCTCTGGGGGTAAGCCAGGAAGTTCTTCAGTGAATACGTCAGAAAATTTATTAACAATAGAAATATCCTTCAAATTTGACGTATTTTTGTTTAAATCCGCGACATGAGCTAGGAAAGCTTGACATCCATTTTTCAATAAATGAATAGCTTTATAGCTTGAGATGATCATGATTGATTTTAATGGTTTGGTCGCTTGAATTTGCATAATAGGTGTATTAGGAATATGAAAGCTAAAAACCTTACGAAAACAATCAATTTTAGCATGATGAGTAGTTAACCAATCAATCCCTAGAATCACATCAAATGCAAGTATTTTTAAGGAGATAAGATCGAAAGGTAATGTGCGGTTACCGATTTGAATCAAACAAGACTTATAAACAGTGGATGTAATGAAGGTTTCTCCTAATGGAGTTTCAACAGATAAGTCAAAGTCTAATTTCTCCGGAGTCAAATTTAAACATTGAGCACAAGTAGGAGAAATAAAAGAATTGGTAGAACCGGTATCAAATAAGGTATAGACTTCACTAGAGTTTATGATAAGCTTACCCGTGATAACCTCGTTCGGGTTCCTTGCTTTCTGGGAGGTCACAACAAACGCTCTCCCTTGCACTATCAGCTTTGACTTTTCTGGGACGGCCTTTTTGTGCCTCCATCCTAGCTGAATTTGTCTTCGATGAACGACGAAATCGAGCTAAGTGACCTTCTCTTCCACAATTATAACATGCTTTGGACGACATCATGCAGTTTGGACTGATGTGTCCCTCCCCTCCGCATTTGAAGCATATGATAGGTGGTCATTCTCCTTCCTTAACAACGGTCTTTGGTCGACGCCTTTCCATCATTGTTGAATCTCCTTTTCTTGAAATGTCCATTTTACCGTCTTCGCCATGATTACCACCAAGTGGTTACCATTTTCGCATGTTGATTCCCCCACGCTTGTTGTTGTCACTGCTTTCAATGATCATACCATCGGTATTTTCATGTTCGTTTACCGATTTCCCTTGGTTGTGTTGACTTCGCTATCGCGGCTCCCATAATCGAGCCCTATTTACAATATCTAAGTACAAACACGCTTTATGAGAAATTAGATATTGACGTATCTCCCGCTTTCAAACCTCTTAAAAATATTCGCCATTCGCTTCCTCATTATCGACCAAATGGGATGGAAACCGGATAACTCCACAAATTTAGCCTCAGATTGCGACACTGGCCATATTGTTTTGTTCCAACTTGAGAAACTCCACCTCCTTCATGTGATTTAATACTTCGGAAAGTACTTGTCGTTGAATACTCTTCGAACTTCTCCCAAGACATCTTCGAGTGTGTCACAGTTGGTATGCTTTTTTATGATTCCCACTAGTAATCGCCTCTTCACGCAACATAAAAGTGGCAAAGGAACCTTTTGTTCTTCTGAGCATCCCAAGACATCAAATATCTTGGTTATCTGCTTTATCCATGCTTCCGCTTTTAAGTGGTTTTGGCTCTCCAATAAACTCTCTGGTGGTCCCAGCTCCTGAACTGTTTGGCGGTGACCGTCCGAGAGTTGCCAAAGTGTTTCCACCTATATTTTGGATAGAGCCGCCTCACCGATGTTGCATAAATTGCATGAAGCCTCTAACATTCCATCGCTCATCATTTGGTCGGTGTTGTTGTTTGCATGAGGATTGTCGCCTTCGATGCACATTGTCTTCGGTTATTGATCCGTGGAGACTCAACGGCCTCTCGTGCTCCATTGATGTTCTCAACATTCTCTGGATGCCATTTTCAAACATCGCCACAAAACAAGGGTTAATCGACATGAAACATATTATCCCTACACTCTAATCAACCAATTAAATACCAAATAAACTTAGGTAGGTCATATAGTAGCGAAGGAATTTCTGCCTCTCCCTCCTAGTTCTAGTCTCACATCTTAGCCGTGGATCATATCCCTAAGCTTTGATACCAATCGTGGACGCCCCCAAAATAGGTATACATCACCTATTCTCATCACAAATACATGGTATGTAATACAAATACAACTTAATTATACAACCGTCACGTGTAAAGTACGACAAAACATAAGTCGTGAGTTTTAATACAAATATTGTCATCTAGACAATATACAAACTCAAATTCAATATTATTACATTTATTTTCCAATATTTCACTCAATAGTGAGGACTACTAATGCTATCATCCGTCCGGCTACCCATTCCCCGACTAGTCCCGCCACGTTCTCATTTCTCAAGAGAACAATGAAAGTAAAAGGGTGAGCTCAACTAGCCCAAAGGGAAATATTATGACTAAGATAATGCGTAATATATTATCGTTAGCCTTCAATAAGGGTAAATCGATACAATATAACAACCATCAAGTTTAATCGCAAAGGTAACAAACAATCCATTAAAAGAGTCAAGAGAGAATAAAATCTACTATCTTTTATGATTTAGAAGGTTTTTCATCACTTTTATCGCCGGGACTCAACTTAATAAATAATCCACGTAATGATAAAGATTTTAATTGTGTCCCGTGTGGAACGCATGCATGACAAGATGTTCCAAATGTAATGATAAAGAATGGAACAATGTAAGAATTTCACCAAGTATAGGGTAGCCCACGATATAGGTTATTCCAATGTAATAATAAAGAATGGAATAATGTAAGTTCTCTTCATGATAAGAAAGAAATAATACTCCCTACCTTTTAGAAAAACCGGATAATCTTTGGAATAGTGAGGTAGCAGTACTTTCTTCTTCTTTCTATAATTTCTCTCTATAATAATCATTCTAAAGCTTTTGTGAATTGGTGAGAAATGAAGGAAGAATGAGCTTCTATTTATAGAAAAATATAGTTTTGATAATCAGACGCTTTGGGGCTCAAAAAATTTCAAAGACAATACCTCCAACTTTTCCTTTATTTTTAATTTAGTCATGGAAGTATTATCAAACTTGCACCACCTCCCCTAATAGTAAATAATGTGATTCAATAGTAAATTATGTGAATCAATAGTTCTGTACATGTGAAAATATGAATTACAAGATAATACCTCCATCTATACCTCCATTTTTAACTTAGTCATGCAAGTATTATCAATCTTACACCAACTCCCTAATAGTAACAAGAATGTGAAATAATAGTATACAAATGTGAACAAATAGTTATAATCATGTGAAATAATAGCAATCAATTGCTCATTTATCCTAAGTTAAATAACGATTGGTCAATATAACCTCTGTGACATCAATTATTATCGAAATAATTGTCGATTTTCACTAACACAAATAATTCCAACACAATGAAATCATTTTTATCAAAAATATAAATTTTGAAATTTTGAAGTTTGACTTTTCCTAAAAAAGTCAACTGTTGACTTTTTTGACCAAATAGTGAATTCGGAAAATTTTGTGTTTATAGACTATTTTACTAATTTCATCGTTCGGACTCAAATATCACGTCCGCGTCTCCAAATTCAACTCAACACAACTTCAATTTTAATAACATTCATCATCAATATTATAACTCATAATATTTATCAACCGTGTCGCTCCTGTGAAAGAGGGGCTTTCCAATAAGGATTTCTCCCTATCAATGCCGCAATTAGGTGACCAAACCTCTCCTCGATGTAACTTCTAGACATTGTAAATATTTCAATTTAATAATATGAATAACTTTGTCGCCTCAATTATTGATTTAATAAAATAACATATTACGCAGATGATACTATGACAATAATCGAATCAATAATATGAGAGATATGATGCAAAGAATTACTATAGCAATAATTGAGTATAACCGAAAGTGACTTCTCACGTAAGCATCAATAATCAATACCGTAGTGCTACTATGCAACCACGCCAGACATCGCATTTTTTACTACCGGTAGTTCAACAGCTTAACGATAAAACTTCCGCCATTATTTTCATAAAGTATTTTTGTCGTTTTCTCAATCCGACAATAATTTCGTTGTGGGGGTCTACCAATGATTGTCTTGTCGTTATATTTAATATATTCCTCGTTAAAACGAATATTCCCCACCAATCTAATATTATATAACAGCTTGCGTATTTTGCAAAATTTGTATATATTACCCACAACTATAACATTATATCAAATCCATACCATATTATTTAAAAATATATTTCGAGAAAATTTAATCTTTATTCAAAAAGTTGGGGTCTTACACTTGAGGTAATGAAGTACAGGGATTTGGGGGTGTCACAAATGTGATATCCCAGATTTTTAGAATTTATAAATGAGAATTTTATAAATAAAAGTATTATTTATGAGATATGTGGGTGTGAGTAGTATGTATGTCATATATTGTAGAATATGTGAATTGATGTGAAGAGAATGTTATATATTAATTTTAATATATATAAATATTTAATTGAATTATTTATTGAGTTAAATAAATAAATTTTGTTTTGATTATAGAGTAATGTAATTAAGTGTAGTAAATTAATTAAATGAATATTTAGTATTAATTTAATTAATATAATAATTTTATGTTATAGTTCTAATTTAATTGAGGTAATTAAATTAGATGAGTTATGTGATGATTGTTACACGAAATTATAATTAACAAGTCAATATAATTATGTGACAATTTGATGAGATTGATTGATGTTAAACTATTGATTAATTATAATAATGAGTATTTGCCAAACATGGTCTTAAGCTTTTCAAGTTCAAATTGGTGTAACCTATGTATTAACTAGTAATTAGTATACATAATAATTACTAGGAGTTACATATATTATATATTACTGGTATTATATATTATATGTATATACTACAAGTTAGTACGTTAGTTTTAGAAAACAAACCAAAGAAAGAAAGAAGAAGAGAGTTAGAGAGAGTTGTCAGAGAAGAAGAAGAAGAGGAAGAAAAAGAAGAAGAAGGGAAAGTTTTGAGAAGACAAAACAAGCCTCATCATCATCATCTCCATCTCTATATTAAATTCATACTAATAAGGTTATAATCTAAATTCCTTGTTTTAATTATATTTTTATGTTCTTCATAATGTAGTTCTCTGATAATTGTTATATAGAAGTTGTATTGAGTAATTATATTCATACAAAAGTGGTTTGTAGAAGAAAATTAAGATAACGGTGTTTTGTATATGAAAATGGCTTAGTAAGTCCAAAATTTGATGTTCAATCTTTGCTATAATCTATAAATTGATGTTGGATTATGTTAGTATGTTAAGAAACGAAAGTGGCGTAGTTTAAATCATGTCAATCGGTTAAGTAACGAATTCGTGGCGATTGAATTCACTAAATATGTAAAAATGAAGAAAATTTGGAAATTAGGGGTTTTGATTCCTCAAATTTGTGTAAATATGATGTTTTTGTAGTTAGAATGGTGTATGACATGTGTAACTATGCTATTAGAAAAGTTTTGGTTGCTAGGTCATGATTTCTATAGGAATTGGGTTGAGGTGGGTGACTGCCGAGTAACAGAGTTGTCACTTATAGCTTTTTATCAGCAGTGCACATTGGCCACCACAAAAGAATTCACAAGTATTGCTATCAGATGGTTTTCTCATGATCGAGCAAATAAGAAATTGTACACCGTGTCCCTGAGCCCAGGCAAAGTGAAGTCTAGCCTATTTGTAGGTCATAACTAATGGACTTAATCTAGATTGGCAAGCATGTTAATGATGTTAAGACATATTGTGGACTATAATAATAGATTGTAATGAGATGTAATAAAAAAATGGGAAGATCTTAAGTAATTATTTAAATAAGTTATGAAATGAAACTAAATGTGATGTTTTTTAAAAGTCGAAGATAAATGATAAGGTTTATGTTGGTTTATAGTGAGATACAAGTTGAAAGAACGATTTGAATGTTAACTTGATTGGTTAATCTAGTATATGTTTAAAAGGATGTAAATACGCGTTAGAAGACTTAATTGTCAATTGTAAGAGAAGTGTAACGAGATATAAGGCGGAAGTTATATAACCTAGTTGTTGCTAACAAGTGTAATGCATCTAATATATGGTAATGGAATCTATGATGACTATAATGAACGTTAAGTGTCGGTTTCGAAAGAAGTATAAAGGAACACAAAATGGGATTATGTAATGATTAGTGTTATACGAAGAGGAGTAAATATAAGACCCCGAATTTTATGAAATAAAAGTATTCAATTTTTCTATTCAGTAATTGGTTAAATTGATAAAAGTTAAAGTTAAGGGTGGTATATGAAATTTTTTCAAAATACGCAAGTGGTTATAAAATATTCATTGTTGTCGGGGAATATTCGTTTAGTCGTGGAATATTCTTTTCAGCCGGGAATATTAAATGCGACGGCCGTTAAATCCATTTGTGGGCCCCATAATGTAATAACCATCGGATGAAGAAAATGACAAGTTTGAGTTTTTATGAATAACGAGGCAGAATTGTTATCGTTAACATCGTTGGAATACCCGGTGGTAAAGTAAAGTAAAACGCTGTTGTTGCACTTAGATTAATACCAGATATTACGCAGTATTTTTAAATTATTGATTCTTACGTAAGAAGGCACTACTCAATAATGGTTACAGTAATTACTGTTCAATATTTTATTTTATTGATTCAATAATTGCTGCGTTGATATTTGATATTATTATTGTTCAATAATTATCACTGCACAGTATTTCCATTATCAGATCAATAATTCATATTATTTGAATAATATTATTAGATAGCATTATTGACAATGTCTAGAAAGTTCTGTCAAGGAGAGGTTTGGTCACCTAATTGCACGCCAGTAAGGAGAAATCCTTATCGAAAAGCCCCCTCTTTCTTGGGAACGGCCTGGTTGTCATAATTGTGATTCTGTAATATTATTTGTGAATAATTAATTATTGATTTATATGATAAGGAAATATTTATTTGATGTGGATATAAATGATGGATTTATTTATGTGGTTATAAATGAAGGAATTAATGTTGAGGTGTTTTATCAGTATTTTGTCGGATTGGAAGTATTAAAAGATCAAAGTCGATGTTCTTACAAACTCTATCATTGTGAGTTATAATTTTTAATCCGACCGTTGGATCATTTTGATTTTTGGATATGTTACACATATATAAGTTGAGTATATGTTCACAAATTTTGAATCGATAAAAATGAACGAATAATTTGTTATGAATTTTAAGAGGTGACTGATTCGGAAATTAGGTTTATAAATGATTTTGGTGGAAGATTCTAGAAATGGGTGGGCCCCACTTTTGGTTGTTGGGGAAGATGACTGATTTTTGGTGGGTGGAATAGTAGCAGGTAAAGCCATCAGGTAGCAGGTTAAGTCTGCTTCGGCGTGCTAACATTTTCCTATAAATAGAGGACTAAGTTAGAATTGAAAATCACACCAGAATTCATAAGTTTTCTCTCTTTTTCTCTCTAGATTATCGAGTGTATTTTGTGAGTATTTAGATACTTAGTGAGTTGTTATTCATCAGTGCAAGTTTTCTTCAGCGTCATATCCGATATCCAGTCAGAAGTGCTGCTCTTTTGAGGTAAGGGATAATAAGGGATATTAAGGGATGTTATATTCTTCATAATGATGTTATTCTTTCAATATCATTATACTGACATATTGGTATGGATCTTATTGTGGAATTTCTACTTTTTTGAGTCTGGGGTTACTATTCACGATATCGACACTATTCACGATACGCAGACTATTCATGTATATGACACTATTTACGATATATGACATTATTTACGTATATGGTACTATGTACTAATACGGAGTACTATTCATGAGTTACTATTCACGAGTACTATTTACGACAAAAATTGGTTTCTTTTTCTGACCAAATTATCGTTGATTTATGATTGATGCTCTTGAAAATAAATGCAGTTGTTAATCATATTGTTTTTATTATCATATATAACATTTTTATAACCTTGGTGATGGAATTTCTCTTTGACTTGAGTGTAAAGATGGGTAGATTATTGGTATGATCGTGACTATGGGTTCTCTTTGCCAAGATGGTGCAAAGTTGAATTGTGGATTTGGTATGATCATGACCATTGAATTTACAATTGAATATTTTTAGCTTAAGTGCAAAGGTGAATTGATCAACATGGTTATAATTATTGTTTATATAAATTCGAAATGATTATATATTTCTTTGAGATATTAATATATTTGGCCCTGTAGTGCAAATATGAGCTGTTGAGGAATATCTTTTATTCAGAGTGCAAAGATTAATTGTTGATGAATATCTTTGGCCTCAGTAGTGCAAAGATTAATTGTTGAGGAATATCTTTGGCCCGTAGTGCAAAGATGACATGTTGTTGAATATCTTTGGCCAGTTGTTGAAAGATGAACTGTTGATGAATATCTTTGGCCCGTAGTGCAAAGATGAATTTATTAGTATGATTATGAACATGAACTGTGATTTGGTATAACCATGATCTTTGATGTTTCAGGTAAAGACATGTGATGAAAATTATCTTCGTCCTGGATGCGAAGAAAAATTTAGAATCACAATTATGATTACGAGTTATTCATATGATTGTGGACCAGAACTATTGATTGATGTTTGGTGGATTTTTAACATAGAGAAGATAATAGACTTTATGGTCTATTTGACTCTTCTAATGGATTGCTCGTTCCGCTGCAACTATGATTGAAAAGTTTTATCATCTACCATATGTTCTAAATCTCGATTTATTTGATGAAGTCTTTTGATGATTTAATAATCTTTAGTCATGATATTCTTTATCGAGCTAGTTGTCAGGCTCACCCTTTTGCTTCATAATTCCTTTCGTGTAATAAGAGTGTATTTGGGTCAAGCTTGGGATAACAGGAATAGAGCGGTGGTCTATAGTCATTGAGGTTCTCCTAAATAGTATGAAAATAATTTTATTGAGACTTTAGATAAGTGTGTCGTATTATATACGTCATTTGATATTTAATTTTGGTGAACCGAATAGGGTGAGGTGAACTCAACTTTGGAAGGGTGTTTTGCCACTATCATACAAGATGTCTAATGACATACAAACTCGTGTTATCATAAGACAGGGTTGTGCACATCCACTTACTGAGTATATCTACGCGCACTACCTATATGATCTTGGTGTTTGTTTGAAGTATAATTCTCAATTAGAGACAGTGGAGATAATGATATGTCAAGAGAAGACTTACCATTGGAAAGAATATGATAGTAATCTTCTCGTTTTTCTTTGGGGTCTTTTGGGTCAACCAAGGATAATTCTGTGGGCATATGATATCTATCATAACCTAGACGCATGGCCTCCCATGTACGAAGGTTTCCTTGAGCACTTTCCAAAGATTCTAATTTCTAAAACAGTTTTTGATTGTACCTTTATATAAGGTGTCATTATGACGTGCTATCCAAGGTTGGGACATGATTCACAGTTGGTATATATTTGTATCAAAACTCATAGCATTTATGTTGTTGTATTTTGCACGAAAATTGTTGTAATAAAGTTGTAGTTGTTTTCTGTACCATGTATTTGGCGACTCAGAATGGGTTGGATGGAATGGACCTATTTTGGGGTTGTCACAGTAAACACCTGAAAATATGTGTTAAGTTTCAAAGAGACGCAAGTTATAAAAGATTAAGACTAAGAGTCCTTATGGTTTCGTTATATATGTAACTAATGTATGTGAATATGAACCTTTGAACTGTTGTAGGATGTACGCAAAGCATTTAAGCTATTTTTCGGTAATTGGTAATCTACGAACCAGACAAGTCTTTCGGTTCCTATTTGTTACGTGGACTTGATGAACTGTTTTAAATTGCATGATATGTTATACATGTTGAAATCATGAAATGTTAAATTCAATTTATGACTGCATTATTTTGGTTAAATAATGAGGATTAAGTAAGGAACTCAATCTTTATATTTGCTACGTGAACTAAAAGCATGTATGCCATGTTGTTTTAGTTATTATGATATGTATGTTTAGCATATTATTATGTGTTATGTGATGCATAAAAACTGTTAGATTTTGTTGGGCTGTCGAGTTCAACCTTGCAAATAACCACTTTTGCAGGTTAAAGATTTAAGGTAAGGATATGTGCTACGTGAATTATAGAGATCCATATTCATGAAGATTACTTATGTTTTATAGAAATGTATTTAATATTTTGAATGTAACATGTTGAATTGTAAGTTGAGCTATCCAGTGTTTTGGATATCTATTTATGATGTAAGGCTTTGTATAGTCATTTTGTTGTAACGATTCATGATATAAATTTGAATCAAAGAGATGTAATGTAAAGGTTATCGGATTGAAATGTAAAATTTTATATGATAACAATGATAAAGCGAATCATAAAATAAGATTGATTCAAAGACATGTAGTTGATAAAGGTTTTGATTCAGGGAATTAAAGTAAGAAGACATAAAAGTTTAAATTATTCCGCATTTTATAAAGTTTAATATCGAATAATGATATAAAATCAGAAGGTATATGTGTTATTAACGACCAAAGTTGAGATTTAAAATGTATGAATTTTGGGGTCGTTACAGTTGTGCTTGTTGTCTTCATATGATAATGCTTGACTATGATCTCTGCCTCTGATATGATCAGTAGACTCTACGACTCTGAGTGTAGTCTACGATTCTTAACTTGGCTTCGACAGATGCTCTCGGTTTACCAGGCAGGTGGCGGTCTCACGATTTCGAACATGACTTCCTCAGCAGACTATGGCCCTGAGGAAGTTCTCCTCGACACACTATGATCCTTCCTCATCTCTCCTGGTAGTCTACGAACTCCGAGATCTACTATCTTGCAGACTAAGATTCTGCCTCGATAGCTCTCGAGTTTTCCTAAACTCTCATGGCAGACTACGATTTCTAGTGCAGTGCTCGACGATCAGACAAGCCTATCTATTACATCATAAGATCAACCTAACATGCTTGATGTTTCTATATTTATAGTTGTAAAAACCCAAAACCCTAATAAGACTCGTATGTATAAATCCCGTTATATAAATAAAATTTCTCTGTTCTGAATATGTTACGTGTTATAGTGGTTTGACAAAATTGACCAAATAAATTTTTATCCAAAAAACGTCGTGCTTGACACCTCGTGCTTAAAACTTTTTTCCATAATTAGAATTTTCAGTAAAATTATTTTGACAAGTTGCTTTGTCGTACTTACACTGACAAAACGCTTTGTCGTGCTTGTTAGGATTAGTGAGAAATTTAGGTTAGTAAACCTAGGTTAACAAACCCTAACCCTAATTTATTAATTAAACCCTAATTAGCTAATCTAACTCTAATTAGCTTATGTTAGCACTTAATCATGGTTAGTAAATTTCTATTAGGTACTAATTAACATTACTTAACATTCCTAATCATTAGAAACAAAACCCTAATCAAGATTAGTGAAGATTTAAACCTAATTAAGCTACTAACTTAATCAACTAGCTCACAAGTAGGTTAGGAGTCACCATTACAAGTTTCAAAACATCACATGACATGCTTCCAAACTCCCAAGCAGCAGAAGAGTCACAAATCAGATCTTTATAGAGGCAAGTAGGTGGAAAAATGACCAAAAAGCCAAGTTAAAGAATTCTATAAATAGGAACCTTAGGGCTGAGCAAACTCACAAATTCTCAAAGCCTAGATACACTTATAAACCTACCATATCAAGCCTGGGTGTTAACAGCAACAAGATCAGAAGCTAGAATCACAAATTTCTCAAGAAAAGGTGCAAACCGTAGTTCATAAATTTCTCTTTGATCTTATGTTAGAGTTGTTGTTTAGATGTTTAGAATTATATATTAGGATGTTAGAAAGTATGCTAGAGTGGTAGAACACGTTTTCATAACATCTAAATGCCTTAATTAAGCGTTTTATGAAATCTGGGAATTTTGAAAAAAAAATGGTCTGACAGCCGAATGTGCTTTTCGTCTCCCTTATTGAAATGTTTGGTTCCATCCGAAGCTGAATATACTCTTCGAGAGGTTCACGAAAGAATCTGTGGCGACCATATGACTGCTAAGTCATTAGCCTACAAAGTACTTCAGCAGGGGTACTATTGGCCTACGATCTTCAAAGAAGCTACGGAGTATGTCAAGAAGTGTCAAAAGTGTCAGCTCAACAGTCAGATCCCACATCAGCCACCAGAAGAGCTATACTTGTTGGGTAAAATCAATACGCTTAAAAAAATACGCAAGTGTACGTGGTCAACAAGTAATATAGTAGTGAATAAAGTATCGTTCCCACGAGGACAAAATATCAAGAGTTTTAACTTCACAATTATCAATTTTGTATTAACCCTAATTTTATTAAACTAATCAATTCAATGGTTTTAAATTATATAAAAAAAACTAAATTAATAAGGAAATAAACTATCACAAAACAGTCACCAATAACGAAATCCAGAATTTCAAACAATTAATGGAGAATTAGACTTATGATTTCACCCTAAGCTTCACTCTGATTTTCAAACCTTTATTCCAACTCAATTTAATATCCCAGTTTATTAATCAAGAACAAGAACGTAGTAAGACCCACCTCTCGATGCACTAATACCATATTAACATCAATCCACAATTAAGATAGAAATCTGTTAAACACCCAACTTAACCAACTCACTATATCTCTATGTGAACTGCAATTAAAGAAGGTTTAAGTTTAAGCTCTCTATACGATTACATGCGATGTCAAGTGTATCTCTACCTTAACAATAATCACAAATCTGCTATCGACAAAATTCATGGCACATGCTATATTAACTAGGTCTAGATTCGAATCTCCTCTCTCGATTCCTTTCAAATCCACAAGAACTGTTGATCAGGCAATTCATAAATTCACACTCAAATTAACATAGATAAACTAAAAATATCTTATTGAATTGGAAATCAAAGTTATAGAATCATCGTTTCGCCCAAAGATCCATCACAAGTCTAATAAGTAAATTAGTTCATAACAAATGAATTAAAAACTGAATAATTTGTTGAAAACATCCTTCCAGTTACAAATAAGACTAAAGAGAAGAAGAATAAAGAAAACCCCTTCACGTAGCCTTGATTCGCAACCGTTGCGACAATCTTTGAAAATTACTCCTCCAACGTTTGCTCTTAAATCACTAGAAAATCCCCTTGAATTACGCTCCGTGTTGTATGATATGTCTCTCTCGATTCTCCAAACTCAGCATAAAAAGATATCAAATCAGCTCCACACTTCTCCTAATCCAACACTAACTCCCCAAGTAAGAACCCAAATGGAGACATGAAACCTTTTCAAAATCAACCACACATTGATTAAAGACTCCCACACATACACTCCTACTACTATCACATTACATAAAAATTATTAGTTTCAAAGATAGCCCAACTTCTAGCCAAACAAGAAAGTTCGCTTGAAGAAATCCGACGTAATAAGACCCAAATATGCTACATACAAGACAGTTGGCGACTGCCCGCTCTCGACCCGAAGAATTTCCTCGCTCCAATAGCGCTACCAGGCTTATGATTCCATCTTGACAAAAGACAATACTCGCTATGTAGTCAGAAACATTCAAATTCCTTGAAATCTTCCTCCAATTGCCACATTTTGATTAAGCCCATGCATTATCCTGCAACAAGTTAAAACAACCTATCAAAAGTAACATGAAATTACCAAAGACTAACAATATATAAGCTAAACGAACATAAATCGTAGGTTAAAAACCTACTCATCAAATTCCCCAAAACTTAATCATTGCTTGTCCTCAAGCAAAATGCAATGCAATGTACTAACAACTAACTACGAATCCAGAATTGAGCTAGCAAATATGATTCGCTCATACGGCCTCAGAAAAACATATAAACACGTTATACTTTATATCAAAATCATTTCGCACTTTCTATCAATCCATACATCTTACCTTGTTATAACTAAAACAGTGTGTGTGTGCAACACTCATGTCAACTGATATTGAATCAAATTTAGTTACATAACCAATTTCTTATCAGGAATCATACATCATAAACTAAAAAATTTCCAAAAACAAACCCATTCTAGCTTAGCTCAAACAATTACCATGATTCAAGTTCCGAATAGGGTATTCATGTTCACTTCTTTCGCACCATTTTTCCTTTTTTTTTCATTGACGGGGGCTCTTCACCCTTATTTTTCTGTCTTTTCTTTCTTTCATCAACTTTTTTTTATAGATGGTTGGTGAGTGCGTTTTATGCTCCATCTCACGCTTGTGTTTATGGGGAGTATTTCTTCTCAACCCACCACAAGACTCAACTAATTCTCAATATTTTCTTCTCTTATTTTTTTTAGAGCTTATATACCCCAGTCTTCCCCCAAACTTAGGTTAATGTTGTCTCTGTCATTCTTTTCGTTTATACTAGCACTATCCTTTAGAAAATTGTTATGTAACAATTTGAACCAATCCCTTAACACAGATGTTATTAACGTGCTATCCTTATTATACTAGTTTTAAGCAGAACAAGATCCACATCATAATAGAAACCGCATCAAGATTCTTATACTTAGTAATTTACTTATCTATACCATTTCAGTTTCATCATTGGCCAATCACATATACGATCTAATAACTGGATTCATGCAACTATATGCCTGTGACACCCCCAAATCCGGGTACTTCGATTCCACGGGATTTGGTGTTCACTGTACAAATATCATCTATCTATCTACCCATAAAAAATGCAAGCCATGCAATAGATAGAATAAAAATCTTCCCCTTAAGGGTTACAACATCTGAATAATAATAATACAATCCCAGTTTAAACTAACCTTAAACATCTGTGCGGAATCATAAACAAATAAGTCTTAAACAACATCATTATCATATAAACAACAAGTCTTCATCACTTGCTAACTTTGCCCTTGCCTTTACTAGTGGAAGGTTCATCGGTTCTTTCGTTCTTAACTGCAATGTTATTATTAAGCAAGAGTGAACACTATTGCCCACAAGTATAATAAGAAAATAACAGTATAATAACATGCGACTAAATCAAAGACAAAGCTCAACTTTTGAATCAAGAATGAATAACAAGAATCAAAAGAATTCTGAGGGTCATAAGACCTTGAACTATGTCCGAGGTTATCAAGGGTTATACTTGAAACCTTTAATGATCCATAAGACTATGGACCTTTCTACTCGTACTTAGGGGATCACCCTTAGTACCACACATGTACACAATATCTTAACGCTAACGATAAGTAAATCCCTTTGCAGGGTTGTTCATCTCAGTTTGACATTCGAGTCCGCACCAAAGGAAGTTTGGTTTGGATAATTCAATAAGGGTTCTGAAATTTAGAACGTTCATCAACTAAGGACTAGTTCAATCAATAAAGTTCACTAGTCTAATAAGGTTCAACAATAATGATATTCAATTTGAATAATAATCTCAAGAAGTATAAAATAGGACAATTATTGTATAACTGAATCATGCTTTGAAAAGATAATCAATCTTTAATATAACATTTGAACTTGAATAATAGTAATGATAGTTTACTCGAGGTAAATAATAAACTTGAACAATAATGACAAGTAGGGTTAAGAAACTTGCCTCGTGCGTAGATTACACTTTAACTAAGCACGTTCTTTGATTTAAATCCTACATATCATTCATATTCACAATACTAGTTAATTATAACTTAACTAATCATCATAAACTCATTCTCTTTGTCTACTTAATTATTAACTATACTTAGTTAATTTACCACTTTGTTACATAATTTACACATCATGAATAACAAGCTAATTATATATTCAATAATTCAATCCACATGTAATTATGTTATTTACATGTTAAGTATCTATTTTAACATCTCATTATACTTATAACATAGTTTTAGGTTCATTAAATCAAGTTGTTATCACGTTGCTAGACTTGAATACTAAAAATATTTCATTTTTGGACATTCTGCAGAGTGGAAAGCCATATTACTCACTTTTGTACTTAAGTCTTCAAGCGCTATTACGGAAAGTCTTTACATTAATGGTCATGCAGATATTATGTATATATGGCAGGGCCTAAGCCTTAAAGCGTTGATCGATATGCATGAGCCCTGTGAACTGCTCGCAATTCGCAAAAATTGCAAAAACACAAATTTCAAAACTCCAATTAAATTACTACTACACGAAATTAATCATACCCACATGTTATAATTCATGCATAAACATAACCCAACATTTATAGAATGGTTTTAACCCATTAAAACACATAATCACAGAGTTAAAAATCTATAATTTCACTGACTTTGATGTTCTTGAAGGTTTTGAAAATAAAACATGAAAATTGATACTACGGATTCGTTATAACACAGAATTCGTTCATTTAAAGTTTGGTCTTTTCGTATCAATATGTATAATAATATACGAGTGTAAAATTTAGGGATAATATATGATCAACGCATTAAATACCACTTATAGGGCCATAAGGCCAAAACACATACTCTGTAATTTTGAAATAACAAGTCATCGTATAATGACATGTTTTATGATACTGATGATATGGTCTACATAGTAAACATGTTATACTACTCGAATTATTACACATATTCTTATAAAAATCATCATTTTCCAATTCACAGAGACTTACAGAATATATGAAAGCCATTTTTATAAAAAACTAAATGACGTAACTTTAAAATTTGGGAAGAAGGGATTACCCTTGAATACTCTGCTTAGATTACACAGGGTGACAAAAATTCCCAATTTCTCACACTTCTTCTCCTTTAATCACAGTGTCACAATCTCTCTCAAAGTTCTCAAACTCTCTCTGTGATTTCTCTGGCTCTCAATTAACTAAAATGAAAAATACGTAAGTTAAACTCATTTGAGCCTTTATCATGGCAGAGTTGAGGTCGATTATTCCATTCGTGGTTTAACCGCCTTTAACTCCTCCTAAGGCCTCATTTGGCTAACAAACTAAGTTCAAAGCTCTTTATTTTAATAAAACTTTTATCATATAGTTACAATAATGTCACACTCTTTATAAATTAAATCAATATCTTATTTAATTTGTTTTAAATAAAATATAATAAATTCTCATAAATTCACATAGTCACATAATTAAATTTCTCATAAATAATGTCAAATTGTTAACTCTCTAATAATTAAATTAATTAAAATAATATCATGCTAAATTAAATATTTTATTTAATTCAATAAGCTCACATAAATATATATTTGAATAGTAATTATTCTCTACATTAATTTAATAAATATAACACATATAATTAAATTAATCTACCACAATTGCATCAATTAATTATTTAATCCAACAATTAAATCATCGAAAAATATTTATTTAATTCAATAAATATTAAAATAAATTTACAAAATCTAAATCGTCATTACATCTTTCCCCTTAAAAGGATTCTGTCCTCAAAATCACGACTCAATAAATTTGACCGTTATATTCTCCCCCCCCTTTACAAAGATTCATCCCCGTAATCGCCATACATAATTAAGTAAATAAATGAGGGTAATTCTTCATCATATTCTCTTCAAGTTCCCACGTAGCTTCTTCAGCGTTGTGGTTCCTCCAAATTACCTTAACAGAAGGTATAACTTTATTTCTGAGAACTTGTTCTTTTCGGTCGACAATTTGGACAGGAATTTCTTCGTAAGATAAGTCTTTCTCAAAATGCAGGGGTTTGTATTCAATTACATGCTTGTAATCGGCTTTGTAAGGTCATAACACAGAAATATGGAAGACGTTGTGGACGTTCTCGAGTGCTGGAGGTAAGGTTACCTCGTACGCGACTTCTCTGATTCTTTGAAGTACTTCAAAGGGTCCAATGAATCTTGGGCTCAATTTCCCTTTCTTTCCGAACCTAATTTTCCCCTTCCAGGGAGAGACCTTCAAGAAAACATAACCACCGATTCAAACTCGATATTTTTTACGATGTGGATCGGTACGTATTTCTTCCGTCGATCTTGAGCCGCTACCAATCGTTTCGGATCACTTTGACTATTTCGCCGTCCTTTGTACTCAATTCTCGCCCTAGCAATTGTCTTTCACCAACCTCATCCCAGTAAAGCGGAGTTCTGCACTTTCTGCAGTATAAAGCTTCGTAAGGCGGCATGCCAATACTAGCGTGGTAACTGTTATTGTAGCCGAACTCTACTAACGGTAGGTGATCATCCCAATTTCCTTTAAAGTCCATCACACAGGCTCTTAGCATATCTTCTAATGTCTAAATCGTTCTCTCACTCTGTCCGTCTGTTTAAGGGTGGTATGCTATACTCATTCGCAATTGCGTACCCATGCATTCCTGAAGACGTTTCCAAAAATTCGATGTGAAACGCGGATCTCTGTCAGAAACAATTGACACCGAAACTCCGTGCCTCAAAACAATCTCTTTGACGTATAACCTTGCCAATTGATCTAAATTGAATCTGATTTTGATTGGAAGGAAGTGTGTGATTTCGTTATAATAACGATAACCCATACTACGTTGTAGCCTTTCTGAGTCGTCGGAAGGCCAACCACGAAGTCCATTGTAATATGTTCCCATTTCCATTTTGGGATTTCCAACGGTTGAAGCAATCCACTTGGTCTCTGATGTTCTGCTTTTACTTTCTGACAGGTAAGATGTGACGCCTGATAAGTGGATTTTATACCTACTTATCCGGTATCTATTACTTGAATTATTTGCTTAATCTCATGTTTCTTAGTTACTTTTCATGCATTTTGTGTTCGTTTTGTAGATTATATGCTTGGGAGTTGAAATCGCAAAGAATTGGTATAAAAACGTAAAGAAAAGCAACCCGGACATCGTTTGGGCTTTTATGCTTATTTCATTTTCTTGGTTTGGAACTTCAATTACATTGTAGAGCTTCTTCTTAGCTTTCTGGAACATCTTGAATCATTCCAATCGGAGTTCGGATGCAAGAGTTATGACATGCGTACCAACGGACGTCGAACATCACTATTTTGGATGGTCATTTGCACAGAAGTCACTTCCAGCCCAATTTCGACCTTCATCTATTCGTTATTTCTAAACTCTCAAAGAATGAAAGTTGTAGATCTCATCGATATCTTCGATTTGATAGATAGCAGGCCTCGTAACTCTTCCTGGATCAAAAGTTATGGCCGTTTTCCCAAGGGATGTCAGAGCAAAACAATTTCCGTCACAAAACCGCCGTCGGGGTGGGCGTACCAGCCACAAAGCAGGCCCCTAGCCCGTCGGGGTGGGGGTAGTCCAGAAAATGCTCAAAAATGTGAATTTTGGTCCAATTTGAGTCCGGAAAGGATTGTTTCGATCCAATTGACACAAGAACTTCCAAGAGAACTTCAAAGAGGACTTAAAGACATATGAAGAGACTTATAAAAGGAGGAGAATCACAAGGATTAGAGAGATTAGAGACTAGATAGAGGATTCAATTAAATTAGATTAGAGTAAATTAGATCAAAAACACTAGTTCTTATTAGATTTGGAGAATGAAGCAACTTGGAGACAATTGAAGATTCAAAGTAGGAGCAAGGAGGGAGCATCAAATCTACAGACAATAGATTCTATCTTCTCATCTTCTTCTATCTTTGTCTTTTATTGTTTACTCAAGTGTGGATTCTTAGTTTTAATTCAATGAACTAATTCTTTGTTTGAGATTACAATGGATCTTATTGTGTAGTTTATTTTAATATGCTTCGTTATCAATTATTATGTTCTATTGTGAGGATTGTCTATTGTGATTTAGACTTAATTGTTTAATTGATTGGCCATCAATTACCGTGATAATCTATATGAACTCGAGAGATGAAGTATTGATTTAGATCTTATCATGATAGCATGTGTCATGAATTTTGTCAATAGCAGATTTTTGATTATTGTTAAGGTAGAGATATGTTTAACATCACATGTAATCGGATAGAGAACTTATTCTTCAACCTTCTTCAATTGTAATTCACATAGAGATATAGTGGGTTAGTTGATTAAGGTGTTTAACGGATTTCTATCTTAATTGTGGATTGACGTTAATATGGGTATTATGCATCGAGAGGTGGTTTTATCTGCTTTAATGTTCTTGATTAACAATTCAGGATAGAGAATAATTGATGAGAAGTGTGTTAACTTAAATGAAGCAATAAGTGAAGTTATGATCTTAAATCTCCGTTATCTTAATTTAACTAGTGGTAATTAGAATTCGTTTACTTATAAATTGAAATTCCTTCGTTTAAATAAGATTGAGTTGGTTACGGGTTAGTACTTGGTGATTTTTATTAAACAATTTCTCGTGGGAACAATACTCTACTTTCACTTTATTACTTGTTGACCATGTATACTTGCGTGTTGTGCGTAATTAGATTTTATCCAACAACACCCCCAAAATAGGTATACAACACCCATTTTGAGTCGCCAAATACATGGTACAGAAAGCAAGCTACAACTTCAATAACACAATTGTCGTGCAAAATACGACAACACATACTGTGAGTTTAAATACAAATATTGTCTTCTAGACAATATCCACACTCAAATAAGTCCTCATTACAATTATTCAAACACTATTTTACAGAAATAATGAGGACTGCTAAAACATCTTTCTAGAACCATCAATTCGTATTCTGACTAGTTCCTCGCTATGTTCTCACCTCACGAGAAAAATGGAACAAAAAGGAAAAGGGTGAGCTCAACTAGCCCAGATAGAAGAATATTATGACTAAGATAATATACAACAAATTATCGTTAGTCTTCAACAGGAAAAATCGATAAAATATAATAGACAACAAGTTTTAGATCAACAACATTGCAATAAAAAAAAGTAATCCATTAGAAGAGTCAAGTAGAGAATGAGTTCTACTATCTTCTAAGATTTAAAAGTCCATCATCAATTTTATCCTTGTAACAACAATCAATATACATCTTTAATCAATATTCATCTTTGCACTACAGGCCAAAGATATTCATTTGTATCACCAGTTAGTCATTTTCATCTCAACACCTGTTCATCTTTGCACTACGGGCCAAAGATATTCATCAGTTAATCATTTATCTTTGCACTACAGGCCAAAGATATTTAGTAATATCATCATTTAGGACTGAGGATGATGAAAAATATTTTAAAGAAAACGAATCCAGTGAGACAGAAGGATAAATAGTAGGGATTAATATAACAGTTTATCCAAGATCAATAATACTCCATAATAACCAATTTTGAAGCAAAATTCAAGAATAAAGATCAAAACATGGATACAATCAAAAATAGTAACCATAATAGACATCTTGGACAAAAAGAAGAAAATTTCATTTTTCGGTGAATAGTATCGTATTCGTGAATAGTGTCGTATACGTGAATAGTGTCGTATACGTAAATAGTAACCCCGACACAAAAAGTTCCAAATTTGATAAAAATTCAGATCAATACTTCGGCATAATGATATTGAAGAAATAATATCATATATGAAGAAAATAACATCCTTACCTCAAAATATCAAGATTTACGACGGAAATATCGGTATAAAAGGTGAAGGAAACTTGCATCGATGAATAGAAACTCACAAAGTATCTAAATACTCACAAAATACACTCAATAATCTAGAGAGAAAGAGGAAAGCTTATGTTTCGGTGTGATTTTCAATTCTAACTTAGCCCTCTATTTATAGGAAAATGTTAGCAGACTTCGACTGCAGAACCCCGATAGCTTTACCTACTACTATTCCCACCCACCACATTTGAAATAAAATTCAGCACATTTCTTCACCAACCACAAGTGGGGCCCACTCAATTCTAGAATTTTCCACCAAAATGCTAAATTCGGATACTTCAACAATTTTCGAACCGATTAAGCCTCTTAAAATTCATAACAAATCATACGTTCATTTTTAACGGTTCAAAATTTGTGGACATATACTCAACTTATATGTATAATATATCCAAAAATTATAACGATCCAACTATCGGATTAAAAATTATAACTCATTTAATATATCTCAAAACACCTTTGGTTTAATTTTTTTAATACCTTCATTCCAAAAAAATAATCGATAAAACACCTCAACATTAACTCTTTCATTTTTTAACCACAATAAATATATCCAACATTTATAACCACATAAAATAAATATTTCCTTATCATATGAATCAATAATTAATTATTCACAAATAATATTATGAGAATCACATTTATGACAACCGCACTGCTCCTCAGAAAGAAGGGGCTTTCAATAAGAATTTCTCCATCGCACGCAATTAGGTGACCAAACCTCTCCTTGATGTAACTTTCTAGACATTGCCAATAATGCTATCTAATAATATTATTCAAATAATATGAATTATTGATCTGATAATAGGACATATTGTGCAGTGACAATTATTAAAACAACAATAATATAAAATATCAACGCAGCAATTATTGAATCAATAAAATAAAATATTGAGCAAGTAACTCTTTGTAATAATTATTGAGTAGTGCCTTTTACGTAATGATCAATAATTCATCAATCATATTGCATCCACGCCAGACATTCGTATTTTAACCACCGGGTATTCCAATAGTGTTAACGGTAACAACTACGCCGTTATTTATAAAAACTCAAACTTGTCGTTTTCTTCATCCGACAATTATTCTATTATGGGGCCCACAAATGACTGCGCCGTCGTACGAATATTCCCCGACAACAAGAATATTCCACGACCAAATGAATATTCCCCTACAACAATGATTATTTTATAACCACTTGCATATTTTGAAAAATTTGCACATTTCACCCATAATCAGATAATTATATCAAATTAATACCTTATTAAGCACAATAATAATTAGAGGAAATTCTATTTTATTTATAATTAGTTGGGGTCTTACATAAGACACTTGGCGACACACTCTGCAACATCACGTTTCAAATTCGGCCACCAGAAATGTTGTCGAAGATCTTGATACATCTTGGTACTACCAGGGTGAATCGAATATCTTGAACTATGAGCCTCGCTTAAAATTTCTTCCTTAATCTCTTATATTTGCGGAACCCAAATTCTCTTTCAAATCTTAGTATTCCCTCCTTATCCATCTTAAATCTTGGTTCAGTTCCTTCAGATATCTTCTTTGTCACCTTTTTGCATTCATCATCCTGAAGCTGAGCCTCCTTCACTCTATCTAGTAGAGTTGTACCAGATTGCATCCGAAATAGCTTCTCATCAATCTCCATAGGATACTTCACTTCCAACTCTAGTTTCTCCATTTCTGTAATTAGCTCCTCTTGAGCAGTCAACATCATCAATTTCTCACGACCCTTTCTACTTAAGGCGTCGGCAACCACATTTGCTTTTCCCGGATGGTATAAAATCTCACAGTCGTAATCCTTAATTAATTCTTCAAATCCTTTTGTGTAAAAATATATTTCAGACTCTTGTGGTCCGTATATATTTCGCACTTCTCCCCATAGAGATAGTGCCTCCAAATTTTTAAAGCAAAAACAACTGCAGCTAACTCCAAATCATGGGTCGGGTATCCCTTCTCGTAATCCTTCAATGGCCGTGATGCATACGCAATGACTTTGTCGTTTTGCATTAGCACACATCCAAGTCCTTTATGCGACGCATCACTATAAATAACAAAATTTCATATATCATCCGGAAGAGACAACACAGGTGCTGTACTAAACCTCTTCTTCAATTCTTGAAAGTTTTCCTCACACTTCTCCGTCCAAACAAATTTTACAGCTTTTCGAGTTAAATTCGTTAACGGAGTGGCGATCTTGGAAAAGTCTTGTATGAACCTTCTATAATATCCTGCTAATTTAAGAAAACTTACTTTTGATGGCGTCCTACTTTGATCCCGATTAATCACGGCCGACTTTGGAGGATCTCATGAAATTGGGTACTTGATTCCACGGATTTGGTGTTCATCTGTACAAATATCATCTATCTATCTATCCATAAAAATGGTGCTATACTATGCAATAGATAGAATAAAAATCTTCCCCTTAAGGGTTACAACATCTGAATAATAATAATGCAATCCCAGGTTAAACTAACCTTAAACATCTGTGCGGAATCATAAACAAATAAGTCTTAAACAACATCATTATCATATAAACAACAAGTCTTCATCACTTGCTAACTTTGCCCTTGCCTTTACTAGTGGAAGGTTCATCAGTTCTTTCGTTCTTAACTGCAATGTTATTATTAAGCAAGAGTGAGCACTATTGCCCACAAGTATAATAAGAAAATAACAGTATAATAACATGCGAGTAAATCAAAGACATCTGAATAAAAGCTCAACTTTTAAATCAAGAATGAATAACAAGAATCAAAAGAATTCTGAGGGTCATAAGACCTTGAACTATGTCCTAGGTTATCAAGGGTTATACTTGAAACCTTTAATGATCATAAGACTATGGACCTTTCTACTCGATACTTGGGGGATCAACCTTTAGTACCATCTTGTCGCATAATATCTTAACGCTTAACTTAACGATAAGTAAATCCCTTTGCGAGGTTGTTCATCTCGGTTTGACATTCGAGTCCGCACCAAAGGAAGTTTGGTTTGGATAATTCAATAAGGGTTCTGAAATTTAGAACGTTCATCAACTAAGGACTAGTTCAATCAATAAAGTTCACTAGTCTAATAAGGTTCAACAATAATGATATTCAATTTGAATAATAATCTCAAGAAGTATACAATAGGATAATTATTGTATAACTGAATCATGCTTTGAAAAGATAATCAATCTTTAATATAACATTTGAACTTGAATAATAGTAATGATAGTTTACTCGAGGTAAATAATAAACTTGAACAATAATGACAAGTAGGGTTAGGAAACTTGCCTCGTGCGTAGATTACACTTTAACTAAGCACGTTCTTTGATTTAAATCCTACATATCATTCATATTCACAATACCAGTTAATTATAACTTAACTAATCATCATAAACCCATTCTCTTTGTCTACTTGATTATTAACTATACTTAGTTAATTTACCACTTTGTCACATAATTTACACATCATGAATAACAAGCTAATTATATATTCAATAATTCAATCCACATGTAATTATGTTATTTACATGTTAAGTATCTATTTTAACATCTCATTATACTTATAACATAGTTTTATGTTCATTAAATCAAGTTGCTATCACGTTGCTAGACTTGAATATTAAAAATATTTCATTTCTGGACATTCTGCAGAGTGGCGCTGCGGCGCCACTTTTGTACTAAGTCTTATTGTACGCATATACATTGGTAATCGTGGGTGGACATCCTGGAGTGCTACGCTGCCCTTATAAGCGATTGAATGGAAGCTAGTACATGAAACTAGAAATTGTTCGCAATTGCTAAAATTGCATAACATGTTCCCCAAAAACTCCAATTAAATTACTACTACATGAAATTAATCATACCCACATGTTATAATTCATGCATAAACATAACCCAACATTTATAGAATGGTTTTAACCCATTAAAACACATAATCACAGAGTTAAAAATCTATAATTTCACTGACTTTGATGTTCTTGAAGGTTTTGAAAATAAAACATGAAAATTGATACTACGGAATCGTTATAACACCGAATCCGTTCGTTTAAAGTTTGGTCTCTTCGTATCAATATGTATAATAATATACGAGTGTAAAATTTAGGGATAATATATGATCAACGCATTAAATACCACTTATAGGGCCATAAGGCCAAAACCCATACTTTGTAATTTTGAAATAACAAGTCATCGTATAATGACATGTTTTATGATACTGATGATATGGTCTACATAGTAAACATGTTATACTACTCGAATTATTACACATATTCTTATAAAAATCATCATTTCCCAATTCACAGAGACTTACAGAATATATGAAAGCCATTTTTATAAAAAACTAAATGACGTAACTTTAAAATTATTACCCTTGAATACTCTGCTTAGATTACACAGGGTGACAAAAATTCCTAATTTCTCACACTTCTTCTCCTTTAATCACAGTATCACAATCTCTCTCAAAGTTCTCAAACTCTCTCTGTGATTTCTTTGGCTCTCAATTAACTAAAATGAAAAATACGTAAGTTAAACTCAACTGAGCCTTTATGCGCAGAGTTGAGGTCAGTTATTTCATTCGTGGTTTAACTGCCCCCAACTCCTCCTAAGGCCTCATTTGGCTAACAAACTAAGTTCAAAGCTCTTTATTTTAATAAAACTTTTTATCATATAGTTACAATAATGTCACACTCCTTTATAAATTAAATCAATATCTTATTTAATTTGTTTTAAATAAAATATAATAAATTCTCATAAATTCACATAGTCACATAATTAAATTTCTCATAAATAATGTCAAATTATTAACTCTCTAATAATTAAATTAATTAAAATAACATCATGCTAAATTAAATATTTTATTTAATTCAATAAGCTCACATAAATACATATTTGAATAGTAATTATTTTCTAAATTAATTTAATAAATATAACACATATAATTAAATTAATCTACCACAATTGCATCAATTAATTATTTAATCCAATAATTAAATTATCGAAAAATATTTATTTAATTCAATAAATATTAAAATAAATTTACAAAATCTCGTTCGTCACAATGCCCACGATAAATTATTTTTTATTTTATTTTTTTTATTTTTTATTTATTTATTTTTTTTAACATAAAATATGACTAAAAAAACATGAAACGACTAAAAATCATGAAACAGTACCCCCCAAACTTAAAACAAGTAATGACCTCATTACGCCAAAATAAGTCAAATAAAAGTAAGAGGCCTTCCCGTAAGCGAGATTCTTTATCGTCGTCGTCATCCTTTGGAAGATATGCGCAGTGATTGGGAGGATTGGGCATGACAATGGAGATTGGATGGATTGTAAATGAAAACGATCGAAGAAGCGTGTTAAATGCATTTGCATTGTACTCATGCATTAAATCTTGACGCTCAGCCAACCAAAGAAATTGATTCCTTGAAGTCCTCTCGGGGTGGCTCTCGCTTGGTTCCATTGTCCACCGGGGTGAGGGTTGTCGAATCATAATATAGCCTTCACCGCGTGGATGTGATCTCCCCCCTTCCCAAGCCTTATACTTCTCAATTGTTGCATGATCAATGATAGCCATGGAGTGTTGGATAGGTTCAGTAGGTTGCCACTGCACTCCCGCTTTACGACACAAGTCAGTGATTAAAAATCCATGCAACAACCCACAAAGAAGGCCCCACGTAGCACCTTGGTCAATGGACTCTTGAATACATTCTCCCACATCGACATTATAAAAAGCAATTGAGTTGTCCAAATGGAAATGGTGGTGTACAATTCCATACAATAACCGAGCTCGTGCCTTTAGTGACTTTGATCACGATGGCGCGAAGGCATTAATCGAGCACATATAAACGCATACCAAGCTTTTCAATATCGACTAAGGGCAGAATGTGGGAAACTTATCTTTTCATTTGTTCCAGTTTGAATAGCCCATTGAGTTCCAGGTTTGCATAGTCGAACAATCAACTCGTCTAGCTCGGGCAAGTCATCTTCATATCTGTCATCTTCCGGTGCCTCTAACCCAAAATACTCATTAATAGCATCGGCATGAAATGTCACCGATTTCCCCCGAACCATGACTACATGATTGACATGCTCCATTGCATTTGCGTAAAACTCTTTCACTATGTTAATTGCCGCTGGAAGTGGTTGGTCGACCAACTGAAACCAATTCCGCTCCACAATTTGCAAAGCCATGTCTCCATCCAAATTAGCATTCGGCTTCAACCCACGTTCGAGGACCAATGTTTTCTTGTCGATGCTTGTCTTGAATCGGTCAGCGGCCCTCTCACTAACAAACCTAGTGTGGTCATATTGAGGCCTATTAGTGGAGGAGGATGGACGTTGTCTTTTGTTGGATGACATGGTGGTTTATGGAGTAGATGGGTTCAAGGTTTGGTTCAGGTGTTTTATCAAACAGTTTGTGGGTGAACTAAGTTTTTCCCCCAAACTTAGGGTACTTAGTGTAATCTTGCAAGCCAAACTATGGAAACAAACACCAATACCCAATTTTGTCTACTTACTTGATATTCAGACCGAGGAAGATGAGCAAGCAAGAGGTGAGATGTAATTCCTTGCGCTAATTGACTTCCCCCGTTGGAATACGTTTCCCCAAGTGATTGGTTGAAGGTATGTAATGGATGTAGTGGAGAGTTGATATGAATTGGGAGAGTGAAGTTTGGAGTTTATATAGGTGAGGGAATTCCAACGTGAATTGAATACTAGAAGATGAAAGGTGAAGGGGTAGCCATGGAGTAGAAGTTGAAGAGGATAAGCAGTTATGAGATGTTGTCATGCTTGGTGATTTTAATGAGGGTTGGAATTTGAAATAGTGGAAGAGAAGTGGTGGAATTTTATTAGGTGAAGGAGAGGTGAAGGAGTGGTGAAGGAGTTTGATTGGGTTAAGGAGAGGCAAGGTATCGATTTTAGACGTGGGCGCTTGGGACATTAATGCGGTAGCTGCTGGCGCAATATAGAGGAGACGGTAATGGTCGGCCGCTATTGAGTCGGGAGTTTTGCAACAAGTCGGTATAGCGGCCGGCTTTTTAATAATAGTTGAGTGGGGCGCGGTCCGCGCTAGTGGGTCAGAAGATCTGGTCTAATTGGCGCGCCCCGCGCTGGTTCAAGCACGCCCAGTGCTGTGCTGTCGGTGAAGTAGTGCTCCCAGCGCTGCATGGTCTGACTGTTCTGGTCTAGTAGCGCACCCCGCGCTACGTCTACCAATTGAAGAGCGCGGCCCACGCTGTGATGGCAGAATGTTTTCTTCTTTGTCCTGCAAATCAATACAAATTTACGTAAAAATTCAACAAAAATTAATTTCCTATATAAAAAAAAATAAATAAGAAAAACAAAAGTGTAGAACATGGGTTGCCTCCCAAGTAGCGCTAGTTTAACGTCGTAAGCCCGACGATGACTCTCGTGTCACTGAGCATCGGCTAGGGTAATGTTGTCAGCGTCCCAGTTCGCCTCTCCTCCCCAATACTGCTTTATCCGTTGACCGTTGACCTTGAATGTCTCCATTGGGTTTCGGCTGTAGAGTTCAACTGCGCCATGTGGAAACACGGTTTTTATGGTGTATGGTCCTGACCATCTTGACTTCAGCTTACCGAGGAACAACCGCAAACGAGAGTTGAACAATAATACCGATTGCCCCGGTTTGAAAGTTCTGGGCATAATTTTGTTGTCGTGCCACTTCTTGATATTCTCCTTGTATAGTTTAGCGTTCTCATAAGCCTGGAGTCGGAATTCATCTAGCTCATTTAGTTGTAACAACCTCTTTTCCCCTACAGTTGCTTGGTCGAAGTTTAGTTTCTGAATGGCCCAGTAGGCCTTGTGTTGTAGCTCGACTGGTAGGTGACAGGTCTTTCCGTACACTAGTTGGTATGGTGACATTCCTATTGGCGTCTTATAAGCAGTCCGGTATGCCCATAGTGCGTCATCCAACCGAAGTGACCAATCTTTTCGACTCGGATTTACGACTTTTTCCAATATTTTCTTAACTTCTCTATTTGACACCTCAGTCTGTCCATTTGTTTGAGGGTGATATGTTGTAGCCACCTTGTGGTTAACTCCATACTTAGCCAAAAGAACAAAGTACAAGCTTTGTTACAGAAGTGACTACCTTCGTCACTTATTATTGCTCTTGGTGTGCCAAACCTCGTGAAAATATTTTTCTGTAGGAATTTGAGGACCACCTTGGCATCGTTAGATGGTAATGCTGCAGCTTTGACCCATTTTGAGACGTAGTCTACTGCGAGCAGAATATACTGATTGCTCAAAGACGATGGGAATGGTCCCATGAAATCGATGCCCCATACATCAAAGATTTCTACTTCAAGAATTGTTTGTAGGGGCATCTCATTCCGTTTCTTTAAGACCCCAACTTTTATGAATAAAGAATAATTTTCTCGAATTATATTTTTGAATATTATGGTATTGATTTGATATAATGTTATAGTTGTGGCTAATATTTATAAATTTTTTAAAGTACGCAAGTTGTTATATAATATTCGATTGGTCGGGGAATATTCGTTTTAACAGGGAATATTCGTACAACGGCACAATCATTGGTGGACCCCACAATGGAATTATTGTCGGATTGAGAAAACGACAAAAATAATTTATGAAAATAACGGCGAAGGTGTTACCGTTAAAACTGTTGAACTACCCGGTAGTAAAAGTACGATGTCTGGCGTAGTTGCCGCGATAGTACACGGTATTAATTATTGATGCTTACGTGAAAAGTCACTCAGTTATACTCAATTATTGCTACAATAATTGTTGCATCATATCTCTCATATTATTGATTCAATTATTGTTACAGTATCATCTGCATTATATAATATATTATTAAATCAATAATTGAGACGGCAAAGTTATTTATATTATTATTTGCAATATTGACAATGTCTAGAAGTTCTGTCAATGAGAGGTTTGGTCACCTAATTGCGCGCCAATAAGGAGAAGTCCTTATCGGAAAGCCCCCTCTTTCCTGGGAACGACCTTGTAAGACCCCGAATTTTATAAAATAAAAGTATTCAATTTTTCTTATAATTACTATTCAAGTAAATGGCTAAATTGATAAAAGTTAAAGTTAAGGGTGATATGAATTTTTTTTTTTCAAAATACATGCAATGGTTATAAAATATTCATTGTTGTTTGGGAATATTCGTTTGGTCGTGGAATATTCTTTACGTGTGGAATATTAAACGACCAGCGAAGCCATTTCAGGGCCCCATAATGGAATAAGCCGCGGATGAAGAAAACGACAAAAAAGGAGTTTTTAAATAACTTACAGTTGTTACCATTAATACTGTTGGAATACCCGGTGGTTAAAACACAATAATACGCGTTGTTGCAGACAAAGTAGCACACCAGATTGCACCAATTATTGATTTTATGTAAGAAGGCACTACTCAATAATTATTACAACGATAATTATCGTCAAGATTTTATTGATTCAATAATCACTGCGTTGATATTTTATATTACTGTTGTTTTAATAAATTGTCACTACACAGTATTTTCCATTATCGAAGCAATAATTCATATTATCTAAATAATATTATTAGATAACATTATTTGTAATGTCTAGAAAGTTCTGTCTAAGGAGAGGTTTGGTCACCTAATTGCGCGCCAGTAAGGAGAAATTCTTATTGGAAAGCCCCCTCTTTCCTGGGAACTGCCTGGTTGTCATTATTATGATTCTGTAATATTATTTGTGAATAATTAATTATTGATTTATATGATAAGGAAAATATTCATTTTATGTGGATATAGATGGAGAAAATTTTTAAAGTGACAATTGTTGAAAATCGATATTTTACCTTTTTCGATAAAATAATATTTTATTATATTATTATAATATAATAATGATGATATTTTTTTACAATAAATGTGGGATATATGAGTATATGAGGAGAAAGAGTATTTTTTGTTGCAAAGTTGTTTAAAACATGTTAAACATGTCTCGTGGGCCCATTTCTTGAATCGAAATTTGATTATAGCACATGTAAAATCGCCTTCAGTATGTGGATTTGATCAATTTTTGTTTGGAATTTGGAAAAACTTTCTTCCAAAGTTGTAGAGAATTGAATTTCCTATAAAAAGTAGCTTAGATTCAATTTTTTCGACAAAAGGGCTATCTATTATGAATTATTGAAGTTCGAATGAATTGATTATCATTTTGGAGTTTTAAATGGTTTATGTGAGAAAAAGCGTTTTGTGGCTTTTATTGGGGTGTGGTTGATGCATTTGAATTCAGGTTGGTGTGCATAGGAAATTTAAAAAATAATATTATTATTTATTAAATTTTCTGCTTTGGTGTTCTAAGCAATTTCCTATAAATAGGTGCTTATGTTAGAATTGAAAATCACACCAGAAACTGAAGTTTTCTCTCTATTTCTCTCTATATATTATCGAGTGTATTCTTGTGAGTATTTTGATAACTTGAGTATTTCTATACGGTGCAAGTTCGTTCAGCATTATTCCAGTCAGAAGTACTGCTCTTTTGAGGTACGGGATTGTAAGGGATAGTAAAGGAGGTTATTTTCTTCTAAAATGATATTATTTGTTCAATATCATTATGCCAGAATGTTGGTTGGAAATTTTTATCAAATTTGGAACTTTTTCATGTCGGGGTTACTATTCATGAGTTCATGAGTTACTATTCATGAGTTACTATTCATGAGTTACTATTCACGAGTACTATTCACGAAACGTGATGATGTTTTTTTGTGAAATTTCTATCTTTTGGTGTCGGAGTTACTATTCAAGTATACGGCACTATTCATTTAATCTGACTATTCACCAAAAAATAAAATTTCTTCTTTTTGTCCAAAATATCTATTCGGATACAATCTTTGATTGGATCTCATTTTTGGTCTTCATTCTTGAATTTTACTCCACTCGGTTATTTATGAAGTATTTTTGAACGGGAATTGTTTAAAGTACGAATCCTTAACATTTGTTCTTTTGCTTCACTGGATTCGTTTTCTTTAAAATATTTTTCATCATTCTCAGCCCTAAATGATGATATAACTGAATATCTTTGGCCCGTAGTGTAAAAGATGAATGATTTTCGATGAATATCTTTGGCCCGTAGTGCAAAGAAGATGAACAGTGTTTAGATGAACATGACCAATCGATAAATATCTTTGGCTTCTGTAGTGCAAAGATGACTTGTTGATGAATATCTTTGGTAGTAGTGCAAAGATGAATTTATTAGTAGGATTATGAACATAAAGCGTGATTTGGTATAACCATAATCTTTGATGTTTCAGTGATGAAAATTATCTTTGTCCTGGATGAGAAAAGGAATTTAGAACTACAATTACGATTATGAGTTATACATGTGATTGTGGATGAGGAATTGTTGATTGATGTTACAGGATAAAACATTGTTGGTGATTTTTTAACATGAAGAAGATAATAGACTTTATAGTCTATTTGACTCTTCTAATGGATTGCTCATTCAACAAGCAACTATGGTTGAAAAGTTTTATCATCTACCATATGTTCTAAATCTACGATTTATTATTTGTTGAAAGCTATTGATAATTTATTTATCTTTAGTCATGATATTCTTTATCGAGCTAGTTGTGCTCACCCTTTTGCTTTTACAATTCCTTTTCGTGTAATAAAAGTGTAATTTGGGACAAGCGGGGATAATGGGGAATAGAACGGTGGTCATCATTTAGTAGTTATATTTGGTGAATCAACTAGGTGAAATGTAACCCAACGTTGGAAGGGTGTTTTGCCACTATCATACAAGATGTCTAATGACATACCACCTCGTGTCATCATAAGACAGGGTTGTGCTCATCCACTTGCTGAGTATATTTACGAGAACTACCTATATAATCTTGGTGTTTTTTTGGAGTTTAATTCATAATTAGAGACAGTGGAGATAATGATATGTCAGGATAAGACTCACCATTGGGAAGAATATGATAGTAATCTTCTCATTTTTCTTTGGGGTCTATTGGGTCAACCAAGGATAATTCTGTGGCCATATGATATCTATCATAACCTAGACGCATGGCCTCCCATGTACGAAGGTCTCCTTGAGCACTTCCCAAAGATTCTAATTTCTAAAACAGTTTTTGACTATACCTTTATGTAAGGTGTCATTGTGACGCTTATCCAAGGTTGGGATGAGAGTCACAGTTGGTATATATTTGTATCCAAACTCACAGCATATGTGTTATTGTATTTTGCACTACAATTGTTGTAATAAAGTTGTAGTTGTTTTCTGTACCATGTATTTGGCGACTAAGGATAGGTTGGATGGAATGGACCAATTTTGGGGGCGTCACAATTGGTATCAGAGCTTAGGGATATGATCTCTGGTGGAGATCGGGGAATAGAACTAGGAGAGGAGAGACGAGTAAATCCTTCGCTAGTGTGTCCTACCTAAGCTTATTTGTTGGTCGGTCATAATATAGGGGTATTATGTGATATGTTAATTTGTTAAATTAACCTCTGTTTTTGAAGCTGTATTCTAGAATGATATCTGAAATGCAGGAGATGAGCAATGGTGAAATCATGATGACAGGAAAGATGGAATCTGAAAGGAAAGCAAGGTATTCTCAACTCTTTGAAATACCAGGTACGTAAATTTCGGGGACGAAATTTCATAAGGAGGGGAGATTGTAAGACCTAGAATTTTATGAAATAAAAGTATTCAATTTTTCTTATAATTACTATTCAGTAAATGGCAAAATTGTTAAAAGTTAAAGTTAAGGGTGATATATGAATTTTTTTTCAAAATACGCAAGTGGTTATAAAATATTCATTGTTGTCGGGGAATATTCGTTTGGTCGTGGAATATTCTTTCTGTCGGGGAATATTCATACGACGGCAAAGCCATTTGTGGGCCCCATAACAGAATAACTGTCGGATGAAGAAAATGACAAAAAGGGAGTTTTTTAAATAACGGCACAGTTGTTACCATTAATACTGTTGGAATACCCGGTGGTTAAAACACAATAATACGCGTTGTTGCACAGTAGCACACGGTATTGCACCAATTATTGATTCTTATGTAAGAAGGCACTACTCAATAATTATTACAGTAATTACTGTTAAGTATTTTATTGATTTAATAATTGTTGCGTTGATATTTTATATTACTGTTGTTTTAATAAATTGTCACTACACAGTATTTTCCATTATCGAAGCAATAATTCATATTATCTGAATAATATTATTAGATAACATTATTGGCAATGTCTAGAAAGTTACATCTAAGGAGAGGTTTGGTCACCTAATTCATACCAATAAGGAAAAATTCTTATTGGAAAGCCCCCTTTCCTGAAGCGCACGGTTGTCATTATTGTGATTAATATTATTTGTGAATAATTAATTATTGATTTATATGATAAGGAAAATATTCATTTTATGTGGATATAGATGGAGAAAATTTTTAAAGTGACAATTGTTGAAAATCGATATTTTAAAATAATATTTTATTATATTATTATAATATAATAATGATGATATTTTTTTACAATGAATGTGAGATATATGAGTATATGAGGAGAAAGAGTATTTTTGTTGCAAAAGTTGTTTAAAACATGTTAAACATGTCTGTGGGCCCATTTCTTGACTGAAATTTGATTATAGCCTGTAAAATCGTCCGTATGTGGATTTCGGTCAATTTTTGTTTGGAATTTGGAAAAACTTTCTTCTGTAAAGTTGTAGAGAATTGAATTTCCTATAAAAAGTAGCGAGATTCGAATTTTCTGACAAAAGGGCTATTTATTATGAATTATTGAAGTTCTGAATTAATTGGTTATCATTTTTGGAGTTTTAAATGGTTTATGTGAGAAAAATGTTTTTGTGGCTTTTATTGGGGTATGGTTGATGGCTGAATTCAGTTGGTGTGCGTAGGAAATTTAGAAAAAATAATATTATTATTTATTAAATTTTCTGCTTTGGTGTTCTAAGCAATTTCCTATAAATAGGTGCTTATGTTAGAATTGAAAATCACACCAGAAACTGAAGTTTTCTCTCTATTTCTCTCTATATATTATCGAGTGTATTCTTATGAGTATTTTGATATCTTGAGTGTTTCTATACGGTGCAAGTTCGTTCAGCGTTATTCCAGTCAGAAGTACTGCTCTTTTGAGGTACGGGATTGTAAGGGATAGTAAAGGAGGTTATTTTCTTCTAAAATGATATTATTTGTTCAATATCATTATGCCAGAATGTTGGTTGGAAAGTTTTATCATCTACCATATGTTCTAAATCTCTGATTTATTACTGTTGAAAGCTATTGATAATTTATTTATCTTTAGTCATGATATTCTTTACTGAGCTAGTTGTGCTCACCCTTTTGCTTTACAATTCCTTTCAGGTAATAAAAGTGTAGCTGGGATAAGCGGGGGATAACAGGGGAATAGAACGGTGGTCATCATTTAGTAGTTATATTTGGTGAATCAACTAGGGTGAGGCGAACCCAACGTTGGAAGGGTGTTTTGCCACTATCATACAAGATGTCTAATGACATACCACCTCGTGTCATCATAAGACAGGGTTGTGCTCATCCACTTGCTGAGTATATTTACGAGCACTACCTATATAATCTTGGTGTTTATTTGGAGTTTAATTCACAATTAGAGACAATGGAGATAATGATATGTCAGGAGAAGACTAACCATTGGGAAGAATATGATAGTAATCTTCTCATTTTTCTTTGGGGTCTATTGGGTCAACCAAGGATAATTTTGTGGCCATATGATATCTATCATAACCTAGACGCATGGCCTCCCATGTACGAAGGTTTCCTTGAGCACTTCCCAAATATTCTAATTTTTAAAACAGTTTTTGACTATACCTTTATGTAAGGTGTCATTGTGACGTGGTATCCAAGGTTGGGATGAGAGTCACGGTTGGTATATATTTGTATCCAAACTCACAGCATATGTGTTGTTGTATTTTGCACGACAATTGTTGTAATAAAGTTGTAGTTGTTTTCTGTACCATGTATTTGGCAACTCAGAATAGGTTGGATGGAATGGACCAATTTTGGGGGCGTCACAGACCTAGTTGTTAAATATTGTGAATTATAATATTAATGATGAATAAGTTCGTGTTGATTAAAGATGAATTTTATAGTTCCATTGTGTTGGACTTATTTGTGTTAGTATAATTGATGTCTGGAGGATATATTATTCAATTGGGTATTCGGGACACTTTTCATATCGGAGTACTATTCATGAGTTACTATTCACGAGTTATTATTTACGAGTTACTATTCACGAGTTACTATTCATGAGTTACTATTCACCCGGTTACTATTCACTCTAGTATTGTGCATTCGGGTATTTGGGTACAATATTATTTCATGAGGAGATGTGCTGATTTTTTAGACCGTTGTTTGAAGATATAATAGTAAGTCAATATGGACCGCTAGTGGAGTTATAATAGTAAATCAATATGGATCGCTGGTTTAAAGTTTTAATAGTAAATCAGTATGGACCGTTGTTTTAAGTTTTAATAGTAAACCAATATGGACCGTCCGTTTAATAGTAAATCAATCTGGACCGTTCATGAATTAGTTACTATTCATTCTATTTTCCTATAAATAGAAGCTCGTTCCTTCATTATTTCTTACGAATTCACTGAAACTCTAGAGAGAGAATTACAAGATAACCTATAGAAAAGTATTCTGCTACTTCCCTACTCTTATATTCAGTTTCTTTTATGGTAAGGGATGTTATTTGTTGTACTCATGAAGAGAACTTCTGTTATTCCATTATTTATTATACGTTAGAATAACTTTGTATCTGTGAGCTACCCTATACATGGTGACATTCTTCTAATATACATTCTTTATTATTACGTCAGTAATATCACATGCGTGCATTTCTGGGACTGGTTCCATTATTTATTATTCGCCGGAATATCCATGCATACATGCATAGGACTGGTTTCATTATTTATTATTACAGCCGGAATATCCATGCATGCGTTCTGTGGGACACGGGTTCCATTATTTATTATTCGCCGGAATATCATGTTCGCATGCGTTTATTCTGGGATTCTGGTTCCATCCTTTATTATTCTGTTGGAATAACCTGCCTGTGTGGTCTATCACATGCATGGTGATTTCTTTTGTTATTCCATTTTTTTCTTATACTCAGTTGGTTAAAACTTGGACTTCTATACCCATGAAATTAGTGGAATATGTAATACCCCAACTTTTGAATAAAGATTAAATTTTCTCAAAATATATTTTTGAATATTATGGTGTGGATTTGATATAATGTTATAGTTGTAGGTAATATTTACAAATTTTGCAAAAGTACATGCAAGTTGTTATATAATATTCGATTGGTGGGGAATATTCGTTTTAACGGGGAATATTCGCAACCAAGACAATCATTGGTGGACCCCCACAAGCGGAATTATGGTGGGATTGAGAAAACAACAAAAATACTTTATGAAAATAACGGAAGTTTTACAGATTAAGCTGTTGAACTATCCGGTAGTAAAAGTATAGTAATACGCGTGGTTGCATAGTAGCACACGGTATTGATTATTGATGCTTACGTGAGAAGTCACTCAGTTATACTCAATTATTCCTACAATAATTGCTGCATCATATCTCTCATATTATTAATTCGATTATTGTCATAGTATCATCTGCATAATATGTTATTTTATTAAATCAATAATTGAGATGAAAAAGTTATTCATATTATTAAATTACAATATTTACAATGTCTAGAAGTTCTGTCAAGGAGAGGTTTGGTCACCTAATTGCTCGCCAATAGGGAGAAATCTTTATTGGAAAGCCCCCTCTTTCTTGGGAACGACCTGGTTGATAAATATTGTGAGTTATAATATTAATGATGAATGTTATTAAAATTGATGTTGTGTTCGGAGTTGAATTTGGAGACGCGGACGTGATATTTGAGTCTGGAACGATGAAATTTGTAAAAATAGTCTATAAACACAAAATTTTCCAGAATTCACTATTTGGTCAAAAAGTCAACAATTGACTTTTTCGGAAAAAGTCAAACTTCAAAATTTCAAAATTTATATTTTTGATAAAAATGGTTTCATTGTGTTGGAATTATTTGTGTTAGTGAAAATCGATAATTATTTCGATAATAATTGATGTCTGGAGGTTATATTGACCAATCGGGTATTTGCTTAGGATAAATGAGCAATTGATTGCTATTATTTCACATGATTATAACTATTTGTTCACATGTGTATACTATTGTTTCAATTCTTGTTACTATTAGGGGAGTTGGTGCAAGATTGATAATACTTGCATGACTAAGTTAAAAATGGAGGTATAGATGGAGGTACTATATCGTAATTAAGTATTTTCACATGTCTAGAACTATTGATTCACATAATTTACTATTGAATCACATTATTTACTATTAGGGAGGTGGTGAAAGTTTGATAATACTTCCATGACTAAATTAAAAATAAAGGAAAAGTTGGAGGTATTGTTTGAAATTTTTGAGCCCCAAAAGCGTGCAATTATCAAAACTATATTTTTATAAATAGAAGCTCATTCTTCCTTCAATTCTCACCAATTCACAAAAGCTTTAGAGCGATTATTATAGAGAGAAATTATAGAAAGAAGAAGAAGTCTCTGCTACCTCACTATTCCGATTATCCAGCTTTTTCTAAAGGTAGGGAGTATTATTTCTTTCTTATCTATGAAGAGAACACATTATTCCATTCTTTATTATTACGTTGGAATAACTTTGATCTGCTGAGCTACCCTATACTTGGTGAAATTCTTACATTGTTCTATTCTTTATCATTACATTTGGAACATCCTCAGAGGTAATGCGTTCTACTGTGGGACACTGGTTCCGTCTTTATTATTCTGTTGGAATATTCGTGCATGCGTTTTACACGGACTGATTCCGTCAGTATTATACATTGGAATATCACTCGCTCATGCGTTCTATGGGACTGATTCCGTCTTTATTATTACATTGGAATATCACATCGATGCGTTTTTACGCCGGACTGATTCCGTCTTCATTATTCATTGGAATATCACATGCATGCGCGCTTTCTGTGGGACTGATTCCGTTATTTATTATTCATTGGAATAACACATGCATGCGGTCTATCGCATGCTGGTGATTTCTTTTGTTATTCCATTCCTTATTATACTCGGTTGGTTAAAGTTTTGACTTCTATACTCCATGAAATTAGTGGAATATCCTTGATATTTGCGCTTCATCCGATATCTTTTCATGGAAATATTCTTACGAGCATTCTTGAATTTTACTACTACAAAGCAAAGATCATGTTGACAATTTGGACATTATTAGTTCCTGGATAAAATAATTCTTGAACTTGTTTTATTGAATTCTTATATCATTGTCATCATCCTTGTAAGACCCCAACTTATTATAAATAAAATTGAATTTCCTTTATTTATTATTTTGAAATAGTAAGGGTTGAATTGATTAATGTGGTTAGTTATGGGTAAAATGCGCAAATATTTTAAATAAATAAGTGGTTATAAAATATTCATTGTTGTCGGGGAATATTCGTTTGGTCGTGGAATATTCTTGCTGTCGGGGAATATTTGTACGACGGCGCAGTCTTTTGTGGGTCCCATAACGGAAAGCGATTGGATGAAGAAAATGACAAGTATAAGTTGTTTATAAATAATTGGCGTAGTTATTACCAATTATCTTTGTTGGAATACCCGGTGGTTAAAACACGATGTCTGGCGTTGTTGCACAAGATAATTACTGCGGTATTGCACCAATTATTGATTCTTACGTGAAGACACTTTACTCAATAATTGTTACATTAATTCTTATTCAATATTTTATTGATTCGATAATTCTGCGTTGATATTTTATATTATTGTTGTTTTAATAATTGTCACTACGGTGATTTTCCATTATCGAAGCAATAATTCATATTATCTGAATAATATTATTAGATAACATTATTGGCAATGTCTAGAAATTTCTGTCTAAGGAGAGGTTTTGTCACCTAATTGCGCGCTAGTAAGGAGAAATTCTTATTGGAAAGCCCCCTCTTTCCTGGGAACTGCCTGGTTGTCATTATTGTAATTCTATAATATTATTTGTGAATAATTAATTATTGATTTATATGATGAGGAAAATATTCATTTTATGTGGATATAGATGGAGAAAATTTTTAAAGTGACAATTGTTGAAAATCGATATTTTATCTTTTCTGATAAAATAATATTTTATTATATTATTATAATATAATAATGGTGATATTTTTATAATGAACGTGGGATATATGAGTATATGAGGAGGAAGAGTATTTTTGTTCCAAAAGTTGTTTAAAACATGTTAAACATGATTGGTGGACCCATTTCTTGACTGAAATTTGATTATAGCACTTTGTAAAATCGTCCAGTATGTGGATTTTTGGTCAATTTACATTTGGAATTTGGAAAATCTTTCTTACGGAAAGTTGTAGAGAATTAAATTTCCTATAAAAATTGGAGATTCAATTTTTCGATAAAAGGCTATTTATTATGAATTATAGAAGTTCAAGTTCAAATAATTAATTTTTGAAAGTTTTAATTATTTTAATAACAAAACGCTTTTTTTTTTTTTTGTTATTATTTGTTGGTCAATTCGAGATCGAGAAAGTGGGTGTAAGAATTTTTGATATATATATTAATATTATATTAAATTTTACGCTTTTGGTGTTCTAAGCATTTTCCTATAAATAGGGTGCTTAGGTTAGAATTGAAAATCACACGTAAACTAAAGATTTCTCTCTCTTTCTCTCTCTATAATATCGAGCGTATTTTGTGAGTATTTTAGTACTTTGAGTATTGCTATACGATGCAAGTTCTTTCAGCACTATATCCAGTATTCCAGTCAGAAGTACTATTCTTTTTGAGGTAAGGGAGATTATTTTCTTCATAAATGATATTATTTCTTCAATATCATTATGTCGAAATATTGGTTTGAACTTTTTATCAAATTTGGAACTTTTTCATGTCGGGATTACTATTCATGAGTATTCATGAGTTACTATTCACGAGTACTATTCATGAAGCATGATGATGTTTTTTGTGAAATTTCTATCTTTTGATGTCGGAGTTACTATTCACGTATACAGCAATATTCACGTATACGGCACTATTCATGAATATGACACTATTCACAGGAAAAATTAAATTTTCTCTTCTGTGTCCAAGATTGTCTGTTATAATTCCTATCTTTGATTGGATCTATGTTTTGGTCTTCATTCTTGAATTTTACTCCACTCTGGTTATTTATGAAGTATTTTTGAACGGGAATTGTTTAAAGTACGAATCCTTAACATTTGTTCTTTTGCTTCACTGGATTCGTTTTCTTTAAAATATTTTTCATCATCCTCAGTCCTAAATGATGATATAACTGAATATCTTTGGCCTGTAGTGCAAAGATGAATGATTTCTGATGAATATCTTTGGCCCGTAGTGCAAAGATGAGCAGTGTTTAGATGAACATGACCAACCGATGAATATATTTGGCCCATGAGTGCAAAAGATGAATATTTGATTCCAGATATATATTGATTGATGTTACAGGGATAAAATGTTGACGATGGACTTTTAAATTCATATATAGAAGATAGTAGATTTTATTCTCTACTTAACTCCTCTAATGAATTATTATATCCGCTGCGAATATTGATTTAAAACTTGTTGTCTATTGTATTCTATTAGATTTTTTCCCTGTTGAGGACTAACGATAATTTGTTTTATATTATCTTAGTATTAATGTTTTTATGTTGTATTAATAAAGTTGTAGTTGTTTCTGTACCATGTATTTTGACGACTCAGAATGGGTGTTGTATACCTATTTTGGGGGCGTCACAATCCTCATGTTTATATTTTGTTGAAAGTCATCTGTGGCCTATAGTGCATAGATGGACTTGGTTTGATTATGACCAGGGATTATTCGGTGTAATCATGACCGTAATGTTACAAATGATGTGGTAAAAGTCCTCATTGGCCCGTAGTGCATTGATGGACAGTTATTGGCATGATCATGACCATTATTGAATACACAAATATTCTTAGCCCGTAGTGCATAGATAATTGTGGTCGTGATACTAAAGAATATCCTTGGACGTAGTGCAGGGGTGATTCGATGATGTGGATTATTTATTAAGCTGAGTCCTAGCGATAAAAGTGATGAAAAACCTTTTAAATCATAAAAGATAGTAGATTTTATTCTCTACTTGACTCTTTTAATGGATTGCTTGTTTCGCTGCAGTTAAACTTGATGGTTGTTATATTGTATCAGTTTAACACTGTTGAAGGCTAACGATAATATATTCTGCATTATCTTAGTCATAATATTTTCTACTGGGCTAGTTGAGCTCACCCTTTTACTTTTATTGTTCTCTTGAAAATGAGAACGAAAGCGAGGACTAGTCGGGGAGCGGGTAGCGGACGAGATGATAGCATTAGTAGTCCTCACTATTCGGTGAAAATAGTGGAAAATAAATGTAATAATATTGAATTTGAGTTTGAATATTGTCTAGGCGACAATATTTGTATTAAAACTCATGACTTATGTTTTGTCGTACTTTTACACTACGGTTGTATAATTAAGTTGTATTTGTATTTTGTACCATGTATTTGTGACTCGAGAATAGGTGATGTATATCTATTTTGGGGCGCCACAGGTTGGTATCAAAACTTAGGGATATGATCCCAGCTAAGATGTGAGACTAGAACTAGGAGGGAGAGAGGGGGAATTCCTTCGCTACTATGACCTACCTAAGTTTATTTGGTATTTAATTGGTCGGTCAGTGTAGGGATAATATGTTTCATGTCAATTAACCCTTGTTTTGTGGCGATGATTTGAAAATGGCATCCGAGAATGTTGAGAACATCAATGGAGCATGAGGAGACCGTTGAGTCTCCATGGATCAATAACCAGGACAATGTGCATCAGGAAGGTGACAATCCTTATGCAAACAACAACACTGACCAAATGATGAACAATGGAATGTTCCGAGGCTTCATGCAATTCATGCAACATCAGGCGAGAGCGGCTCCTGTCCAAAATGCAGGTGGAAACACTGGCAACTCTGGACGGTCACCGCATTAAACAGCTTTAGGAGAGCTGGGACCACCAAAGTTTATTGGAGAGCCAAAACCACTTAAGGCGGAAGCATGGATAAAGCAGATAACCAAGATATTTGATGTCTTGGGATGCTCCGAGGAACAAAAGGTTCCCTTCGCCACCTTTATGTTGCGTAAAGAGGCGACATCGGTGGGAATCAGAAAACGTAAGCGCGTACCGACTGGCCTTCTCAAGATGTCTTGGGAGAAGTTCAAGAGTCATTCAACGACAAGTACTTTTCCGAAAGTATTCGTCACATGAAAGAGGTGGAGTTTATCAAGTTGGAACAAAACAATATAACCGTGTCGCAATACGAGGCTAAATTTGTGGAGTTATCCTGGTTTGCATCCCATTTGGTTGATAATAAGGAGCGAATGACCCGAATGTTTTTAAGAGGTTTGAAACTGGAGATACGAAAAATATCTTATTTCTCATAAACTATGTTTGTATTCAGATGTTGTAAATAGGGCTCAGTTGTTGGAGCACAATAACGAGTCAACGCAACCAAGAGAAAGCAAACGTACAGAATGAAAATACCGGTGGTACTTGATCATCAAGCGGTGACAAAAAACGTGGAGGAATCAACATGCGAAATGGTAACCACTTGGTGGTAATCATAGCCAAGACAATAAAATGGACATTTCAAGAAAAGGAGATTCAACAATGATGGAAAGACGCGCAAAGACTAGCACCTGTTGTTAAGGAAGGAGAACGACCACCCATCATATGCTTCAAATGCGGAGGGGAGGGACACATCAGTCCAATTTGTGCGATGTCGTCCAAATCATGTTATAATTGTGGAAGAGAAGGTCACTTAGCCCGATTTTGTCGCTCACCAAGACAAATTCACTAGGATGGAGGCACCAAAGGTCAGTCCCGAGAAAAGTCAAAGCCAGAGTAAGGCGTTTGTTGTGACCTCCCAGAAAGCAAGGAACCCGAACGAGGTTATCACGGGTAAGCTTATCATAAACTCTAGTGAAGTCTATACCTTATTTGATACCAGTTCTACCCATTCTTTTATTTCTCCTACTTGCGCTCAACGTTTAAATTTGACTCCGGAGAAATTAGACTTTGACTTATCTGTTGAAACTCCATTAGGAGAAACCTTCATTACATCTACTGTTTATAAGTCTTGTTTGATTCAAATCGGTAACCGCACATTACCTGTCGATCTTATCTCCTTAAAAATACTTGCATTTGACGTGATTCTATGGATTGATTGGTTAACTACTCATCATGCTAAAATTGATAATTTTTGTAAGGTTGTTAGCTTTCATATTCCTAATAAACCTATTATGCAAATTCAAGTGACCAAACCATTAAAATCAATCACGGTCATCTCAAGCCATAAAGCTATTCGTTTATTGAAAAACGGATGTCAAGCTTTCTTAGCTCATGTCACGGATTTAAACAAAAATACGTCAGATTTGAAGGATATTTCTATTGTTAATAAATTTCCTGATGTATTCCATGAAGAATTTCCTGGACTACCCCCAGAGTGTAAAGTTGAATTTTGTATCGACCTTGAACCCGGTACAAAACCCATTTCAAAATCCCCATATCGAATGGCTCCTATTGAACTTCAGGAGTTAAAGACCCAATTGCAGGAATTGTTAGACATTGGTTTCATTCGTCCTAGTACGTCTCCTTGGGGTGCTCCTATTCTATTCGTGAAGAAGAAAGATGGGAGTATGCGACTTTATATTGATTATAGGAGTTAAATCATGTCACCATCAAAATAGGTACCCATTGCCACGTATTGATGACTGTTTGATCGCCATAAGGAGCACAATTTTTTCAAAGATCGATCTTCGCTCGAATATCATCATTTGAAGGTTAAAGCGAGGATATTCCAAAGATCGCCTTCGAGAACTCGATGACGGGCATTATGAATTCTTAGTCATGTCTTTTGGATTGACTAATGCTCTTCTTTGCCTTCATGGATATGATGAACCAAAGTATTCAAGGAATATTTGGATCACTTTGTGGCCGTCTTTATTGATGACATCCTTGTTTATTCCAAAAGCCGTGAAGATCATGAGCAACACTTGAGGCTGATACTCCAAAAGCTTCGTGAATATAAGCTTTATACCAAGTTAAAGAAATGCGAGTTCTGGCTTGAAGAAGTAGCATTCCTTGGGCACGTAGTATCAAATCATGGAATATCCGTTGACCCGGCAAAGATTGAAGCTGTTCAAAGTCGGGAGCAACCTAAATCGTTGGATCAAGTACGTAGCTTTCTCGGTTTAGCTGGTTATTATCGGAGATTTGTGGAAGGATTTTCTCGAATCGCTACTCCATTAACTCAGCTGACTTGGAAAGATACAAAGTTCGGTTGGAGCGAGGAATGTTAGAAGAGTTTTTGAGAACTCAAAAAGAGACTCATTTCAGCACCTGTTCTGACAATACCATCTGGTTCGTAGGGATTTGTCATCTACAGTGATGCTTCGGGAAAAGGGTTAGGATGTGTTCTCATGCAACATGGGAAAGTCATAACCTATGCCTCAAGATAACTCAAAGAATATGAGAGGAATTATCCTACTCATGATCTAGAGTTGGCAGCTGTTGTCTTCGCACTTAAAATTTGGAGTCATTACTTGTACGGAGAGAAAGTGGAGATCTTTACGGATCATAAAAGCCTCAAATATTTCTTCACTCAAAAGGAACTCAACATGCGACAACGATGTTGGCTTGAACTGTTGAAAGATTATGATCATACCATCCAATACCATCCTGGAAAAGCAAACGTGGTAGCTGACGCATTGAGTAAAAGATCATATGCGGGTACGAATGCAATATTCACAACACAAAAGCCCATTTTGTGTGACTTGCAAAGGATGGAGATATAGTTAAAGACTCCAGGGACCCATGTGATGATGGCGAATATACGAGTAGAACCGACTTTAATTGATAGAGTTAAAGTTGCTCAAGTTACAGATCCGGAGCTGATGCGTATGAGGAAGAAAGTGCAAGAAGGTGCTATGCCGAAAGCAATAATCGATAAAGAAGGAATACTTCGAGTCAACTCTAGACTTTGTGTTCCTAACGACCCTGATTTAAAGTATAAAATCATGATGGAGGCGCACAACACACCGTTTTCAATCCATCTTGGGAGTACCAAATGTATCGTGATCTTCGTCATACATTTTGGTGGAGCAATATGAAGAGAGAGATAGCGCTATTTATCTCAAGGTGTCTAATTTTTCAATGAGTTAAAGCAGAGAATCAAGTACCAAAAGGTCCATTGCAACCACTTGAAATTCCAAAATTGAAGTGGGAGCACATTACGATGGATTTTGTTACCGGTCTTCCCAAAGTTTCTCAAGGCATAAATGCGATTTGGGTCATTGTTGATAGATTGACCAAGTCTGCTCATTTCTTACCGATATGAGAAACTTATACACTTGAACGTCTTGCTCGTATGTACATAAACGAGGTTGTAAGATTGCATGGTATGCCAGTATCCATAGTTTCTGATCGAGACCCAAGATTCACTTCAAGATTTTGGGTTAGTTTGCAAAAAGATATGCGCACGGATTTACGATTTAGCTCGGCACATCATCCTCAAACGGACGGACAGTTGGAGAGGACAATTCAAACTCTTGAAGATCTATTAAGACTCTGTGTCCTTGACTTCAAGGGAAGTTGGGACAAGTTCTTACCATTGGTGGAGTTTTCCTACAACAACAGTTATCAAGCAAGTATTGGCATGGCTCCATTCAAGGCGTTGTATGGAAGAAAGTGTCGTTCTCCAGTATGCTGGGATGAGGTGGGTGAAGCAACGTTGTTGGGACCAGAGTTGGTACGTATGACTACGGAAAAGATATAAATGATCTGACAACGTATAAAAACCTCACAAGATCGACAAAAGAGTTATGTTGATCTTCATCGAAAGGACGTAGAATTCGATATTGGAGATCATGTGTTGTTACATGTTGCTCCATGGAAAGGAGTTACAAGATTTGGAAAGAGAGGAAAGCTCAATCCTCGATTCATTGGCCCATTTTTAATCCTCGATCGAGTAGGAACTGTGGCCTATAGACTTGCATTACTGCCAAGTATGTCTCGTGTTCATAACGTTTTTCACATATCCATGTTATGTAAATATGTGAAAGACCCGAACCACATTATTGAGTTAGAACCGGACGAAATAGAGGAAGATTTAACGTATGAAGAGGTTCCTGTTAAAATCTTTGATAAGAAGGAACATATTCTACGCCCAAGGTTATACCTCAAGTCAAAGTTTTGTGGAGAAACCACGATGTTGAGGAAATGACACGGAGTTAGAATCTGAAATGAAATCAAAGTATCCTCACCTCTTCGACATACCAGGTACGCACCCTAATTTCGAGGACAAAATTTCATAAGAAGGGGAGGTTGTAAGACCCCAACTTTTTGAATAAAGATTAAATTTTCTCGAAATATATTTTTGAATATTATGGTGTGGATTTGATATAATGTTATAGTTGTGGGTAATATTTACAAATTTTGCAAAGTACGCAAGTTGTTATATAATATTCGATTGGTTGGGGAATATTCGTTTTAACAGGGAATATTCGTACAACGGCACAATCATTGGTGGACCCCCACAACGGAATTATTGTCGGATTGAGAAAAATAAAAATACTTTATGAAAATAACTAGGAAGTTTTACCGTTAACTATTGAACTATCCCAGTAGTAAAATACAAAGAATGTCTGGCGTGGTTGCATAATAGTAGCATACGGTATTGATTATTGATGCTTACGTGAGAAGTCACTCGGTTATACTCAATTATTCCTACAATAATTGCTGCATCATATCTCTCATATTATTAATTCGATTATTGTCATAGTATCATCTGCATAAAATTTTATTTTATTAAATCAATAATTGAGACGAAAAAGTTATTCATATTATTAAATTGCAATATTTACAATGTCTAGAAGTTCTGTCAAGGAGAGGTTTGGTCATCTAATTGCGTGCCAATAGGGAGAAATCCTTATTGGAAAGCCCCCTCTTTCTTGGGAACGACCTGGTTGATAAATATTATGAGTTATAATATTAATGATGAATGTTATTAAAATTGATGTTGTGTTCGGAGTTGAATTTGGAGACGCGGACGTGATATTTGAGTCCGGGACGATGAAATTAGTAAAAATAGTCTATAAACACAAAATTTTCCGGAATTCACTATTTGGTCAAAAGTCAATGATTTGACTTTTTTGGAAAAGTCAAACTTCGAAATTTCAAAATTTATATTTTTGATAAAAATGGTTTCATTGTGTTGGAATTATTTGTGTTAGTGAAAATCGACAATTATTTCGATAATAATTGATGTCTGAAGGTTATATTGACCAATCGGTTATTTAACCGGATAAATGAGCAATTGATTGCTATTATTTTACATGATTATAACTATTTGTTCACATCTGGTATACTATTGTTTCACATTCTTGTTACTATTAGGGAGTTGGTGCAAGATTGATAATACTTGCATGACTAAGTTAAAAATGGAGGTATAGATGGATGTACTATACTGTAATTCGTATTTTCACATGTCTAGAACTATTGATTCACATAATTTACTATTGAATCATAATATTTACTATTAGGGGAGGTAGTGCAAGTTTGATAATACTTCCATGACTAAATTAAAAATAAAGAAAAAGTTGGAGGTATTGTACGGAAATTTTTCGAGCCCCAAAACGTGCAATTAACGAAACTAAATAAAAGCTCATTCTTCCTTCATTTCTCACCAATTCACAAAAGCTTTAAAGAGATTATTATAGAGAGAAATTATAGAAAGAAGAAGAGAAGTCTACTACCTCACTATTCCAGTATCCAATTTTTCTAAAGGTAGGGAGTATTATTTCTTTCTTATCTATGAAGAGAACTTCTGTTATTCCATTCTTTATTATTCTGTTGGAATAACCTGTATACGCGGGCTACCCTATACTTGGTGAAATTCTTCTGTTGTTCCATTCTTTATCATTCATTGGAACATCCACGTCATGCGTTCTACGCCGGACCGGTTAAAATCTTTATTATTACATTGGAATATCATGTCTGCTCGCTTTTCTGTGGGACTGATTCCATCTTTATTATTCTGTTGGAATATCCACATGCAGGCGTTTCTACGCCGGACTGATTAAAATCTTTATTATTACGTTGGAATATCATGTCTGCATGCGTTTTATGCCGGACTGATTCCATCTTTATTATTACATTGGAATATCCTCGCTGCATGCGTTCTACGTCGGACTGATTCCGCCTTCTTTATTATTACATTTGGAATATCATATGCATGCATTTTATGTTGGGACTCGATTCCGTTATTTATTATTATGTTGGAATAAACGCTTTGCAATGCCTATCGCATCGCCCTGGTGATTTCTTTTGTTATTCCATTCCTTATTATACTCGGTTGGTTAAAGTTTTAACTTCTATACTCCATGAAATTAGTGGAATATCCTTGATATTTTGCGCTTCATCCAAAGATCTTTTCATTGAAATATTCTTCCGAGCATTCTTGAATTTTACTCTACAAAGCAGTATCATGTTGACAATTTGGACGTTATTAGTTCCTGGATAAAATAATTCTTGAACTTGTTTTATTGAATTCTTATATCATTGTCATCATCAGCATGTTTATATTTTTGTTGAAAGTCATCTGTGGCCTATAGTGCATAGATGGACTTAGTATAATTATGACAAGGGATTATTCGGTGTAATCATGACCGTAATGTTATAAATGATGTGGTAAAAGTCCTCATTGGCCCGTAGTGCATTGATGGACAGTTGTTGGCATGATCATGACCATTATTGAATACACAAATATTCTTAGCCTGTAGTGCATGGATAATTGTGGTCGTGATACTAAAGAATATCCTCGTCAGTAAAGGTGGGTGATTCGATGATGTGGATTATTTATTGTTGAGTCTCCATGATAAAAGTGATGAAAAACCTTTTAAATCATAAAAGATAGTAGATTTTATTCTCTACTTGACTCTTTTAATGGATTGTTTGTTCCGCTGCAGTTAAACTTGATGGTTGTTATATTGTATAAGTTTAATACTGTTGAAGGCTAACGATAATATATTCTGCATTATCTTAGTCATAATATTTCCTACTAGGCTAGTTGAGCTCACCCTTTTACTTTTATTGTTCTCTTCAGGAAATGAGAACATAGCAGGGACTAGTCGGGGAACGGAGTGACGGACCAAATGATAGCATTAGTGGTCCTCACTATTCAGTGAAATAGTGGAAAATAAATGTAATAATATTGAATTTGAGTTTGAATATTGTCTAGACGACAATATTTGTATTAAAACTCACAGCTTATGTTTTGTCGTACTTTACACTACAGTTGTATAATTAAGTTGTATTTGTATTCTGTACCATGTATTTGACGACTCAGAATAGGTGATGTAAATCTATATTGGGGGCGTCATAGAATATCTTTGATATTTGCACTTCATCCAGTTTCTTTTCATGGAAATATTCTTCTGAGCATTCTTGAATTTTACTCTACAAAGCAGTATCATGTTGACAATTTGGACGTTATCAGTTCCTAGATAAATTAATTCTTGAACTTGTTTTATTGAATTCTTATATCATTGTAATCATCCTCATGTTTATATTTTGTTGAAAGTCATCTGTGGCCTGTAATGCATAGATGGACTTGGTATGATTATGACTAGGGATTATTCGGTGTAATCATGACCGTAATGTTACAAATGATGTGATAAAAGTCCTCATTGGCCCGTAATGTATTGATGGACAGTTGTTGGCATGATCATGACCATTAATGAATACACAAATATTCTTGGCCCGTAGTGCATGGATAATTGTGGTCGTGATACTAAAGAATATCCTTGGTCAGTAGTGCGAGGGGTGATTCGATGATGTGGATTATTTATTGTCGAGTCCCAATGATAAAAGTGATGAAAAACCTTTTAAATCATAAAAGATAGTAGATTTCATTCTCTACTTGACTCTTTTAATGGATTGCTTGTTCACCGCAGCTTAAACTTGATATTTATTATATTTTATCGGTTTAACATTGTTGAAGCTTCAACGATAAATTATTCTCGCATTATCTTAGTCATAATATTTCTTCTTTGGGCTAGTTGAGCTCACCCTTTCTTTCACCGTTCTCTTGAGGAAAATGAGAACGTATCACGGGACTAGTCGGGAACAAGAGTGATGGTCCTAGATGGTGCATTAGTAGTCCTCACTATTACGTGAAATAGTGTGATAATAATTGTAATGAGGACTCCTTTTGAGTTTATATAATCTCTAGTAGACAATATTTGTATTCAAACTCACGATTTATGTTTTGTCGTATTGTATACGACGGTTGTATTATTAAGTTGTATTTGAATTACGTACCATGTATCCAAGCGACTCAAGATGGGTGATGTATACCTAATTTTGGGGCTTCACGGTGGTATCAAAGCTTAGGATATGATCCTCGCTAAGATGTGAGAATAGAACTAGGAGGGGAGAGACGGCGAATTCCTTCGCTAGTATGACCTACCTAAGTTTTTTGTATTTAATTGGCTCACGTAATATAGGGATAATATGTGACATGTTAATTAACCTTTTATTTTGTGGCGAAGATTCGAAAATGACATCCGAGAATGTTGAGAATAAGAATGGAGCACAAAGCACCGTTGATTCACCACATATCAATAATCAGGATAATGTGCATCAGGAAGGTGACAATCCTCACGCAAACAACAACACTAACCAAATGATGAATGATCAAATGTTCAGAGGCTTTATGCAATTCATGCAACAGCAGACGAGAGCGGCTCCTGTCCAAAATATAGGTGGAAACACTGAAAACTCTCGGACAGTCACCGCTAAACAATTCAAGGAGCTGGGACCACCGGAGTTTATTGGAGAGCCAAAACCACTTAAGGCGGAAGCATGGATAAAGCAGATCACCAAGATATTTGATGTCTTAGGATGCTCCGAGGAGCAAAAGGTTCCTTTTACCGCATTTATGTTGCGAGTAGAGGCATATTACTGGTGGGAATCGGTAAAGCGTACTCAACCTGCCGCACTGAAGATGTCTTGGGAAAAGTTCCAAGAACTATTCAATGACAAGTACTTTCCCGAAAGTATTCGTCATATAAAAGAGGTAGAATTCATCAAGTTGGAGCAAAATAATATGACCGTGTCGCAGTATGAAGCCAAGTTTTTCGAGTTGTCCCGGTTTGCGTCCCACTTGGTGGATAATGAAGAGAGAATGACACGGATGTTTTTAAGAGGTTTGAAGCCGGAGATACGTCAACATCTTATTTCTCATAAACTGTGTTTGTATTCAGATGTTGTAAATAGGGCTCAGTTAGTGGAGCGCGATAACGAGTCAACGCAACGAAACGAGAGCAGCCGGTAAAATGATAATACCAGTGAGAGCAGTCATCGAAGCGGTGACAACAAGCGTGGAGGGAATCAACAGGCCAGAAATGGTAACCACTTCGGTGATAATCATGGCCAAAATAATAAGAATGTACATTTCAAGAAGAGGAGATTCAACAATGATGGAAGGACTTCAGCACCAGCACCCGTTGTTAAGGAAGGAGAACGACCACCTATCATAAGCTTCAAATGCGGAGGGGGGGGGGACACATTAGTCGAAACTGCGCGATGTCGTCCAAAGCATGTTATAATTATGGAAGAGAAGGTCACTTAGCTCGATTTTTTTGTCGTTCACCGAAGACAAGTTCAGCTAGGATGGAGGCACCAAAGGCCGTCCCAGAAAAGTTAAAGTCGGTAGTGCAAGGAAGAGCGTTTGTTGTGACCTCCCAGAAAGCAAGGAACCCGAATGAGGTCATCACGGGTAAGCTTATCATAAACTCTAGCGAAGTCTATAATTTATTTGATACTGGTTCTACCCATTCTTTTATTTCTCCTACTTGTGCTCAACGATTAAATTTGACTCCAGAGAAATTAGACTTTGACTTATCTGTGGAAACTCCGTTGGGAGAAACCTTCATTACATCCACTAGTTATAAGTTTTGTTTGGTTCAAATCGGTAACCGCACATTACCTGTCGATCTTATTTCTTTAAAAATACTTGCGTTTGACGTAATTCTAGGGATTGATTGGTTAACTACTCATCATGCAAAAATTGATTATTTTCGTAAGGTTGTTAGTTTTCATATTCCTAATCAACCTATTATGCGAATTCAAGCGACCAAACCATTAAAATCAATCACGGTCATTTCAAGCCATAAAGCTATTTCCAAAGCCCCATATCGAATGGCTCCTATTGAACTTCAGGAGTTAAAGACCCAACTGCAAGAATTGTTAGACATTGGCTTTATTCGGCCTAGTACCTCTCCTTAGGGTGCCGATCAAAAATAGGTACCCATTGCCACGTATTGATGACCTATTTGACCAGTTGCAAGGAGCCAAATTCTTTTCAAAGATTGATCTTCATTCCGGATATCACCAATTGAAGATTAGAACCGATGACATTCCAAAGAGGGCTTTTAGAACTCAGTACGGGCATTATGAATTCCTAGTCATATCCTTTGGATTAACTAATGCTCCTGCTTCCTTCATGGATATGATGAACCGAGTATTCAAGGAATATTTGGATCACTTTGTGGTCGTCCTTATTGATGACATCCTTATTTATTCCAAAAGTCGTGAAGATCATGAGCAACACTTGAGGCTGACACTCCAAAAGCTTCGTGAATACAAGCTTTATGCCAAGTTGAAGAAATGCGAGTTCTGGCTTGAAGAAGTAGCATTCCTTCGGCACGTAGTATCAAGTCATGGAATATCTATTGACCCGGCAAAGATTGAAGCTATTCAAAGCTGGGAGCAACCTAAATCGATGGATCAAAGCACGTAGCTTTCTCGGTATAGTTGGTTATTATCGGAGATTCGTGGAAGGATTTTCTTGAATCGCTACTCCATTAACTCAGCTGACTCAGAAAGATACAAAGTTCGGTTGGAGCAAAGAATGTGAGAAGAGTTTTCAAGAACTCAAGAGGAGACTCATTTCAGCACCTGTTCTGACAATACCATCTGGCTCGGAGGGATTTGTCATCTACAGTGACGCTTCGGGCAAAGGGTTGGGATGTGTTCTCATGCAACATGGGAAAGTCATAGCCTATGCCTCAAGACAACTCAAAGAAAATGAGAGGAATTATCCTACTCATGATCTAGAGTTAGCAGTTGTTGTCTTCTCACTTAAAATTTGGAGGCATTACTTGTATGGGGAGAAAGTGGAAATCTTTACGGATCATAAAAGCCTCAAATATTTCTTCACTCAAAAGGAACTCAACATGCGACAACGATGTTGGCTTGAACTGTTGAAAGATTATGATCATACCATCCAATACCATCCTGGAAAAGCAAACATGGTAGCTGACGCATTGAGTAGAAGATCATATGCAAGTACGAGTACGATATTGTCAACGCAAAGGCCCATTTTGTGTGACTTGCAAAGGATGGAGATAGAGTTAAAAACTCCAGGGACCCATGTGATGATGGCGAATATACTGAGTAGAACCGAGCTTTAATTGATAAAGTTAAAATTCGCTTTCAAGCTCTGGTAATCTTGAGCTAATGCATATGAGGAAGAAAGTGCAAGAAGGTGTTATGCCGAAAGCAAGAATCGATGAAGAAGGAATACTTCGAGTTAACTCCAGACTTTGTGTTCCTAATGACCCTGATTTAAAGTATAAAATCATGATGGAGACACACAACACACCGTTTGCAATCCATCCTGGGAGTACCAAAATGTATCATGATATTCGACATACATTTTGGTGGAGCAATATGAAGAGAGAGATAGCGGAGTTTATCTCAAGGTGTTTAACTTGTCAACGAGTCAAGGCAAAGCATCAAGTACCAAAAGGTCCATTGTAACCACTTGAAATTCCAGAATGGAAGTGGGAGCACATTACCATGGATTTCGTTACTGGTCTTCCTAAGGTTTCTCAAGGCATAGATACGATTTGGGTCATTGTTGATAGATTGACCAAGTCTGCTCATTTTTTACCGATACGAGAAACTTACACACTTGAACATCTTGCTCGTATGTATATAAACGAGATTGTAAGACTGCATGGTATGCCGGTATCCATAGTTTCTGATCGAGACCCAAGATTCACTTCACGATTTTGGGTTAGTTTACAAAAAGTTATGGGCACAGACTTACGATTTAGCTCGGCATATCATCCTCAGACGGATGGACAGTCGGAGAGGACTATTCAAACTCTTGAAGATCGATTAATCTGTGTCCTTGACTGCAAGGGAAGTTGGGACAAATTCTTACCATTAGTGGAGTTTTCCTACAACAACAGTTATCAAGAAAGTATTGGCATGGCTCCATTTGAGGTGTTGTATGGAAGAAAGTGTCGTTCTCCAGTATGTTGGGATGAGGTGGGTGAAGCAACGTTGTTGGGACCGGAGTTGGTACGTATGACTATAGAAAAGATTCAAACGATCCGACAACGTATAAAAACTTCACAAGATCGACAAAAGAGTTATGCTGATCTTTATCGAAAGGACGTAGAATTCGATGTTGGAGATCATGTGTTGTTACGTGTTGCTCCATGGAAAGGAGTTACGAGATTTGGAAAGAGAGGAAAGCTCAATCCTCGGTTCATTGGCCCATTTTTAATTCTTGAGCGAGTGGGAACTGTGGCCTATAGACTCGCCTTACCGCGAAGTATATCTCGTGTTCATAACGTTTTTCACAAATCCATGTTACGTAAATATATAAAAGACCCGAACCACATTATTGAGTTAGAACCAGATGAGATAGAGGAAGATTTAACGTATGATGAGTTACCTGTTAAAATCTTGGATAAGAAGGATTATGTTCTACGCTCCAAGGTTATACCTCAAGTCAAAGTTTTATGGAGAAACCACGATATGGAGGAAATGACTTGGGAGTTAGAATCTGAGATGAAGTTAACGTATCCTCATCTCTTCGACATACCAGGTATACCCTAATTTCGAGGATGAAATTTCATAAGAAGGGGAGGTTGTAAGACCCCAACTTTTATGAATAAAGAATAATTTTCTCGAATTATATTTTTGAATATTATGGTATTGATTTGATATAATGTTATAGTTGTGGGTAATATTTATAAATTTTTTAAAGTACGCAAGTTGTTATATAATATTCGATTGGTCGGAGAATATTCATTTTAACAGGAATATTCAGATAACAAGACAATCATTGGTGGACCCCACAATGGAATTATTGTTGGATTGAGAAAACGACAAAAATACTTTATGAAAAATAACGATTGGAGGTGTTCCGTTAGTTAAAAGCTGTTGAACTACCCTAGTAGTAAAAGTACGATGAATGGCGTGAAGTTACACAAAGAGCACACATTATTGATTATTGATGCTTACGTGAGAAGTCACTCGGTTATACTCAATCATCAACTACAAAGAATTGTTGCATCATATCTCTTATATTATTGATTCAATTATTGTTACAAAGATCATCTCGCATTATATAATATATTATTAAATCAATAATTGAGATTCAAGAATGTTATTCATATTATTATTTGCAATATTGACAATGTCTAGAAGTTACATCGAGGAGAGGTTTGGTCACCTAATTGCGGCGCTAATAAGGAGAAATCCTTATCTGAAAGCCCCTCTTTCTTGGGAACGACCGGTTGTTAAATATTGTGAATTATAATATTAATGATGAATAAGTTCGTGTTGATTAAAGATGAATTTATAGTTCCATTGTGTTGGACTTATTTGTGTTAGTATAATTGATGTCTGGAGGATATATTATTCAATTGGGTATTCGGGACACTTTTCGTGTCGGAGTACTATTCATGAGTTACTATTTACGAGTTACTATTCACGAGTTACTATTCATGAGTTACTATTCACAAGTTACTATTCATGAGTTACTATTCACGAGTTACTATTCACCCGATTACTATTCACTCTAGTATTGTGCATTCGGGTATTTGGGTACAATATTATTCCATGAAGAGATGTGCTAATTTTTCGCATAGTTGGTTGAAGATATAATAAGTAAGTCAATATGGACCATTTGGTGGAGTTATAATAGTAAATCAATATGGATCGCTGGTTTAAAGTTTTAATAGTAAATCAGTATGGACCGTTGTTTTAAGTTTTAATAGTAAACCAATATGGACCGTCCGTTTAATAGTAAATCAATCTGGACCGTTCATGAATTAGTTACTATTCATTCCATTTTCCTATAAATAGAAGCTCATTCCTTCATTATTTCTTACGAATTCACTGAAACTCTAGAGAGAGAATTACAAGAGAACCTATAGAAAAGTATTCTGCTACTTCCCTACTCTTATATTCAGTTTCTTTTACGGTAAGGGATGTTATTTGTTGTACTCATGAAGAGAACTTCTGTTATTCCATTATTTATTATTATGTTGGAATAACTTGTATACGCGAGCTACCATATACATGGTGACATTCTTCTAATATTCCGTTCTTTATTATTCTGTCGGAATATCATGTCCAAGCGTTTACGTAGGACCGGTTCCATTATTTAATATTACGTCGAATATCCCGTCATGCATCTTGTAGGACTGGTTTCATTATTTATTATTCGCCGGAATATCACATGTAAGGCGCGTTCTGGCGGACTGGGTTCCATTATTTATTATTCTCGTGCAATATCCACATCGTATGCGTTTTATGGGACTGGTTCCATCCTTTATTATTCATTGGAATAACTCGCTGTCATGATCGATCGCATGCATGGTGATTTCTTTTGTTATTCCATTTTTTTATTATACTCAGTTGGTTAAAACTTTGACTTCTATACCCATGAAATTAGTGGAATATCTTTGATATTTACGCTTCATCCAGTTTCTTTTCATGGAAATATTCTTACGAGCATTCTTGAATTTTACTCTACAAAGCAAAGATCATGTTAACAATTTGGACGTTATCGGTTCCTAGATAAATTAATTCTTGAACTTGTTTTATTGAATTCTTATATCATTGTCATCATCCTCATGTTTATATATTTTTGTTGAAAGTCATACGTGGTCTGTAGTGCATAGATGGACTTGGTATGATTATGACCGGGGATTATCCGATGTGTAATCATGGACCGTAATGTTACAAATGATGTGATAAAAGTCCTCATTGGCCCGTAATGTATTGATGGACAGGTTGTTGGCATGATCATGACCATTAATGAAAACAAATATTCTTGGCCCGTAGTGCATGGATAATTGTGGTCGTGATACTAAAGAATATCCTTGGCCATAGTGCGGGGGTGATTCGATGATGTGGATTATTTATTGTCGAAGTTCCAATGATAAAAGTGATGAAAACAATCATAAAAGATAGTAGATTTCATTCTCCACTTGACTCTTTTAATGGATTGCTTGTTCCATTGCTAGATTAAACTTGATATTTATTATATTTTATCAATTTAACATTGTTGAAGCCTAACGATAAATTATTCTCGCATTATCTTAGTCATAATATTTCTTCTTCGGGCTAGTTGAGCTCACCCTTTCTTTCATCGTTCTCTTCGTGAAATGAGAACGAATCGGGACTAGTGAAGAACAAGAGTGATGGTCCTAGATGGTGCATTAGTAGTCCTCACTATTACGTGAAATAGTGTGATAATAATTGTAATGAGGACTCCTTTTGAGATTGTATAATCTCTAGTAGACAATATTTGTATTCAAACTCAGTTTATGTTTTATCGTATTGTATACCTATGATTTGTATTATTAAGTTGTATTTGAATTACGTACCATGTATCTGGCGACTCAAGATGGGTGATGTATACCTAATTTTGGGGGCGTCACAGTTTTGATATGTTTCCCACCCTTTGGCATCTATCACATGTTTTCACAAATTGGTGGGCGTCTTTGAACAATGTAGGCCAATAAAACCCGGATTGATGCACTTTTGCCGCGGTGCGCTCACTCCCATAATGTCCACCATATGCCGATGAGTGGCATTCTTGCAGTATGTTGTGGACTTCACTGTAGGGGATACATCATCGAATCATCTTATCGGCGCACTGCTTGAATAGATACGGCTCATCCCACATGTACCACTTGACGTCATGAAGAAACTTCTTTTTCTGTTGTCGTGTAAGATCCGGGGGGGCATTTTGCTTACCACATAATTCGCGAAGTCTGCATACCACGAAAATTCTGCATTCAACCCAAATAGTTGTTCATCCAGGAATGACTCGTTGATCGCGCATCTATCTTCATCCTTTTTCTCTGAATTTTCCAACCTTGATAAATGGTCGGCAACTTGATTCTCTGTCCCCTTTCTATCTTTAATTTCTAAATCAAACTCTTGAAGTAGGAGAATCCATCGGATAAGGCGTGGCTTAGCATCTTTTTTCGCTATTAAGTACCGAATCGCCGAATGGTCCGTGTAGACTATTACCTTAGTCCCGATCAAGTATGCCGAGAATTTGTCGAACGCGTACACCACTGCAAGCAATTCCTTTTCCGTAGTAGTGTAGTTCATTTGAGTCTCTATGAGTGTTTTGCTTGCATAATATATGGCGTGAAACACCTTGTCTCGTCTTTGGCCCAAAACAAAATTTCGTAATCAAGATAGTCGTCAGACGCATATAAGTTCGAATGGCATTTTCAAATCCGGTCGACTATCACGGGCAATGAGTTAGTTTTCTTCTTGATAGGTCAAACGCGACTTACATTCCATGATAGAAGTGAAAATGGCATCCTTCTCTAAAAGACTGCATAGAGGTTTTGCAATCTTAGAGAAGTCTTTTATGAACCTCCTGTAGAACCCAACATGCCCTAGAAAACTTCGAATACCCTTAACTGAGCTCGGTGGAGGTAGTTTCTCGATCATATCCAACTTTGCTTTGTCCACCTCCAATCCTTGAGCCGACACCTTATGGCCCAAAATTATGCCCTCTTCAACCATGAAGTGACATTTTTCCCAATTTAGTATGAGGTTTGTGTCCTTACATCGCTGCAATACCATGACCAGATTCTCTAGGCAAGTGTCAAAATTGTCTCCATAGACCAAGAAATCGTCCATGAAGACTTCAACATTCTTCTCCACCATATCTGAAAAAATAGCCAACATACACCGTTGGAAAGTTGCGGGTGCATTGCATAGCCCGAATGACATCCTTCGAAACGCAAATGTGCCATAAGGGCATGTAAAGGTTGTCTTCTCTTGATCCTCAGGAGTGATGGCGATCTGATTATATCCCGAGTATCCATCCAATAAACAGTAAAACTCATGTCCCGCTAACCTGTCTAACATTTGATCAATAAAAGGTAGCGGGAAATGATCCTTTCGGGTTGCCTTATTCAATCTCCTATAATCGATGCACACCCTCCACCCTGTTACTATCCTTATTGGAATTAACTCGTTGTCCTCATTCTGTATCATCGTCATTCCCCCTTTTTTAGGCACCCAATGAATCGGACTTACCCATTTACTGTTCGAAATTGGATATATGGCACCGGCATCCAATAATTTTAGAATTTCCTTCTTGACCACTTCCTTCATGATTGGGTTAAGTCGACGTTGATACCCCACCGATGGACTTGCATCATCCTCCATCAGAATCTTGTGCATGAAAAATGATGGGCTAATACCTTTTATATCCGCAATCGTCCATCCAATTCTTTGATTTATGATCCCTAAGCACCCTCAACAACTTTTCTTCCCGCAATTCATTAGTGCGTAGAAATAATTACTGAGTAAAGAATTTGAATTGCCTAAATATGCATACCGAGATGTTTAGGGAGTGGCTTAAGTTCCAATATTGGTGGCTCCTCAATGATGGTTTCAATTTTTTATAGAATCGTCCCCTCGAAGCGGAGAGGTTCAACCGGCAGCTCAGAAGCCGGCTTAACTTCGTGGCAACGAGTCTAGCATCCGTAATAAATCCACAAATTCTGGGTCGTCTTTTTCTTCATCCCCCAATAAAGTTGTTTCTAACGGATCATTGATCAAACTCTTACTCATATCTTCGCTAGTAATTTGTTCAATTAAATCCATTCAAAAACACTCTTCCTCGTCCGTAGGATATTTCATGGCCTTGAACACATTGAATTTTATTTCTTGGTCTTGGACTCTCATAGTAAGTTCTCCTTTTTTCACGTCAATGAGTGTCCTTCTCGTAGCCAAGAAAGGTCTCCCTAGGATGATCGGGATGTTCTTATCTTCATCGAAATCTAGTATGATAAAGTCCGCAGGGAATATAAACTTATCCACTTTTACCAGAATGTCCTCTATAATTCCTCTCGGATATATGACTGACCTATCCGCCAACTGCAATGAAATATTCAGAGGCTTTTGGTGGAGCAAACCCAATTTCGAGTACAATCGACAATGGCATCAGGTTTATACTCGCCCCCAAATCACACAAGCATTTGTTAAACGACATCTTCCCGATCGTGCACGGGATAGTAAAGCTCCCCGAGTCTTTGAGTTTTGGTGGTAGCTTCTTCTGTAACACTGCACTACACTCCTCTGTTAGTGCCACTGTTTCGAATTCTTCCCATTTCTTCTTCCTCGACAGAATTCCCTTCATAAACTTCGTATAACTTGGCATTTGCTCTAGGGCCTCTGCGAATGGGATGTTAATCTGGAGTTTCTTGAACACGTCTAAAAACTTTGCGAATCGCTTATCGATTTACATTTTTGGACCTCTCTTTGAAAGCAAGCGGTGGAGGATAAACAATCGGCTCACTGTTTAACTTTATTTCCTCGGTTTTGTTACCCTCCATTGCGTTACTGTCATCAACCTTTTCCTCCGATGTTGCTGAATTTTTTGCACTATTCCCACCAAGATGTTTTCCACTTCTCAACGTAACTGCTTGACATTGCTCCTGATTAACCTTAGGATTTCTCTCGGTGTCGCTAGGTAATGTTCCTTGTGGTCTATTATTCAATGCCAACGCAATTTAACCTATCTGATTCTCTATATTTTTGATAGCAATAACTTGATTCTTCATAGCCAAATCTTTGCTAGTCATGTACCTTGCCCATATTTCCTCCCCATCGTATTTCATGTCCTGCTGTTGAACCTGTTGTGGATGACTATGAAAACCAGGGGGATATGATGGTCGTGGAGCTTGAGTTTGCTGATTATTGCTCCATGAAAGGTTTAGGTGGTTCCTATTCCCCTGGTTGTAGGTGTTTTGGTAAGTATGTTGTGGAATTCTATTGTAGTTTTTTATAAACCGAAACGGATTTCGGATTTATACTGCACATCGATCCGTCGGATGATCACCCGCACACAATTCACATACTACCATAACCTGCTGAACTTGTTGAACTTGAGCCCCTATCATCGTATTTACCCTCTCATTCATCGTATCAAACTTCATGGATAGTGCAGAAAGTTGTGCTTGTATAGTTGTTACTCCATCTAATTCCAAGATCCCAATTTGCCTGTGTCATTCTTCATTGTGGGCCACCGTAGTTATTTGCCGCCATTGTTTCTATCAAATGTGTATGCGTCCTCGTAACTCTTAGCCATGAATGCACTTGCCCGATGCCGCATCAATGCTGGTTCTGACATTTCCATGTAGCCCGTTATAGAAGGTGTTCATTTGTAACCACTTGGGCAATCCATGATGTGGGCACTTTCTGAGTAATTCCTTGTATCTCTCCCATGCCTCATATAGTGACTCCCCATTCTGCTGCTCAAACATTGTGATGTCATTCCTCATTTTCGCGAGTCTTCACGGTGGGAAAAATTTGGCAAGAAATTTTAAGCCAAATCCTCCCACGTGTAGTGATCGAACCCCAAAGAAGAAGAATGTAACCAACTCTTCGCCTTTGTCCCGTAAAGTGAATGGGAACAAGCGAAGTCTTACTGCCTCATCCGACACCCCATTGTACTTGAACGTGTCGCACATTTCCAGAAAGCTGATTAAATGCTCATTCGGATCATCATTTGCCATTCCCCCAAACTGACATGAGTTCTGCATCATCTGAATGGTCCCAGGCTTTATTTCAAAAGTGTTTACAGCTATTGCAGGCCTAGTAATGCTCGACTGCAGATCAGTCACCCTAGGTGTGGCAAAATCCCTCAACGCTTTCAGGTCTTCGGCAGCCATCGTTCCTTCCTTATCAGAATTTTCGAATTCGTTCCTCGTTTCCTCAATCCACTTACTCAACTTTTGGAATCGTCTATCAATGTCGTCCTCAAAAGGAAGCAAGTCTGGATGTTTAGATCGTGTTTGCATAAACCAATGTCGAAAACCTGAAATAGAGAAAATAAAATAAAAATGTTTAAGTAAAACTGGACTAATTAAACTGATATCGTAAAAATTATTAAAATCTCGGCTAAATTATCCCCGACAACGGCGCCAAAAACTTGTTGGGTAAAATCAATACGCTTAAAAAAATACGCAAGTGTACGTGGTCAACAAGTAATATAATAGTGAATAAAGTATCGTTCCCACGAGGACAAAATATCAAGAGTTTTAACTTCACAATTATCAATTTTGTATTAACCCTAATTTTATTAAACTAATCAATTCAATGGTTTTAAATTATATAAAAAAAAACTAAATTAATAAGGAAATAAACTATCACAAAACAGTCACCAATGACGAAATCCAGAATTTCAAACAATTAATGGAGAATTAGACTTATGATTTCACCCTAAGCTTCACTCTGATTTTCAAACCTTTATTCCAACTCAATTTAATATCCCAGTTTATTAATCAAGAACACGAACGTAGTAAGAGCCACCTCTCGATGCACTAATACCATATTAACATCAATCCACAATTAAGATAGAAATTCGTTAAACACCTAACTTAACCAACTCACTATATCTCTATGTGAACTGCAATTAAAGAAGGTTTAAGTTTAAGCTCTCTATACGATTACATGTGATGTCAAGCGTATCTCTACCTTAACAATAATCACAAATCTGCTATCGACAAAATTCATGACACATGCTATATTAACTAGGTCTAGATTCGAATCTCCTCTCTCGATTCCTTTCAAATCCACAAGAACTGTTGATCAGGCAATTCATAAATTCACACTCAAATTAACATAGATAAACTGAAAATATCTTATTGAATTGGAAATCAAAGTTATAGAATCATCGTTTCGCCCAAAGATCCATCACAAGTCTAATAAGTAAATTAGTTTATAACAAATGAATTAAAAACTGAATAATTTGTTGAAAACATCCTTCCAGTTATAAATAAGACTAAAGAGAAGAAGAATAAATAAAACCCCTTCACGTAGCCTTGATTCGCAACCGTTGCGACAATCTTTGAAAATTACTCCTCCAACGTTTGATCTTGAATCCCTAGAAAATCCCCTTGAATTATGCTTCGTGTTGTATGATATATCTCTCTCGATTCTCCAAACTCAGCATAAAAAGATATCAAATCAACTCCACACTTCTCCTAATCCAACTCTAACTCCCCAAGTAAGAACCCAAATGGAGACATGAAACCTTTTCAAAATCAACCACACATTGATCAAAGACTCCCACACATACACTCCTACTACTATCACATTACATAAAAAATTATTAATTCCCAGCATAGCCCAACTTCTAGCTAAGCAACAAAGAAAGTTCTACCAAAGAATCCGACAAGAATTGCACGCTTACGCTACTACGCAGCACAGTTAGCGTGGCAGCGCGCTCGACCCGAAGAATTTCCTCGCTCCAGTAAGACTCGCTATATGATTCCATGCAAAAGACAAATAGGCCTCGCTATGTAGTCAGAAACATTCAAATTCTTTGAAATCTTCCTCCAATTACCACATTTTGATTAAGCCCATGCATTATCCTGTAACAAGCAAACAACCTATCAAAAGTAACATGAAATTACCAAAGACTAACAATATATAAGCTAAACGAACATAAATCGTAGGTTAAAAACCTACTCATCAATACTCGATCTTATCTCCTATACCTTTTGCTGTCTGGGGGGTGGATATACTGGGTCCATTGCCGAAAGCTAAAGGTTAGGTCAGTTTTGTCATAGTTGCAATCGATTACATGACCAAATGGGTAGAAGCAAAGCCACTTAGGTTCATAACGGAACAAGAGTGTTTAAAGTTTATGAAGGAGTTAGTAGTGTTTCATTTTGGAATTCCTAAGGTGGTGATATCAGATAACGGACGCCAGTTTGTGGGATCGAAGTTTGAAGCATTTTTGAAAGAGTTGGGAATTCAGCATAGGAGGACTTCGGTAGCTCATCCACAGTCTAACGGGCAGGTGGAGGTAACCAACAGAACACTTCTGAATGGGATCAAGCGTAGACTGGATGAGGCTAAAGGAAGATGGCCAGAAGAGCTGTTCAGCGTGTTATGGGCTTATCGGACTACACCGAGGACTACAACGGGAGATTCACCTTTTAGGCTGGCCTATGGTACTGATGCCTTAGTCCCAGTTGAGATTGGATCTACAAGTCTTCGGGTCAGTCAGTTTAAGGAGATATACAATGAAAAAGGGATGAAGGTCAATTTAGATTTTCTTGAAGAAGTCAGAGAAATGGCTTTGATAAGATTGGCAGCCTATCAGCGAAGAGTGGCTAGGTATTACAATAAGGGGGTAAAGCTTCGAAGGTTTGAAATAGGAGATTTCGTCCTTAGGGAAGTTGAAGCATCTACGCCTCAGAATTTGGGAAAGTTGATGCCGAACTGGGAAGGACCTTATGAAGTTGTTGAAGTACCAAAGCCAGGGACTTATCGGTTGAGGGCATTGGATGGATCAGAAATAAAGAATACTTGGCATGCTGGCAGGCTTCGGAAGTATTTTCAGTAGAGAAGTGTCAGTATACCAGAAATCTGTAAATATTTGAATCGTCATCAATAAAGATCCTTTTTTTTCCAATTCATCTTCTGTTCATTGCTGTTAAACTTCATTGGTGTAAGGAGGTTCAGGTGGACTCGTTGACCATTCGATGGTAGCCTTATCGGCAGGTGTGTCCTTATGAATTTGTTAGGCCCTGCGTGGTAAACAAACTTCATTGGTGTAAGGAGGTTCGGGTGGACTCGTTGACCATTCAATGGTAGCCTTATCGACAGGTGTGTCCTTATGAATTTGTTAGGCCTTGCGTGGTAAACAAACTTCATTGGTGTAAGGAGGTTCGGGTGGACTTGCTGACCATTCGATGGTAGCCTATTTGGTAGGTGGATCTTATGAATTTGTTAGGCCCTGCGTGGTAAACAAACTTCATCTGTGTAAGGAGATTCGGGTGGACTCGCTGACCATTCGATGGTAGCCTATCTGGTCGGTGGAATCCTGTGAATTTGTTAAGCCCTTTGTGGTAAACAAATTCCCTATTATGCAGATCTACACTTCGGTAACGAATAAGTATTGCATTACTTTATTACCTAATTTTGTTTTAAGTGTTGAGTTCAGGTTGCATTATTACTTAATTTTATTTGTTATATGACTTGCTTAATTGTTCACTAACAGTTTAAGTTAAGTGTAAGAAAGATCTTGTATATTTTTCAAGTTGATTGATGATGAATTATTGACAAGAAATAATTGCAAAGGAGTAATAAGGAAAGAAGCTGATATTTCATTAAGATAATATTATATACATAAAAGGATAAATATTTTTTACAAAAATCCTAAGGATAAAGACAGGAGTGTCATCGTCAGGCATCGTCTTCCCCTTCGGAGGACTCAAGGATTGTTGGGTCTAGCTTAGCTGCGACAAGTTTTTCCTTGCCTTTGCTTCGACATAACTCGTAACCTTCAGAGTACATCTTGACAATTTCCTCATTCAGCTCAGCTGATCTTTGGTAATCGTCTTTTATCTGTTGACGCAACTCTTTGGTTAGAGGTGGACCTAACTCCTCCAGGGCTTGCAGCTTGCTCTGAAGCTTACGAAGTCTGACTAGGTGCCTTTCCTTATCGACTCGAGCCTTAAACTGGACTTTATCAATTTATTTTGCTAAGATCGAATTAGCGGTGGCCAGATCTTCGTTCTTATTCTTCAGAACTTCATTCTTCTGAACCAGATCAACGTTCATATTGGTTGTGGCTCGTTGACTAGCCTTAGTCATTTCCAGTTCTTCTTTGATTCGAGCCAAGTCCTTCCGAAGACCCTCATTGGTTAGGAGGATATCTCCGTGTTGTCCTCTTTCTCAGGCCAAGGCCGAGTTTAGGATGGCGTTCTCTCTCCGGGCAGCGTCCTCTTCAGCTTCAATTTCTTTATATCTGGGATGGAGGTGCCCGAAGACAGCGTTTGCCTGTACATATTCAATATTAATCAAAAGTTCTACAGTATAAAGCAAAGGCATAAACGACTAAATTATTGATAAGTTTACCTTGGCCTAGTACTTCATTCCTTCATCGATCAGATCCGTGATAGAACTGTTGCAGAACCGATGGTCATCGGTATCACGAACAAAAGAATCGTACAGCTGGAAAGAAAAAGGTTCGTTGATATCAGGCCATAGAGTGGGAGACTGTGATGCCCCCAAAACAGGTATACATCACCCATCTTGAGTCGCCAAATACATGGTACATAAATCAAATACTAACTTCTTTTATACAATACGACAATAGCGTACTTTAGAGTTTTTACACGAATATTGTCTCATAGACAGTATTCAAACTCAAATGAAGTCCTCATTACATTTATTATTACACTATTTCATAAAATAGTGAGGACTATTATAGCCATTATCTCGGGCCATCACTCTGTTCCCCGACTAGTCCCAGCTACGTTCTCATTTCCTGAAGAGTAAAAGAAAGCAAAAGGGTGAGCTCAACTAGCCCAGTAAGAAATATTATGACTAAGATAATGCAGAATAAACAACTGATAGAATACAATAGACAACAAGTTTTAGATCAACAACTGCAGCGGAATAAGCAATCCATTAGAAGAGTTAAGTAGAACATAATGTCTACTATCTCCTCTAGAATAAAAGTCCATTGTTAATATTTCATTCATGTAATACTCATCAACAGTTCTTTGTTATACCCAAGACAAAAAGAATTCTTATCACCTGTCTTCACCTGAACCACTAACAATTATAGTTAAATCCACAATTCATATTTATAATCATGTAAATCAACAGTTTCTCTTTGCCACAAAGGCTTAATAGAACGTTTACTCAATATCCTTACCCCAAAGGCTAAAGATATTCAAATGTAATAACAATGATCATACCAATCAGTTGTCTATCTTTGCACTACGGCCAAAGACATTCAACTGTTAACTAATGGTCATGATCCTGCCAATCACATCATCAAATTATCCGTGCACTACGGCCAAGGATATTCGTTAGTATCACCAGTGGTCATGATCATGTCATACACATGTTTATCTTTGCACTACAGGCCAAAGCTATCAATCAACAGTTCATCTTTGTACTACGACCAAAGATATCAATCAACTGTTCTTCTTTGCACTACGGGCCAAAGACATACAACTGTAAAACCAATAACCAACAGTTCGTCTATGCACGTAAACCAAACATGACTTTCATCACAATATAAGCATAAGGATGATGACAATGATATAAGCATTAATCAAAACAAATCAAGGATAAATATTAAAGACTTTAAATTTATCCAGAGTTTAAAAATATCCAAATTATCAACATGATACTGCTTTGTGGAGTAAAATTCAAGAATAATATTCACGTACCAAAAATAATTTGGACAGAAAAGAAATATATTTTCTGGGTAAATAGTACCCCGTGAATAGTACCATGTGAATAGTACTTCGGGAATAGTACCTCGTGAATAGTACCCCGGCATGAAAAGTACCCCAAATACCCGAGTGAATAATATTCGGGTGAATAGTAATTGGGTGAATAGTAACTCGTGAATAGTACTCCGACACGAAAAATATCCTGAATACTCGAGTGAATAATACTAGAGTGAATAGTAAGCGGGTTAATAGTAACTCTAAAGTGAATAGTAACTTCAGAAAAGAAAAATACCAAAGAAAATGATATTCCATGGCGAGTACAAAAGAAATGAGATCTCATACAGTATAATAGAATATTCAAATCGCAAATGGATTTTCAATCGCCATGCAGTAATCCACGTGAAACGGATCATTTCCACAATTTAATAAAGAATGAATACGAAGGATCATTCACCATGCATGCAGTAATCCACATAGATAAAAGTTATTCCAATGTAATAATAAAGAATGGAATAATGTAAGAATTCACCAAAGCGTGCGTAAATCCGCATATGCATGTGCTATTCCAAATGTAATAATAAAGAATGGAACCAGTCATCCGTAATAACCCGCATGGGCATGATATTCCAATGTAATAATAAAGAATGGAACTGTGTCATGCGTAATCCGCATGCAGTGATATTCCAATGTAATAATAAAGAATGGAATAATGAAGAATTTCACCATGTATGTAGATTTCAGATATACAAAGTTATTCCAACATAATAATAAAGAATAGAATAACAATTCTTACGAGTATTGAAAGAAAATAACTCTCTTCATGAATACGAAAGAATAATACCCCTTACTATAATAATAATATCCCTTACCTTAGAAGAAAACTGGAATAGTGAGGTAGCAGACTTCTCTTCTCCTTTCTCTCTATAATTTCTCTCTATAATAATTGCTCTATAGCTTTAGTGAATTGGTGAAAAATAATGAAGGAATGAGCTTCTATTTATAGAAAAATATAGTTTCAATAATTGTACGTTTTGGGGCTCGAAATATTACAGTATAATACCTTTCTCTTTTCCTTTATTTTTAATTTAGTACTGCAAATATTATCAAACTTGCACCACCTCCCCTAATAGTAAATCATGTGAATCAATAGTAAATCATGTGACTCAATAGTTCTAATCATGTGAAAAAAATAATTACAGTATAGTACCTTCATCTATACCTCCATTTTTAATTTAGTCATGCAAGTATTATCAATCTTGCACCAACTCCCCTAATAGTAAATTATGTGAATCAATAGTACACACATGTGAGCACATAGTTATAAGCATGTGAATTAATAGCAATTAATTGCTCATTTATCCGGTGAATTTCTCGATTGGTCAATATAACCTCCAGACATCAATTATTATCAAAATAAATGTCGATTTCCACTAATACTAATAATTCACACAATGGAACTATCAATTTCATCTTTAATCAACACGAACTTATTCATCATTAATATTATAACTCAAAATATTTAACAACCAGGTCGTTCCCAGGAAAGAGGGGGCTTTCCGATAAAGATTTCTCCTTATTGGCGCTCAATTAGGTGACCAAATCTCTCCTTGACAGAACTTCTAGACATTGTCAATATTGCAAATAATAATATGAATAAATTTGTTGTCTCAATTATTGATTTAATAATATATATTATGCAGATGATAATGTGACAATAATTGAATCAATAGTATGAGAGATATGATGCAGCAATTACTGTAGCAATAATTGAGTATAACTGAGTGACTTCTTACGTAAGCATCAATAATCAATACCGTGTGCTACTATTCAACCACGCGTATTACTGTACTTTTACTACCGAGTATTTTATGACAACTTTCTTACTTTGAAAAATTTTCACACATCACCCTTAACTTTAACCTTTTATCAATTTAACAATTTACTAAATAGAATAATTATAAGAAAATTGAATACTTTCATTTCATAAAATTTAGGGTCTCACAGAGACCCCATCACTGTAGGTCTGGCCTCGGGTGAAGAAGGTCGAGATGGGGGAGATTTGGGTTGTTCAGGAGGAGGTGGAGGTTGAGTAGGAGGTGGTCCGGTAGGTGGTGGGGGCTGGTCATTGGAAGGTTGTTTCCTCTTCCGGGAAAGGAGAGTGATTGTTTCATCTTGCTCCTCAACTTCGATTTCTGACTCGTTGATCTCAATCAGAATCACTTGGGGATGAGGGGCTTTCGGGAGGAGGTGCCCGAAGCTCTTCAGCGGTTAGCGGCATTATGGTAGTTCACCTCTTCTTAATGCGAATGACTCGCGTCCTTTCGTCCAAAGGAAGGTCGAGGAGACCTGCATTGAAGGTTGGTGGGGGACCTGAGCCGAAAACTGGAGGAGGGACTGTTCTGAGTTTTCGGGAGGCCCTTTTCTTCAGTCGAGGTTGGTTGGATTCCTCAATGTTGGTAAATTCTGTTGTTTGAGCTTCGGCCTCCTGAGGTTCAGAAGTAGAAGGCTCTTCAGTTGGTGCTTCAATGGTGGTCGGCGAAGATGTACCCGAAAGGAATCTGTCCAGATCCGTTCGGTCAATCGACGTTGGTTTGATCAGAGATACTGGAAAAAAGAAAGACCTTCATTCAGAACAATTTGTCAAAAAAAATTTAGCAAGTTATGTAATTAATATGAGTTCAGAACTTACGTTTATGGTCGTATAACCATGCTTGTTTGGTGAGAAGACCGTGGCTCCATTCCTTCTTCGGGAAGTTGTCCAAAAGCTCGATCATCTCCTTGACACACTCTTCAACGATATCCCCAAAGTCCACAGAGACTTTGTCTAATGTGGTCCAATCTGGTAGAGAAGCAATTTTGGGCCCCTTTACAAAAAGTCACTCCTTGTGCCATCCTTTGTTGCTGGAAGGGGTGCTGATCAGGGAACGCCTCTCACAGTTCTCTCCGGTCTTCGAGGCTATTTTTCTCAAAGCTTTGAATCCCTTCTCTCGGGATTTGGTGATGGTATAGATGGAGAAGAAGAAGTCGAGGGTAGGGGCAATGCCTACCTCATGACAGAAGGTGATGAACGCCAAGATGTGGGTGTAGGAGTTCGAGGCGAGTTGGGCGAATCCGACACCCACAAATCCAAGCAGTGTTACCAGAAACACGTGCAAGGGGAATCGAACCTCTTTTTCCAAGAGGGTGAGGGGCATGGCGGTCCAACCCTCTGGACACTGGTACATCCTCTCGGTGGCGGATGGTCGTCGGAGATGATGGGTTTCCGGTATTTGGTACCGTTCTCGGGCATTTCGGATGTCCTTCTCAGATAGAGTCGATGGAGTGTTGGCATGAGGAAATTGTTCTTCACTTTGAAAGAACACAGAAGGGTTTGGAAGCGGCATTGTCGGCGTGTTCTTGCTTGGAGTTGCAATGGGGTTGGGGTTTGACCCCGAAGCCATTTTGGTGGGGCTTTGGGAAGGAGGAACAGTAGAAATTGGAATTGCAGGTATCGAAATGGTGTTATCGGAACTTTGGGAGGCCATGGATGGAAGTTTGCAGGTAGAAAGAGAAATCGAGAGGAGAAGAGAGCAAAAGGCGTCTGAAATTTGAAATGGCAAGTAAAATCGGCGAAATTGGGGGAAGAGAGCTTTTATACTAGCGGTCTTTTCAACTTTTCACGAAAAACGAAGGCGGCTCATTAAATGAAGGTAATGATGAGGGTGAATTTGAAGAGGTAGCGTCCGGATATGGTCTTAAGATACTAATCAGATTGGGCTTCTCGAATGGGCTTATGGTTTTATTTAAATTGTTTGTTGATGTTTATCATTTGGGCTTCGGTGAGCTTCATTTTGGACCTCTTTTAATTCTGTTATAATTCCTTTCATCATGGGCATGTGATATATATACTCTTTCATTAAACATCTTGTTTAATAAAAGACTGGGGGACAATGTTGGGCCATGATACTTTATGTACTGGACCGGACCGAATGGGCACATCCCTTGGGTTATATTTATTGTGTCTTGAATGTGTTGGGCCGGATCGTTGGATTGACCCATCAGGCAAATAATATCTAAACTTGCCTTTGAACGGTAATGATGAAAAAAGGTAACAGTTGACTGTTATTTCTGTCATCTCCTGCATGACATTAATGAGGATGTGACTGTATTAGCCGGCGGTGGACAAAGATGATGGGAAAAGCAGGTGAGCTATCGGTAGTGGGTGATGTCAGGGGATTCGGTGGCACGGGAAATCGGATTTTGAGTATATGAGGCAAAGATCACACAGAGAACTAAGGTAACTGATCATTTTCTCTCTCAATACACTAGAAATTTTATTCCTCCATTGTTAACCTTGTGATCGTCTGTACAGACTCTTACGCCGGAGCTATCCTCTGACGGTCCAAGCCGTCAAGTTTCTGGTATTGATTTGTTAAACTGTGCAGGATAAAATGCGTGTTACGTGATTGAGGCGCGTGGAAAGATCATGACGTTAACAGAAAAAATTTCAAAAAAATTAAGTTTCAAAACAGACTTTTCAACAACAAAAGTAAAATGATTGACTTAATATTACTAATCAGCTTTGATACTCTAATATACTCCAATAGAGGTCTTAAATTTTATAGAAAATAACAAAAAAAAAAAAAAACGAGGTTCAAACTCAATAAAACATAAACTTTTGAGTAGACAGTCGGTTTGCACATGCTGAACTAAATCAGTAATAAGTACTTGTAAAAATTAGAAATTAAGGAACCGTTTATTTTTGTTGAAAAGTAGATTTTCATATCTTTCCAACCATATATTTTGTAAATCAGTAATAAGTACTTGTAAAAGGATTTGCGGTGATGGTGTCTCCTTCGTTCAAGTTTGATGCCTTTATGCAATTATTATTGGCTATAATTAAGGATGTAAATGAACGGAGTCAAGTCGGGTATTGAATTATTCAGACTTGTTTCACAAAATATATCAAGTACAAAATAAAGTTTAATTGAAGCTCATTTAGCTACCAAGTCGAGCACGATCCCGAATCGAGCCCGAACAATTTGAACTTTTCGAACGAATATGATCCGAATATCAATAGGAAATTGCAATTTGAAAAGGTTCGAGTAATTTATCGAACTTTAAAATTTGCTCATATTTGACTCATTTATATTTCGAGTCGAACTCAAATCAAATTTTTAGTCGAGCGAGTACGAATCGAGCCAAAACTATTTGCTCATTTTATATTCTTAATTATAATGTACTCCCAAGTTTGATGCCTTTATGCAATTATCAGTGACTATATTTTGTGCTCCAATATTATTCTGAAAGCTAGATGTTTCTTACTGTATATTGATATTTATAATGCATAATAGTGTGAGAGCAATAAATATTGTTTTAAAGTATTAAGAAGGGTGTATTTAATAAAGACTTTTAAATATATTTTTTAAGTTATAGATTTTTGTAGTTTGTGAATTTTTAATAATTTTTAAAGACTTTTAAAATTACTTTTAAAGACTCCATGAAATAAGTGACCGATTTTTATAGACTTTTTATCAAGAGTTTGATAGATTTTTGTATACTTCTAATATTTCTTGCACCTTATATTAATTGTTAAAAAGTTAATAAAGATCTTATATTTTAGATGAAATGAGTGAGATATTAAATAATATTAAAATATTTTTACCATGTCACAACCTAATTTGAAATAAAAGGCATTGTTGAATTTGAATTATTTGATCTCTATTACAAGAAAATGTCATATTTCATAATTTTTATGTTTCATAAAAAAAGTAATTTTCTACTAACAATAATATAAAATAACAATTTCGATTTTAAAATTATTCATTGTCGTTTTCCTATCACGCCATTATTACTAAACTAACAATTTGTAATTTTCAACAAATAACAAATTTATTACTTTTAAAAATAAACATAAAACAAAATATCTTCTTAATACTTACAAATATAATAAATGAGATTTTTTTTATGGAAGAGAAGAAATATAAAATGATATTAAAATATTTGTTATCTCCATTTATACCATTGGTTCTATTTAAAACCCTTAATTTTTCTCTCTCCTCACCTGGTATATATAATAACTCTTTCCTTTTTGGGTTTTTATTTTGAGAGGACTGAGGTAGAGAGAGAAAGTGAGAAATATATATATATATATATATATATATATATATATATATATATAGTTTTCTTCTATTGTCTTTGTTTGATCTCCTCTATCTCTATCTATCTCTTTCTCTTTCTTCTTTGTTCATCTTCTCCCTTTTTCAAATATTTGAAAGTCTTTAAAGATGAGGTCAGACTTTGAATATGAGTATCTCTTCTTCTAAAGTATGTCAAACTCTTGATAGAAATCTGAAAAATATATGACTTTTTGAATACTAAAGTACTTTTATAGACTTTGTAAAAGTCTCAATTCAATACCACTTAACATTTAAAGACATTATAAAAATTGTAATTGAATACCAGTAAACTTTTATAAACTCTTTAAATATCTTGATTGAATACAACTAAACTTTTAATGTCTTTAAAAATCTTAAAAATCTTAATTGAATACACCCTCCTAAATGTTATTAAAATAAGTGCAAAAGTATTGTTAAATATATATATATATATATATATATATATATATATATATATATATATATATATATATTACGTTTTTTCAATTACAAGATCTGTATTAATTTCTTTAAAGTCTATTACAGACATTTTAAAATTAAAATTTGACATGAATTTATTTAGTTTATATCAATAAAATTATAAATATCACACATAACTGAAAAAATATTACTAATTATAATATTTATTATTTTCAAAATTTAAATAAATCATATTAAATTTAAATTTGAAAATGTATATCGTGTCAATTACAGACATTTTCCACCATATTCGTTGGCACTTTAAAAACAATAACATCATTAATAATTATGACTAGGAACTTGTATGCACTGTCCTCAGCAATATGAATTTTACGAATCTTTAGCAAAAATACATGTACATGTGCGCCACAACCATCAACAACAATTCTACAGGAAATAAATACTTAAAATAAAAGGCACCCTTTTTCTTGCCCTAACACCAAACTGATTTTATTATAATCTTCAACACAACATAATATTCTTCAACATCATAAACTTATCCAGGCACAGTATCACTTTATTAAATCCTCACCCTAATGCTCTATCATGATTGACCTGAAATTGAGAAAGATTTCTTTTAATGTCAACATTGTTTAACAAATTTAAAATCTAGTTCTCCGGCATGGAGTTAAAATCTATTTTTACGGCACTGTCCCTTCCGCAGTTGACGAAAATCTGCATGCATTTAAATATTTCATATGGTATCTTAACCAAGTTCAATCTGACTTTGTCCGAAACAGATGGCATCTGGATCTTTAATCAAAGACCCTGATGCTCAAAAACCTTGTGATCCTCCATGTAAGCTGGATATCTATTATGAGCAGCTTCTGTTTTGAAGTTATGACTTTGCTTTAAGGAGAATAGAAGAATATGGAGCTACATTGTAAGAATCTCCAATTCCAGGTACACCATCGTGTATGAAATCATTAGGTGACTCGAGATTAGTGTCTACCTGAAATTCAAAACATTGACAGTCACAGATCTCAAAGAAGAACAAAACATATACCAGGACAGACTTTTCATAGCAATTGTTCAATGGCGAGGAATAAGGCTGTCCACCTTATCTACTAGTCAAAGTGAAGTTTGCACCAAGGAAAATAGAGCTGTAAACAAACTAATACCCCCCACCCGGTTAAACAAAAATAGTCCCATTTGACAAAAAAAAAAAATTGTTCCGCCGACACTTTTTAGTGATAGTAGTATAAAATGACACAATGCCCTCAAGTTTGCCATCATAATTTCATTACTATACCACAATACTAAAATAACAACTTATTATGTTAGGGGTATACGTAAAATAAAGCTTGCACTAAGGGTCAATTGATGAGTCGAATTTGAACATGATCTGAAGTTGAAGCAGACGTCCTGGTGTCTTCGTTGATGAAATTCATTCATCCCTTTTTTAAAGTATCAAAATTCTTTATTTATTTCAGGAATTGATTTCAGATATAACAGAATTGATAACACTGAGAAACTCCTTTTTATTGCTTGTGTGCGTTCTTCTAACTCCTTTTGTATACAAAGGAAAACTGCTTTATCCACCATCCAACTTCAACCTACAGCCCGGCTCCAGCCAGACCCTTTATTCAACCTATATAAGGGCTTTTCACCTCCGTTTGGGCGTGCTGCATTTGATGTATCATGCACTCGTCCGATGCAGCAGGATGTAAAGTACAAGGCCCCTATTCTCTCCATTAATATCCTTCATGAATTTTGAGTAGGGAACAGAGTAACAGAGTGGTGGCTTATTTGGCGATATATTGCAATTCATTCATTCTTGTGCATTTGCTGTTCACGAAACGTGGGACATCAGTTGGCAGTGGGAGTCTTACATCCGAGCAAGAGATTTGACCAATTCAACAATAGTTTCAACTCAATTATATTCGACAAATGAGCTAAAGGGATCAACCTCCAACAAGCTCTAATGAGCTAAAGTCAAATCCGAGTACGCTTCGACTCAAAAAGAACATTAAATGAGTCTAGTTCAAATATAAGGCCGCAAACGAACCGAACTGTTCACAAACATGGTTCAATAAGGTTCGGTTCGACCTAATTGTCGAGTTTGCACAAGGTTTCGAGTTCGATTGATCGATCAAACATATTCACGAACAACCTCACAAAGTTCACAAACAGTTCGAGATTCAGTTTGAATGGTTCACGAACTGTTCGAGTTTGATCGATTTTTTTACATGTTTATTTATTTAAAACCTCTCCATGTTGGTTAAATGAGTTAGGTATTACATATTTGGTTTCAAAATTTTACTATCAATCCTTGTTAAATTTGTAATAACTTTTATTTTTCACTTTTTAAATATCATTTGTTTAATTACAAGTGATTATGATAAATATATTAATAAATAATAATGTACATTTCTCCACCCCCAATTATTTATTATGAAAATAATTTATTATTTTGAGCTCAAGAGCAAAACGTTTAAATTTATAACTTCAAATTGTATTGTAACTATAAAAAGTAATAGTGTTGAACAATTACATAATAATTTAATAGTATGATAATATAATCATTTTCTGTCTTATATAAAATTATAATAGTAATTGTTATTAAGATATGTACAATCATAATATCATATTAAATCAAGTATACAATAATTTACCTGAGTTGCTGAAATCTTCAAATCTAGATAGAGATTACCAGATTAGAAATATTAAAAGACTGATACTTTCAGTCCAAACTTACACAGCCTTCCAAGGTGTGTTTCAGTTGTGAAAAAGACGGTCACATAGCTCGATTTTGTCCTGTAGCGAAGTCAAGTCCAGCTGGGACGGTGACACCAAAGGCGGCTACGGACAAAACAAAGTCGATGGTTCAAGGAAGAGTGTTTGTCGTGACTTCTCAAAAAGCAAGGAACCTGAACGAAGTTATCACGGGTAAGCTAATCATAAACTCTTGCGAAGTCTATACCTTATTAGATACCGGTTCTACTCATTCTTTTATTTCACCTACTTGTGCTCAACGTTTGAACTTGACTCCTGAAAATTAGACTTTGACTTATCTGTTGAAACTCCATTAGGAGAAACCTTCATTACATCCACTGTTTATAAATCTTGCTTGATTCAAATTGACACCATCACATTACATGTTGATCTCATCTCTTCGAAAATATTTGCATTTGATATGATTTTAGGGATTGATTGGTTAACTACTCATCATGCTAAAATTGATTGTTTTCGTAAGTTTGTTAGTTTTCATATTCCTAACCAACCTGTTATGCGAATTCAAGCAACCAAACCACTAAAATCAATTACTGTAATATCAAGCCAAAAAAGACATTCGTTTATTGAAAAACGGATGTCAATCTTTCTTAGCCCATGTCATGGATTTAAACAAAAATACGTCAGATTTGAATGATATTTATGTTGTTAATGAATTTCTTGACGTATTTCCTGAAAAACTTCCTGGCCTACCCACAGAACGTGAAATCGAATTTTGTATTGACCTTGAACCCGATACAAAACCCATTTCTAAAACCCCATATCGAATGACTCCTATTGAACTTTAGAAGTTAAAAACCCAACTACAGGAACTGTTAGACATGGAATATCAGTTGACCCGACAAATATTGAAGCAATACAAAGTTGGGAGCAACCTAAGTCAGTAACCGAAGTACGTAGCTTTCTGCGCTTAGCTGATTATTATCGGAGATTCGTTGAAGGAATTTCTCGAATCGCTACTCCATTAATTCAGTTGACTCGAAAAGATACAAAGTTCAGATGAAGCGAGGAATGTGAGAAGAGTTTCCAAGAACTCAAGAGGAGACTCATTTCAGCACTTGTTCTGACAATACCATCAGGTTCTGAGGGATTTGTCATCTACAGTGATGCTTCAAGCAGAGGTTTAGGATGTGTTCTCATGCAACATGAAAAAGTCATAGCCTATGCCTTACGACAACTCAAAAAATATGAGAGGAATTATCTTACTCATGATCTAGAGTTGGCAGCAGTCGTTTTCGCGCTAAAGATCTGGAGACACTACCTGTATGGGGAGAAAGTGGAGATCTATACAGATCATAAAAGCCTAAAATATTTCTTCACCCAAAAGGAACTCAACATGCGGCAACGACGTTGGCTCGAGCTGTTGAAAGATTACGACCATACCATTCAATACCATCCTGAAAAAGCGAACGTGGTAGCTGACGCGTTGAGTAGAAGATCTTATGCGGGTACGAGTGCGATGTTGTTAACACAAAAACCCATTTTGTATGACTTACAAAAGATGAAGATAGAGTTAAAGACTCCAAGTACCCACGTGATGATGTCAAATATACGAGTAGAACAGACTTTAATCGATAAAGTTAAAGTTGCTCAAGCCACGAATCCGAATGCGGCGCGTATGAAGAAGAAAGTACTGAAGGTTTATTCCAGAAGCAAGAATCGACGAAGAAGGAATACTCCGAGACAACTCCAGACTTTGTGTTCCTAACGACTCTGAATTGAAGTATAAAATCATGATGGAGGCACACAACACATCGTTTGCAATCCATCCTAGAAGTACTGAAATGTATCGTGATCTTCGGCATACATTTTGGTGGAGCAAATGAAAGAGAGATCACGCGAGTTTATTTCAAGGTGTTTAACTTGTCAACGTGTCGGTGAGCATCAAGTACCAAAAGGTCCATTCAGAACCACTTGAAATTCCGAATAGAAGTGGGAACACATCAACATGGATTTCATTCATCGGTCTTCCCAAGGTTTCTCAAAGCATAAATCTGATTTGGGTCATTGTTGATAGATTAATTCAAGTCCGCTCATTTTCTTTTATACGAGAAACTTATTCACTTGAACGTCTTGCTCGTATGTACATAAATGAGATTGTGAGGTTGCATGGTATGCCAGTATCTATTGTTTCTGATCGAAACCCAAGATTCACTTCACGATTTTAGGTCAGCTTGCAGAAAGCTATGGGCACTGATCTACTATTCAGTTCTGCATATCATCCTCAAATGGACGGGCAATCAAAAAGGACTATTCAAACTCTTGAAGATCTATTGAGACTCTGCGTTCTAGACTTCAAAGGAAGTTGGGACAAATATTTACAATTGCTGAAATTCTCCTACAACAACAGTTATCAAGCAAGTCTAGGCATGGCTCCATTCGAGGCGTTGTATAGACGAAAGTGTCGTTCTCCAGTATGCTGAGACGAGGTGGGTGAAGCAACGTTGCTGAGACCAGAAATGATACGCATGACTACGGAAAATATTCAAATGATCCGACAACGTATACAAAACTCACAAGATCAACAAAAGAGTTATGCTGATCTTTATCGAAGGAACGTGGAATTCAATGTTGGAATATTGTTATGTGTTGCTCCATGGAAAGGAGTTACGAGAATCGGAAAGAGAGGAAAACTCAACCCTCGATTCATTGGTCCATTTGAAATCCTCGACCGAGTAGGAACTGTGGCCTATAGACTCGCCTTACCACCAAGTATGTCTCGTGTTCATAACGTTTTTCACATATCCATGCTATGTAAATATATGGAAGACCCGAACCACATTATTGAATTAGAACCAGACGATATAGCAGAAAATTTAACGTATGAAGAGGTACCTGTTAAAATCTTGGATAAGAAGGAACATATTTTACGCTCAGGTTATACCTCAATTCAAAATTTTATGGAGAAACCACGATATTGAGGAAATGACCTGGGAGCTAGAATCTGAAATGAAAACAAGACATCCTCACCTCTTCGACATACCACGTACGTACATCAATTTCGAGGACGAAATTTCATAAGGAAGGGAGGTTGTAAGACCCCAACTTTTTATGAATAAAAATTTAAATTCTCTAATTATTATTTTGAATAAAAAGGTGTTGATTTGATTTAATGTTTTAATTATGGGTGATATGTGCAAATTTTGCAAAGTAAGCAAGTGGTCATATAATATTCATTTGGTCGGGAAATATTCTTTTTGTCGGGGAATATCCGTACGACGGCGGAATCATTGGTGGCTCACATATAATGAATAATAAGCTTGACATATAAAAGCGTAAATAACCTTTTTATAAAAATAACAACAAAACTTTTACCGTTAACTGCCCGGTGATAAAAGTACAGTAATACACGTGGTTGCACAGTAGCACACGGTATTGCACATTATTTCTGATTATTGATTCTTACGTAAGAAGTCAATTAGTTTCTTTCAATAATTACCACAGTAATTGTTGCATAGTATCTCACTTGATTGAATTTTTATATCATTGTCATCATTCTCGTGTTTATATTGTGTGAAAGTCATCTTTGGCCCGTAGTGCAAAGATGGACTGTTGATTGGTATGATTATGACTAGGAATTGTGTATTGGTATAATCATAACTTTTAATGTTACAGATAAGGTTTGTGCTGAAAGTCCTCTTTGACCCGTAGTGCATAGATGTACAGGTGTTTGGCATGATCAGAACCACTGGTGATACAAACGATTATCTTTGGCTGGTAGTGCATAGATAATTCGTTGGTTGAAAATATTTATTGATTGGTGTTACAGAGATAAAATATTGATGTTGGACTTTTAAATCATAAAAGATAGTAGATATCATGCTCTACTCGACTCTTCTAATGGATTGTTTTTTCCGCTGGAGTTGTTGATCTAAAACTTGTTGTCTATTGTATTCTATCAGATTTTTTCCTGTTGAGGACCAAGGATAATTTGTTCAACATTATCTTAGTCATAATATTCTTTACTAGGCTAGTTGAGCTCACCCTTTTCCTTTTGGTTCCATTGTTCTTCTCAGGAGGCGAGAATGTAGCTGGGACTAGTCGGGGAGTGGAGTAATGGTCCAAGATGGTTATTTTAGTAATCCTCACTATTTTGTAAAATAGTGTGACAATAATTGTAATGAGAATTTTATTTGAGTTTGGATAGTCTACAAGACTATTTATATTAAAACTCACAGCGTATATTTTGTCGTATTTTACACGACAATTAATAGTTGTATAAATGAAGTTGTATTTGAAATCTGTACCATGTATTTGGTGATTCAGAATGGGTTGTGTGGACCTATTTTGGGGGCGTCAATAGCCAGACGACTTGTGGCTCTAGTAGTATTTAGTTAAATAAAGACTAAAAGACAATTTACACCCCAAACTTTACACCGTTGTTGACTTTTGCACCCCAAACCGAAAAAAGTGTCTAAGTACACCCCAAACTTCATTATACGTAACAAAACGCACACTTTCTTCACTTAACCGGTCAAAAGTGACCGGCTAAGGCTGTAACACAAGTTTGGGGTGCAAATTGTCTTTTAGTCTTAAAAATTAGCAAAAATAATTAATTTTAAATAAAATAAAATAATTTTAAAATAGTTAATTTTAAATAAAATAATTAATTTTAAAAATAAAAATAAAATAATTAATTTTAGGGTTAAGTTCAGATGACCACCTAGGGTTTGAGCGGTTTTCCACTTAACCACCTATAGTCAGTAAAGCTACATTTAAACACCCGACCTTTTGAGTTAAAGTGAAAACGTCACATTTTCCATCCAACTTAACTGTGTGTGTATGTCACGCCAAAAGCGCGTGAAAAGGGCTGTAACAGTAAACAAAAAGGTAGTAAATGTCTAAAATACCCTCTTCTTCCTCATTCTCTTCCTCATTCGGTACGAGAGAGAGAGAGAGAGACGAACAGAGTATTTGATCTGATTTTATTGGTAGAAATGAAGTACTCCCCAAACATCCAAAAAAATGATTGTTGTCACGCCGAGCTTAGGATGAGGCCCGGAGCAATCGGCGCCGACTCGGTGATTTTCTCCGGAAATTTCATCATGCCTTTTGGAGCTCCATCTAGAAGAGGGCTACTTGTTTGTCCCGAAATTGGTAGGAGATTTTGGTTAATAAAGGGATTCGAATATGCTTCTTCACGAGGATGAGGTGCGAGTGTTGAGTTAATTTGTTTTGTGGATTGATTTTTGTGAGTGTGGGGCTTAGGGTTATTAAGTGGGTTTGTCTGGTTTTTGTAATTTGGTTTTATGAATTCAATGGTTTAAATGAAAATGGGTATTGGAATGTTAGGATTTATGTTAGTTGTTGGATGTTTTGTTGCACTAAATTTCATACTAATAATGTGCTCTTTTTGGTTTGTGATGTTTGATATCTTTGTGAAATGTAGGAAATGATGGTGGATATTAGGGATTTTAATTGGTTATCTGCTATTTGTAATGGGTGGTATGAATATTAGGATTTTTCTTTGTTGTTGAATTTGTTTGTTGCACTAAATTCATATGAGATGTGATCGTTGGTTAATCACTCATCTCAACCAAAAACACACAACCCTATTGAAGATATCTAACCTTCCTTCCTTATGGAGTGTTTCCCCTTTTTTAGCTTTGCATAAACTCCTGCTTGAGCTAGCTCGGCTAACTCTGGTTTTGTTAGTACAAAGACAAGATCAGAAGTCCTTGTTTGATGATAGCATCTAGAAGTTTGTGGTTTTATAGCTGCAATTAAATCTATTAGAAAACTTTTTCATCTGTGGCATTTTGGACTTTGCCAAAATAAATGACTCAATTGTTTTCTTGAGATGTAGGAAATCAGATTACTGTGTTATATCATTTTTGGCTTCTCAATTCATAGGTTGAAGCAAAAGAAAGTCGTTTCAAGAGATGATCATCACATCATGAATAGAAACTCCAATAGTATTCAATGATTTTATAATGTATACATTGATGATGTTAAGGGGGTGATTTTGATATCCTCATTTGCCTTTTGGGAATTTATATGAGCTCTTATTTTTTGTTTGTTAGAAAAACAGAGAGAGAGAGGATGAACAAAAAAAGCTCTTTGCAGTGTACCACATTTTGTTGAGTCCTTTGATTTATAAATGAATGTTAAATTTTAGCACCAGATTTTTTTCAGGATTATGAATGATGGACCGAATATTACTCAAGATTAGCTTAAGTTTTTTCTTCATAAGAGGGGGAGGGGGATTCAAGCAGTTCTGTATTCTTCTGTCTTCTGTCCTTTATATATAAGGAGGGTAATTAAGTCTTTATACAATTTAACTAACAGAGTTATGACAGAAAGCACTTTTTCACTTTAACTCAAAAGGTCGGGTGTTTAAATGTAGCTTTACTGACTATAGGTGGTTAAGTGGAAAACCGCTCAAACCCCAGGTAGTCATCTGAACTTAACCCTTAATTTTAAAATAAAATAATTTAAAAAATAAAACAGATTTTTTTTTGTAAAAAATTTTGTTGTCACAAAAAAAAATCTTTTTTGACAAAAAAAAATTAAATTTTTTTTTGTTTTTACAAAAATTGTAAAATAAATTTGTGTTTACAAAATTGTAAAATACAATTTTTTATAAAAAAAAAATCTGTTTTTACAAAAATTGTAAAATAAAATTGTGTTTAAAAATAGAATTTTAAAAAACTTGTAAAAGCAGATTTTTTTTTCAATTTTTTGTAAAAAAAGATTTTTTAAATTATTTTTTTGTAAAAACAGATTTGTTTTTGTAAAAATAGAATTTAAAAACAGAATTTTTTTTACAAAAATTTGTCTAAAAACGTTAAAAACTTTTTCAAATTTTAGACACTTTACAAACTTTAAAAATTCTGTTTTAGACAAATTTTTTTTGAAAAAATTCTGTTTTTAAATTCTATTTTTACAAAAAAAAACTATTTTTTACAAAAAAATCTGTTTTTTAAAAAAAAAAATTTAAAAATCTATTTTTACAAAAAAATAGAAAAAAAAATGCTTTTACAAGTTTTTACAAAATTTCATTTTTAAACACAATTTTGTAAAAAAATTGTATTTTACAATTTTGTAAACACAATTTTATTTTACAAATTTTGTAAAACAGATTTTTTTTATAAAAAATTGTATTTTACAATTTTGTAACAATTTTTGTAAAACAAATTTTTTTGTAAAAACATAATTTTTTTTGTGACAACAGAATTTTTACAAAAAAAAATCTGTTTTATTTTTTTAATTATTTTATTTTAAAATTAATTATTTTATTTTATTTTTAAAATTAATTATTTTATTTAAAATTAACTATTTTAAAATTATTTTATTTTATTTAAAATTAATTAATTTTGGCTAATTTTTAAGACTAAAAGACAATTTGCACCCCAAACTTGTGTTATACTTGGCCTTGGCCAGTCACTTTAATGGGTTAAGTGAAAAAAAGCGTTTTGTTACGTATAATTAAGTTTGGGGTGTACTTAGACACCTTTTTCGATTTAGGGTACAAAAGTCAACAACTGTGTAAAGTTTGGGGTGCAAATTGTCTTTTAGTCTTAAATAAATATATTTTATTGATACATATTTTTGTATGGGTGTAGATTATATATATATATATATATATATATATATATATATTATCAAGTCTTGTCAAGTCAGTATGCCTACACATCACTCCACCTGTTTCAAAATTAGAGATATAATTTAACTTTTGAGATCAAACGACGACATATTACACTTCAAGCTGATGTGAATTTATTTAATTTTAGTCGATACAATTATTATAATTGTATAGTATATAAAAAAATTATTAATCACAAAATTTATTTCATTCAAAACTTTTATGAGTCATACCAATTTTGAAGTTTAATATGTAATAGTCAAACTGCATCTCTAATTTTTGAATGGAGGGAGTATATAATTAGGTATGACTCATATTTAAGTTTTGGATTAGTAACAATAAAAATAAAAAATAAAGTAGTTTTAATTTTATATATATTATATTCCAGCACCTATATTTATAAATTTCAAAAAACTTAATTATATTTTCAAGTATAATAATAAATTGCAAATTCAACTAAAATTAAGATTATTGTGTAAAAGATTTGAGTATAATAATTTTTCACTTGTTCAAAATTTATATTTATGACGTGTTCAGTTATTAATTTCGTGTTTCGCAATATCTAGGTAAGTGGTTTTTTGAACTGTTTAGTTTTTGAAACTGTCTTTTATTTATTATGTTTTTGCAAAAAAGAAACAGAGATAACCTTTTCGTTAGTCCCCAAACTATAGCTATTTTTCACGTTTAGTCCCCTAACTATTTTTTCGCATATCTCATAATTAAACTATATGTTCCTTTCATGTAATTCCCCAAAATATAATATCTTTTTAACATTTACTCCTCAAAGTGTGGTGGTTGTTCACGTTTGGTCTTCAATCTATAGTTGTTTTTTCATATTTAATACCTTTCAATTGCTCTATTTTTATAAGATTGGACAAATATTACAAAAATAATAAAGTCCGAGGACGAAATAAGTGGAAAAAATAGTTTGGGGACTAAATGTGAAAAACAACAATAATTTTGGGGACTAACGAAAAAGATTATCCCACTGAATATTATGAGTTATGTTTTCAATTATGAGTTATGTTTTGAAAATTATTATCTTTCTTTAACGCTCCCGTTTTTATAAAAATGTTAATATCTTATTTAAAATTCAGATCCAAGTATTTATTATCGATATAGTCTTTTGAGATTATATGATTTTGAACTGCGAAACAAATTTAGTTTTGAACATTGACAAGATTCTGAAACCTTTTTGAAATCTTCGGTCCCACTAAATATAGAACTCGTTAGTGTTTAGGCTTAGTTCCGAAACTAGACATAAATACCTTATTAAGGCACACACCTTTTAAATGTCTTTCAGGTAGCGTGCACTTTATAGATATCTTAGTAGGGGGCATGATCATTGACATTATAAAACTTTTGGGTTGCGTTACATAGTTATTGTAATCTTAGTCGATAGGGTTATGGATTAAAATATATCTTTACACATTGATATCATTTAAGATTAAATTAGAATGTTATGGTTTACTATTGGTTTTTGACAACAGAGTTACTATTGATATAAATATTCCTTTTGATAGAAAAATATTTTGCAAATTATACTTGATCCACCTAAATAGTAAAGATCGTCCACTTGAGATTTATAGTTCACCCCTTACAATAATTTTTTTACAAGTTACATTGTTGATGCTGAGCTTTTGTTTGGCATATTATGGATGGATAGACTTTTAGTTTTAAGATGTCAATTTTTATTTGCCATGTGAATTTTGACAAAACTATTTAATTTTAGGGAGTTGCATCTCCATTTTACGTTATCAGTATTTCACATTATTGGTTTGAATTTGATTTGGAAGATGTTATAAATTGGGTTTTGTTTTGGTTTCATTGTTTTTAGTTTGTTTTATTTGTTTGGACAGCTTTTCTGATATTGTTGCCTTGCGAGGCTTTGAGCTTGTGGTGTGTGACACTTTGGCTTGTATCGGGTTCGGGGTGTTACAGTAAACAGGAAAGATACAATCTAATAACATGTGTATCTTGAAGAGAAAGTAGGCAGCTCCATAGTACTTATTCGCAGATAATGCAGGTTGACAGAAAAGAAGTTATGGGCCTGATTCAGGAAAGAGAACTAACCACTCGGAACCATCGTCTTTTTGGTGGTGGTGAAGGTATTGCAACTTTAATAAAATAGTCATGTGCATTGAACGCCAAGTAGATGTCTCCTCCATCTCTGTCATGAAGTCTGCAAAAAATGGTTCAGTAAGGTGCCTCTTGTTATCAATGATCCAAATGACTAATTCTTTCAATTAAAAGATCAAGTTAACAAAAAGAAAAGATTTTAGCTTACCCAAGTACTTTCAAATCATTTCAACTTATCATGCACCAAGAATGTAACATTCTATAATCTATCATGTAGTCAAATTAATTGTTTACTCAGTTATGGAATGCTAATGAAAGTAGTACAATCAGTATCTTGAATCCTTAAAGTCAGTCAACCACCAATGATAATCAAGCTCGGACTATAGGTAAAATGCGTATGAATTTAAAATTATGTCAAATGGACGTTAAAAGCATTGCATGGAAGACTCCAGGTGCAGCGAGTGCGAAATGATGGATTACAAATTCAAAGATTCATACTTCAGGTCATATGGTATGTTGTTTTGGTATTGTACATTGTCCATGAAAGCTATTGAGGAAAAAGAAGACCACATAACATCTGAAAGCTAAGTAACAAAGGTTGCGACTGTGCATGTAAAGTTGTAAACAGTTCAGATGCATACACAATTTAAATGGCAACCATCTGATTTGAACTTACGTAAATGCAAGGAACTTGCTCTCATAATTATCCCAGTTGTTCTCATGCCATGTCACCTCATTCTGCACAAAAGAAAATGGTTCATGCAGATCACAAGAAACCATGCATGAAGGCATGAAGGCAAAAAGGACGTATAAACAGTTAGAAAGTATACCTTGCCAATAAAAGTTTCTTGCCGGAATACAGTATGAGATTGGCGAAACTTTATCACCTCAGAGAAAAACCTAAAGTGACTACTCCTCCTCTCATCCAACTGTAGTGTGTATTCCATTAGCTGGGATATCTTTTATAAAAGTATAGAAAAAATAATTGGAATATTCTGTCATACTTGTTTCCACTGGAAGTGGTTAATAGCAGTATCATGTCCATAACTATTGTTGTTTCCATAACGAGTGTGCCCATATTCATCTCCCATTAACATCATTGGTGTTCCCTAGTTTGGTGAACCACAAGAAAACCTTTAAGCTCAAAAGTTCAATGGAAATCTCAAATGGATGAAGTTGAAAGGGATGGAAAAGTTATCCAAAATTACGTATTGAGGACAGGAATAGAGAAAAGAAGAAAACACATTTGTTTATTGAAACACAACAGATAATCCAGCAACAAACAGAAATCAAATAATGGAATTTAAATTGGTCTAGCATACAAAACTAAAAAAATACACCACATTTATGTAAACATCCATTCTTAAGCCAGGATAGTCTATGGTGATAATTGAGAGAGAAAACAGAGGGAGAATCAAAATCAAGGTTAGAAAGGAACTTTCAAACAAGGAACCCCCAGTATGTGCAAAACTGAAAATGAAAAGGAAAACATGTCTGCAACTGCTACAGTAAGGCATATATTAAGGAAGTTATCAACTCTTTTAAGATTGAGAACATACATGTTGATGTTCAGTATAAATACGTAACTTAGGCCATTTCAGTCAAGAAAAGGTTCAGCTCCTGCATTAGGAGGTCTTTCTTATTTTCTTATTATTTACTCCCTCCGTCCCAGGATAAAAGTCCTGGTGGACTTTTCACGCATATTAAGAAGATGAATGAAATGACAAAATTGCCCATAATAATGTCATTAAATATGGAGAGAGAATTAGAATAAGAAAAGTATGAGATATTTAATGCTACGGGTATAATAGGAAAATATGTGTAAAAGTTTGGTTATTAAAGGAAAATAGACATTTAACATGGGACTACCCAAAATAGTAATAAGGACTTTTATCATGGGACGGAGGGAGTAATAAAATGTTCTAGGAAAACCTGAGCCCTTCTCTTGCAGCTGACAATTAAGAAATTCAGCTATAATGATAAACAGGTCAATTGAGACCTATATATTTCCTTATAGGAAAAGGAAAAACCTTTTAGACCAATGTTACCTAGATGGCAGTTCATATTGTTGGCAGAAGGAAAACGGGAAAGGAAAACGTTACTTTTAATTATACGAATTACAATAGGGATAGGTTTGTTAGGGTTGCTCAGTCGGTACTTTATTCATTTATCACATGATACACTATGATAACTTTTATAAAAAATAATTGTTAAATCCGGCTGAGTATCACAACAACTGTGGAAGGCAATATCATGTCAGCGCCTACAGGTTACAAGGCACTCAGTAGGTGACACTAGTTGACATTTTTTAGTATTTTCTTATACATACTAGGGTTTTTAATAGCATTTTAGATTAATCTATGCTAATTATACTTGCAAATATCCTATATACTTTAAGGAATTTTGTACTTGATCTTAGCCCTCTATTAGATTTGTCCTAGTCATTGGTTGTATGCCCAATGTTTATATGAAGATGCCACTCATTTGCAAAATCCTAAAACAAAACCATAATCTTTCTTATAGAATAAAAGCTTACATCCTCTTTTGTTACTAAATACGAAAGAGTTTCGGGTCGCTAGATTTAGTATTTTGGATCCAAAGAATACCATGTTTTGGAACATTCGTACCAAAACGCAATTTACTACCATGTTATTAGAGGTTAATCAGATTAAGTAGAGAAAAAAAAATTCTTAGTTGATCAACTACAGCTAAAGAGGGAAAGAGAAAATTTAGTTCACTTCATTCTTGATATTGTAATGTATTTGATTACATCTATAAAGTGGTGGAACCGGAACATTTTTAGAGGGGGTAAAAATACATCAGTAAAAAAAATTATTTATTGACACTTGGAGTGCTTCTTTCAAATTCATTTTGCTCAATTATAGTATTTCACAACATCATATTCCAACCCTTGTCAACCTTTGAGTTGTGAGTCTAATGGCTTTAAATGCATATTAATCAAACTGATTAGCTACTTTTATAGATAAATTGCAAATTATAATATTATATATTCAAAACCTTACATTGTGGTTCATATAATTAATTAGCTTAAAAGAAGGAATTCCAGCAATAAAAACAAAAAAAATAGAAGAGAGATTTAATAATCTTGATATGATAGAACTATGGTGCACTTATGGTTACTATCGTGGGATCCAAAAAAAAATTGTTTTATTTCTTTAGCTTTTTATTTTTAATTAGTTTACAGAGAGAATTGCTACCACCTTTTTTTGCCCCACTTTGATGATAAAGCAAAATCAAAGAGAAAAGCAAAGGAGAAAAGAAAATACATAAAAGAAAAAGGAAGGGAAAGGAAAAGGAAAATAAATAACCCCCGAATAGCGTGAAAGCACGGTTAGTCCTAAGCTACCAAGTGACCTACATTGTTAAAACTAATATGTTAATAAAATAGCGTCGTAGGAGCTGTCCAAGGTGCTGCTTTGATCTGCCTTTCTCTTATTCTTGGTTCTTTGTAGAGTATTCATCATAACCCTTCTACAGTTAGACAATTTCTCAATATTTTCTACAAATACAATTTCGTCTTTGACTACTATAAATCATGTCCTACGAACCTCATTTTCCAGTTTTCTTGGTTTAGTGAACAATCAATCATGTGGACTAGGTAGTGATATATTATGGTAAGTAAAATGCAAAAAATTAAGATTATTGGATACATATCCGATTATTTATATATCCTTTTATGTAGCCCACATGCCTCCGGTTATTTTAATATCCTTTTATGTGGCCCACATACCACTTAATATTTATTACTTAATATATACGACATCCGCTCCACATAAAAATAAGTCTCATTTGCAAATTTTGCAAAAATATCAAGGATGTATTTTGTTCCTTGTTTTCAATTAAAATAATAAGGTGCTAGTTTAGAAGTGGTAACATGATAATAAAATTATGATAGCAAACTTAGGCAATTGTGTCATTTATACAACTATCTATTAAAAGAGAATTCTTTTTGTAGAACAAAAAAAATTGGAAATGGGACTCTTTTTATGGAACATATGGAGTATTTATTATTATTTTATTTTAATAAATGGAGTGATAATGTTAAGGCCCAATTACTTTAAGAATAAATCCAGATATCACATGTACTTGATGGAAGGGAGGTGATAGGGTTAATTGTAACTGACTTAAAAAGGGGCTAACCTAGCCTATAAATATGCCAATGTTCAATAATTCAATCTGAAAAGCTATCAAAGAAATGGCTATAGGTCAGAAGACTCCTGTTCTTTTCTGGGGTTTCAAACAAAAATAAACTTCAAGTATGGGGGTAAGTTACATTAATTTTTCCGCTGTGTATGATCAGAATAATTCTAACAGTTATCTGGTAAACTCCTCCCAGCAATTCACATTGATAAGACCAGCTGTGTAATGTACTGTCCAAATGATTGTAAAACTCAAGTAATAATAAACTGAAGTGGTTGGTAATAACGCCATCTTTTAAAACATTGAATATTAAATCTTTAATGACTGAACTTAGTAGTCCTGCTTTCAAGTATAGGCCACAAAGAACTCAATTCATCCAATTGCATGAGGAAATTATGGTACCATAATGAAATCATCTATAGTCCATTTAAAAAGAATGTATTGGAATTCAACTCCTGAAAAGCAATGTCCAACCAAAACACGAAATATGCAAACAGATGATAAGAAGCAAATGTATATGTTCAACAAAATTCATCTCAGATATACCTGGGAAATCATTAATGCTAGATGGAAGTTCTTCATTTGCCGAGAGCGTAGAGCCTTGATTTTTGGGTCGGTGGTTTCTCCTATCCAGGTGATACAGAAGAAATTATTTACATTACTGACTAGAGATATTGGAAAAGGAATACATTAAACACTACTGCAAACCTCCCCAAAAAGACCCTATAACTATAATATAAACTGCTCATGCCTTACAGATTTGGGGTTTAGTTTTGTGACCCATCATTGTCTCAAAAAATTCCTTGCCAACAAGTCTGGAAAAATACCCAGTATATTACCTACCCACCTCCCAACCACCAAAAAGAACTCCCAAACAGCCTAATATACACAAAAATAAATAAATAAATAAATAACAATTGAAGTAACCAAGTATTGAGTATTAATTATAAACTTTACATCAAGAAGTAGGATTAAGAAATATTTTTATGTATTTATCTTAAAGCTTTGCCCTTCACTTGCCTCAAGGACTGTCATTTATAAGCTAAAGTCAACTCAGAAAAAGAGAAACGAATAAAATCTGGATGTCAGGAAATATGCAAGATGAGGAGGTCAACTAAGTGATAAGTAGGTCTACTAAGTGATAAGCTAACGGGCATTTCATTATATTACTGGTATTACTCCATACAAAATGAGGGTAGAAACAAGTTCTGGTATAAATCATGGCTTGACTGCCAAGCACGAGAAGGTTCAAGTACAAGGACGCATTTTAATAGGCAGATTCTCTGATGGCCACTCTAACAATCCGGCAGTGTCAATTAACACAATCCTACAATGGGGAATCGCCTCAATTATGTGCCCACAAAATTAAAGAATCAATTTTCCTTCTTGGTTGGGAAAAAATAGTTCAACTGGGTTAACTGACAAGTATTAACCCCTACATTTATTATACCAAAGGTCCAAATGAAAAGGGGGGGAGATTTGAAGCAGCTTTTGGGTTTACCTTCATGTCTACAATTCCAGCTCAAATTGTCATTGCTTCCATCATTGCCACCTTCTCCATTTGCATCGTTATGCTACAACAGAGAACAAACAGACAATGACACAGCAGTTTTGGCTTCAAAGGAAAAAATGTGTGAAGATAAACTGAAATTCAGGCACTACCTTAAAATTGTATGACACGAGATCGTACAGAGTAAACCCATCATGTGCTATGATAAAATTGACACTGTGAAATGGCTTGCGCTTATTTACCTGTATAAATGAGTAACAACACCATACACAAATCAATCTCAAATTCTGGGAACACTGTCTAAAAATGCAGCAGTTTTGTCAATAAAAGGAGATTGGCAATGGAGCTCAATGTCTATTACTAGTTCTGAAAATAAACCAATCTTGATAAATTATTGCACAACAAAAACCCATAATTTGGAATGGACTAAAAGGAAAATTGGAGAAACTAATATTAGGTTAGAGAGAGGCGTCAGAAAAGTGGTGAATGAGAGGTAATTGATTACACTTAAGGAGTAACAATCAAGGCTAAAATCAAGCTACGATACAATCTATATATTGCATCCAACTCAAAACCAATTGGCAATGAGTGGAGTAGCCTCTCAAGTTATATATTAAATCTCCATGCCTTAGTTACCCGATGTGGGACTTTATATCTCAACATGTCCCCTCCCCTCACGTGTGGTGTAATTTTGAGAACATTTGGATAATTTTAAATGGATGACGTAGAGCATGTGGGCCATTGGGCCTGCACATGAATGGTACCTGCTCCGATACCATGTAGAAACTAATATTAGGTTAGAGAGAAAAGGTAGAAAAGTGGTGAATGAGAGGTAAATTCCTTCTCATCATATCATTGTATTTATACTATCAATTGGTTACAATTAAGGAGCAACAAGGCTAAAATCAAGCTATACAATCCTAAATTAGTTACTAACTTAGATGTAATTAGCTGTATCTAGGCTATCTATTTACAATTTTAACAGGGTTATCTATTTACAATTCTAAAAAAATGTATCTCCCTCCATTTCAAAATTAGTAGATCGCGATTCAAAACAAAGCGAGTTTAGTAAATTGCAATTTACAACAAAGCCAATAGTATGCCCATAAAGGGTAAACGAGGTTCTCACTCTCGAGAGAAATCAAAACGTAGCTTAAAGAAAACTCTAAGGTAGTATAGCATGTCTAAGTCCTAGCCTATACTAAGAAAACCTCTTGAAGCCTTAGGCCAGGGAAAGAAATCTACAACATTAACACCTATACTAAGAAAACCTCTTGAAACCTTAGATTATAGGCATTAATGTAAAAGGAAAGCCCAAAAAAAGCTCAAAACCAACATCTATAAGATATAGAAATACTAGGATAAAAATATTTATGAATAGTAAATTTATGTTTTTATAAGACAATTATCATTATGTGGATGAGGGGGACATAGAACCTTACCTCGACCCTACAAGAACGGGACCCCTTATCATGTAAGAAGGCCTTTTGAAAATATCTTGTCCCTTACAGGATTTGAACCATATACATCCTGTTAGGGATGAGAGGGGTACCAGAGCTAGAACTCATTGGTGACTCCCAAATTATACCTATAATAATAAAAATTAAGTATAGAAAACAGATTTATTCTATTTTTCTTAAAACTTTTCTTTAATGCTAGACTCGAGAGAGTATTCATTCCAAGAATTATGGTAATAATGAAGTTCACTACTAAATCAATTCTGTAGGTGCCTCAAAAAATTCAGTTAAACCAAAGTAACAGGCATAGAGCATAATCTTCCAAAAATAAGCCCATATCTACTTGGACAAGTGTCTAGCATAAAATTTTGAAACGCAAGAAATTTGGGAGTGGGGCGGGTGGAGAAAGTAAAGGAAAAAACATATGTCCTTTGAAAGATTCTTGATGATTACTTTGTATAAGTCAGCAGAACCAGAAACTCTACTTGCAAAACTTCCCTTCATACCAGCATCACCCTGTGTTTTGATCATTCATAAGAAATCAGTCAAAACAAATAAGGTAATAAATTCTACTACATAACTGAAATTTCCACAACAACAAAAAATGATTGTCGTTAATAAGATAATGCAACAAAGAAACAAACATACAAATCCAGCATTGAAGAAACGCCAGAACCAAGATACATTAAGAAGAAGAAAGTGTTCCTCTTAGAATATCCTTGTGTTAAGGTTGGAAAAGTAATAGGCAATCTCCTTAACTTTATAAAACTTAGAAAAAACGGAATTAACTTCGCTACATGAATCATGTAAACTAATGGGGATCTTAATGGACTCGATGCTGTTGGGATATTTCACATGAATCCCACATTGGGTAAATTCAAGTGTAGATGAGTTAATAAGTATGGTAGAGCCTCAACCTAATAGGTTAACCTTTTAGGTAAGGAGGTGGTCCAACATGCTTATTGGGCCCGTCTACACAGGCGTGCGCTGCTAGGTGATGAATTAATGTGGGATGGATCGTACAATTCCGCTACAAAATGGTATCAGAGCCCATGGTTCGATGGGCCCAAGTAACAACTCCAAGGTGCGAGGGGAGTGCGAGGGTAAAAATTGCAGCCTCGTGGGAGTCCCAAGTATCAACTCAAGGTGCGAGGGAGTTGAAGGTCTGATTCATGAGCCCTCGTGGGTGGAGTAAATAGAAATAAATCGTGGAGGGAGTACACGGATAATTTGAGTCGGGTGGAGCGGGCTTAGGAAGGCTACAGGGAAGTTCTTTGAGACACGTTTGTCCGGACGTGGTGGAGTAATATTAGAGTCAAGCAAAGCTCTTGAAGGACTCAAAGGTGAAATATTTGAATCAGTGGAGCAGTAGGCTCGGATGGCTCTAGAAAATCAGCTTTGAGACACACACGCTTTTCTTCTTTGGCGTGGTGGAGTAGTATTAGAGTCGAGCAGAGAACTCTTGAAGGATTCAAAGAAGGTGTGCTTAATGATGAGAATACTCTAGATATGATACTTGTGATGGGTATTCAAGTGAAAGGTGGAGATTGTTGGGATATTTCACATGAATCCCACATTGGATAAATTCAAGAGTGTAGATGAGTTAATAAGTATGATAGAGCTTAAACCTAATAGGTTAACCTTTTAGGTAAGGAGGTGGTCCAACGTGCTTATTGGGCCCGTCTACACAGGTGTGCACTGCTAGGTGATGAATTAATGTGGGATGGATCGTACAATTCCGTTACAGATGCACCTTGCAGAAAATTGGTGTCGAGATAAGCATAGACTCTTATCTAGGCCCAATGATTATAGAATGGCTTTGTTGATGTTATTAGGAATTTAGTAATTAAGTAATTAACTATTATTTTTTTAGGACTTCTAGTATCTTGGTGCCTAAGATTTTTCTTCTCTCTCCGTTTTTCTTTGCCTATATAAAGGATTTAAACTGTAACTACTCATTGCTTTTGATGAATTGAAATGTTGATATTGATTTCTCCGCCAAGTCTCTGTTTTTTTCCTATTCTCCTCTATTCTCCATTTTTTTGTTCTTCCTCGTGTCTTTTCATCTTCTTGAACTGAAATATTGATATTGATTTCTCCGTCTCCGTTTTTCTTTGTACTCTCCTCTTCTCCAGTTCTTCTTCCTTCTGTCTCTTAATCTTTTTCTTCCGCTTCTCTTTTCTTCTTCTTCTCTTTATCTCTTTCATCTTTCTATCACTTCAGTCCTATATCAGGCTTTATAGACCCATATTATCTGTTACACTTCACATCTGCAAAATTTCTCCAAGTCTATTGCTAGCTCCACAACAATCTCATGTATGCATTCATTTCTAACTTTTTCTAAGACATTTATATGATTATATTCTTACCCACTTCTAGCATGCTTAGAGCATTCACAACAATTTTCTTATCTCTATCCTTACTCTGCAGTGCTATTGAGTCATTCTGTAAAATAGGGATTCAATTTTTTCACTATGTACGCAAGAGGTTCCTTATATTGATTCCTTCAATAATGAAATTTAAAAGTTAAAAAAATTTGAAAGTTTCAACAATCAAAGCATCAAATTAATAATAATCTTATAATTTATAAGAGAGAGAGAGAGAGTATAATTTATCAATTGTATTCCACTGCAAAATAATTTTTATTTTATTTTAAATTTTAAGTAATTTATGGAGCGAGTATTAAATGGATTGTAGCTGCAAATGTACATAAGATCAATATTAACTTTTAAAAAGTTAATTTGTGATATTTTAAATTTTAAATTAATATGATTCATTTAAATTTTGAAAATAATAAATTTTATAATTAATAATACTTTTATAATATTTATAATTATATTGACATAAATTAAATAAATTTATATTAATTTTAAATTTGAATACATTTGAAATTAATTTTAAAAAAATAAGTCAATATTTATTTTATAATTTGAAAATGAAGTAATAAAAAAAATGTCAAGATGTCTCTGATTGACGAGTTGTCCACTTAAATGATGGCGTAAAATGTCATTTTGCATATACAGGGAACGGTTTTTTGACTCCCTCACATTGGGGAGTAAAATTTTATATATGGATTAAAATAGAGAGTCAAATAAGGATAAAAAAAACTGTTGGATAATGATTTATTGATGTATTCTTCAAAATTAGGGATATATAGTTAATTGGAAAAACTGTTATGAATGCTCTTACAACTTATAGTCAACATTAGATTTTTTAAGTTCAGCAATATTGTACATCTCCATTGATGCGGTACGGGTTGAAGAAATTCAAGAAGTTTTTTATTAATTTGTATTGTTATTTAGAGATAAATGTTAGATTATTAATGTAATTATTTAGTAAGATATTCTAGAATTTTTAATTATGGTAGTAAATTTTAATTAGGAGATTGTTTCCTTTTTAAATTAGGGTTTTTACTTAGTCCCCAAGTATCGGGTTTTCTATTTAAGCATTGTAATATTTTATTATTTTATAGATATTAAATATATTGATTTGAAATTAAAGCTTTGTGCTTTTGTGTGTTTCTCTACCGAATCTCTGTAGAGATATGTACTTTTTTTTTTCACTTTGTCCTACATCATAATTGTATCAAGAACCAAAATTCCTAATATCTTTTGATTTCACCCAATTTCTTCCTACCAAAATTTTATTGGCCTCCACCAAATTGTCAAAATCGCGATCCATATAGCAGGAATCGTCGTTGCCATAGTTTCCATCCATCCCGAGGAAAAAAAACCAGCTTTATTGTTGGTGTGTGCCACTGTTCATCATCAATTGCCGAATTACATTTTTGTACCCCAATGTTAATGAAATTTTCAATTTAGCCCCGAACTTCTGAATTTTTTCAATACAACCCCCAAAGTTTTTGAAAATTTCAATTTAACCCCCAAAGTCTCTGAAATGTTCAATTCAGCCCCTCTACATATATACATTGTCTTCTCCAAACTTTCTTTGGGCTAAGATAAAACAACTTGAGCATCAACCTTTTGTCACATACGAGCAACTTAAAAGGTATTGTGTCCCGTATAGTACCGAGTATTGGAAATTATGCGATGAGGTATCAGTTTTTGAAATAAGTCTTGCAAATTTAAAGGCACGTTACGAGTACATAACCACATGCTATGTTCGTCCATATTTTGTTCAAACGCAAAAAAATGTTCATCATAATAGTGTTTGTTCAACTAAAGTTATGCATTCACATGAGGAGACCTGCAAAGCAAATTGTTGTAAGACAATTGATAAATTTTTCACAATACTTAAACGTATCAATAACCAATATGAATTTGGCAAGGTTAAAGAAGAACAAGTACTCTCACATATTGATACTTGTGAGAAACATGAAAAAGATGTTAAGCATGTTGACCAACTTACAGATTCAGAGATGGTGCGTAGTGAGAAAATTGAAGTTAAGTTTGACCCCAAATGTGAAAACATGAAGGAAGATAAAGTTGAGGTCAACCATGTTGATTTTCTTTTTCCAATTGATACCTTAAAGTCCCAAGGTACTTCTAATTTCAATATTATGTCGTTCCTGAAAATTGTGTCCATGACATTGAACGTTCGGATGCCCATGTTTTGTTGGAAGGCATCTCTCGGACTATGATTTATTATTCTTTGATATTTCAAAACTAGAGGACGAGTTTTTCTTCAAATGTGAGGAGAATGATACGGTGCGGAAGAAGAAATTCAAGAAGTTTCTTATTAATTTTGTATTTTTATTTAGAGATAAATGTTGAATTATTAATGCAATTATTTAGTAGGATATTCTAGAAATTTTAATCATAGTAGTAGATTTTAATTAGAAGAGTTTTAATAATGGTAGTGAATTTTAATTAGGAGATTGTTTCCTTTTTAAATTAGGATTTTACTTAGTTCTATTTAAGCATTGTAATATTTTATTATTTTATAAATTATTGAATATATTGATTTGAGATTAAATCTTTATACTTTTGTGTGTTTCTCTACCGAATTTCTGCAGAGATAGGTACTCTTATTCCTACTTTCCACTTTGTCCTACATCATCCATCTTCTCTGATTTTCTTTTAATAGATATGGATTAAATTTTGCTACCATATTTTTCATCCTGTCAATTTGGTGTTATCAAAAGTTTATGTCATCAATTATGACTTGAAACAAGTTGAGCTTATCATTGACAGCTTGGTGTTTGGCTCAGTTAAAGCTCGGCTCAATCGCGTAAACAAGCCAAACTCAAATTTTTGGATAGCATAAATGAGCCAGCGTTAACATTGGAAAGCTCAGGTTCAATGAGTTTATGAACATACAGGTATTTAATATAAAAGAATTTGATAGCTTAGTAGCTTAAGAGCAGAGCTCAGGTTGAACGAGCTCACGAACATACAGGGCTTGTTTAAACTAATACATTTTGTTAAAATATTTAAGTCGAATGTTTATACTTTTATAAAAAAAGTACTATTTATTATAATATTATCAAGATTAAATGTCATTCTGACTTGAACAGGGGAATTTCTTTAATATGGCTTGATCTTTCCCTGTTCACTTTTGGGGTTCTTAAATTTTTTTGAACAATTATAAGTTTCAGAGTCCAAGTTAAGTAGGAAATTGTTTTTGTTAATTGGGGCAGTCACTTACACTTTTCCTTTTTCGTTTCCTAATCCATGAATTACTTGCAGCTTTTATCTAGAATTTTGGACATGCAAATATAATATTAACAATTCCGCATGAGCTGCAAATTTTATCTGAATCACAACACCTTTATATATCTTCGGAGGTCATCACGATACTTTGCATTCCATTCTGCCCACCTGCACATCAGAATCAGGACCTGCTTACCATCTCAAACTAATATCATTAAATTCAAAAGCAAAAGAAAAAATAAGTTTATAACATGGTTCAACGTTTACAACATACATCCACCGTAAAGAGTTGGTAAATATTCTGCGTAACTAACTACACAGCCACGCACGTATGTAGAGTTAAGTAGACACAAGAAATGTGTTACTCCCTCAGTCCCATTTTAGTTGAACTCTCTATTTTGGGATATCAAAATTGATATCCCAAATTAACTGACCGTACCATATTACCACAATGGTTAAAAGGTCAAAAGGAGAATTTGACAATTTGACTTATTCCATGTATCATTGCACTATTTAAGGATTTAATGGGATTAATTTTAAGCCTACGGCTATCTGTTTTCTCATCATTATTTTTTATTCTTTTCATCTCTGAGAAATGATTAACCATCACATAGTGATTCATACATGCACTATCGCCAAGAATTATCGTTGGCTGTCAAACGGAAAACAAATTATCTCACTCCAGCACATTATGTAGCTAACCCTTTATTTATCATAACTATATATCCAGAAGTTGGAGTACAGTAGCAGAACAGTGACAGAAAAGGCCCTCAAACCAATTGCATAAAGAAACCTTCCATGCCAAGGGAGGTATGTGAACACTAGGCCACAGTAACCTAAATCTTTAGACAATGGGAAAAGGTTTTGGCATACAAATCAATTCAAAACTCAAAACTGGCCACAAAAAAAAAAAAAAAAACAGATCAGAAACAATTTTTTATTGCTGTTAATACATCGTAAGTACAAGTCCTAGCAGATGCCTCTACTTTATGGTCTAACACAACTGTGTAGGCTGATATCTCTAACCTTGATATTATGGAGAGCAGTATATAGGCTCAGTTTCTGTATCCAAATGTATATTTTTCTTAGTAAAATTCTTTAATTATGTTTTTATAAAGTATATTAAGCTCTAAACTAGTAGCCAAGTCAGTCATCCAATTTCTACAATGGAATTTAGAAGATATTCAGTATGGAAATGTTAAATGGCAACCACTAATCAATGACTGAAATGGTGAACCCGCTGAACATTAACCCATTGTAAACACCTATTTCTATATCTGAATTTTCAAAGAGCTTAATGCATATCAATGTATATTGAAGAAAAAAAATCAGAAAGAAAAAAAGAGAACGAAAAATTAATCAAAAATAGCAAATCAAACAGAACTTACCGGTCCCAATTTGGAAATTTGCCAACAAGATAAAGACCTCCACAATCCCAGGGTTCAGCAATAATTTTACACCTTGATAGAATACCATCTTTTGCAATTGCCTGCTCCATCAAAGTATAACTTCATTCATGTTAAAGGTTCTAATAAAATTTCATTCGTTATTAATTTTCAGAATTTAGTGCAAAATTAGGTTATATTTATCTCCAGGTAGTTTCATAGAGTTGATTCAAGCTTTCCGGCGGCACACGCGTTGTGTAAATAACATAGGTATAAAATAGTAAATTTATAAATTTCAGAAGACTAAATAAGAAGATACATAATTTTAAGTTAAAACGGACAAAATAGTAATACAATTAAATTTGTTCATACAAAAGAGGAAAAAAGTTATTGCGAGCCAGTTACAACAAGTATGACGTCAGCGGCCCATGACCCCTTTATAATATAGATACAACAAATGCAGATCAAGTGGGTTTTGTTCTTAATTCCAAGAGCTTCATAACGCCAACAAATAATGCAATTTTTTCTCAAATTCCACAATAAATTTTAAGGAAAGAATTCGCGACCACCATTAATAAGTGCTGCTCTTAAATCCCTATGTAATTCTTCATATACACTCGAGTATTCTAATTAATCTGGCTATTAGCTGTGCGGAAAGGAAAGGAATGAGACAGGATATCAATTATATTAACACCACATGCCATGACATGTAACATGTATTCTTCATATATCTAATTTTTTTAGATAACATTCTATGTTCTCATCTTACAATCATGAAATATTTGGACGATTGAATTCTGGTGACTTCCCCTTATAAGTGGAGGTGCATTAAGTGGAGAACCATCTGTTCCCCGACAAAGAACACTGGCAAGATCAAAGCGAAATCCATCCACATGATATTCCACGACCCTTCAATAGGTGAAAAGGAAAAAGAATTAAAAAACAACTTAGGATGTGATATTTGACACCCTTCAGTAGGCCTACGATAAAGGAATTAACAAATCCAGAAACTATGAAGATTCAACAACCCTTCTGTAGGTTAAAAGAAGAAAAAAAAAGATTAAGCAAATCCAGAGATTGCAAATTGTAAATCAACAAGATATTTAAATTAAAAAAATGTTATGCAACAAGGAAAGCAATAATTGCATGTGCAGGGTGTAGAGTAACACAAAAGTGAACTATTATTTTGGTACGTACACAAGGTCACATCACCAAAAGATAAAAACTGTTGCATATAGACCAAATGGGCATATGCAACAAGTACAAAGAAAATGAAGGGAGAAAAATAGTGCCTACAAATCCCATTAATTATGCATTTTCATTGTGATTCTCAAGCATTAAGAAGAATTCAATGCAATGTGAATTATCGTATAAAAGACTATCTAAGGCATACAAGTCATCTAGAAATACCAAATCAGTCAAGTGTTTCCAAGTGATCAACTATCTTTACTACTTAATCTTCTGTCGCAGTCTAGCATTAAGCTCTTCCAAATTCCCCTTAAAACTGAGAAGAAAGTACACTTCCATAGAATTTGAGGACCGTTCTTTCTTCCATACCCTCAAAAACAAGTTGACAACAGATAAATGAATGAACTACAAAATCACATTCAAAACGTTGGCAAGTATCTCTAGAGAAGAGTTCCATACCAGTGCCTCAAGCTGTCAAGTATAAGCTCCATGACCACAGGATGGTTACAATTTAACGTGTTACCTGGTTAGCAACACAAAACTTTATCTGAAAGCACTTTCTAGGTTCATAATGAAAATATCAAATTTTAGTTACAATTAAGGTAATAACAAGGGAAATTATCACAACAATAGGATAAGATAATGTATTCTTAATTGTCAAAAGAATTCTCTCAAACTCGGAGTCTACTAAGACTCATCTTTAGACTCTAAGTTTTATAAAAGGAATATAGTATCAGGTTCTACAAGAAAATATTTTACAACAGCTGTCCAACATGAATTTATCTTCTGTCCCAATTTAAGAGTTTTCTCTTCAGACGTCTGATTTTCCAAACTAAGATTCTGTTTTACAAAACCAAGCAATACCTAATGATGTTACAGTCAATCTTTATCATGTAAGTTACACATTGCTATGCAAATGAAGATGCAGTGATTTATATTACTTTAAAATAAGTTACATCTATACATATTACAAAGCGGGATAAAAAAGTTGGCAGTTAATCTTGTGTAAACAAAATATAGTGAAGCCTTTTTTACTTTCTTATTTTACCCTTTAAACTTTCTTTACATAGGTCCCTTGTTTACTTTTTCACTTTTCTCTCTCCCATTATCTCTCACCTCCTATCTTTTAGCATCCCATTTTATCCCTTTTAACACACATGTAGTGTGTGCCATGTAAACTAGTTTCAGTAAAATGTATTTCATTTTCCTTAAAAAATTACTTTCGAGTGTCGACTCTTTGTTGTTGGGTTAAAAGAAAAAATAAAATACAATGACAATTACACCCTCCGTCCCAACATAAAAGTCATTCATTGACTTTTGTGGTCAAATTGACCATTTTTCAAATTAATATATCTTATTATTCTTTTATATATATGCAAAAAACCTATAAACATTATATAGTACATACAATTTAGTACATATCTCTATGTTTGTTTTTTTGAAAATCAAAATATATATGCTTAATTATTAATTTCAAAAATGGTCAATTTGACCACAAAAGTCAATAGAGGATTTTATCTTGCGACAGAGGGAGTATTAAATAAGTCGGTAAATACTCTGGAGAGGGAGGATTTGGAGAGAGTAGTCAATATTACCACAGCCCGAGAAGTTCAATAATTGGCCGCTGTTGTTTGGATCCATCATGTAATATACCTATAGTGACATTTGTAGGTAACATCAGTAGGGAATGTAACAAAACTAACTAAAAATTATCATTGGAGAAATAATTAAAAGTGAAACTGGGATGCTTCTGTCATATAATAACAGAACATTAACAAACATGCTTTCTACGGAAAAAAAAGACCATGTGTCATTTTAAATTTCCAACCATACCTTCATAGATTTATAATTTCTTCCTTCTGAACCAATATTCATAAAGGAAACTATAATAAACTACTAATTCCCTTTATGTGACTGCAAAGTTTACTCACAAGTCATGTCTAGAAATTTAGCAAACACTTGTATACATCAAACACAGATAATTCAATAAAATCATGTCACCGATTATTCTCACATGGGAACCATGAATTTGTGTAAATGGAGAGGAAAAAATTGTCCAGTGATCCTAGATTCACTTTTTAAATTTTGGATTTTTCGTTATTTAAATTGTGTTTTTCCGTCACTTGTAGTGATAAAAGTCTGGGTTTACCTTGTTATCTATTCCACGAAATGAAGTGGTATAAGGGTTGGCATCATCAGCCTCATTGGTATGGTTATACACAACATCCAAAATGACCTGTAGAAAATAATAATGAAGTGGCCATCAAATTTTTTGTGCAAAAGAACAACACAGAAAATTATAGCAAAGAAGAGAACAAACTTTATAAAAGCAAGTTGAAGCAGCACATATCATACCTCAATTCCAGAATTGTGCAAGGCTTTAACCATCTCTTTTAACTCTCGAGAAGCATGAATAGGTCCTCCCCAAGAACTTGCATAGCGACTCATAGGAGCAAAGAAATTTATTGTTGAATAGCCCCATGTATTGATCTTAATGTAATATACCAAACAAGAGGAATAGTTACTTAAGTCATGAGAGTGCTGAAGACCAAATCTTTTTTTGCAAGTCTATTCATATGGAGATGTGTATAATAGCAGTAATTGGTCAAGAGATCTATGACAATTTTAAAGATCAAATAGCAGACTCTCCATCCAACTTTCCACTAAAATGGTACTCAAATAACGAGTCTCACTTCTAGGACAATAAAACCAAAATTATTGACAAGAGAGAGAATAGATGATGCATAAAAACTTTTAAGAAGGAATTCTAGAGAATAGTGGAAAACTTTTCATTCTCAGACCAATTTTACTAAATATTAGTAGGAAGTTGGACTTTACCATGTGATCTCTAGGATTAGGGCGTCTTTGGAGCTCCATCTCATCAAACTCAAAAACAGGCAGTAACTCAACTGCATTGATGCCAAGCTCCAAAAGATGGGGTATCTTCATATGAAAAGGAACGTCATGAGTATGATACAATGTACAATGCTTATTTTCATTTAAGTGCGAGCAGATAAAAGTATCAAGGTGCAACATCCTAATATTAGTGCATCTTAATAATTTTAAACTCTAATAATTGTTAGTTATACATGGACTAAAGTCCGTTAAATACCAGCATATACAATGATATTAAATAGGTATTAAGTGACTCACATTAAATTATAAAAAGACATATTAGAACTTTAATTAATAGCCCAAAAATTATCATTTATTAAATACTAAGCACAAATGCACAATAACGCATCAAAAGCTAAATTGATGAGCAAGTGATTAGCTTATAAATGTCAACAAAAGGAATGCCATGATACTAGAATTGGCAGCTCCATATTTTGTCAATCATTTTTAAAAAAAAGTATGTAAGGGCTAAGGCCGTGCTACCGCTATACTGAACCCGGATATGTTTATTGATGAAACAATTTCTTCACAAGAATATATCAAACAAAGGAGTACAAGATACACTCAATTTGTAGCAACCGATGAATATGGCAATCAGAGTATTAAGGGAATATCGTGCTTTATAATGAATATGAACGAGATTATTTCTGTAATGTCAGAAAATTCATCAATTAACACAATCTAAAATCTGATCTCACCATCGTGTGCATTATGCCCAAATTAATTATAATTATAATTTGATTGTTATTAACAATACAGAATATTTTGAGCCGTGACTTATAATCTGCTTCAATTAACGTGCACCGCGTTGAGTCTATGAGAGGAAATTAACCCCCTTACTTTGTCAGAAGAAATAAATTTAGCACTACAGAAAGTTTATACTTTCCCATAATATATTATTTAGAGGATATTTTCATATCATAACCCCCCTCCCACTCTCTCTTTGAACCTTTATGACACTTACTTTTAGCTTTATAATTCGAGTATTCCATTTTGTACATTTTGATATTCTAAAATTGGAGGATTTATATTTAATAATTTTAAGATGTAAAAGTTTTAAATACATTGTTGGACAATATTATTGGTAATCACGATAATTAACGTTAAGAATAAATTCTTTTGATTTGAAAAGTTATTAGCATAGTTGTCACGGCGCCAAGGCGAGACGCGGTGCGGTGGTAGTTGACCGCCAGGACACCTAGGCGGTAAGGCGCCCATCATGGCGTCCATATGGTGACAACTCATTAATAGTGTGCAATTTATACATTATTTATTTTACTTCAAAAAAATATATTGCACAATAAAATTTTATATAGATTAAAATCCAAAACATAATAACTAACACTATGGAAAAGTCTCCACTCTCTACTCTAGTCTTTAGTTATAGTTCAAGCAAAGTCATCAACTATAAAGTCATTTCCATCTCCCTCACGAGCATTACTCATTCAAAGCATTATGGTCATCGGTTGGGTAATTGGGAAAGTCCATGGGTTATGATGAGTCATGGCTAAAAAATGATTTAATCACTTAACTTGAGCCAACTAACAATACGTGAGCCTTGGCAGCTCGGCATCCAACGCCATGACAACTATGGTTATTAGAGTTGAATTTTCAATGTGTGTGAAATTATTCTTTTGACGAGAATATTTTAGTTGTACTAACTAGTTAAAGAAAATTGATGCCAATCTAACAAAGAATTGCTCATAAAAAAGAGATTATCATGACAAAGGATGTCATAATTCCAAAATGGCGCTTAGAGTTCTACACATTTTTTCTGTAGATTCACATTTAGTGTCAGTAAATAGTTGAGATTGTTAATAGTTGACCTCCTAAAGATAATTTTCTGGCCCTGGCTGAATGAGGTCAGGTTCAGGAAGCATCCACTTTGCATACATGCACCATTACTGGAATTTAAGATAAGGTAATGCAATTGCTAGAACTTTCAATTCAAGAAGGACAAAGGGGGAAAAAATAATTGAGAAAAAGAAAAAACAAATTCCAAATACAGTTATGCAAAAGCGCTTGCAGACCATTGTTTAGATCCAATTTAGAAGTCATCACCTTATCAATTACACCAACGTAGCTTCCACGTATGTTTGGATCCAATCCACTCGATTTATCAGCTGTAAAGGCACGGACATTCATTTCGTAGATGACAAGATCTTTCTGAAAAAATATGAGTGAAAGAAGCTCACAGTTAGGTATGTTATAATCTTACAAGAGAGGTTGTGAAGAATTAAGCATTTTCATGCCTAAACAGAAATTAAGCTATTTAAACAATTAACAAAATTTACCTCGGGTATATTTGGAAGCTTGTAGTTTTCTCCCCAATCAAATGGCAAGCTATTGAAATCATAAGTTCCAAAAAATTTACACAACTTGTTACTGACATCTCCGAAAATCCTACGACCTTCAACTAATTTTGCATAAGGATCTATTAGTACTATGTTGCTGTCAAATCGATGACCTTGATGCCAAGCTTGAGGACCATCCATGCGATAACCATAGAGGACGCTGCTCCTGGGTATATCCTACAGTAAAAATGAATTATTTCAATATCACTATAAAGGCATAAAATAGGAAAAGCATCCAGGGAGAAAAAGATCCTGGTATAGGAATTGCAGATGTATCCTCAATAATAGCAATAAAGAAAATTGTTGGTTGAACATTTATCTGGGAAATGGTTGAAATATGTTAACTGAAATAGTCTAGTAGTCAACATGTTGCCAAAATTTGGCATGGTACTTCAACATGAGCACAAACATTGAAATTATGCTTGATATGATTACCAAAACCTCGAAGTGGTATAGAGTTTTTTGGCATAGTCTAGTAGTCAACATGTTGCTAAAATTTGGCATGGTATACATTAAGGTCCATTTGGAAAGATAAAATTAGTTTCATAAACTAGAGAACAAGATTACCTCAACACTTATGTGCCATATGTCTCCAGTTCTATTCACACGAGGATCCAAAGTCACCTCAATCATTCCACCATCAAGCAAGTCATGCTCTTCCCTGAGAAGAATATTATATTGGATAACAAAAAGTGGCGGATGAAAACAGATAGAAAACTAAAATAGCTAACTGTACTTCACATATTAAAAGAGATACAGACTACACACACAGACACACATTCACATTATATATATGTTAGTATGTATTTATTACTGGTGACTCATTATCTATATCATGTGACTACAGATTCACGGAAGAAGTTAAGGCCATGCAAATGTGGCGCATAGTTCACATCATCAAAGCTACAGCTGGCTATCATGTGTTTTTATGAACTTCAAGTCTATCATTCACCTAAATTTTGGTTGAAACTGGATTCAAGGGCCAAAGGTTATAACTAAAATAAAGTAGCATATAATATTCTCCAGTAGTAAGTGAATGAACATCAAGTTGAGAAACCAGTTGTTCGAAACATTGGCTGATAGACATGATACTTGGAGTATGTTTGGGATTGCTTAAAAAATGTGATTTCTGATTATGATTAGTGCTTTTGATTATAATCAATTATAAAAAAGTAGTTTGTGTTTGGTAAATAAAAAGTACTTAAATTAGTAATAAGTGAAAAATGTTTGGCATAAAAAAATTTGTTACTCACTTATTTCAAGTGTAAATTACTAAAAATGAATATTTTGAAAACTAAATATGAGTAATGGTTGAAATTACTAAAATAAATAGGGATAGATTAGTAATATACTTGGTCAAACCTGATTATTAGATTTAGCAAATAATTAGAAGCTCCAAAATGGAGCTTCTGATTATTTCCATAAAAAGTGATTATAAACAGTTTAAAAATCAATTTACCAAACACTTTTTGCCTCTTGAAACTGATTATAAGTAGGTTTGACTACTTATAAGTGATCCCAAACACCCTTTTACCTCTTAGATCTAGTCCTAAAGTCTTTTCTGACTGAACAGGTTAGTGTTGCTATTGTGTCAAATCAAACTTACCGGCTTTCCAATATCCTACAAAGTGGCTTTGGGGTCATCTTAATCTTTGGGATTTTGGGGTGTTTGGAGGCACAGTGATGCAGGACAAGGTTTTGAAAGGGATTAGGGAAAGGATAAAAGAGAAGAAAGAAAGGGGGGAAGGAAGATGAACCATGCCCAGGGGCCAGAAATGGCGTAAGCCATTTCTTAAATCAATATTAAATTCTAAAATCCAACTATGGGAGATTATATCACTTTGTGTAGGAAACAAAAAATCATAGTTCTAGTATAACTGGGAAACGTAAGTCAAGAAGAATATAAACTTCAAGGAAATAATCTCCTAATTACAACTTATAATTAAAAGATCTTTTGGAAAGGATAAAAGAGAAGAAAGAAAGGGGGGAAGGAAGATGATGAAAGTAGTATGCACACAAGCCAATTATATTTGATATGATAAAGCATATACTTTATAACAATCTTATTCATTTATTAATAAAAGAATTGTTTAATTAAAGGCTTTTATTTTATCTACATGTTGTTGTTATTATAATATGTGATAAACTCATAGTTTTGAGCAATACTTTTAGAATCTAAATTTTAGATATAGCTCACAAACTAAAATTGTTCCCAGTCGTTGGATTACTAAAAAGTGGATTAGTGAATCTGGATAGATTGATACTTACGTTGCTTGCTCATTGGATGAGGATGATTGATCTCATGATTATTTGTGTGGAGACACTAAAACAAGTATGTAAGTGCTTATTGGAGAATAAGTTCACTGAACGTGACTTGCTAAGTAATACCTAATGAAGTTTTACTTGTCTGTCAATAGGAATTCTTGTAGTGATAGTAGTACAAGTGATCCTTAGACTATCATTTATGATTAATGTTAAAATCATATTATATAGAAAGTCGTTGATCGTTAAGGAGACTTATCCTTATTGTAGAATAAATGTTATTTATTTAAATAATATTAGAATTGTTCTAATTGATTTATTCACAACCGGTCTAATATGGAGAACCTAAAGGGTCACCCATAAAAGGAAAATATTTATTTAGGAAATAAATGGCATAATCGTAATAATAAGTTAAGTATATTTAATTTAATCTATGGTGATAGAATAAATTAATAGCTTAATATTTATTATTTAATATTTAATATTTTGGAAATATTAAATATAAATTAATAAGAGGATTATTATTATTATTATTTAATTCCTAAAGGAGTTTGGAAATTAATTAATAAAAGTACTCTCATTAATTTCTAAAAAGATTAGGAGCCTAATTAATTAAAGAAGTTTAATTAATTAATATGAAACCTTATTCCTAAATTGTTTAGGAGGTTACCTACATCTATAAATAAGAGTCTTATTATAGAATCTGGAGTTTTGTCAAACATATCTTCTTGAATACTCGTTCTTCTTTGGTGGATCACCTCTAGAGGCCAAACACTTGGGTGGCTAATATTGATCAAAGGAAGGAATCCAAGAACGTGAAAGGAGTGAACTCGTACATGAGGAAGTTAGTTTCTACAAAGGTATGAATCTGATCTTCATCTCTTTTCTATTGATTGATAATTGAGCACAAAGTATGATCATGGTGATGGTTTGTATGAAAATTTTAAATTTATATTTTATCGCGCTTCGGCACTATTTATGTAATTTGATTGCATGATCGCGCTATATACAAACCTAACAATGGTATTAAAGCCTAACTATGTGTTCATTATCGATATTGATGATTCCATGTATGTATGGTATGCGATTGGATCGGATTTTCTGGGCAAGAAAAAAAATTCTGATTCTGCTACACGACGCGGTCGTGCCCTAATCCAGAAAACGTTTCTGGGGTTGCAGCGCGGCCGCGCCGTGTCTTAGTTCATTTTGGGCGCGGTCGCGCCCAACACCAGAATTTGAAAATTTTATTTATTTTGTTTTTATTTATTTTAATTAAGATAAAAGGTTTATTTTAAATTGAAATATGATTAAAAATTAAAAAATTAGGCTTAAATATAATTTACTACCTTAAACTCTTGACCATATTCCACTTCAGTGATCCACCTTTCAATTTTGTCAATTAGATGATTGAACTATTAATTTTTTTCAATTCTAACAAATTGAGTTTGCCACGTCAGAAATTGCTGACGTGGCACTCTAGTAGGATTTTGCTCAAGTGATGTGTAATTAAAAAAATGCTATTTTTAATATTTATAAATATTCATTGTTTAGTCAAGGGTAAATTCGTCAAACCATAATAACAAAACCAAAAGCATTTAATAATTAAAATAACAATTATTAAGCAAAAGAATATTGAAAAAATATAAGAAAAATATAATCACTGATACTCTACGCCTCTTTCTTCTCTCACCTACCCCGCCGAGATGCCTCTCCGGCTACAACTTCGTTATCCTCGCCATGGAGCACGACCATGGCGACTGCTCCGACGTTCTCCCTTGTCTCCACGCCCTCGCCGCCACCCAAACCCCCCCATCCTTCGTCTTCCAAAGTCGTGAGCCACCTGGGCTAAGACAGCCCTCGATTTGGCCCCCGCAGATCATATGTTCCTTATGATCGACAACTCTAAATTGGCCTGAAAGGTCGTCTCCTACTGCCGCTTCCCATCCAACGGAGTTCTCTACTAAATTATTAGTGAGTGCCTACATACAGATCTATCATTCTCTTCTGAAAGAAAAATGTCTTGTTGTGGAGGAAATTGTGGCTGCGGATCTACCTACAAGTGTGGCAATGGCTGTACTGGGTATCAACCCTCTTTCTCCCTCTCTCTCTATATATATATCTCTCTATATATATATGTATTGTTTAAAAAATTTCTTTTAATTATTTATAAATGATTGTTGTTGATGGAAGAAAGAATAGGGCTTTCCTGATGTCTAGGTGGTGACAGATGATATTTTATTCTCTGAATGACGACGATTTGAAAATTAATTGTGCTGATTTTGTATATTACTAAATGAATATTTTATGCTACTGATTTGAGAATTAAAGGGTTAAATTTGTAAGTTAGTTTTAGTCCAAAGATTTCATCTTTTAATTGAGGATGTATGTTTTATCTAAAAATAAAATGACAGTGTGTTAGTGGGATGATGATGAAATTATGAACTTAAAAATGTTATGGCATTTCATCTTGGTGTGATGGCATAAGAAATGAGTGATGGTTAATTGTGCAAGATGTACCCTGACGTGAGCTACTCCGAGAGAACCACAAGTGAGACTGGTGTTTGACTGATTTTGCACTGCAGTTGATATTGGTTTGTTTAGGGATGCTGCCATGGAAGATGTAAGGAGTCGAGCTTGGTGGCTGTAAGATCTGAATCTGTGATGATGATGATGATGAGAAAGTGGTTGACGATTTTACCCTTTAATATATCAAAAATGTTTAATAACAAAATAAAAAGTTATTTTTTTAAAACACATCAGCTTAGTTATGCTCTCACCCATACGTACGTCGCCCAATTTTCGACGCGTGGCAGACTCAATTGAATATAATTGAAAAAAATTAATAATTCAATCATCTAATTGACAAAATTGAAAGGTGGATCACCGAAGTGGAATATGACCAATAGTTTAAGGTAGTAAATTATATTTAAGCCAAAAAATTATATTAACTTAGAATTGGATTTCACGTTAACTTGAATAAAGGAGTTTATTCATATATGAAATAGAATTCCATGTTTCCTAGAATAAAGAAGTTTATTCACATATAGAATTTTTAGGATTCAATGTTTTCTTAAAAAATAAAGATGTTATTTTGATAAGGAATAAGATTCAACATATTTTATTTTTCCAGCAATTTTTAGTTAAAAATAAAGGAGTTTATTTTGTACTTGAAATTGGATTTCTTATTAATTAAAATAAATGAGTTTATTTTGATTTGAATTTTGATTAAAAATAAAGGAGTTTTTTTAATTCAAAATTGGATAAAATAAAATAAAGAAGTTTATTATGATTTAAATTTTGATTTAATAAAAGAGTTTATTTTGTTTCAAAATTGAATTTCTAGTAAATTTTTAATTGCCCATTAAATTGATATTGATGCATATATGAAATGGATTTATTATTCACGAGATGAATGTTATTTATTGATGCATATGATGATATATATGATAATAAATGGGATTGATTATGGACTATTGACCAATGAGATTGTATTTTATTTTAGTTGGATGCATGAATGTTTAGATTTTATTAAATGGGGTATGCGTACCTCGTCTTCTCTAGTTTTTCTTGATGTAATTTCTATCTCCCTCCTATGTATTTCCCCTTGACTGCTAATCAAGGTTTCAATTTAATGTAAATAGTTTATGTAATAGGATTAGTTAGAATTACTTGAACAACCGGATATCAAAGAGCAAGGAGCGCTTGAAGACCCGTTTGCTATGTTAGTCGGACTCGGGTGCGGGTACGAATCTAGGTGTCAGACACGTGAAGCCAAAAATAGAGGATACGCGGATATGGATTCGAATTTGGACACGGGTGCGGGAATATGGTATGTTATGATTTTTTAACAATAATGTTTCTAATTATATCACCAAGTTTTTTTGCTCTAGGGACTAAAGTGCAAAAATATAAAGAAACAGGGGCAGAAATGAAAAAAAAAACTACAGGGACTGATATGTAATTTTCAGGGGCTATTTTGAACTTTAAGAAAATATGGGAGACTAAATTAAAAAACTTTAAAAACTATGAGATACCTAACTATAATTTTCCAGGGGATATTTTATACCCCAGATCTGATCTGATCTCACTCCTTTCTTCTTCCTTCCTCCTCGACAGACGGCTCTTCTTCATCCTCCTCTCGCGTCTCTTCTTCAACTTCCCAAACAAATGATCCTAGATTTACGTGGTGAATCCTGTGCAGGTAATAGGTCGTGGGTCGGTCGACATGTACTCCACCAAAAATAGCGAGTCCAAGTAACACAACCTGTTTCTAATGGAGCCCGGGTTTAAATGTAATAGTTATATTTAAATTCAATTCTTGCACACTAGGGTTTGACTTTTCGGTTCACTTGGTCGCTCTAGTGAACCAAACTAGAATAAAAGTTCATAATCAATCCGGGTAAAATATAGTATTCTATATGTGCACGCTTATACTATATATATATATTATATATTATATATCATATATCATGCAACATGCTTCGCATGTAAAATAATATGACGCGTATTATATATATATATATATATGTGTGTGTGTGTGTGTGTGTGTGTGTGTGTGTGTGTGTCTGTGCATGCGCGCTAAACAAGATAAGACAAAATTAATAACAAACCTCTCAAAGAAATTATATTAAGTTGTAATGTTCAAAGGTATTTGGAATATCAAACGTCGCCTTCTAGCATCATAAAACGATAGTGTCAATTAATCATTATAAGTTTGTTGTGTCACCACAAGACTTGTCTTAATTTTTTGAGATGTATCACATTTAATGCTTATAAATAGATCGAACGATGTTTTGTTATGTCACCATAAGGATAATGTTTTTCTTTTAAATATATTGAAGTGTTAGGTTGGACTTAACTTGGATATTTTGATTCGGATGTCACACTTGATCAAAATAATCTAAGAGGCAAAATACAAAGAGTTACATGGTGATTTAATTGACAAAAGTTGTCTACCTGTTTATTTATATATAGGTTGTTGTGTTACACAAGGCTATATACATTTGAAAGGGGATCCTTATTCTCACTAACAAATCTTTAATTAGATTGTGCCCAACTATATACTGAGGGTAATATAGTTTGAAGAAAATAATGGAAGATACCAATTTAAAACAAGGCCTAATTTATTTTGGTAATTAATAAAATGAATGTATGCTATAATGTTGTTAAATTACAAATTCATTTAGAGAATTTTACAATGTCTAAATTACTATCACTGCGAAGCATATTAGATGCTAATTAACCGAACCGAATTAAACGAATTAGTTAATGAATTTGAGAATAGTTATCAAAGCTGAAAAGTTATCTTATGTCCTTAATACGCCTATCCCTGCAATGGTTGCAGACAATGTATCTGATGAAGAGATTGCTACTTTTAGAAAGTGGCAAGATGATGGCTCAATGCATCATGCTCGCATCCATGAGTAATGTGAGCTTGACGTCAAGATGAAACTATGGATGCTCTCTTATATTCCCGCACATCAAATAGTTGATGATGAGGAAAATAGGACTGATAGATATCATATATCTAAGGAGCTCTTCCGATCTAGATTGACCGATGACACTACAGTACAGACACATGTCCTAAACATGATCAATTTGATTGAACAACTAGGACAACAAGGTTTTGTCATGTATGGAGAGTTGAGCCAAGATTTGATCTTGCAGTCATTCCCAGACTCCTTATCACAATTGTTGTGAATTTTCACATAAGCAAGCTAGATGTCAGCCTGGCTGATTTGCTTAACATGTTGAAAACTGTTGAGAGTCACTTTCCAACCAAGAAATACTAGGTCTTACCGGTAGGGGCCAAATGATCTTCTGAAAAGAAGAACGATTCAAAGAAGGTAGACAGAAAGGCAAAAACAAAGGATAATAAGAACAAAACTGATAAGGATAGCAAAGGAGTTTGCTTCCACTGCAATAAGTCTGGACACTAGAAAATAAACTGCGAGAAGCATCTTGCAGAGGTTAACCATCAGAGGCTAACCAGAAGAAGCTTAGTGAAACTTGATTTTTATATATCTGAGTTTGTTGGGGTATTGGATACCAAAGTGGTTGGTTCTCATAAATACAAATTTATGAAGGGACCAAGCAGAAGTAAAAAGCTAAACAAAGGAGAAGTACTCCTACGTGTGGGGAATGGAGCAAAGGTTGATCCATTAGCTGTAGGAACTTATTGTTTAGCACTGCTTACGGGCAAGTCCATTAGTTTAAATAATTTATATTATTTTCCAACACTTATAAGAAATATTCTTTCAATTTTTGTATTGGATATGGATGGTTTTGATATTATAATAAAAAACAACAGTTGTTCTATTTATAATAAAAAAAATTATATGGTGTTGGAAATTTACTGAATGGACTTTACATACTTGATTTACATGAAAAATAATTTTGCAAATTGAACAAACTAGTAAAAGAAAAAAGGAGATGATTATTCAAAGAGTTGAATGCAAGTATTTGAAGAAATACAAGTCTAAATTATTTGAAAGGTTCAAAGAATTCAGAAGTGAAACAAATTGGCAAAATATTAAAAAATTTTAATCAGATCAGGAAGGGATAGTTGTGCAATAAGTTTCTGGATCATCTCAAATAGTATTTTTTTCACAATGGATGCTTCGTGATACACAATAATTGATTGGTGTATCTAAAAGGAAAAATCGTACCTTGTTGGACATGGTGTGGTCCATAATAAGTTTTACCGACATTCCAGTATCCTTCTGGGGTCATGCCCTAGAACTAAAAACGGCTACATATCTACAAAATAAGGTAACCTCAAAATCCGGCCCCAAGACTCCATAAGAGTTATGAACATAGAGGATTCCTAATCTTTAGTATGTTAAGATGGGTTGTCCAGCTTATGTGAAAAGGTTTCAAAAATGATAAGCTTAGGACAAGATTTGACAAGTACAGATTTTTGAGACATCCTAAAGTAAGTTTAGGGTAAATGTTCTATAATCCTACTTAGCAAAAGATGTTTGTTGTGAAACACGTTGTCTTTTAAGATAAAAATGTTTATCATTAAAGGGGCTAGTGGGAGGATAATTCAAGAACCACAAAGCACTGTAAGTCAAAAAGGAGGAACCAGTAGATAGACATTGTACCACAACCGAATCGTAAATCTGGAATAGTACCAAAGATACCTGGGAGGTATGAATTCATCATAAATGATGATGATGGGGTACGCATCATAAAGATGATGATCCAGTTACATACGATGAGGCTAAGAGTTGTAGACACTCAAAGAAATAGCAGATGACCATGAAATCCAATATGGATCTTTGAAGCTAATGGCAAGGTGGAGACCTATAAGGCCAGACTGGTTGGTAAAAGGTTTCAAATAAAGTCAAGGAGTTGACTGTGATAAAACATTATTACCGGTAGTAATGCTCAAAATCCATTTGAATTTTACTTGTGATTGCAGCTTATTATTACTAAATAAGGCAAATGAACGTGGAGACGCCCTTCCACAAATATAAATTATCAGAGGAGAATGTATGTATGATACAGCCAGATGGACTTGTTTCAATGGTTAAAGAAAATCATGTATATGAGCTACAATAATCCATTTATGGATTGAAACAAACTTCTCAAAGTTGGAACATTCGTTTTGATGAGACAATCAAAAGAGTTTAATTTTATCAAAAAGGATAATGAACCTAGTGAGTACAAAAGGGTCAGTGAGAGCGCCGTAACATTCCTAGTATTATATGTTGATATACTACAGATAAGGAATGACATACTAATGCTACAATCAGTAAAGATAATGTTGTCTAAACATTCCTCCATGAATGATTTGGGTGGAGCATCCTATATTTTGGGATATAGATCTATATTGATAGATTTATAAGGATGTTTGACTTGACCCAAGGAACGTATTTTCATTCAATGCTAAAAGGGTTTAGCATGGCAAACTCCAAGAGATGTCTCATGTTGATGAGTCATGGAGTGTATCTCTCTTAATAGTCCCCAAAGACTCCTAAAAAGAGAGATCGCATGAGTAACTATCATGTATGTAATGAAATGTACGAGACTTGATGTTGATCAGTCATATTCTGAAGAAGTTCACTGTAAGATAGTGGAAAAATATCCTAAAAGTATTTAACCGGTACTAAGGACGTGATCAAGATTTATGGTGGGTCTGAATTAAAACTATAGGTCTAAACAGACTCAAGTTTTTCAGACTGACCAAGACGACAACAAATCCACTTTAGGATAAATCGTTTAACGGTGGTGCAGTGAATTGGAAAGGTTCCAAACAGCAAAGAGTTGTTAGTTTAGTGACAAAGACAAAGTATATAACTGTAAATGATGATGCAAGTTGATTGTTTAGATGAAAAGTTCATTACAGAACTAGGAATAGTTCCTAAGTCTCATCTTGGATCTAAACATGTGTTGCAGCACTTTCATTTTATTAGAGAATCATTGAAAGAGGGAAGTCACTATAGAGATAGTGAACTCTCAAGAACAACGTTACATATCAATTTACTGAAACTTATCCAACAACATGATGATCGTCACTTAGAGAAGAAGGGTATTAGATGTCATGACGATTGGCTTTAGTGCAAGTGGGAGATTAAAAGTAGTATGCACATAAGCCAATCATATTTGATATGATAAAGCATATACTTTGTAATAATCTTATTCATTTATTAATAAAAAAATTGTTTAATTAAAGGCTTTTATTTTATCTACATGGTATTGTTATTATAATGTGATAAACACAGTTTTGAGCAATGCTTTTAGAATCATGATGATGATCATGCTAATGAGATCTAAATTCTAAATAGCTCACAAACTAAAATTGTTCCCAATTGTTGGATTACTAAAAAGGGGATTAGTGAATCCGGATAGATTAGTTAACATACGTTGCTTGGTCATTAGATGAGGATGATTGATCTCATGATCATTTGTGTGGAGACACTAAAGCAAGTATGTAGGTGCTTATTGGAGAATAAGTTTACTGAATGTGGCTCGCTAAGGAATACCTAATTAAGTTTTACTTGTTTGTCAATAGGAATTCATGTAGTGATAATAGTACAAGTGATCCTTAGACTTGAGATCATCATAATATCTTGTGTGTGATGAGTTATACTTTGACATGTCCCTTAAGACCTTTAGAGTATATCAAAAGTTATGCTTGGGTGTAATAAGTTGTACATGGAGATAATGAATGATCAACAAAGAATCTACCACTTCTAGTAAAAGAATAGAATGTCCTATGTGATTCGATAAATGACAACCCAGTAGTTCTTGACCAAGGCAGAATGAAATTAGAAAAGAGTTTCTAATTTGCATTATTTGGAGTAGTGCATTTAAGAATCGAAATACATAGAATTAAATAAAATAAGACTTGACAGTAATTCCATGTCTTATATTTAATTGGGACATTGTATGGTGGAATGATTGAATTGTACGGTAACTATTTACTCAAAGGTTCATTTATGATTAATTTTAAAATCTATATTATGTGGAAAGTCGTTGATCGCTAAGAAGGCTTATCTTTATTGTAGAATAAATGTTATTTATTTAAATGAATTAATAGTTTAATTTATTTATTTAAATAACATTAGAATTGTTCTTATTGATTTATTCACAATCGGTTTAATATGGAGAACCTAAAGGGTCACACCATAAAAGGAAAATATTTATTTAAGAAGTAAATGACATAATCGTAATAATAAGTTAAGTATATTTAATTTAATCTATGGTGATAGAATAAATTAAATAGCTTAATATTTATTATTTAATATTTTAGAAATATTAAATATATAAATTAATAAGAGGAATCTTATTATTATTATTACTATTATTAATATTTAATTTCTAAAGGAGTATGGGAATTAATTGATAAAAATACTATCATTAATTCCTATTAAGATTATGAGCCTAATTAATTAAATGAGTTTAATTAATGAATATGAAACTCTATTCCTAAATTGTTTAGGAGGGTTACCTACATATATAAAGGGTTAAATGCAAAGTTCCACCAATTTGAACTTTTCCGATATTTGGGTATTGAGCCCCTTTCTTTGGGTCAACATAAATCGAGCCCCTTTCTATTAAAAATTTGGACTTTGAACCTCAGCGCCATACATGTATGCGTTGACTCACCGACATGGCACACGTGGCGCTTTACGTGGCACAAACACCGACGCGGCATTTTATATTTAAATTTGACACGCGGATGTGATAGGCTTCTTTATAATTTTTCCAAAAATTGTCTCTCCCAAGGTTTGAACTCAGCAACCTAAAGTGTGAAACTTTAAGTATCTAACCACTAGGCCACCATATATTACTATTAATATTTTGGAAGGACTAATCTTTATATCACAACATTTCATTTTCTCCAAAAAAATTAAATTACTACAGGTTACTAAAATTTTAATATAATAATAATTATAATAATAGTAATAGTAATAATAATAATAATAATAGTAATATTAATCGTAATAATAATAATAATAATAATAGTACTAATAAAATAATAATAATAACAATACTAATAATAATAGTACTAATAAAAATAATAATAATAACAATAATAATAAAAATAATAGTAGTAGTAATAATAATAATAATAATAGTACTAATAAAAATAATAATAATAACAATAATAATAAAAATAATAGTAGTAGTAATAATAATAATAATAAAATAATAATAACAATAGTACTAATAAAATAATAATAATAATAATAATAATAATAATAATAACAATAATAATAATAATAATAATAATAATAATAATAATTATAATAATACTATTATTATTTTATTTTATTTTATTTATTTTTATTTTATTTTATTTTATTATTGCTTAAGCTATCTACAAGCATGTTAACATAATAATTGGTGGATTATAAGCAAAATAAAGTATCTGATTTTGGACCTCTGGTAGTCTGTCTTATGTTCACCTTGGTTTTTGTTCCAAAAACAATGCAACTCAAAAATAGGAATTAACAATAACAATGCAACAACCGAAAGGCGTGAGCTATCTACAAGCATGTTAACAATAATAATAATAATAATAATAATAATAATAATAACAATAATAATAAAATAAAATAAAATAAAATAGTAATAATAATAACAATAATAATAATAATAATAATAACAACAACAATAATAATAATAAAAATAAAATAAAATAATAATAATAATGATAATAGTACTAATATTATTATTATTATTATTATTTTTATTGTTATTGTTATTATTATTATTTTTATTTTATTATTAGTACTATTAAAATTTGGACCTTCAAATTAATCAAGTCCAACGTATGATTTTGTAGTAGTAATTCTAATAAAATGACACAAGCTGACTGTTAGGAATAAAACCAAGCAACAGAGATGGTAAGTTTAATTAATGGTATGTAGTGAAGGAGAACAAAGAAATATATTGGGGAAATCTCATGTTTTAATATAAATATTAATCCTTGCAAGATATTAATAGTTAAGTCATGTTGCTCAAGCGGTCATTTGATCAAAATTCCATACAAGAGGTTTCAAGTTCAAATCCTTGCAAAGGCAATTTTTGGAAAAAATTCAAAAGACGCCACGTCAGTAGCGAATGTGTCAAATTACAATATTAAATACCATGTCAGACCTGCCACGTGTGCCACGTCAGTAGGTCAACGCACATGTGGCGCCTGGGGGCTCAAAGTCCAAATTTTTGAATAGAAAGGGGCTCAGTTTGCGTTGACCGGAAGAAAGGGGCTCAATACCCAAATATCAGATAAGTTCAGTGGTCGACTTTGCATTTAACCTCATATATAAATAAGAAGAGTCTTATTACAGTTAGGGTTACACAAGTTACACACTTTATTCCAAGAGTTGGGAGAGTACGTATAATTCTATAGAGATAGAATATAGGGTTTTGCAAACACCCATCTTCTTGAATACTTGTTCTTCCTTGGTGGATCACCTCTAGAGGCCAAACACTTGGGTGGCTAACATTGATCAAAGGAAGGAATCTAACCCGGTGAATTCGAGGATATTGTGAAAGGAATTGAAGGTGAACTCGTACCAGAAAAAGCTAGTTTCTACAAGTGTATGAATCTGATCTCCATCTCTTTTCTATTGATTGATAATTGAGCACAAAGTATGATCATGGTGATTGTTTGTATGAAAATTTTAAATTTCTATTTTATCGCACTACCGCACTTTTCATGTAATTTGATTGCATGATCGTGCTATATACAAACCTAACAGATGAACCATGCCCATGGGCCACCAAATGGCGTAAGCCATTTCTTAAATCAATATTCAACTCTAAAATTCAACTATGGGAGATTATATCATTTTGTATGGTAAACAGAAAACCATAGTTCTAATATAACTAGGAAATGTAAGTCAAGAAGAATATAAACTTCAAGGAAATAATCTCCTAATTGCTACCTATTATAATTAAAAAATCTAAAAGATATTTTAGTACTAACTAACTAAAATACCTAAATCCCTTATAGTTCTCTAACCTAATTACATTAATTCACCCACCAATAATATAACAAAATAATTTACTAAACCCTTTCAATTTTCATTAGTTTTCTTTTTTGTTCATCCGTGATTAAAATCTTTGGAGAACTTGAAAAAAGCTCGAGACAAAGACACACTCCAGTAAATAAAATCAAAGGGCTTAACCCGGACTTTGGTTTCTTCGGTGCCAGCCATCTTTAGATCTTTAATCGCTCAACAGCCTTAAGGAGTGGACTATTTTTCCCATTTGATCCATTGGACTTTCTTTCCCTTCACAATCTTGAATGAGGGTAGTTAAAATACACGTGAAGTTTCTTGTCCTTGCTTTCCCTTTTTGTTAAAAACGAAAGTCCAGGAGAGTTGTCGCAATTCTTTCAGACCACTTATTTGTTTCCCCAAGAGCTTTAATAAAGACTAAGCTTGCTTCACAGTTTCCTCTTCCACTTTAATAGAAGCCTCATGTTTGCCATTTACTTCCATAACATTCACCATGATTACCTAAAAGAAAAGTTTTTCCCCTTTTTTTAGGGACTTATTTTTCTCTTTTCCTGCTTTTTCTCTTTTTTCAAACTTCTGAGCTTAATGAAAGAAAATAAACAAGAGACGGTGCTGGAACCTGATGAATGTTGGTGGAGGAGCAACTGAAATTAGATCTAGATGAATCACTTGAGTTTTCTTTTTCCAATATGTGCAGAAACTTTTTTTCGATGAACTTTTTTCTCCTGTTTTAAGAAACAATATGAATCTAGGTGTGTTAGAGGTTGATAGAACCAGTAGGTAGTGGTCTACAATGATATGTGGAGATTGGATTTGGGTAATTTGGGTCTTCGGAATGAAGTTAGGCTGCAGAATGAGTTTCTTAATACCAGGGCTGGTTTGGGGTCTGGCTTATGATGGGAACCACGTTTAATACCATTTTTATTTTATTTTTGAGGTTGTGTGCCTCACTGTGATGAGGCGCAAACCTCGCCGTGTGCCTTGCATTTTCCACCTAAGTTGCCAAGACCTTTGCACCTTGGTGCTCCTATTGGCTTTGATAACTGTGAAAAGGAATTCAACAAGGTAATAAACTTCAAAAAATTACATACTAGCTACAATGATTAAAAGATCTAAAAGATCTACTATTACCGGGCTAAAATTCCTAGATCTCATATAGTTTCATAATCTGAGTACAACCAATTTATCTATAAATAAGAATACTAAATATTTTACTACTGCATTGCAATGTCCATTAGCCTTCTTTATATGTGCTGTACTACAAAGGGATACTGAGATTCTTTTGAGTTGTTGTTTAGATATTTTTTATGAGGTATACGGAGTTAACGGTCTATAAGTAACGCTAGAATTTTTTATATACCCGTCTCTATCTTCCTCTTCTTTGGAAAGGGTTTCATTTCTAACATTGCTTTGGGCTTCGAGTCTTCGACTATGGAAACATTTAGATGAGTTTCTATTTCAGATCTTCATAGAGAATAGTGGCAGTACGTCATTAGTTTTTTCCTATTTTCCCACTTGTATCTCTTTGGAGCAATCCTTGTCCTCTCTTTCTATACTTATCTCCCATCTAATTTAACTACTTTGATCCAAAAGTACTTCAAATATTATTTCCAAACCCTTCTTGATCAATGATCATGAGTACAAGAAACAATTGCAGATCAGACCAAACAATATCTTATTTTATCTAAAAGAATCGTACTGATATAACTACGCACACATTGAGAAAAATATTTTTTAAGGCACTAAACTATTTTATGTATTGTAGGATATCTTAGATAGAAAAGCAAACTAAATGAGATTTAACTTTTATAAAACAGTGAAAATATGTATGAATAAATAAAACATGAACTTTTACTCATCAACTAAGACAAAATGCATTATAAGTTTCTAACCTCTCGGGAAGGGATAAGCAAAGCTTGACAGAAGTTGCGTGCTGTGAAAAAATAGCAAAGTTGATTCCATTTTCAACTTCTGATACTCCAATTGGGTATGCCTGACCGGGGGAAACCTTCAATGACAGGCTGGTCTCTAGCATTTCAGGGGCTTTTTCCTAAAACACATGCACACTAGGCATATCAGAATCATAAAATTGTTTTGTACCAACATTGGGAACTCATTGACTCCAAATCGAAAGACATATTTTCTTTTGCCAGAATATTCACAAAAATGGAACATCTAAAAGACATACAGAAATGATTGCAAGGTTCGTCACAAGCAATTGGAAAGTAAGAGAACAAAAATATTTTTTGGTCTCTAGGTTAACATGATTATTTGATTAATTTTTGCTATGATGCTAACTACTTTTTCTAATTTAAGTTGGTGTCATTAGATTTTAGTTTATTACTTGTTAGAGGATATGACAGGATATACCATAATTGTAGCTTCCTTAATCAGTGTGTACACATTAATGTAATTTAGGAATTACCATAACTGTAATTAGGATGTTTTATGTATATATATCAATAGAAAGAAATAACTTGAATGAAATAAGCTTCTCAATTTCTACATGGTATCAAAGCTTGGTCCATATCAGACCTGTTCTTAAATTTTTCCCATTCTCTGTTTTCGCTGCCGACCATAAAATCTAGTAGAAACCTTGCAAGATCAGTTGGTTTTGAGAAATTGAGGCCATATTAGGGTTCTAAAGCGACATGTAATCTAACCGGAGTTTTTAATTTTCCGACCCACCGTCGCACGTGCCGTCCCACTCGCCGGCTGTTGATGCCACGCGCTGCTCTCTGTCGGCACGTGAGATATTATCCGCTTTTTTCGACGCGACTTCATCCAACTTGGTCGATTCTCTCTCCTGTTTCCATCTACAGTAGTATTGAGGTGTTTTGATAAGGTTTACACCCTCTTATTCTCTTCAATTCACTTTCTTTGTAAGGCATCTTCGTCTGTTTTCAAAATTTGGCTAATTGAACCTAAATTGGAGGATTATTTCTTCAAATATCTACTCGGTTTTGCTGTTGTTTCTGTTATTGATTGATTCCATACTCGTTTGGGAACACTAATCTTGCCAAATGATTTTTGGACTTTGAAAATTTGGGGATGCACTCAAGGTGCTCGACAGTTTGCCTGAGTGGGATTAGCTTCGTGTTTGGCTTTACTGCTCTGCCAATGTTGTTCCCTTGCTGCTGTTTATAGCAACTTCTATTGAGTTGGGATCCTTGTTTTTTTGCTGATTCAGTTTGGGTCTTATAAAGTGAATTCTAAGAGTTCAAATTATCCTTGTTTTAGGACTAACTCTGCTTTTTTTGAGCCTTTATCCTTGTTGATATTTCTTGGGTATTCTTGTTGCTCCTTTACATCATTATGGCAGAATCCAGTACCATTAATAATGTTGGTACTATTTCTCATTTTGCACAATCAGGTATAAACTCTTGTGCTCTTAATGTCTCATCTACTTGTCCTAGTTAGATTATAGACACAGGTGCCTCTGAGCATATGACTGGGTCTTTCAATCTCTTTATTTCATACACGCCCCGTTCTGAAAAAAACAAGGCTCGAGTAGCTGATGGCTCCCTGTCTTCTCTCTCCAGGAGTGGTTCTATCGTTTATACCCCTTCATTAAAATTATCATATGTTCTCCAAATCCCTTCATTTACTGCAAATTTACTATCTGTTCAACGTCTTTCTGAATCCTTGTTTTGTTACCTTTTTCCTAACTCATTGTGTTTTTCAGGACTTGGTGACAGGGAAGAGGATTGGCAGTGGTAGTGCAGTTGACGGTCTTTACTATTTAGATGTTCCCTCGTCTAACTTGCCCTCTACTCAGGCTCTTCACTCTACTTCTCACCCATGCTTGACCTCTCTCCATCAATGGCATCACCGTTTGGGACATCCTTCTTTTTCAGTATTGGAGTCTTTATTTCCATCCTTAGTTAAGCATTGTAACATAACTCAGTTTTGTGTGAACCATGTGAAATGGGTAAACACAAACGTTCTACTTATTCTGCTACTAACAGTCGACATTCTGAACCTTTTGCCATTATCCATACTGATGTGTGGGGACCCTCTCGGGTTGTTTCCCGTTCTGGTCATAGATGGTTTGTTAGCTTTATAGATTGTCATTCTCGTGTCACTTGGATTTATCTTCTTCGTTCCAAAGATGAGGTGTTTGATTGTTTTCAGGAATTTCATAAAATGATTCAAACCCAATGTGAAGCTAAAGTAAAGATTCTCCATAGTGATAATGGTTGTGAATATAGTAATAATAATGTTTTTGAATCTTATCTCTCTCGGCCTGGCATTATTCTTCAAACCTCGTGTCAAAACTCCAAAACAAAATGGAGTGGCGGAAAGAAAGAATCGCCACTTACTAGAGGTAGCCCGCACTCTTATGTTCACTATGAACACCCCTAAATTTCTTTAGGGAGTGGGGAGATGCTGTTTTGACTGCTGCTGTTTTGATAAATCGACTTCCTTCTAAAATTCTTGGGAACAAAAGTCCAATCTCTTTGCTTCAATACACGACAAGTCCTTCTCCTTCGCCTCGAGTCTTTGGTTGTGTATTATGTTCATGATAAATCTCCCACTCGGGGAAAATTAGATCCCAAGTCTCTTCGGTGTGTTTTCATTGGTTATTCTCCAACCCAAAAAGGGTATAAATATTATCATCCTCCTTCACACAAAGTATTCATCACTCGGGATGTCACCTTTTGGGAAATGAAACCTTTTTATTCTTCTTCACCTTCTCCTCAAGGGGAGGATGTTATTGATGAGGAGAAGCTTCCTCCTGAGACTGGCATTACAAGTTCTATTATACCCTCTTTTCTTGTTCCATCTTCCCTTGTTCCTGTTGATGTTTCTGATAATTCTACACAGGGGGAGTTACAGAATGAGCCTGACTTGAGAACCTATGTGCGAAAAGGCAAGCATAAGGTCACCATTTCTGCACCACTACTCCAACCCTGCTCAGAACCTAGTCTTGATAATGCTAATGGTGAGAATCCTAATCCTACTTGTTCATCTGATGATACTGGTATTCCTATTGCTCTTAGAAAGGGGGTTAAAGCTTGTACTCAACATCCTATTTCTAATTTGGCCTATGATAAATTATCTGCATTCTATCTCTCTTTTGTTTCTTCCTTGTCTTCAATATCTGTACCTCAGTGATGGAAAGAAGCAATGAGTGATGAAAAATGGAAACTGATTATGATAGAGGAGATGAATGCCCTGAAAAAGAATGATACATGGGAACTAGTCTTACTTCCTTACGGAAAAAGATCAGTTGGTCAATGTTCGAAAAAGCTAAAAGCAGTACGAAGCGTTTTTCTTTGAACAAGGCGAGGCGTAAGCCTCGAGGCGGAGCGAGGCGTAAGCCTCGATTTGAAAACATATGTTATTGATAAATATTAAATATATACAAATTTTGTGGTGATGAATAATTTAGAGAAAAAGATTTAGTTATCAACACAAGAATTTTTTTTTTTTGCTCTAAGAACTTAAGTGCAGGAAATATAAAGAAACAGGGGCTGAACTGAAACTTCTGAAACTTCATGGGCTGAAATGAAAGAAAATGAAACTATAGGGGCTGCTATGTAAAATTTTAGGTGTTATTTTGCAATTTAAGAAAACTTTTGGGATTAAACTAAAAATTTATAAAGACTATGGGGTACCTAACTGTAACTATCCATAAAATATTTAGTCCATGTTAGATCTAATGACAGATCTGATAGTACTTTCTTTTCCAAAACAACAGAAGGAAGACACTTCACAGAGTCTCACGAAATAAATGACTGGGCTCGAACGATCTGTGAAGAAGAAGTGAAGAAGAAGAAGAAGTAGAGGAGAGAGAAAGAGAAGTCGCACGAACCTATTTTTTGCTTCAAATCAAGGCGTAGGCCTTGTTACGCCTCGAGGCGCAAGGCGACGAGGCGCACGCCTCAGTCAAATAAAGTCCAAGCCTCTGAATTTCTCAGTAAGGCGTAGGCCTCGCCACATCTAGCTCCCGCCTCGCCACGAGGCGCACCTCGATCGCAATTTCAAACAATGCAGTTGGTTGCAAATGGGTATATACAGTCAAACAGAAGCCGGATGGGACAGTTGAGCGACTCAAAGCCATGTTAGTTGCAAAAGGGTACACTCAAACTCATGGGATTGATTACCAGGAGACATTTGCTCCTGTGACAAAGATGATATGTTCGTATCATAATCTCATGTGCAGCAAACTTCGGCTGGGACATTCAACAGTTGGATGTGAAAAATGCATTCCTTCATGGTGACTTGGAGGAGGAAGTATATATGAAAATATCATTTGGTTTTGCTTCATCTGCCACCAAGGGTAAGGTTTGTAAACTGCGAAAGGCTTTATATGGTTTGAAGCAATCTCCCAGAGTTTGGTTTGGTAGGGTCCACAAAGTAATAATAAGATTTAGGTACAAGCAGAGTAGAGCGGATCATACTCTATTTGTCAAACAGACAAACGGTAAGACTACTATTCTTATTGTTTATGCTGATAACATTGTGGTGACAGGGGATAATATAGAAGAGATAGTTAATCTCAAAGCAAGTTTGGCTAAAGAATTTGAGATCAAAGATCTTGGTCCTTTGAAATATTTCATTGGTATTGAAGTTGCAAGATCTACCAGTGAGATTTTGCTATCCCAAAGGAAGTATGTCCTTAATCTTTTACCAGAAACTGGCATGGGATGTAAGCCTGTTGATTCTCCTATTTAAGTTAATCATCATCTAGTAGGTGGCATAGGACCTACGGTTGATAAAGGAAGATATCAACGTTTGGTGCAACGATTGATATATCTTTCTCATACTAGACCTGATATATCTTATGCTATGGGAATAGTGAGTCGGTATATGCATGATCCTCAACATTGTCACATGGAAACTGTTTACAGAATTCTGAGGTATCTCAAGTCTGCTCCCGAAAAAGGGTTATTGTTTAGTTTTATTGCATGTTTCATGTGTATATGAGCTTATTAAGGTGTTTAATGATTTCAGGAAAAATTGGAGCTAAAATGAGGAAAAAGAGAAAATTGCAGGGTTTTTAGCATTAAGTTGAATGCATGGTCTTGGCTTGGGACTTAGATTTTATTATAGAGCTCTTCCTTAGCTTTTCGGAACATCTTGAATCGTCCCAATCGGAGTTCATATGAAAAAGTTATGATCTTTTTATCAAACGGACGTTGAACCTCAAAGTTTGGAGTTGCAATTTACATAGCAATCACTTGGAGCCCAATTTCGACCTTGATCTAGCCAGAATCTGTCAATTCTCAAAGAATGAAAGTTGTAGATCTCGTCGAAAGCTTCGATTTTATAGGTAGCACGCCCCAAAACTCCTCTCAGATCAAAAGTTATGACCATTCTACCAAAGGATGTCGCAGCAAGAATTGAGCGGGAAAATCTTGAAAATCTTAATTAAATTTTTGAAAAGTTTCTAAAAGCAGATTTTGGCAGCTTTCTACATGGAATGGGATTGATATTTCTATTAGAATTAGGATATCTTTAGACTGAGATTTATTTCCAAATTGGATTCTATTTCTTTATGGAAACTAGAGTTGTAATTCCTTTTAGTATTTGGATTTCTAGTTCTCATAGGATTTAGGATTTTGTCTAGCACTATAAATAGATGTAATAGTCAGGGTTTCTTTCATTCTATCATTCTATTATTCATCATCTACTACATTCTCTCATCTACAACATTGGAGGATTGAAGACATGAGCTAAGTTCTTTTTATTCAGTTCTAAGGGATGTTGAACCTTATTTATAATTAATAGTTAATTGAGTATTCATTATTTATTCCTTCTCACATGAAATTCATTCTTGATAATCTGATTTAATTTTTGAATGCTATTTGGCTTAACTGATTTGATTTCTGCAGGATTGAGTTGGTTAACGAATATCATATGCTAGATCAAGGAATAATATTACGTGTAATTGATATTGTTCCTAATCACAAGTAGTAATTAGTAATACCTAATTGTGGACAAGCTTTTGAGTATTGTTATGATTATCAGAAGACGAGTTAAACAATCCGAGCTTATGTGTTTGTTGCTTGGAATAGTCTAATTCCCTAATTCTTAATGCTACTGTTATATTAAATCTAGAGAGCTTGTTCTAGGTTATATAATGGTTAGAATCTTGTGAAGAGCTTGTTTCATTGAGTGACAATCTAAGGGGAGTTTCGGGTAGCAGAGCTTGTTGTTACCTAGGGCTATTAGTTTCATTGAAGGGTAAATAATGTTATACTATTAATCTATTGTTGTAAAAAGGTGATACTGAACTGAAGAACTGAAACTTTTTATTCATTGTTTATTCTTATTAGTTTATTCTTGTTAATTTAGTTAATTAATTCAAAATTCCCATTTTATTAGAAATCATAGGATAAATATAAAACAAATCACTCTCCTTGCTTACTACTGTGTTAATTGTTTGAATTTATAAAGTGAAAGTGAGGTTAATTTAGGAGTGTAAACGACAACTCCCAGTGTGGGCATCTCAGATCCCTTACGAGGTGAGAACTCTTCTTCTTCTTCCCCCTTTTCTTAACCGCGAGTTTTATTCTAAATCACGAAAGAGCTAATTTGTGTTGGCTGGCCTCCAAACCAACACACCTATAGATAAGGAGGAGTCAGGTTTCAGGTTCTAAAACGAAAAACCATTTCCCTTCATGGCTAACATTCAAAAGTCCTCCTTATAGTCTTCACTTGTATATTAAATGACAATTCATAAGGCAGTATTATGTCGGAGAAAATGATACATTAGCCATTATAGTTACAGATATCGTACATATCAAACGCAGTGGATTTTATTATTGCAAGGTTGAAGAAGATATGACAAACAAACTAAGGTCAAATTTATAGACACTATCAAAACACTAGAAAAATGAAGTACATTTTAATCACATATACCTCAAGCACACGTTCTCCCGCATGCCGACCGTGTACGAAGGCAGCCTTACTCTCCCCTTGTCTAACCTATGCAATATCCAATTCATGTCATTCGTGTGGAGGAATTTAATGCTTAAAACAATTTGTAGGACAACAAAAAAAAATACCTTAGTGGAAAATCTTTGCCTAGATTTGCTACCTGATGTTCTTTTACTCCACTTCAGTCTGTAAACGGAATCCAAAACTTTGTCAAAATGCGTCTTCAAATCAAGCAAAAGTCACAGAAATGATCACTTCTTACTTGAATAAAATGCAGTTTATAGAGCTTAGGACTACCCATAAGTAGCTAGTTAGATTGAATAAGAACACTAGTTAACTAATTTCACGAAAATCGTCAAATACAAAAAAGCAACACAAAAATTGCATATTTTATGAAGAATCTTGATACGGTTAAACATACTGGGAGCGAAATAGAAATTGATATGGAAGTAATATATAACTACATATGAACTCAGACATTATGGATACAAATTATAATACTCCCTCAGTTCCAAACTATAATATTATTGACTTTTGATAGTCAATTTGAAATATTTTCAATCTCAAAATTGAGATGATTCCTTAACAATATAAAACAATAAATTATACAGTATACATCATTACATTGACTAAAATTGTTTGAATTTATGTCAATTTTGAGTTTGAAAATGATTCAAATTAACTTCAAAAAGTAACTAATGAGCTTATATTTTGCAACAGAGGGAGAGTGTAAAACTTAAAATTAAAAAGATGATGAGGAGCTAATTTTGAAACTAATAACAAAAATCAAAAAGATGAGGAGCAGTAGTATAAATTTAAAATATAAAAAAAAGCGATTAGCACTGGAAATGGCAAGTAAACATATAACTCAAGCCAATTTAGAAACTAATAACAAGAATCAAAAGATGAATTGAAATTAATAATAAAGAATATGATTTGAAATATGATGATTCATTAACAATTAAGAAACAATAAATCATACAATTCGTATTATTTATCAGATAGCTTGCAATATACGGATTTATGTCAGTTTTGAGTTTGAAAATGTTTGTAATTAACTTCAAAAGGCCGAAAATAATCTTATATTATGCAAATGAGGGAGTATTAAAAATACGATTAGTACTTGAATGCAAAGTAAAACATATAATTCAAGCTAATTTAATTTAGAAACTACTCTCTCTGTTCCTTAATATAGGTCGTTTTAGAGTTGTGCACAAGTATTAAGGAAATGATTGTATAGCATTAACTATAATATCAATTGTCTATATTGCTCTTGTATTGAAAGAAGAGATTGTTATTTATTGAATAGCGTGAGAATCAAAGTTATATTTAATATTTGGGATAATATTGGAAACTAAGCTATTACTTGAAATTGTAACGACTTATATTAAGGAACAAAAATATTTCTCTAAAACGACTTATATTAAGGAATGGAGTCAGTAATAACAAGAATCAGGAGATGAGATGCAGTAATACACAAACATTGAAATTAATGACGAAGAATATGAAAAGTTTACCCCATGTATGAGGAAATGGAGGAGCGATTGACATAACTCGAAAGAGTAGGAGAACAAGTGTAACGAGGAATTAGCTTTGTTGCTGTTGCTGTTGCTGTTGCCGTTGCTGTAGTTGAAGAAGAATCGCATAAAGGTGAGTGAATCATCTTTTTCTGAATTTATTCCTTGCTGTATTGTGATCAATCAAAGCAGAGCATCCATTTATATATATATATATATATATATATATATTGTCGATATAGAGAGAGAAAATGACAGTGGAGGAAGTAGTTAAGTTGTTTTTGGGAGTAGAAAGTAGGGAGTGATTAATTGATCTTTTTGGGTTAGGGGATGTGATTGAACTTTTTGGGATGCTGAAGGCGTGATTCCTCCTTTGTCCATGTCTGCCACGTGAACGGATACGTGAATCCATCTCTTCTTTAACTCTTGCACACGTGTTATCTATGCTATTATAATAATCTGCAACTCAAGCTACTGGTAATATATCTGTTTGGCAAGCTGGTGTAAATATTTGCCAAAAGTATTTTAAAAAAAATCGGTTCTAAAATATAAATTATTATTTATTTTTTAACGTAAACTTAAAATATTTTAAAATTGATATAAATTCTTTTAATTTTAATTAATATAATAATAAATTTATTATTTCATAATTTTTAATGAATCATTTTTCATAATTTTTAATGAATCAATTCTAAACTTTCTTCTAAAACTCATAATCAATCTTTCTCTTGAATAAAAAAAATTAAAAACACTCATTCTATCATTAAAATTTGTCTCCCAAAATGAAAAATTATAGTAAAATCAATTTCAATATTTCTCTCTTTTTCCCTCCGCATACAAAACAGAGGGAAAAAAATAATATTTTTAGCTTTCTCTCTATGTTCAATTGGACCCCTAATATGAAACTAATGTAATTAACTGAAGTTCATACACAATAATATGAAACTAATGTAAGCAAATAAAACGAGAATGGACAAGTTTTGTAGCAATGATCAAACTTGAAAAAAGAGTTGATTGTCTTGAGCTACTCTCTGCTCTAGTTTAAGGTAAAACTATTTTTCTCTCAGTCTCACAATTAAATCTTAATCTCTCATCTATTTCTGGTCTTTAATCTCCTAAATTGTCATTTCTATTAGTTGTTTTTTGTTGACCACTACCTGTTTGTTGAAATGTCAAAACGAAAGCTTTAATTTTTCTTTTCAAATCTAATCTTGAATTATTTTCTTCTTTTTCTTTTTCTTTTTACGGTACCTATCTTGCTAAACTTAATCAAATATAATAATTTTGTTAGAATTTGAGCTTAATTGAAGTGGGTTTCATTAACTATTTGAGATGAATCCACATTGTTCTACTTTATGAGTAGATTAAAATCAAGTATTTAGAAGCTCAAATCAATGGGATAATGAATGAAAAATTAACTTCAAAATATCACTCTTGAAAATGTTAATAAATACTTGTGGGAAGATAAGTCTCACATCGAGTAAAAACTAAACATTAAATGAGTATAAACACAATTACATTGCTCTAGGGTTTGGGCCTCAAGGGGCATCCCACTTTTGTGGATGGAAGAGGACCTAGTTAAGGCTTGGTTTGGTTTGACCATGCGCGTCATCGACCGTTCAGATTGGGGCTCATTGGTCTGGGTCATTGTATATACTCTTTTTGGACAAAAAATATTTATAATTTTGTGTTGTTTAATTTTTTATTTATTAACATTTGAAGCAAAAAGCAAGAAGAAGTCAGGAGGTCAAGCGCCGCAACGCTCAACTCTAGAGTCGCGGCGTTCCACGGCGCACTCGCTTGAAGAGTTGCTTGCTTTCGCCTAATTTGCTTCGCCCCTATTCAGTCATGCCTCTTTATTTGCATCAAAACCATTTCAAAGGGACATGACCAATCTAAAAAGTCATTAAGTTCATCCTATAAATACATGATGAAGTCAACCATTTGAATCATCCAATCATTCAAGCATCTAAGTATTCTCAAGTCATTCGAGTCTTAATTTATTAAGTCATTCATAGTATATTTTGCGAGAGAGAAAAGAGCATTTCTTTGGTTCACCGAGTGTGTTATTTGTAGTGTTGTTATAACACATGTTGTCATTGTATCATGGGAGATAAGTGCTATTATACCGAATAATCCCTGGTCATAATCATACCAAGTCCATCTATGCATGTAAGCCAAAGATGACTTTAATCACAATATAAGCATGAGGATGATGACAATGACATAATAATTCAATAAAACAAGTTCAAGGATAAATTTTAAAGATTTATAATTTAATTTATCCAGAAATCAATAACGTCCCAATTGTCAACATGATACTGCTTTGTAGAGTAAAATTCAAGAATAATATTCATGTACCAAAAATAATTTGGACAAAAAAGAAATATAATTTTCGGGTGAATAGTACCCCGTGAATAGTACCCCGACACGAAAAGTGTCCCGAATACCCGAGTGAATGATACTAGAGTGAATAGTAATCGGGTGAATAGTAACCCGTGAATAGTAACTCGTGAATAGTACTCTGGCATGAAAAGTGCCCCGAATATCTGAGTGAATAATGCTAGAGTGAATAGTAACCGGGTGAATAGTAACCCGTGAATAGTTACTCGTAAAAGAAAAATACCAAAGAAAATGATATTCCATGACGAATACAAAAGAAATGATATCTCATACGAGTATAATAGAATATACGAAACTGCAAATGGATTTTCACCGCCATGCAGAATCCACGCAGTGCATCATTTCCACAATTTAATAAAGAATGAATATGAAGGATCATTCACCATGCATGCAGTAATCCACATGTACATGTTATTCCAATAGAATAATAAAGAATGGAATAACAGAAGAATTCACCATGCATGCGATAGTCCAGCGAGAAAAAAGTTATTCCAACAGAATAATAAAGAATGGAATAATGGAAGAATTCACCAAGCATGCGATGACCGCGCATACATGTTATTCCAACATAATAATAAAGAATGGAACTGTAAACGCGTAATCCGCATGCATATGATATTCCAAAATAAAGAATGGAACCGGTCATGCGTGTCTACACAGACAGAGGATATTCCAGCGAGAATAATAAAGAATGGAATAATAGCGAATTCACCAAGCATCGTTAGCACATGCAGAACGAGGTTATTCAGCGGAATAATAAAGAATAGAATAAATGAAGAATTTTACCATGTATGCGGTGCTTAGCATGAAGTTATTCAACATAATAATAAAGAATGAAATAACCACCCTTACAGTATTAAAAGAAAATAACTCTTTTCATGAATACGAAGAATAATACCCTTACCTTAGAAGAAAAGCGGATCTTAGAATAGTGAGGTAGCGAGACTTCTTCTTCTTCTCTCTCTATAATAATTGCTCTATAGCTTTAGTGAATTGGTGAAAAATAATGAAGGAATGAGTTTTATTTATAGGAAAATGTAGTTTCAATAATTACACGTTTTGGGGCTTGAAATATTACGATTATAATACCTCCTCTTTTCTTCATTTTTTAATTTAGTCCTGTAAGTATTATCAAACTGCACCACCTCCCTAATAGTAAATCATGTGAATCAATAGTAAATCATATGAATCGATAGTTACAGACATGTGTAATCTGAATTACGGTATAGTACCTCCATCTATACCTCCATTTTTAACTTAGTCATGCAAGTATTATCAATCTTGCACCAACTCCCCTAATAGTAAATGAATGTGAATCAATAGTACACACATGTGAACAAATAGTTATAATCATGTGAATCAATAGAAATTAATTGCTCATTTATCCGATTAATTACCCGATTGATCAATATAACCTCCAGACATCAATTATTATCGAAATAAATGTCGATTTTCACTAACACTAATAATTCCAACACAATGGAACTATCAATTTCATCCTTAATCAACACGAACTTATTCATCATTAATATTATAATTCACAATATTTAACAACTAGGTTTCTACAGGAAGAGGGGGCTTTAGATAAAGATTTCTCCTTATTGGCGCCGCAATTAGGTGACCAAACCTCTCCTTGATGTGAGAACTTCTGAGACATTGTCAATATTGCAAATAATAATATGAATAACTTTGTCGTCTTAATTATTAATTTAATAATATAAAATATTATTCAGATGATACTATAACAATAATTAAATCAATAATATGAGAGATATGATGCAGCAATTACTATAGCAATAATTGAGTATAACTGAGTGACTTTTCACGTAAGTATCAATAATCAATACCGCGTGCTACTATGCAACCACGCATATTACTATACTTTTATCACCGATTATTTTATGACAACTTGTTTACTTTTAAAATTTTTCACATATCACCCTTAACTTTAACCTTTTATTAATTTAACCATTTACTAAATAGAATAATTATAAGAAAATTGAATACTTTCATTTCATAAAATTCGGGGTCTCACACAATCTACCTCAAGGAAGCCAGAGAGCATTCACCAAATGGCTTAGAAGCAAACAAAAGATCAGAGTACCAATTCAATCAACATCTTGATTGAGTATTGTCGTAGTTAGAAAACGACAGAATTATCTTTTTATAAAAATAACGGCAAAAGTTTTACCATTAAACTATTGAACTACCTGGTGGTAAAAGTACAGTAATACGCGTGGTTGCATAGTAGCACACGATATTGATTATTGATGCTTACGTGAGAAGTCACTCAATTATTGCTACAGTAATTGCTGCATCATATCTCTCATATTATTGATTCAATTATTGTCACAATATCATCTGCATAATATTTATTATTATTAAATCAATAATTGAGACGACAAAGTTATTCATATTATTATTTGTAATATTGACAATGTCTAGAAGTTCTGTCAAGGAGAGGTTTGGTCACCTAATTACGCAACAATAAGGAGAAATCTTTATCGGAAAGCCCCCTCTTTCTTGGGAACGACCTGGTTGTTAAATATTGTGAGTTATAATATTAATGATGAATAAGTTTGTGTTGATTAAAGATGAAATTGATAGTTCTATTGTGTTGGGATTATTAGTGTTAGTGAAAATCGACATTTATTTCGATAATAATTGATGTCTGGAGGTTATATTGACCAATCGGGTAATTAATCGGATAAATGAGTAATTAATTGTTATTATTTCACATGCTTATAACTATTTGTTCACATGTGTGTACTATTGATTCACATTCATGTACTATTAGGGGAGGTGGTGCAAGATTGATAATACTTGCATGACTAAATTAAAAATGGAGGTATAGATGAAGGTACTATACTGTAATTAGTTTTTTTCACATGATTATACTATTAAGTCACATGAATGAACTATTAATTAACATTATTTACTATTAGGGGAGGTGGTGCAAGTTTGATAATACTTGCAGGACTAAATTAAAATGAAGAAAAAGTGGAAGGTATTATATCTGTAATATTTCGAGCCCCAAAACGCGTAATTATCGAAACTATATTTTCCTATAAATAGAAGCTCATTCTTCTTTCATTCTCACCAATTCACTAAGTCCGACAAGAGCAATTATTATATAGAGAAAGAAGAAGAGAAGTCTGCTACCCTTCACTATTCTAAAGATCCAGCTTTTTCTATGGTAGTGGGTATTATTTCTTTCATATTCATGAAGAGAGTTATTTTTTTCAATACTGTAAGGGTTGTTATTCCATTCTTTATTATTCTCGTTGGAATAACCCGTCTGCGGTGTATCGCATGCTCGGTGAATTCTTTTGTTATTCCATTCTTTATTATTCGCTGAATAACTCGTTCATAAGGGCCTATCGCATGCATGGTGAATTCTTCTGTTATTCCATTCTTTATTATTCTGTTGGAATAACCTGTCTATGTGGACTATCGCATGCATGGTGAATGATCCTTCGTATTCATTCCTTATTAAATTGTGGAAATGATCTGTCTACGTGGATTACCGCATGGCGAGCAAAAAATCCATTTACAGTTTCATATATTCTATTATACTCAGTTGGTTAAAGTTTTGGCTTCTATACTCCATGAAATTAGTAGAATATCCTGGATATTTGCGCTTCATCCAGTATCTTTTCATGGAAATATTCTTCTGAGCATTCTTGAATTTTACTCCACAAAATAGTATCATGTTGACAATTTGGACGTTATTGATTTCTGGATAAATTAAAATATAAATCTTTAATAATTTATCCTTGAACTTGTTTTATTAAATTCTTATATCATTGTCATCATCCTCATGTTTATAATATGTTGAAAGTCATCTGTGGCCTGTAGTACATAGATGGACTTGGTATGATTATGACCAGGGATTATTCGGTATAATTATGACCGTAATGTTACAAATGATGTGGTAAAAGTCCTCATTGGTAGTAGTGCATTGATGGGACGCTTGTTGGCATGATCATGACCATTGATGAATACACGAATATCCTTGGCCCGTAGTTCATGGATAATTTGTGGTCGGATATACTCTTGAATATCCTTGGCCAGTAGTAGTGAGGATGATGTGGTTTGTTTATTGTCGAGTCTCGCCGATAAATGTGATGAAAACCTTTTAAATCATAGAAGATAGTAGATTTTATTCTCTACTTGACTCTTCTAATGGATTGCTTGTTCACCTGCAGCTTAAACTTGATGTTTGTTATATTTTATCGTTTAACACTGTTGAAGGCTAACGATAAATTATTCTGCATTATCTTAGTCATAATATTTCTTACTGGGCTAGTTGAGCTCACCCTTTATTTCACTATTCTCTTCAGGAAATGAGAATATTGCTGGGACGAGTCGGGGAACGGATTGATGGTCCAGATGGTTGTTTTAGTAGTCTTCACTATTCTATTAAATAGTGTGACAATAAATGTAATGAGGACTCCATTGAGTATGAATATTGTCTAGATAACAATATTCTTATTAAAACTCTTAGATTATGTTTTGTCGTATTTTACACGACTGTTGTATAATTAAGTTGTATTTGAATTTTGTACCATGTATTTGGCGACTCAAGATGGGTGATGTATACCTATTTTGGGGGTGTCACAACTATCTTGGGTACAACTATGATCGTAGTGCTTGCCATGTTAGAAGTAGAAAGTGATGGGGTCTATAACAGGGACACTGGCCAACCTATACAGAATAGACATACAAGATTAAACATGGGTCAGACCATTAATGATATGTGAATGGGAGATCACAAGGAGAAAGAGACTGAGCATGACAAATTTGATAAGTCTTGAAGTTAAGGAGGGCCAGAGTAATCAGACAAGTTGTCAGTACCTAATGTAAGTCAAGGCAAACAGAAGTGGTAAAACACTACACGAATGAAGGAAGAAAAGTTCTAATTGCATGCTCAAAGAACGTTCTCTTAATCGTAGAGCTTAGTCATCTGCATCAGAATCGTAGAGTTTAGTCTTCTGAGTATTGAAGCCTTAGCAACGTCTCAATACAAAGACTGACATTCAAACGTTGGGTATTGAAAGCATCGATGCAAAAGGACAACTCCTGATGTTCTGATCGAGGAATCAGAAAGAAGAAATAAAGGTGACTACCTGTCTGACACACTAAAAGTGACATTTCTGACGGGGTAGGTGAAATAGTAGACTGCAGTGTCAGAAAAGTGAAAAAGGGGCTATCATGTCACATTTGCAGTTTGTACCAAATAACTCGAGATCTGCGAATTAATTTGAATAACTTCCAACGGCTATAATTCAACGTAAACCTTATGAAAGGTTATTTAATAGTAGAAGCTCAAAAAGAAGAAGTGTTGGTTGAAATAAAGTTATTGACTTTACGAGTTCTACAAAGCAAAAACAGAATATGTCTTAGTGGCAGTGAGACTACGAAAGTAGAAGTGAAGCAAGTTAAGAGAAGAGCTTTACTAGTAAAAGGCTTCACTCAACAACAATGAGAATGCCATTAAGAATGTCAGCCAAGCTGAGAGCCGAGAAGACCAAGATAATAGCATTCAAGAGATTGGCAGATCAGAAAGAAGATTCAAAGAGCCAATCTACGAATCACCACGAACCACCAAAAGCTAAAGAAGAACAAATACAGAACCAACTCTGTACACAAGGGAACAAAGGTTTAGAGGATGCTAAGTGCCAGACGAAGCCTACCAAAGATGAAAAAACTTAGCAAACCTTATGTGGTGAAGAAGTGCAAGCTGAGATCAGAAAAGGACCAACCACAAGATCAGTGCACCAAGGAAGAAGTGACAAGCTGCTAAGTACTCAAAGAGATCGAGCTTCATGAACAACTTAGCGGTATGTCCAATGGTGATCCAGTCTCGATGCAGAATCCAAAGAGGATCACAACAAGCTGCCAAGAATCAAGGATGAGCAAGCTTAAAGTCTTCTTGGCAGCTCAGTACCAACAACAACAATAAACAAGAAGCCAGGGCCAGAAGGGTCCTTGTCCAAGGGACTAAACTGAGTTCCAAGGCTGCATGCCTTGAAGAGTTCTTAGTGAACTGAAGTTCCAAGTCTGCTGGACTTGAAGAGTTCTTAGTGAACTAAATTTCCAAGGCTGATGGCCTTGAAGGAATCTTAGTGATTCGGTGATGTAAAGACTTCTTCCTTAGTGGAATCCCTGCTTGTTGAAGCAGAAGAGTGGATTAGAAGCTTGAGTCTCTGAACCACTTAAAATCCATTGTGTCTTTTACATTCCGTCATTTATATTATGGTTCTATAACTACTATAATTGCTATTAACATGATAACAACTTACAACTAAACTAACTCTAGATAAATGGTCAACATAACATCTATGAAGGGGAACCTTAACTTATTCCGTTGTGTTTAAAATAATTCTCATGTTTGTCATCTTCTATTTACTCAGCAATATAAACTAAAATTTAAAAGATTTTTGAAATTAAAAAGGATCTATTCAACCCCCCCTTCTAGATCTATTGTGTGCCCTCTGGGAACTAACAGAATTGATTAACTAAATTAGCAAAAGTAAATTGATGAGGAATAACAATGATTTTAAAGCTTCAGTTCTTCAGTTCAGTATCGCCTTTTCATAATTATGGAGTAATCAAGTTGTATGGTATTTATCCTTCAATGAGATTAATAACCCTAGATAACCGACATCGCTAATTATTCGAAATTCTCCTTAAGTACAAATCTAATGTGACAATTACCTCTAATAGATCCTAACTATCATATAACTTAGAACTATTAGTCTAGATTTAATACAATTTAAGCATGAAATGAGAATTAGGCTATTCCAAATAATAATTACACAATCATGAATTATTTAATTTGTCTTTTGATAATCTTAATAATACCCAAAAGTTTGTCCACAATCAAGTATCACTAATTGTTACCTATGATCAGATATGGTATCGTTTGCTTAATACATATCTTAATCTAGCAAATGATTTCAATTCACTAATTTAATCATGCAGAAACCAAATTAGTTGATTGAATAGCATATAAGAAGTTTAAGTATATAATAAGAATGTCTTTGATTCTCCAACTAGGGTTTGAATCCAATGTAGATGATATCATCCATAAAACTCAGTATTACAATGTATTTATAATGCTAAACATAGCTCTAAATAAATAAGAAATCACAATCCAAATCATATTAGAATTCTGCCAAAATGTACCTGAACTTTCCAAAATTCCTAAGATTTCCCGCTGACTTTGCCTGGGTGAAGTCATTTTACCTGGTAAGTTCGTTGGGGCGAAGTAGGACAAAAAGGAATAGGCCGAGGCGATTTCAGAGCGCACTGGGCGAAGTTAGATAGAGAGGAGCTCACCGCGGTGAAGTCATCTAGGTTGTTTGGTTTCACCAGGGCAAAGTCACCTTTACCTGGGCAGAGCGATCTTCGCTGGGACGAAGTCCTTGGGCATGCTGAGCTCGCCGAGGTAAGCTCATATAACTTCTGAATTTTCTTCTTTTTTCACTGCAGCAACTCCAAATCTTTCCGTTTCATCACTTAAGCTCCATTTCAATCCTGAAATCAATAAACAACCTTATTAAACCCGTGTAACCACAAAAAATGCAATGAAATAAACATAAAGGAATCAAAATTGATGAATATTATACACTCATCAAATTCCCCCACACTTAGTCTTTACACGTCCTCATGTAAACCAAAACAAAGGTTATGTTATCATTAAACAGAATTCCATTCAACCATAGTATCAAAAAGTTCAAGTTACAAATCATGAATATCAATACAAATTAACAGAAACCTGATTAACGCCTCATCAATCAATTCAGAATTAACAACCTTACCATTTCACCAATGAATTTCATCAAATCGAACTGTATCCAATAAGTAGTTATCCCACAATGTTCATACTTACTCAACTCAGTTATCATAGAATAAAAACCGTGCACACTGACTCATAACTTAGGACAAAATACCCCTGCTTTTTATTTTTTTCATAAAACCTTATCTTCAGTACATATGAATGCATTTTCATGATTTGCTCACATTTTTTCTTTCTTGACATGTGCAATATCTCCTTTTCTTAGGCTTTTGAGTGTTACCCTGTTGTGTAAAATCTAAATTACGCACAACACGCAAGTATACGTGGTCAACAAGTAATATAATGATAAGTCAAGTATCGTTCCTGTAGACACTCAAAATTTTGCATTCCGTTACTAACCTTGTAGGAGGGAAAAATTATCTTCCAGAGATAACCCTGGAAGACAAATCAGCTCAATCTCGGAGATAACCCCGAGATACTCAGTTTCAATCCCGACGACAACCCCAGGATGCTCAGTTCCAACCTCGGAGATAACCCCGAGGGAAGTAGTTCTAGTTCCGGTGATAACCCCAAAATAGTCAGTTTCAACCCCGGAGACAACCGCAGGACACTCAGTTCCAACCCCAGAGATAACCCAGGGAGGTCAAGACACCTCAGAGATAACCCTGAGGACATTCAGCATTCACAGCAACCCAATCTGAGAGATAACCCTGAGCAACGACTGCTACATCTGCACAAAGCCGGAGATAACCCCAGTGAGGGAAAAATCATCATTTTGCCACCTCGATACTACATTCACGTCGTCTCAACATCATTTGTGACACCCCCAAATCTGGGTACTTCAATTCCATAGATTTGGTGTTCACTGTCCATTCAAATCATAACTAACTACCCATAAACAAAGGATATAATTAAACTCAAAAGCTTAAATAATAAATCTCCCATCAAGGGTTACATAATCTCAAGATAAATCCCAGGTCATCTAACCTTTAATACAATCATCAGCGGAAATTAAAACATGATCATAATTAAATCTAGTCATAAGCTTCATAAATAAAAGATAACTTAAACGTTGTCGTCTAATTAAGCACTTTGTCCTTGCCCTCGCTTGTTGAAGGCTCTTCAAACTTCTTAACTTTATCTGCATTGTTTTGTGCAAGAGTGATCAAACAATTGCCCACAAGAAGGATAATATACAATAACGGTTTATGAATGATAATTCACTGAGTTTTCAATGGTAAAGTATTCTTACCGGAACAATAAAATTTAATTCAACAACTATGAGTTCAAAGGAATAATGAACATTAATTGAACAATAGATATCAACATCAAAGAATACATTGAGGGTCACAAGACCACGAACTATACTCTAGGTTTCAAGTATTTCTACCTTAACCTTTAATGATCTAAAAGACTATAATCATCATCTTCGGCCCCTAGGTTAATGTGTATTTCATCAGAACCTTTAACAGCCTAAACGACTATATGGACCATCATTCAGCACTCGGTGATCATTTCTTTGTACTATGTATTACAAGAACATTTTAACGCTTATCACAGTATTTCTAAAATAATCCCTAATAATAGGGTTGTTCATCTCAGCTTAGATCATCAGGTTCCGAACCAAATGAAGTTTGGTTGGGAATTAACTTCAAAGGAATTTTAGATCTTTAGAATGTTCATCAACCAAGTACTGGTTGAATCAGACAGAGACCAATAATTATTCAAGAATTTGAATATAATATCTTCATGAACAAGGTATATCGATGAATCAATAAAATCTAGACTATTAACAGTTTCTAAATTGAACAAACATTATCCTCGACAACATGCTTTCAAAATTGTGTGAGTACATAAGCAAACCAAAGGAAGTTTGGTTTGAGTTAACTTCAAAGGTAATTTAGAGTTTAGAACATTCATCCACTAAGGATTAGTTGAGTTGGTAAAGAATCGCTAGACAACTTAGAGTTCGGTATAATAATGTAAGATAGTACAATGATATTGGAGAACGAAGATCAAACAACAATTATTAGTAGCTGAATAAACAACACTACTGACTTTGAGTAAACAAGGTAATCTCGTTTAAAATAAAGAAATAAAGATTAACTAACTTGTTCAACAATTAAATGAGAGTTAAAGAATTCGCATGACAATAAATCGTCAAACAAGAGGTTAGAGTTAGAGAATCTGCATAAGTATAATGTAATAGTGAAAAGTAACCTTGCTGAATAATAAAGTAGCAAAGGTTAGGGAACTTGCCTCTTGCGTAAGCTATACAATTACAACTCACGTACTCCAATAACCTACACATAGGTTTAGAACCACAATACCTATTAGATATGCTAACATACTATAACGTGTACATTTCTTGCTAAACTTATCATTTTAGCACAAGTCTTATGCTACTATACAAATATCAGGAATTTCAACTGTTAACTTTCATAATACTTATTTACTAATCCTCATTCTCGATAAATCCCCACATGTCATTTTCATAGTTTACTAACTTCTTATAACTTTAAAATCACTATCCACATAACACTATGTTGTTTTAACCTTGTCGTTACACATTTGACACATTAACATATCCTTAGACCAAGTTATAGTGGTGTTACAAAGTCTGCAAAGACAGAATAAGACCTCTTTGTCTCAAGAGAGAGGTAAGGCAAGAAATTGTTTACCTTACACATAAACTTTTGGATCCAAAGCAACAAGGCTTGCTTTTTTTTCGGCACTTATAACAAGAAATTGCTACACGGCAAGTACGTGACAGACGCAGTAAACCAGCATGAACAAAGAAATTTAACTTTAGCCCAACTAACACGAATTTCACCCACCAAACAGTGAAATTAACACGTAAAATAAATATACAACTATCATAAACATGATTGCTAACATATTCAATCACTTAGCACAATTTAACAACAACTAAAACTATTTTAATTTCTCAACATTCATATTTTTCATATAAAACTCCATTTTTGATATCTCTTGGAAAAATCATCACTGTAATCTCTATACTTGGCCAAATCACTTCATTCCAATTATGTTATGCTCGTTTCTTAATGAACTAACATAATCAAGCTTCAATTTGCAGTTTAAAATTAGAATAGACCATCAAAATTGGTACTTACCTAAGCCATACAAAGAATACATATACTGTCAAAATTTTCTACTGTCAAAACGAAATTAGCATAAAAATTTCTTGTTTTAAACATAACTTTAGCATCATAAGCATGTATCATCAGAATTTACCAATTATATATCCATAATTCACCAATTGATTTCACAGAACACAAACACACCATGCCGTGAATTCATATATGTATATATATATAAACATATAACATTAGGGTTACGAATAATACCTTCAATTTACTTGGTAACCACTGAAATTGCTGTGAATCATAGACTTTCTCTCAATTCTCTCCCTAGCTTCTTTGTATTTTCTTCCTTCTTCTCTTTTTAAGCTTAAGCCAATTTTCTTTTACGTATAAGAAAACTTAACCCAACGCACATGTAACAATCCAGATTTTTTAATTAAATATTTAAATATTTATTGAATTATATAAATATTTAATGGTTGTGTTTATCGTTGAATAAGTATTTGTTTAATTGATTTGATGTGATTTGATTATTTATTTGTTTAATAAATAATTAATGAGTTAAGGAAAGTAATTATTTTGAAATAGTAATCTAATTTAATTTAATAATTAAGTTAGAGAGTTTATAATGATTAAATAAATTATTATATTATGCAATGGATTGTTATTAGAAGTAATTAAATTAAGTATGAAAATTTACTTAAATAAAGTGTGATAAATAACTATGTTATAAGGAGTTATTAAAATAAATTAAAGTAGTTTAATTTGATTTGTGCCAAACAAAACTTAATGGTATCAAGTGTTTAACTTTTAAATGGTTTTTACCAAACAAAGCCCTACGACTTTTGGATTTTGAAATTTAAATTATTAATAAATAAAATATATATATTTATAAGTTATCGCTTTATAACCGATGTCAATTATTAGGCTTATTATGGCCATACTTGTTTCGGTTGTGTTTCGTTGAGTTATCAGTTGGGTTTTGGGTTTACGCCTTATTGTTAAACTTGAGTCTAAGAAAAGAGTTGCTCGCTAAAAAGAAGGGTTTGAGATATTTTGAGAGAGTCCGAGAAAGAGAAGCAACAAGAGTGAAGTTCTTCAAGCTATTATAAGAGTTTAACACTTAATTTCTTAACAACAAATGTTAAAAGGTATATTCATGACCTTAATACTAGATATACACATATAATTTATATGTCTTTGTGTATTTCTTTTTCATCGAGTAGAAGGTTTTTACAAAATTCTTGTAAAACTATGTTTTGTAATTGTTATATCTTGGCATATATAGATATGTGATTGTATGTGTAGTATGCTTATAAGATTTCATGTTAATTACGTGTTAAAGAAAAAGGAAGTGGAATTACAGTGAACATATATGTATAAACGTGGTTTGCAGAGTACCAAATATTATACTTGCATTGTATGATAATCATGAAATTGAACTGTGATTATATGAATTGGGTAAAAATTTAATAGAATATAGTTAGAATAAATCAAATTGTTTTATAACTATGATTACAGTGCTCACTGTGTTAACAAATGTTAACAATGGAGTTTTTGGGTTTAAACTATGGTTTCAAGGATTTAAATTATTATTTAACTGTTTTAAATTGGTATATGTATGATAAGTAAATGTTTATGAGTAATCCTTATAAGTTTTACGTCTTAATTTAGATGTTAGCAGTAGTAATTAGTCTAGAATTTAGTTATTCTGTTCTTCATGGTTGGTTCGTGCAAGTTTTGGTCAGTCGCCAAAAATGGAGCCCAAGTGCAAAATTCGCGCTTCAACAATAAATTGAAACCGCGCCCTCGTGCCCCGGCGCCAATCTCAATTCTGGCCACATGGTTAGTTTAGTTCTCGCTTGTGCACATACAGGGACAAAAGTCTGAGTCGGACAGTTTTGGCCTCCTGTAGTAAAACGACCATAACTTTCTCATACGAACTCCGATTGAGTTGATTCAAGATGATCCGGAACGAGGACGAATATACTTACAACTTTCATGCTTTCCGTTTTTTAATTTGAGGTCTTTAACAGTAGTCAAAATGGTCATCTTTAGGATTGTTGTGTTTTTGGGGGCAATCGAAGGGCGTCGGGCATGCACATATGCATGTGTAGTGCTCCTGACGATAAAAGATGATGTCCTAAGTTACAAAACATATATGTTAGTAAATATAATGATGCTTAACATTAATAAATAATGTATTTGATAAGTTATAGAATCATAGTAAGCATATACAAGAGAGGTAAATCGGGCGTGTGACAATTGAACGTCGAAACGCCGTGCCAAGTGTTAATGAACTTAAAAAGTGTTTCAATTAAATTGAAATGAATATTATAGGATATGAAATGGGTTTAATATAAAACCAATAAGTAGTCCTAGCAAGACTTAAACACTTGAATGAACTTCGATTATGAAATATAGTGAGATATAAGTTGAAAGTTAACACAATGTAATTGAACATTGTGTGCTAATTAATAGGAAAGATTATGAGATGTGGAGTAGAGTTACATTACAATTACTATGTGTTGTTATGTGACTAATAGTTGATGTGTATGATTATATAATTGTGTAGGGCACGTGAAGTGCAGATAACTATAAGCTGTTAAACTATTATTGGTAAACAACGATCAAGGCAAGTCTTTCGGTTCCTATTTTCTACGTGGACTTGATGAACTATTTTAAATTGCATGATATGTTATACATGTTAAAATCATGAAATGTTAAAGTCAATATATGACGGCATTGTTTTGGCTAAGTAATGATGGTTGAGTAAGGAACTCAATCTTTATATTTGCTATGTGAATTAAAAGCATGTATGCCATGTTACTTTAATGAGATGTATATCGAGCATGTTATTATGTGCTATGTGATGCATGAAAACTGTTAGACTTTTGTTGAATTTGTCGAGCTCACTCTTGCAAATAACCACTTTTGCGGAGTTAAGATTTTAAGGTAAAGATATGTATTAAGTGAGTTATAGAGATCTATATTCATTTAAGATTACTTATGTTTTATGAGAAATGTATTTCATATTTTGAGCGTAACATGTTGTTGAATTGTAAGTTGAGCTATCCAATGTATATGGATATTTAGTTATGATGTAAGACTTTGTATAGTCATTTTGTTGTAACGATTCATGATATAAGATTGAATCAAAGAGATGTAATGTAAAGGTTGCGATTCAGGGCAAGAAAGAAGGAAATGTATAAACGTTTTAATTATTCCGTAATTTTAGTGTTTTTAATATCGAATAATGATGTTTTATTAGAGATTTAATGTATGGTTAACGACCGAAGTCGAGATTTAAATGGTATAAATTTTGGGGTCGTTACAGCACACACCCAAACGTCTGAAACCGACGTTATAATAATTAGAATAATAAGTTATCGTTATAATATATATTATTTATTATTTAATATATTTTATTTATAATTGAATATTAAAAGAAATCCAAAAGCCATAAGGCTTTGTTTGGCAAAAAGTCTTTAAAATAAAGACTTATATATTTAAGTCTTGTTTGATAAAAACTAATTAAACTCCTTTAATTTATTTTAATAAATAACTTAGTTTATAATTTATAACCACATATGACTTAAACTAACATCACAAAATTATAACTTATTATAATTTTATTTAATAAATTAATATACCATCTTAATTTATCACATCACAACAACAATATAACATCTCATGTTATCTCACAACATAATAACTATAAATCAAATTAATTTAGAATATTATCTAATAAATATAATTTATAAATATTTACTAACAAAAATCACATATTCATTTAATTTAAGAAATATTTTAAATTACAAAACAACAACTTCATCAATAAAATATTTATTTAATTTAATAAATATTTTAAATTACAAATAAAATCTTGGATTGTTACATCCTTCCCTCCTTACAAGGATTCTGTCCCCAGAATCACAAATCAAACAATCAAATCGTCACATCATTTCAATCAACATTTCATACAGAAGTGTCCCACAAGAACCATAGCTCAAATCCCGAGTGACTACTACACAAGACAACACACTAGATAAAATTTGAAGACTTGGAGATTTGGTCATGGACTCATCTTGCCGGCTTCGTACAACCTCTAATCCCATGTCATTGTGTAGCTCTCAACAACATCATTCCAGAAAGGTACAACACGTCTTTATCGGATGTCCGGATTGAAAAAGTTATAAAGGTTCGAGCGGATAGCGCGTTGCATGAGTGCACATACTTCGAGATGACGGGACTCGCATGGTTCGAGAGTAACTTTGACAAACCGCAGTGTAGATCACCATGGCCGCCGCAAGTGAACTGCTGACCATCCTGGTCTTTAAATATGAGCTCTTGGTTGCTCAGTTTAAAGAGAGAAAAAAATTGAAAAAGGCGTGAAAACTCTGTCCATTCCAGCATGTAAACACTTCTAGAGTGCTCTACACTGAGTGATTCTTCTTTCTAAACACTTGTAAGCTCGTGTTTTTCTACATACTGAAATTCAACCTGCAGATAAACCGAAGTTTCAAAGCGCCAAAAGCTATCTCAAGCCTTCTTCGATGTACCATTGAGATATTTTGATTTTTAAGCTTTTATCATACGTATATATATATATATATATATATATATATATATATATATATATATATATATCTACTAACGCTGAGAGTCGCGTTGTGTGGTATGTGCGGATCGTCGATCCGTGGCTTTTTATTGTTTATATATATATATATATATAAATACTTATATATATATATATTATCAAACTTTGCTTCGATTGAGCCCGGATATAATATTCGGAGCGTTTACTGCTTTTATATATATATAAACACTTATATATATGTATATTATTATCGAACTCTGCTTCGATTGAGCCTGTATATACATCCGGTGTGTTTACTGCTTATATATATATACACATTTCAACCAAAGTTCGAGATCACTTCGTGGCCATTTTACTTATATATATATATATATATATATATATATATATATATATTTACATCATTGTTCGGCACGGAGATCACTTCGTGGCCTTTTACCGCTTATATATATATTTATATTTCAAAGTCCCACTGGAGTTTACTTCGTGGCGATTGATCGCTTATATATATATATATATATATATATATATATATATATATATTTATCGCTTATATATATATATAACCGCTTTTATCCGCTTTCATAATGTACATATTTAATATTTCAACATGGGCTAGATTTGCCTAAATCTAGCTATTCCTCACTTTAATCGGGTTCATAGTGACTAAACTGGAACCGTTGAAGCTGGAATGGTTTAGATTTACTCAAATCTAGTTCTTTTTCTATCTTTTATCAGCCCGCAGTCTAGATTTGCCTAAATCTGGCTATTTCTCACTTTAATCGGTTCATGGTAACTAAACTGGAACCGTTGAAGCTGGAATACTTAGATTTACTCAAATCTAATCCGTTTTCTAGCTTTTGTACATATTGCTTTATCATGTGAGCCTAGGAATCATATGATCACAGATTCAGTTCCTGAATCTAGATTCGATTCCCGTGATGGACATTTTCAGCTGCAGCCAGCTTGTAAATTACCTACGGTATTTTAATTTCCTTAGATGGCTCTCATGCGCACAAGGAGTTCGGCAATGCTATATATCTTATTTTCTCGAAGATGCTTCGCATCTCGAAAATAAAAGCAATCAAATCGAACACATAATAAAATGGAAGTATCAAAGGCCTCAATTACTATTGAGCACAAGGGTTTGAAAAACCTGATTTACAAAACATCATTGCTATATCTCGTTAAAATTGAACTTTTATACAAAAGTCAAACCCTTTGTATATAGGTGCAAATAAGGCATATCACTACATCCAAATAACTGCACATAGACCTAATTCACACACACACACACACACACACACACATACACAGATAAAAGTTTAAATGAAAAGTGGCGGTAACCGTGTTATCATGGAAGTTGGGGGTGCCTAACACCTTCCCTCCGCTTAATCAAGCCCCCGGACCCTAACAAATTTCTGTTTTACAGATCAGTTAAATAGTTTCACATCACTAGGTCTTTGTGCAAACCTTTTCTTGGTTGAGTTGGTGCAACTATTTAAAAATACCAACTGGCGACTCTTCTAGTCAAATTGTCGACATACACATGTCGGACCTTTTCAAACTTGTTTTTCCAAATAAATCTCACCTAACATGAGAACACCAAAAGACAAGAACATAAAGGGACAAATAAAAATCCCGACGTCGACATGTGGCGACTCCGCCAGGGACTCCAATAAGAGGGCTTAAGCCGCTATTAAAGCTTTTCAAAACTTTTATCTGCTTATGTGTGGATGGTGCATTTACATTTGAATGAATGTGTACTAATGCTTTATTTACTGCACTTAGTGCTTCGCACCATATCTGCATGTGATATTAGTGCTTCACACATGTCATCATTTCCATACTGTGAGACGCTATGTATGTGAATGTATGTTGTGTGGTCCCTCCACCAGGAGGCTATCCCATCAGTATTTGATTACTTGACTCGTCGGAAGACTAATTCCACGAGGTTCAGGAAAGGCACCACCTATATTCGCTCAAGTTGAAAGATCGGATTAACTTCCCATCAAGTAAATTGCGATGATCTGGGGACCTTCATGCCAAAAAGCAATGAGAGTAGCCTAAGATAGGTTAGCCTCTAATAAACCAAACGCGGAGGGAAGTCTCTTCATACCTTCCCATTACAATTACTTATAATTTCATTTCCATGTCAATCTCAATGTAATGGAAAACATAATGGAATATGTGAACATGCATATCAAGACCTGTCATGCTATCCTGTCATTAAAACAACTGACTATTACCCGTTCCCCAAACTAAACTATATAAGTCTTTTTGTAGGGAAACGATTGGTCCCATTACCCGTTCAAAGTCCAAGAAGACACTAAGCCTACAACCAGACATGGCTACAAATGGCCAGCCTAATCCTACTTCTGTCGCTCACGAGGAGTTCGAAGGATTAATCAATCAAATAACAGAATTGGATGTTCTGCTCAAAGAATTACACAAATTAACTCAGTGTCCACAAATACCCATCCACACAGAACCCTCTGCACATGGAGGAATTCAGGGTCCGGACAGAGAAATTTCAGTACTTGAGTCTCAAACTAAGAATGTAACGATTGAGAATTTTGTAATTTATTTTAAATATCTATTGAATAATATAAATATTATAATTAATTTATTTATGGAGATAAATAAATATTTGATAAATTGTGATGTAATAATTTAGTTGAGTGTGTATGCTAACTAAATTAATGAATGGTAATTTTATTATTTGAGGATTTAATTTAATGAAAATAATTAAATTAAATGAATTATTTAATATTTAAGAAAATAATTAAATTAAATAAAGTGATGTTCTAGTCTAATTTAATAATTAAATTAGATATATTATAATTTATTAATAATAAGTATAATTATAATAAAAGTTATAATTATTGTAATTATAATTGTAAGTTATGTAAATTGGTTACATGTGTGACAAATAAAAACTATATAATATAATATTATCAAAATAAATTGGAATGGGGGGAATTGGGTGTAGTCAAACAAGGCCTTGTGGCCTTTGGCTTGTTTTAACTGACGCCTATTGGGTTTTTTAACTGATGTATACGTGAGAGAGATGGGAGTCAATTTATTTTTACGCGTCTTATTTTCCTAAGGCTAACTAAGACAGAGAGTTGGAGAAAGCAAGAGAGAAAAACACAATGAAAGAGAGAATTCTCTGAGATTGTCTATAGGAAGAAGATGAATTTCTATGCCTTGACACTATCTCTTGCTAGCATACAACTAGGGATTTATGGTATATTATACTTTTAATGTTTATGTTTTGATTTTCCATGATCATCTTATGTAAATTTTTTAATCACGTTGGATTGATATATATACAAGTATGTATGGTTTACAATCTGTTAATAATCGTGTGTGATTGCTATTTAATGATTAGAATACATGAAATTGGGTTTGTAGTAGAAGATTTCAAAAACAGTGTTTATGCATGAAAAATGGCTTAAGAAAGTACAAAATTTCATGCTCAATATGTGATATAATCTGTAAATTAATGTTTGATTATGTTAGTATATTAAGAAATAAAAATGGCATTGTTTGAATCGTGTTAATTGGTTAATAAACGAAGTCGTGGCGATCAAATTTGCTAAAAGTGTTAAAAAATGAAGAAATTGGGAAAATTGGGGTTTTGATCCTTCAAAATTGAGTATATGTAATGTTTATGTAGTTAGAATGATGAATAACATGCTTAACTATGTTATTACAATGTTTTAGATGTTGAGTTTGGTGAATTTTCTGTGGAATTGGGATTATTGGCCTAGAACAAAGACTGTGTTCTAGTTTATGCAAAACTGTTTCTAGTGCCGAGCACGGGCGCGCCGGATACAAAGGGTGTCATGGCGCTAGTGGTCAGTCAGACCCAGTGTTGAGCTGTTAACATCATAACTTTGGAAATGCTAACCTAACTTATTTTAATGACCCTAAAACATGTTATAATCACAACATTGAAACTATAAATTATGAACTTTTAGGTTGTGAGGGTTTGGAATGTGATATCATGAGAATTGGAATTGTTTTTGCAATCACCATGTCGTATACTATGATATAATTGAGAATTCAGTTTCGTGTTACGTGAAGGAGTAGGATAATCAAGTCCTAAGTTAAGGATTATATACTTGATTAAAATGAAAACTAAAATAATGAAGTTAATATTAATATAACTAATTGGTATTGTGATTCTAATGGTATATGTAGGGTAATTGGTGAACGTTTATTATATTCGTGTAGCTTGCACCCGAGGCAAGTTCCCTAACTTCATTCTCTTATTAATGAATACAAGTTTCATAGCTACGTCATCTTTTATGTCAAGCACGTTTTCTTCCTAAATTTTATATTATAGTTGGGCAAACCTGTTGATTCTATCTCAGGTATGATTGTACAAGCTCTTGTAACCTACTTCGTTACATCGAGCGAGTTCCACTTTCCTAATTCTAGATATTACTATTTAAAGCATATACTGTTTAAATTCAATGATTCAAATGAGATTGTTCTAACTCTTTTGAATGTAGTACTTTGCATATATACTATGTCTATTCAGTTGTACATTGCTGTTATTTGATCTTTGACTTTGATAACCTTGTTCAATTCTTTATTATTTTGTTGAACCTTCAACTAGCAAGCCAACTTGTATTGATTGATTTGGTCTATAACTTAATAGCATTCTAAAATTCTAGAACCACTGATAAGGTATTTCCGAGCTAAACTTTCTTTAGTGCGGAAATTCTGAATTCTAGCTGAGACGAACAACCCTAACAAAGGGGATTTTGTACGTGTAACGTTTAGGTGTTTGTGCACAATACATGGTACAAAGGACTGATCCCTCTAAGTACATTAAGTAGGGTCTGTATAGTCTAAATGACTGTTAAGGTTGGGGTAGTAATACCTAATCACCGGGGACATAGTTCGTGGTCTTAAGACCCTCAGATATTAAATTCAAACTTGTTTTCTATTCTGTTTTGTAGAACAAGTTCACCATTATTCAGCATTCGTTGTTCATACTCTTGTTGATATTGTTATTACTCTTTATATCAGTGAGCAAATGTTTGCTCACTCTTGCAATTAACATTGCAGCTAAAGTTGAAAGAGTTGACGAACCTTCTTCTAGCAAAGGAAATAGCAAGATGTCCAAGTGTTGAAGACTTATTTGAATTTATTCCAAAGAGTTATATTATAAGACTTAATTTATTTATGTGATGTATTCCGCAGACTCATGTAATAGTTTAAGGTTAAATTACCTGGGAATGTTTTTATTGATGTAACCCTTTAATGAGAAGATTATTGTTTAAGTTATTTAAATTATGTCTTTATCCTTTATCATGGGTAGTTAGATGTAATAGTTTTGGATAGTGAGCACCAAATCCTGTGGGAATGGAGTACCTGGATTTGGGGGTGTCACAGGTTGGTATCAAAGCTTTAGGTTATGAACCTTAGGTGGGAAAACCTTAGGAAGTAACCTTTAAGAAGATAGAAAGCATAGAGATGTCAAACTCTTATCAAATTCTAAGTAATGAATTGAGGAAATTCATTAAAGATAAACAATAAAAGAAATTATGTGCTATGTGTTAATAACTTATGTGCTCGCGAGTATCAAAGAATGTTATATAATAAATAAACTTAAAAATATTTTGTTGTCAGGATGTCTAACGAAGGAGGATCCAGTCCAGCTAGGGAAGTGATACCTCAGATACCTTGAGATGACGAACCCCGGGATATCCACGTTGTGCGGGAATAGTTGATCCAGGAGGATGAGCCTGTGACCGATCCCGAGGAGGATAGTTCTAAGGAGATAGAGGAGGATGATGAGGAAGAGGATCCTGTGGAGTTTCCACCAAACTCCATATCGGCTGAGATGTATGATGCACTGTACGACCGAAACATAGAATTACAGGACAAGGTTGAGGAGCTGAAGGAGTTGGTTGAGATGCATCACGCTACTATAGAGTAGAAGGATGTGGAGATTCAGGAACTCGACTCAAGACTTGGAAACACAGAGTGAGACCTAGTTCATACTAAGGGTCATCATGAAGATCTGTTGGCGGTGAACGAGGACATGAAGACTGATGTGGAGAAATTAAAAGATGACTTGAAAGAGGAATCAGGTAAGCGTCCAAGAGCAGAGGACGCTTGGATGAAGGTGACTCATCGTGCAGACCGTGCTGAGGCTAAAGTCCAAGTGAATAAGACCAAGATGAATGAGATGGATTACGCCTTTAATTCTACAATTGATAGGGCCCAGGATCGAGTCTTTTATTACCCACCTTAGTTTGAGGACTCGCCGTGGTTCGTGATGGATCGTAGAACGGCATATCGTATTATAGAGGAAGAGCGTAGGGAAGCCTCTCGACGTCTTAATATGCCCAGATAGAAAGAATAAGGTTGATAATAATGTGGTTAATTATGTGAATAAATAAATTTTAAATCCCTTATTTTGAGATGAATAAAGGGGTAGTAAGAGAACGTAATCCTGAAACTTGTCTAGTTCAGGAAAGGGGATGTTAATAGCGGTTATGCTATCTTTATTATGTTTTAATAATGTTATGAATGAATAAAATATTAAAGTTTATTTGAAATGTTATGTGTTATAGCTTTAATCTTAGAATGTTTAAGTTAAACTTCAAATACTCAAGAAGTTGAGTAACGAACTAATAAGCGTATATCTTAATAGAAAATGCCTCCTAGAAGAAGACAACCACGTCAACAACCACCTCCTGAGGGGTCTACTAATAATAATAACGAGGCTAACGATAACCCGGTTCAGCAGTTGGTGACTTTGTTGACGGGTGCACTTGCGAATCAACCGCAAGCTCAAGTCACGACCTTCAAAGAATTCAAAGCGGTTGGACTGCCAGTGTGACGCCCCCAAAATAGGTATACATCACCCATCTTGGGTCGCCAGAAACATGGTACAAAATTCAAATATAACTTAATTATACAACTGTCGTGCAAAATACGACAAAACATAATCTAAGAGTTTTAATAAGAATATTGTCATCTAGACAATATCCACACTCAATGGAGTCCTCATTACATTTATTGTCACACTATTTTATAGAATAGTGAGGACTACTAAAACAACCATCCTGGATGGTCAATCCGTTCCTCGACTCATCCCGCCTATATTCTCATTTCAAGAGAAACGGTGAAAGAAAGGGTGAGCTCAACTAGCCCAGTAAGAAATATTATGACTAAGATAATGCAGAATAATTTATCGTTAGCATTCAATAGTGTTAAACTGATAAAATATAACAAACACCAAGTTTAACTGCAACGGAACAAGCAATCCATTAGAAGAGTCAAGTAGAGAATAAAATCTACTATCTTCTATGATTTAAAAGGTTTTTCATCACTTTTATCGCTGAGACTCAGTTTAATAAATAAACCACATCATCCCTGCACTACGGCCAAGGATATTCATTAGTATCACGACCACAAATTATCCATGCACTACGGGCCAATGATATTCGTGTATTCATCAATGATCATGATCATGCAAACAACTGTCCATCAATGCACTACGACCAATGAGGACTTTTACCACATCATTTGTAACATTACGGTCATGATTATACCGAATAATCCCTGGTCATAATCACACCAAGTCCATCTATGCACTACAGGTCACAGATGACTTTCAACATATTATAAACATGAGGAGGATGACAATGATATAAGAATTCAATAAAACAAGTTCAAGGACAAATTTTTAAAGATTTATAATTTAATTTATCCAAAAATCAATAACGTCCAAATTGTCAACATGATACTGTTTTGTGGAGTAAAATTCAAGAATGCTCAGAAGAATATTTCCATGAAAAGATATTGGATGAAGCGCAAATATCCATGATATTCTACTAATTTCATGGAATATAGAAGCCAAAACTTTAACCAACTGAGTATAATAGAATATATGAAACTGCAAATGAATTTTTGCCCGCCATGCAGAATCCAAATGATGCAGATCATTTCCATAATTTAATAAGGAATGAATACGAAGGATCATTCACCATGCACGCAGAATCCACATATACAAGTTATTCCAATGTAATAATAAAAAATAGAATAATGTAAGAATTCACCAAAGTGTGTGTAATCCACACGATATAGGTTATTCCAATGTAATGATAAAGAATGGAACTGTGTCATGCGTAACTTGCATGCATGTGATATTCCAACATAATAATAAAGAATGGAACCAAAGTCGCTAGAATTCGCATGCATGTGAGGATATTCCAACATAATAATAAAGAATGGAATAACAATATAATTCACCGTGCATGCGATAGACCTCACGCAGAAAAAGTTATTCCAATGTAATAATAAAGAATGGGATAATGTAAGAATTTCACCATGTATGTGGTATTGGCATGATGCATTATTCCAACATAATAATAAAGAATGGAATAACAACGCTTACAAGTATTGAAAGAAAATAACTCTTCATGAATACGAAAGAATAATACCCTTCATTGTGAGACCCGAATTTTATGAAATAAAAGTATTTAATTTTTCTATTTTGGTAAATAGTTAAATTGATAAAAGTTTAAAGTTAAGGGTAATATGTGAATTTTTTTTTTCAAAGTAGCGAAGTTGATATAAAATATTCATTGTGTTTTGGGAATATTCGATTAATCGGGAATATTCTTTTTATCGGGGAATATCCGTGACGACGCAGTACAATCATTGGTGGACCCCATTAATGGAATTATTATTGTCGGATCGAGAAAACGACAAAAATACTTTATAAAAATAACTGGCGGAAGTTTTACCGTTAACTGTTGAAACACCGGTGTTAAAAGTATAGTAATACTGGCGTGGGTTGCATAGTAGCACACGATATTGATTATTGATGCTTACGTGAGAAGTCACTCGCTTATACTCAATTATTGCTACAAGAATTGTCAGATCATATCTCTCATATTATTGATTCAATTATTGTCACAGTATCATTTGGATAATTGTTTATATTATTAAATCAATAATTGAGACGACAAAGTTATTTATATTATTATTTGCAATATTGACAATGTCTAGAAGTTTTGTCAAGGAGAGGTTTGGTCACCTAATTGCGCGCCAATAAGGAAAAATCCTTATCGGAAAGCCCCCTCTTTCCTGGGAATGACCTGACTGGTAAATATTGTGAGTTATAATATTAATGATGAATAAGTTGTGTTGATTAAAAATGAATTTTGATAGTTCCATTGTGTTGGGATTATTAGTGTTAGTGGAAATCGACATCTATTCTGATGATAATTGATGTCTAGGGGTTATATTGATAAATCGGGTAATTTATCGGATAAATGAGCACTAAATTACTACTAATTCACGTGCTTATATAACTATTGGTTCACATGTGTGTACTATTGAATCACATTCATGTACTATTAGGGGAGTTGGTGCAAGATTGATAATACTTGCATGACTAAGTTAAAAATGGAGGTATAGATAGAGGTACTATATCACGTAATTCATATTTTCACATGATTATACTATTGATTCACATGATTGAACTATTGATTCACATTATTTACTATTAGGGGAGGTGGTGCAAGTTTGATAATACTTGAAGGACTAAATTAAAAATGAAGAAAAAGAGGGAGGTATTATACTGTAATATTTCGAGCCCCAAAACGTGCAATTATCGAAACTATATTTTCCTATAAATAGAAGTTCATTCCTTCATTATTTTTCACCAATTCACTCAAGCTATAGAGCATTTATTATAGAGAGAAGTTTTAGAGAGAAAGAAGAAGAAAAGTATTCTGCTACTTCACTACTTCTATATCCAGTTTCTTCTAAGGTAGGGAGTATTATTTCTTTCTTATCCATGAAGAGAACTTCTATTATTCTATTCTTTATTATTCTGTTGGAATAACCTGTATACGCATGCTACCCTATACTTGGTGAAATTCTTCTATTATTCCATTTTTTATTATTTCATTGAATATCATGTCCGTATGCTTTTTTCTGTTGGACTCGGTTAAAATCTTTTTACGATTCTGTCGGAATATCCTGTTTGTGCGTTTACGCCGGACCTGGTTCCATTATTTATTATTCTGTTGAGAATAACCTGTCTGTGCAGTCTATCGCACGCATGGTGAATCCTCTTGTTATTCCATTCTTTATTATTCTATTGGAATAACCTGCCTATGTGGATTACCACATGCATGGTGAATGATCCTGTGTATTCATTCCTTATTAAATTGTGGAAATGATCTGTATACATGATGTCCTCATATGTTTTGAGTATTAGTAAGTGTTATGATGAGATATGTTGGTTATTATGTGAAAACATGAAAGTTTCTTAGAAATCACAAAGAGTTGAAAATCAGATTTTGGTGAAAACGGAACATAAAATTCAATTGACCATATCTCCTATTATATTTTGAATTTTTGAGTGAGGTAAAGTTCTAGAGTTAGATCTATGAGTTTTGTAACTTATCCAAGTGGAATCACTGTAAAAGGTGTTGTAGATTTTTGTGTGGACTGACTTTAGCAAAGGAGTCAAAAGTTGCAAAAGAGAAAAATGCTACTGCCCAAAAATTTAAAAGGGCTGTTTCGGCCACTTAATTTGTGAGAAATATTCTGGCCTTTTGGGACAAGAAAGTATATGGTATAAAGTACCTCCTGTCCAAAACTGAGCTCATTCCGACTTAAAATGAGCAAGTTATGACCATTTCAATATTTAGGTTTTTCCGACGAAAAACGCTATAACCGGAGTTCTATAACTCCGATGACCATAAAATTTAAACTGGAAGCTCACGTTAACATGTGTAAGATCCTGCTAAGATTTGGGAATTTCTGGAGTTAAATTTAAGGTAGCTAATTTCTTAAGGAATTAATTAGAAATTGATTTTTGAAAAATAGTAAATGAATTTTAAAAATTCCGAGAAAAATATAAGTTCAATATGGGACTATATTATGCTTAATCCCAAAAAGAATAATTTTTGGGGATGATTTGGTATTTTTTATGAAAATAATCTAGTTACACAGTAAATGAGACGTTATTAGTTCTTGGTTAAATTAATTTTTGAACAAAATAGGTATACAACACCCATTCTCGAAAGTCACAAAATATGGTATGGTAACAAACAACTACAACTTTATTAATACAACATAAAAACTGTGAGTTTAAATACAAATATTGTCATCTAGACAATATCCACACTCAAATAAGTCCTCAAAGATAATTATTGATACATTATTTTTACAAAAATGGTGAGGACTACTAAAACGACTTTCTAAAACCTTCATTCCATACCCCGACTAGTACTCGCTACATTCTCGCCCCCGAGAAGAAGAAAAATGGAAAAAAGAACAAAAAAAGGGTGAGCTCAACTAGCCCAAGAAAGAATATTATGACCAAGATAATATAGTAACAAATTATCGTTAGTCTTCAACAGGAAAAATCTAATAGTAATACAATAGACAACAAGTTTTAAATCAATATTCGCAATGAAATAATAATTCATTAGAAGAGTTAAGTAGAGAATAAAATCTACTATCTTCTATATATGAATTTAAAAGTTCATCGTCAATATTTTATCCCTCAGAACATCAATCAATATATATCCGAATCAAATATTCATCTTTGCACTATGTGCCAAAGATATTCATCACTTGGTCATGTTCATCTAAACACCTGCTCATCTTTGCACTACGGCCAAAGATATTCATCGAAATCATTCATCTTTGCACTATGTGCCAAAGATATTCAATTATATCATCATTTAGGACCGAGGATGATGAAAAATATTTTAAAGAAAACGAATCCAAAGGAAACAAAAGAATAAATATTAAGGATTCAGATTTTACCTATTCCATGTCCAAAAATACCTCATAAATAATCATAGTGGAGTAAAATTCAAGAATGATCAAAACATGGATACAATCAAAGCTAGTATCCATAATAGATATTTTGGACAAAAAAAGAAAATTTAATTTTTCGTGAATAGTGTCGATTCGTGAATAGTGTCGATACGTGAATAAAGGTCAGATACGTGAATAAGAACTCTCATACTAAAAGATAGAAATTTCACAAAAAAATCATCATGCTTCGTGAATAAGATTTGAATAGTAATCGAAATCAGAACTCGTGAATAGTAACGTGAATAAGAACTCATGAATAAGAACTCATGAATAGTAACCCCGACATGAAAAAGTTCCAAATTTGATAAAAAGTTCCAACCAATATTTCTAAGATAATGATATGAAGAAATAATATCATTTTTTAAAAAAATAATATCCCTTACCTCAAAAGGATAAGATTCGATCGAATATCGGATATAGTGTCGAAAGAACTTGCACCGTATAGCAATACTCAAAGTACTAAAATACTCACACAAAATACGCCAATATATCGAGAGAGAAGAGAGAGAAATCTTTAGTTTCGTGTGATTTTCAATTCTAACTTAAGCACCCTATTTATAGAAAATGCTTAGAACACCAAAAGTAAAATTTAATATAAATATAATATATATATATAAAAATTTACGCACACACCAAATCAAATCAAAACATCACAACACACATAGGAACCCACCAAATCAAAAAACATTTTTGTTATTAAAAATAATTAAAACTTCCAAAAATCAATTATTTTTAACTTCTAACTTCAATAATTCATAATAAATAGCCCTTTTATCAAAAAAATTCAAATCTCATGTATTTTTTATAGGAAATTCAATTTCTACAACTTTGCGTAAGAAAGTTTTTCCAAATTCCAAATGTAAATTGACCAAATCCATAAACCAAGCGATTTTATTGTGCTATAATCAAATTTCACCAAGAAATGGGCCCATGTACATGTTTAACATGTTTTAAACAACTTTTGCAACAAAAAATACTCTTCCTCCTCATATACTCATATATCCCACATTCATTGTAAAATATCATCATTATTATATTATAATAATATAATAAAATATTATTTTATCGTAAAAGATAAAATATCGATTTTCAACAATTGTCACTTTAAAAATTTTCTCCATCTATATCCACATAAAATGAATATTTTCCTCATCATATAAATCAATAATTAATTATTCACAAATAATATTACAGTAATCACAATATCGACAACCGTGCAGCTTCTCAGAAAGAGGGGCTTTCCAATAAGGATTTCTCCTCATCGCGCCGCAATTAGGTGACCAAACCTCCTTAGATGTAACTTTCTAGACATTGCCAATAATGTTTTCTAATAATATTATTCAGATAATATGAATTATTGCTTCGATAATGGAAAATATCAGTAGTGACAATTATGAAACAACAAAGAATATAAAATATCAACGCAAACAATTATTGAATCAATAAAATAAAATATCGAATAAAGAATTCATCGTAATAATTATCGAAGTAGTGCCTTCTTCACGTAAGAATCAATAATTGGTGCAATACCGTGTGCATCAAGCAACAACGCCAGACATCGTGTTTTAAACCACCGGTATTCCAACAAGTTGTTAATTCAGAATAACTACGCCGTTATTTATAAACAACTTATACTTGTCGCTTTTCTTCATCCAATCGCTTTCGTTATGGGGCCCCATAAAAGATCGCTACCATTCGCATTTAATATTATTCGACGACTAAAGAATATTCCACCACCAAACTAATATTCCCGACAACAATGAATATTTTATAACCACCGCTTATTTTAAAATATTTTATGATTTTACCCATAACTAACCACATTAATCAATTCAACCCTTACTATTTCAAAATAATAAATAGAGGAAATTAAATTTCATTTATAAAAAGTTGGGGTCTTACAACCTTCCTTCTTATGAAATTTCATCCTCTAAATCGACGACGCATTCGGTGTGTTTCAAAAGGTGAGGATACCTCTTTTCATTTCTCGATTCTAACTCCTGTGTCATTTCTTCAATAGCATGGTTTCTCCACAAAACCTTAACTTGTGGTATAACCTTAGTGCGTAAGACATGCTCTTTCCTATCCAAGATCTTGACAGTACCTCCTCAGATGTTAAATCTTCTGGCTATCTCGTCTCCGGTTCTAACTCAATAATGTGGTTCGGGTCCTTCACATATTTACGAAGCATGATATGTGAAAAACGTTATGAAACACGAGACATGCTTGAGGTAACGCGAGTCTAGGCCACATTTCCTACTGCTCAAGAATCAAATGGACCAATAAATCGTGGATCGAGCTTTTCTCTTCCCTAATCTTGTAACTCCCTTCCATGGAGCCACACGCAACAATACATGATCCCCAATACTAAATTCCACGCCCTTTCGATGAAGATCCGTGATAACTCTTTTGTCGATCCTGTGCCGCTTTGTATACGCTTGTTAATCATTTGGATCTTTTTTCGTAGTCACACGCATTCAACTCGGGTCCCAACAATGTTGCTTCACCCACCTCATCCCAACATATCGAGAGCGACACTTTCGGCCCATACAATGCTTCAATGGAGCCACACTATATACTTGCCTCGATAATCGTTGTCAGTAGGAAAATTCCACCAATGGTAAATACTTATCCCAACTCCCTTTGAAATCGAGGACACAAAGTCTTAATAGATCTTCAAGAGTTTGAATAGTCCTCTCCGATTGTCCGTCTGCTTTGAGGATGGTATGTCAACTAAATCAGAACTGCGCTCCATAGCTTTTTGCAAGCTAACCCAAAATCTTGAAGTGAATCTTGGGTCACGATCCCAAACTATGGATACCGGCATGCCATGCAATCTTACAATCTCATTTACGATATATACTAGCAAGACGCTCAAGGAATAAGTCTCACGATAGGCAAGAAATGGGTCGACTTGGTTAATCTATCAACAATAACCCAAATCGCATCTATGCCTTGAGAAACCTTGGGAAGACCCAGAACTAAATCCATAGTAATGTGTTCCCACTTCCATTTTGGAATCTCAAGTGGTTGCAATGGACCCTTTGGTACTTGATGTCCGCCTTTACACGCTGACAAGTTAAACACATCGAGATAAACTGCAATCTCTCTCTTCATATTGTTCCACCAAAATGTATGTCAAGATCACGATACATTTTGGTACTTCCGTGATGGATTGCAAATGGTGTATTGTGTGCTCCATCATGATCTTGTACTTCAAATCGTAATCATTAGGAACACAAAGTCCGGAATGGACTCAAGTATTCCTTCTTCATCGATTCTTCGCTTCTCGAATAGCACCTTCTTGTACTTTCTTCTTCATAATCATCGCCCCCGGTTCGTGGGTTTTGAGCAACTTTAACTTTCTCGATTAAAGTTGGTTCTATACGATACTTGACATCATTGCATGGGTCCCCTGAGTCTTGAATTCTATCTTCATCTTTTGTAAATCACACAAATGGGCCTTTGTTTTAACAACATCGCATTTGTTCCTCGCAGATGATCTTCTACTCAACGCGCCGCACTACCACGCTCGCTTTTCCAGATGGTATTGAATGGTGTGGTCGTAATCTTTCAATAGCTCGAGCCAACGTCTGTTGCCGCATGTTAAGTTCCTTTTGGGTGAAGAAATATTTGAGGCTTTTATGGTCCAATATATCTCCACTTTTTTCCCCATATAGATAAGTGCTCCAGATCTTTAGCGCGAAAACGATCGGGCCGCTAACTCTAGATCATGAGTAGGATAATTCCTCTCATATTTTTTAAGTTGTCGCGAGGCATAGGCTATGACTTTCCCACGCTGCATGAGAACACATCCTAACCCTTTGCCTCAAGCATCATCAGAGATAACAAATCCATCCGAACCAGATGGTATTGTCAAAAAAAAAATAAATGAGTCTCCTCTCGAGATCTTGGAAACTCTTCTCGCATTCCTCGCTTCCATACTTAATTTTGTATCTTTACGAGTCACCGAGTTAATCTGAGTAGCGATTCTAGAAAATCCTTCCACAAATCTCCGATAATAACCAGCCTAAGCCCAAAAAGCTACGATTTTGGCCACCGCCTTTGGTTGCTCCCAACTTCAGTATTGCTTCAATCTTCGCCGTCAACAGACACTCCATGTTTTGACACCATGTGCCCAAGGAATGCTACTTCTCAAGCCGTAACTCGATTTCTTCAAATTTTTGGCATATATAGCTTGTTATCACGAAGCCTTTGCAGCAAAGATCAAGCCTTCAAATGGCGCCATGATCTTCACGCTTTTTGAATATATGAGGATGTCATCAATAAAGACAACAACGAATCGATCCAAATATTCCTTGAATACTCTTGCTCATCATATCCATGAAAGTCAGCAGGAGCATTAGTCAATCCAAAGGACATGACTAGGAATTCATAATGCCCGCATCGAAGTTCTCAAGGCGCCTTCGAATATCCTCGCTTTTAACCTTCAAATTGATGATATCCGTAATCTAAGATCGATTTTTGAAAAGAATTGTGCTCCTCAGAATCGGGTCAAACAGTCATCAATGCGAGGTAGCGGATACCTATTCTCGATAAGTGACATGGTTTAATTCTCAGAATCGATACAAAGTCGCATACCCCGCTTTTCTTCTTTACAAATAAAAACAGAGCACCCCAAGGAGATGTACTAGACTAATGAAACCGATGTCCAACAACTCCTCGTAGTTGGACCTTTAACTCCTCAAGTTCAATAGAGCCATTCGATATGGGGTTTTAGAAATGGGCTTTGTACTGTGTTCAAGGTCAATAAAGAATTCAACTTCACGCTCGGGGTAGACCGAAGTTCTTCAGAAATACGCCAGAAAGTCAATAACAACAGAATATTATTCAAATCGACGTGTCTTTATTCAAATCCATAACATGGGCTAAGAAAGCTTGACATCCGCTTTTTAATAAACGAATAGCTTTTTATGACTTGATATAACAGTTGATTGATTTTAATGGCTTAGTTGCTTGAATTCGCACAACAAAGTTGGTTAGAATATGAAAACTAACAACCTTATTTAAAACAATCAATTTTGGCATGATGAGTAGTTAACCAATCAATCCCTAAAATCACGCCAAATGCAAGTATCTTTAAAGAGATAAGGTCAATGTGTAATGTGATGGTGCCAACTTGGATCAAAACAAGATTTATAAACAAAGTGGATGTGATGAAAGTTTCTCCTAACTGAGTTTCCACAGATAGGTCAAAGTCTAATTTCTCCTGAGTCAAGTTTAAACGCTGAGCACAAGCAGAGAGATAAATGAATGGGTAGCACCAGATTCAGTAATGTATAAACTTCGCATGAATTTATGATTAGCTTACCCGTGATCACCTCGCTTGGGTTCCTCGTGATGTTGACTACCACGACAAACGCTTCTTCCAGAACCGCTGACTTTGACTTTTTCGGGAGCCTTTTTGAGTCACCATCCTCACCGGACTTGTTTTTTCGCATAAAGGCAATCTCGAGCGATATGCCCTTCCTTTCCACGCTTATAACATACCTTAAACTGTCAGGGGCGCTCAATGATATGTGTCTTCTTTTTTCGTGACTTATAAGATATATAACCGGTGGTCGTTTCTCCTCCCTTGGAACCAGCTTGTTGCCGGTGCCGACGCCTTCACATTGTCATTGTTGAATCTCTCTTTAAAAAATCTCCCCGACTCGCTTCTTCTATTTTCATGGCCACGATTACCACCAGAGTGGTTACCGCTTTTGTTCAATGTTTTCTCCCACCGGTTTTCATTGTTCGATGATCGCCGCCACCAGATGACCTCGGTTATGGTCCCCTCGTTGAACGTATTTCGCTATCTCGCCTAATAATTGAGCCCTCGCTGACAACACATCAATATAAAGAAAATTTATGAGAGATAAGATATTGTCAATCTCGGTTTTAAACCTCTCGTAAACATCCTCGCTATTCGCTCCTCATTCTCTACCAAATGAGGTGTAAACCGATAACTCGCGAACTTCGCCTCAGATTGGGGGACACCGCCATGTTGTTTTGTTCTAGTCTAATAAACTCTACCTCCTTCATATGGCGTAATACTTTCAGAAAGTATTTTTCGTTGAAAAGTTTTCAAACGCTTCCCAAGACACGCGAAAAGTGCAGCAGTCGGGTACGCTTTCACGACTCCCACCAAGAATCCGCCTCGCCATTGAAACATAAAGGTGGCGAATGGAACCTTCGTTCTCCTCCGCATCCCAAGACATCGAATATCTTGGTAATTTGTTTGACCCACATTTCCGCCATGATCGGATCCGGCTTTCCTTTAAATTCGTGGTCCCAACTTTGAATCGCTTGGTCAGGATAAGTCAAGCAACATGCTATCATTTCCACCAGATTCGTATACACGAAGTCTCCTCGCTCTGTTTTTTTGCATGAATCGCAAAAAAGCTCCTAAACATCCCGCTGCTCATCGTCTCGCTTCAGGGTGGTGTTGTTTATGAGAGGAATATTGCTTTCTGCTGCACGCCCTCGGGTGGTGATTAAAGGTGTTTCCACTGGCCTCATTAACTCCATTGCTAATATTCTCACCGCCATTCTTAAATATCGCCATAAAACAAGGGTTAATTAAACAAATTAATATATCACATATTAACCATATACTTCAAATCGACCAACAAATAAGCTTAGGTATGACACACTAAATAAGGATTACCTGCCTCCCTCCTAGTACTATTCCCCGATCTCCGCCAGAGACCATATCCCTAAGCTCGATATTAACCGTGACGCCCCCAAAATAGGTATACAACACCCATTCGAAAGTCACAAAAATACATGGTACGTAAACAACTACAACTTTATTAATACAACATATAAAATGTGAGTTTAAATACAAATATTGTCATCTAGACAATATCCACACTCAAATAAGTCCTCAAGACAATTATTGATACATTATTTTACAAAAAAATGGTGAGGACTACTAAAACGACTTTCTAAAACCTTCATTCCATACCCCGACTAGTACTCGCTACATTCTCGCCTCCTGAGAAGAAAAATGGAACAAAAAGGAAAAGGGTGAGCTCAACTAGCCCAGGAAAGAATATTATGACCAAGATAATATAGTAACAAATTATCGTTAGTCTTCAACAGGAAAAATCTAATAGAATACAATAGACAACAAGTTTTAAATCAATATTCGCAATGAAATAATAATTCATTAGAAGAGTTAAGAGAGAATAAAATCTACTATCTTCTATATATGAATTTAAAAGTTCATCGTCAATATTTTATCCTCGTAACATCAATCAATATATATCCGAATCAAATATTCATCTTTGCACTACAGCCAAAGATATTCATCACTTGGTCATGTTCATCTAAACACTGCTCATTTTGCACTACGGCCAAAGATATTCATCGAAATCATTCATCTTTGCACTACATGTGCCAAAGATATTCAATTATATCATCATTTAGGACCGAGGATGATGAAAATATTTTAAAGAAAACGAATCCAAAGGAAACAAAAGAATAAATATTAAGGATTCAGATTTTAAATATTCCATGTCCAAAAATACCTCATAAATAATCATAAAGGAGTAAAATTCAAGAATGATCAAAACATGGATACAATCAAAGCTAGTATCCATAATAGATATTTTGGACAAAAAAAAGAAAATTTAATTTTTTTTCGTGAATAGTGTCGATTCGTGAATAATGTCAGATACGTGAATAAGGTCAGATATACGTGAATAAGAACTCGACACTAAAAGATAGAAATTTCACAAAAAAATCATCATGCTTCGTGAATAGTACTTCATAATAAGAATCGTGAATAAGAACTCGTGAATAGTAACTCATGAATAGTAACTCGTGAATAGAACTCATGAATAGTAATCCCGACATGAAAAAGTTCCAAATTTGATAAAAAGTTCCAACCAATATTTCTAAGATAATGATATCAAGAAATAATATCATTTTAAAAAAAAAAATAATATCCCTTACCTCTCAAAAGGATAGAGATTTCGATCGAATATCGGATATAGTGTCGAAAGAACTTGCACCAGATAAAGCAATACTCAAAGTACTAAAATACTCACAAAAATACGCCAATATATAGAGAGAGAAGAGAGAGAAATCTTTAGTTTTTCGTGTGATTTTCAATTCTAACTTAAGCACCCTATTTATAGAAAATGCTTAGAACACCAAAAAGTAAAAATTAATATAATATATATATATATATATATAAAAATTTTTACGCACACCAAAATCAAATCAAATCAAACATCACCACCAACATGTCACACACACATAAAAAAAAAACGTTTTTGTTATTAAAAATAATTAAAACTTTCAAAAAAATCAATTATTTTAACTTCGAACTTCAATAATTCATAATAAATAGCCCTTTTATCGTAAAATTTGAATCTTAACTTTTTATAGGAAATTCAATTTCTACAACTTTGCAGTAAGAAAGTTTTTCCAAATTCCAAATGTAAATTGACCAAATCCATAAAACCAAGCGATTTTATTGTGCTATAATCAAATTTCACCAAGAAATGGGCCCATGTACATGTTTAATATGTTTTAAACAACTTTTGCAACAAAAATACTCTTCCTCCTCATATACTCATATATCCCACATTCATTGTAAAAATATCATCATTATTATATTATAATAATATAATAAAATATTATTTTATCGTAAAAGATAAAATATCGATTTTCAACAATTGTCACTTTAAAAATTTTCTCCATCTATATCCACATAAAATGAATATTTTCCTCATCATATAAATCAATAATTAATTATTCACAAATAATATTATGTAATCACAATATCGAACCTGTGCAGCTCCCAAGAAAGAGGGGCTTTCCAATAAGGATTTCTCCTCATCGGGCGCCGCAATTAGTGACCAAACCTCTCCTTAGATGTAACTTTCTAGACATTGCCAATAATGTTTTCTAATAATATTATTCAGATAATATGAATTATTGCTTCGATAATGGAAAATACCAGTAGTGACAATTATCAAACAACAAAAGAATATAAAATATCAACGCAAACAATTATTGAATCAATAAAATAAAATATCGAATAAAGAATTCATCAGAATAATTATCGAAAGTAGGCCTTCACGTAAGAATCAATAATTGGTGCAATACCGTGTGCCATCGCGGCAACAACGCCAGACATCGTGTTTTAACCACCGGTATTCCAATGTTGTTAATCAGAATAACTACGCCGTTATTTATAAACAACTTATACTTGTCGCTTTTTTCATCCAATCGCTTTTCGTTATGGGGCCACAAACATCCCCAACAAAAGATCGCTACCGTTGCATTTAATATTCCCCGAATGCAAGAATATTTCCACCACCAAACTAATATTCTCCGACAACAATGAATATTTTATAACCACCGCTTATTTTAAAATATTTATGATTTTACCCATAACTAACCACATTAATCAATTCAACCCTTACTATTTCAAAATAATAAATAGAGGAAATTAAATTTCATTTATAAAAAGTTGGGGTCTTATGAAAGCTATTGATAATTTAATTATCTTTAGTCATGATATTCTTTCTTTGGGTTAGTTGTGCTCACCCTTTTCGCTTCACAATTCCTTTCAGGTAATAAGAGTGTTGCCGTAAGAGTGTTACCGGGTCGAGCGAGAATAATAGGGGAATAGAACAGTGGTCTCTAGATGTGGAGGTTCTCCCTAAACAATATAGAAAAGTGTGTTGTATTCTATACAACATTTAGTAGTTATATTTGGTGAATCAAATAGGGTAAGGTGAACCCAACTTTGGAAGGGTGTTTTGCCACTATCATACAAGATGTCTAATGACATAAAACCTCGTGTTATCATAAGATGGGGTCATGCGCATCCACTCTGTCGAGTATATCTACGGGCACTACCTATATGATCTTGGAGTTTCTTTGAAATATAATATTCACTTGGAGACAGTGGAGATAGTCATATGTCAAGAGAAGACTCACCATTGGAAAGAAGATGATAGTAATCTTCTCATTTTTCTTTGGGGTATATTGAGTCAACCAAGGATAATTCTGTGGCCATATGATATCTATTATAACCTAGACGCATGACCTCCCATATACGAAGGTTTTCTTGAGCACTTCCCAAAGATTTTAATTTCTAAAACAGTCTTTGACTATACTTTTATGTAAAGTACCATTGTAAGGTTGTGGTCGAGGCACCATGAGAGAGTTACATACATTTGTATTAAAACTCACAGCTAATCGTGGTCGTATTCTATACTACTGATTTCAACAGGTTGTGTAAATGAAGTTGATCCGAATTTTGTACTATGTATCTGGCGACTCGTAATGGGTGATGTATACCTTATTTTGGGGCGCCATACTTACCTTGTAAGAAAGACTGGATAATTGGAATAGTGGAGGTATCGGACTTCTTCTTCTTCTCTCTATAATAATTGCTCTATAGATTTAGTGAATTGGTGAGAAATGAAGGAAGAATGAGCTTCTATTTATAGGAAAATATAGTTTCAATAATTGCACGTTTTGGGGCTCAAAATATTACAAGATAATACCTTTCTTTTTCTTCATTTTAATTTAGTCCTCGCAACTATTATCAAACTTGCACCACCTCCCTAATAGTAAATAATGTGAATTAATAGTTCATTCATGTGACTTAATAGTATAATCATGTGAAAAAACTAATTACAGTATAGTACCTTCATCTATACCTTCATTTTTAATTTAGTCATGCAAGTATTATCAATCTTGCACCGCCTCCCCTAATAGTACATGAATGTGAATCAATAGTACACACATGTGAACAAATAGTTATAAGCATGTGAAATAATAACAATTAATTGCTCATTTATCCGATTAATTACCCGATTGGTCAATATAACCTCCAGACATCAATTGTTATCGAAATAAATGTCAATTTCCACTAACACTAATAATCCTAACACAATGGAACTATAAATTTCATCTTGAATCAACACAACTTATTCATTATTAATATTATAACTCACAATATTTAACAACCAGGTCGTTCCCAGGAAAGAGGGGGCTTTTCGATAAGGATTTCTCCTTATTGGCGTGCAATTAGGTGACCAAACCTCTCCTTGACAGAACTTATAGACATTGTCAATATTGCAAATAATAATATGAATAACTTTGTCGTCTCAATTATTGATTTAATAATAATAAATATTATGTTGATGATACTGTGACAAATAATTGAATTAATAATATGAGAGATATGATGCAGCAATTACTGTAGCAATAATTGAGTATAACTAAGTGACTTCTCACGTAAGCATCAATAATCAATATCGTGTGCTACTATGCAACCAATGTATTATCGTACTTTTACTAAGGGTAGTTCAACAGCTTTTAACGGTAACACTTTCGCCAAGTTATATTTATAAAAGATAATTTTGTCATTTTCTAACTACGACAATACTTCCATTGTGGGGTCCACTAATGATTGTCTTGAGTCGCATTTAATATTTCTGTTAAAACGAATATTTCCCAAACCAATCGAATATTATATAACCACTTGCTTACTTTGCAAAATTTGTAAATATTACCCACAACTATAACATTATATCAAATCCACACCATAATATTAAAAAATATATTTCGAGAAAATTATTTTTTATTCATAAAAGTTGGGGATCTTACAACCTCCCCTTCTTATGAAATTTCGTCCTCGAAATTAGGGTGCGTACCTGGTATGTCGAAGAGGTGAGGATACCTTGATTTCATTTCAGATTCTAACTCCCATGTCATTTCCTCAACATCGTGGTTTCTCCACAAAACTTTGACTTGAGGTATAACTTTAGAGCGTAGAATATCATCCTTCTTATCCAAAATTTTAACAGATTTCATTTCAGATTCTAACTCCCATGTCATTTCCTCAACATCGTGGTTTCTCCACAAAACTTTGACTTGAGGTATAACTTTAGAGCGTAGAATATCATCCTTCTTATCCAAAATTTTAACAGGTAACTCTTCATACGTTAAATCTTCCTCTATCTCGTCTGGTTCTAATTCAATAATGTGGTTCGGGTCTTTCACATATTTACGTAACATAGATATGTGAAAAACGTTATGAACACGAGACATACTTGGCGGTAAGGCAAGTCTATAGGCCACAGTTCCTACTCGATCGAGGATTATAAATGGGCTAATGAATTGAGAATTGAGCTTTCCTCTCTTTTCAAATCTCGTAACTCCTTTCCATGGAGCAATACGTAACAACACATGATCTCCAATATTGAATTTCACGTCCTTTCGATGAAGATCAATATAACTCTTTTGTCGATCTTGTGAGATTTTTATACGTTGTCGGATCATTTGAATCTTTTCCGTAGTCATACGTACCAAATTCGGTCCCAACAACGTTGCTTCACCCACCTCATCCCAACATACTGGAGAATGACACTTTCTTCTATACAACGCCTCAAATGGAGCCATGCCAATACTTGCTTGATAACTATTGTTGTAGGAAAACTCCACCAATGGTAAGAACTTGTCCCAACTTCCCTTGAAGTCAAGGACACAAAGTCTTAATAAATCTTTAAGAGTTTGAATAGTCCTTTTCGACTGCCCGTCCGTTTGAGGATGATATGCCAAACTAAATCGTAAATCTGTGCCCATAGCTTTTTGCAAACTAACCCAAAATCTTGAAGTGAATATTGGGTCTCGATCAGAAACTATGGATACTAGCATACAATGCAATCTTATAATCTCATTTATGTACATACGAGCAAGACATTCAAGTGTATAAGTTTCTCGTATTGGTAAAAAATGAGCAGACTTGGTCAATCTATCAACAATGACCCAAATTGCATCTATGCCTTGAGAAACCTTGGGAAAACTAGTAACCAAATCCATTGTAATGTGCTCCCACTTCCATTCTGGAATTTCAAGTGGTTGCAATGGACCTTTTGGCACTTGATGCTCCGCCTTGACTCATTGACAAGTTAGACACCTTGAGATAAACCCCGCTATCTCTCTCTTCATATTGCTCCACCAAAATGTATGTCGAAGATCACGATACATTTTGGTACTCCCAGGATGGATTGCAAACGGTGTGTTGTGCGCCTCCATCATGATTTTATACTTTAAGTCAGAATCATTAGGAACACAAAGTCTAGAGTTGACTCGAAGTATTCCTTCTTCATTGATTCTTGCTTCCGAAATAGCACCTTCTTGCACTTTCTTCCTCATACGCGTCAGCTCCAGGTCTGTAGCTTGAGCAACTTTAAATTTATCGATTAAAGTTGGTTCTATTCGTATATTTGCCATCATCACATGGGTCCTTGGAGTCTTTAACTCTATCTCCATCCTTTGTAAATCATATAAAATGGGCCTTTGCATTGACAATAATGCACTCGTACCCGCATATGATCTTCTACTCAATGCATTAGCTACTACGTTCGCTTTTCCAGGATGGTATTGAATGGTATGATCGTAATCTTTCAATAGCTCAAGCCATCATCGTTGCCGCATGTTGAGTTCCTTTTGAGTGAAGAAATATTTGAGGCTTTTATGATCCGTATAGATCTCCACCTTCTCTCCATACAGCTAATGCCTCTAAATCTTAAGCGCAAAAACGACAGCTGCCTACTCTAGATCATGAGTAGGATAATTCCTCTCATATTCTTTGAGTTGTCGTGAGGCATAGGCTATGACTTTTCTCATGTTGCATGAGAACACATCTTAACCCTTTGCACGAAGCATCACTTTGAGATGACAAATCCTCCGAGCGGATGGTATTGTCGAGCGAGGTCTTTGAAATAAGCCTCCTCTTGAGTTCTTGAAAACTCTTCTCACATTCCTCGCTCCAACCGAATTTTGTATCTTTTCGAGTCAGCTGAGTTAATGGAGTAGTGATTCGAGAAAACCCTTCTACGAATCTTCGATAATAACCAGCTAAGCCGAGAAAGCTACGTACTTCAGTCACTGACTTAGGTTTCTCCCAGCTTTAAATTGCTTCAATCTTTGCCGGGTCAACATATATTCAATGATTTGATATCACGTTCCCAAGAAATGCTACTTCCTCAAGTCAGAACTCACATTTCTTCAACTTGGCATATAACTTGTTTTCACGAAGCTTTTGGAGTATCAGCCTCAGGTGTTGCTCATGATCTTCACGGCTTTTGGAGTAAATGAGGACGTCATCAATAAAGACGACCACAAAGTGATCCAAATATTCCTTGAATACTTGGTTCATCATATCCATGAAGGCAGCAGAAGCATTAGTCAATCCAAAAGACATGACTAGGAATTCGTAATGCCCATACCGAGTTCTGAAAGCAGTCTTTGGAATGTCATCAGTTTTAATCTTCAACTGATGATATTCAAAACGAAGATCAATCTTTGAAAAGAATTTGGCTCCTTGCAACTGGTCAAACAGTCATCAATGCGAGGCAATCTGAGGTACCTATTTTTGATGGTGACATGATTGACTCCCGATAATCAATACAAAGTCGCATACTTCCATCTTTTTTTCTTCATGAATAGAACAGAACACCCCAAGGAGGCGTACTAGGATGAATGAAACCGATGTCTAACAATTCCTGTAGTTGGGTTTTTAACTCCTGAAGTTCAATAGGAGCCATTCGATATAGGGCTTTGGAAATGGGTTTTGTACCGGGTTCAAGGTCGATACCAAACTCGATTTCACGCTCCAGGGGTAGGCCAAGAAGTTCTTCGGGGAATACTTCAGGAAATTTATTAACAATAGAAATATCATTCAAATCTGACGTATTTTTGTTTAAATCTGTGACATGAGCTAAGAAAACTTGACATCCGTTTTTCAATAAACGAATAGCTTTATGGCTTGAGATGACCGTAACTGATTTTAATGGTTTGGTCGCTTAAATTCGCATAATAGGTTGATTAGGAATATGAAAGCTAACAACCTTACAAAAATAATCAATTTTAGTATGATGAGTAGTTAACCAATCAATCCCTAGAATCACGTCAAATGCAAGTATTTTTAAGGAAATAAGATCGATAGGTAATGTGAGGGTACCGATTTGAACCAAACAAGACTTATAAACAATGGATGTAATGAAAGTTTCTCCCAATAGAGTTTCAACAGATAAGTCAAAGTCTAATTTCTCCGGAGTCAAATTTAAACGTTGAGCACAAGTAGGAGAAATAAAAGAATGGGTAGAACCGGTATCAAATAAGGTATATACTTCGCTAGAGTTTATGATTAACTTACCCGTGATGACCTCGTTCAGGTTCCTTGCTTTCTGGGAGGTCACAACAAACGCTCTCCCTTGAACTACATCGGTTTTGACTTATGCAGGGAATGGCATTTGGTGTCACCGTTCCAACTGGACTTGGCTTCCATGTACGACAAAATCTAGCTAGGTGACATTCTCTTCCACAATTGTAACACGTTTTGGACTGCTGCGCACAGTTTGGACTGATATATCCCTCCCCTCCATATTTGAAGCATATGATAGGTGGTCGTTCTCCTTCCTTAACCACGGGTGCTGATGCTGACGTCTTTCCATCATTGTTGAATCTCCTCTTCTTGAAATGTCCATTCTTATTGTCTTGGCCATGATTACCACCAAAGTGGTTACCATTTCTGGCATATTGATTCCCTCCACGTTTGTTGTCACCGCTTCAATGACTGCTACAACTGGTATTATCATTTTGCCGGCTGCTTTCTCTTGGTTGAGTTGACTCGTTATTGCGCTCCAATAACTGAGCCCTATTTACAACATCTGAATACAAACACAGTTTATGAGAAATTAGATATTGACGTATCTCGGGTTTCAAACCTCTTAGAAACATCCGCGTCATTCTCTCCTCATTGTCAACCAAGTGAGAAGCAAACCAGGACAACTCGGCAAACCTAGCTTCGTACTGCGACACGGTCATATTGTTCTGCTCCAACTTGATGAACTCTACCTCTTTCATGTGACGAATACTTTTGGAAAAGTACTTGTCATTGAATAGTTCTTGGAACTTCTCCCAAGACATCTTGATCTGACGGGCAAAGTTGAGTACGCTTTTACCGATTCCCACCGATGAATCGCCTCTCTCGCAACATAAAGGTGGCAAAGGAACCTTTTGCTCCTCGGAGCATCCCAAGACATCAAATATCTTGGTGATCTGCTTTATCCACGTCTCCGCCTTAAGTGGTTTTGGCTATCCAATAAACTCTGGTGGTCCCAGCTCATTGAACTGTTTAGCGGTGACCGTCCGAGAGTTGCCAGTGTTTCCACATACATTTTGGACAGAGTCTCTTGCACGATGTTGTATGTAATTCTGTAAAGCTCCTAAACATTTCGTCGTTCGCCATTTGGTCGGTGTTGTTGTTCACCTGAGGATTATTGCTTTCCTGATGCACATTATCCTGGGTGTTGATCTGTGGTGACTCAACGGTCTCCTGTGTGCCATTGCTATTCTCAATATTTTTGGATGTCATTTTCAAATACTGCCACAAAACAAGGGTTAATTGACATATCACATATTATCCTTATACTCTGACCGACCAATTAAATACCAAATAAACTTAGGTAGGTCATACTAGCGAAGGAATTCCCCGTCTCTCCCCTCCTAGTTCTTATCTCACATCTCAGCCAGGGATCATATCCCTAAGCTCTGATACCAATTGTGATTCCCCCAAAACAGGTATACATCACCCATCTTGGGTCGCCAAAAATATGATACAAAATTCAAATACAACTTAATTATACAATTGTCATGCAAAATACGACAAAACATAATCTAAGAGTTTTAATAAGAATATTGTCATCTAGACAATATCCACACTCAATGGAGTCCTCATTACATTTATTGTCACACTATTGTATAGAATAGTGAGGACTACTAAAATAACCATCTGGACCGTCAATTCGCTCCCCGACTCGTCCCAGCTATATTCTCATTTCCTGAAGAGAAAAGTGAAAGAAAAGGTGAGCTCAACTAGCCCAGTAAGAAATATTATGACTAAGATAATGCAGAATAATTAATCGTTAGCCTTCAACAGTGTTAAACTTATAAAATATAACAAACATCAAGTTTAACTGCAGCGGAACAAACAATCCATTAGAAGAGTCAAGTAGAGAATAAAATCTACTATCTTCTATGATTTAAAAGGTTTTTCATCACTTTTATTGCTGAGACTCAGCTTAATAAATAAACCACATCATCCCTGCACTACGGCCAAGGATATTTATTAGTATCACGACCACAAATTATCTATGCACTACGGGCCAAGGATATTCGTGTATTCATCAATGGTCATGATCATGCCAACAACTGTTCATCAATGCACTATGGCCAATGAGGACTTTTACCACATCATTTGTAACATTACGGTCATGATTATACCGAATAATCCCTGGTCATAATCACACCAAGTCCATCTATGCACTACATGCCACATATAACTTTCAACATATTATAAACATGAGGATGATGACAATGATATAAGAATTCAATAAAACAAGTTCAAGGACAAATTTTTAATGATTTATAATTTAATTTATCGAGAAATCAATAACGTCCAAATTGTCAACATGATACTGTTTTGTGGAGTAAAATTCAAGAATCCTCAGAAGAATATTTCCATGAAAAGATACTGGATGAAGCGCAAATATCCAGAATATTCTACTAATTTCATGGAGTATAGAAGCCAAAACTTTAACCAACTGAGTATAATAGAATATATGAAACTGCAAATGGATTTTTGCCCGCCATGCGGTAATCCACGTAGACAGATCATTTCCACAATTTAATAAGGAATGAATACGAAGGATCATTCACCGTGCATTCGGTAATCCACATAGACAGGTTATTCCAACAGAATAATAAAGAATGGAATAATAGAAGAATTCACCAGGCGTGCGTAATCCGCATATATAGGTTATTCCAACAGAATGATAAAGAATGGAACCGGGTCATGCGTAACCCGCACAGATAGGATATTCTAACATAATAATAAACAATGGAACCAGGTCATGCGTAATCCACACAGATAGGATATTCCAACAGAATAATAAAGAATGGAATAACAATAGAATTCACCAGGCATGCGATAGACCGCACAGACAAGTTAATCCAACAGAATAATAAAGAATGGAATAACAGAAGAATTTCACCATGTATGTGGTACTCAGCATGACAAAGTTATTCCAACATAATAATAAAGAATGGAATAACAACCCCTTACAGTATTGAAAGAAAATAACTCTCTCATGAATGAATACGAAAGAATAATACCCCTTACCTTAGAAGAAAGGCGGATCTTTGGAATAGTGAGGTATCGGACTTCTTCTTCTTCTCTCTATAATAATTGCTCTATAGATTTAGTGAATTGGTGAGAAATGAAGGAAGAATGAACTTCTATTTATAGGAAAATATAGTTTCGATAATTGCACGTTTTGGGGCTCAAAATATTACAGTATAATACCTTCCTCTTTTTCTTCATTTTTAATTTAGTCTTGCAAGTATTATCAAACGTGCACCGCCTCCCCTAATAGTAAATAATGTGAATTAATAGTTCATTCATGTGACTTAATAGTATAATCATGTGAAAAAACTAATTACAGTATAATACCTTCATCTATACCTCTATTTTTAATTTAGTCATGCAAGTATTATCAATCTTGCACCACCTCCCCTAATAGTACATTATGTGAATCAATAGTACACATATGTGAACAAATAGTTATAAACATGTGAAATAATAGCAATTAATTGCTTATTTATCCGATTAATTGCCCGATTGGTCAATATAACCTCCAGACATCAATTGTTATCGAAATAAATGTCGATTTCCACTAACACTAATAATCCCAACACAATGGAACTAGCAATTTCATCTTTAATCAACACAACTTATTCATCATTATAACTCACAATATTTAAGAACCAGGTCGTTCTCAAGAAAGAGGGGCTTTCCGATAAGGATTTCTTCTTATTGGCGCGCAATTAGGTGACTAAACCTCTCCTTGACAGAACTTCTAGACATTGTCAATATTGCAAATAATAATATGAATAACTTTGTCGTCTCAATTATTGATTTAATAATAATAAATATATGCAGATGATACTGTGAGAATAATTGAATTAATAATATGAGAGATATGATGCAGCAATTACTGTAAGACCCCGAATTTTATAAAATAAAAGTATTAAAATTTTCTTATAATTATTATTCAGTAATTGGTTAAATTGATAAAACTTTAAAGTTATGGGTGAAATGTGCAAATTTTGCAAAATAAGCAATTGGCTATAAAATACTTATTGCTGTCGGGGAATATTCGTTTGGTCGTAGAATATTCTTTTTGTCGGGGAATATTAAATGCACGACGGCAAAACCATTTGTGGGCCCCATAACGGATAGCAATGATTGGATGAAGAAAACGATAAATTTGAGTTTTTACAAATAACGTAGTAGTTATTCTAATTAACCTTTGTTGGAATACCCGGTGGTTAAAATAAGAATGTCTGGCATTGGTTGCACAAAGAAGCATTACGATTTTGCATGGTATTTTTGAATTATTGATTCTTACGTAGAAGGCACTACTCAATAATTGTTACAAGTAATTATCGCTCAATATTTTATTTTATTGGTTCAATAATTGATGCGTTGATATTTTATATTATTGCTGTTTCAATAATTGTTACTGCACAGTATTTCCCATTATCAAATCAATAATTCATATTATTTGAATAATATTATGAGATAACATTATTGGTAATGTCTAGAAAGTTCTGTCAAGGAGAGGTTTGGTCACCTAATTGCTTGCCAAGAAGGAAAAATCCTTATCGTAAAGCCCCTCTTTTCGGAACCGCACCGTTGGTTGTCATTATTGTGATTCTGTAATATTATTTATGAATAATTAATTATTGATTTATATGATAAAGAAATATTTATTTGATGTGGATATAAATGATGGATTTATTTATGTGGTTATAAATGAAGGAATTACTGTTGAGGTGTTTTATCAGTATTTTATCGGATTGGAGGTATTAAAAGATCAAATCACTGTTCCTAAGATATATTACGTGAGTTATAATTTTTAATCTGACCATTGGATCGTTGTGATTTTTGGATATGTTATACATATATAAGTTGAGTATATGTCCACAAATTTTGAACCGTTAAAAATGAACGTATAATTTGTTATGAATTTTAAGAGGTGACTGATTCAGAAATTAGGTTTATAAATGATTTTGGTAGAAAATTCTAGAATTGAGTGGGCCCCACTTGTGGTTGATGAAGAAATATGCTGAATTTTATTTCAAATGTGGTGGGTGACAATAGTAGCAGGTAATGCCATCAGGTAGCAGGTCAAGTCTGCTTCGGTGTGCTAATATTTTTCTATAAATAGGGGGTTAAGTTAGAATTGAAAATCACACCAGAAACATAAGCTTTCTCTCTTTCTCTCTCTATATTATCGAGCATATTTTTGTGAGTATTTAGATACTTTGTGAGTTTCTATTTATCAGTGCAAGTTTTCTTCAGCCTTATACCGATATTCCGATCAGAAGTACTATTATTTTGAGGTAAGAGATTTTAAGGGTTATTATGTTTTCCTGTTTCGTAACTTTTCTGACCATCAAAAATTCTGGAAAAATTTGAAATGATAATTTGATGAGTTTTCTAGATTGTGTCCAAAAATGGCGATTTTTGGATGTATAGATTAAGAGTTATTAATTTTATAAGAAAAGACTATTTTAAAAGTAAACCCTTATAACTCCTTGCGGTTAACTCCAAAATTGGTGAAATTTTTATTGGGAGTACATGTATATGATAGAAGTATACTCTGTAAATTTTGGAATTTTTGGATAAAAGTACAATTTATGATAAATATCTAAATATTCGACAGTTTTGGCCATATGAAAAAGAGTAAATAAATTTTAAAAATTTTGAGAAAAATATATGTTCAATATGGAACTATATTCTGCTAAATCTCAGAAAAGAAAATTCGTTTGTACTGATTTGGTATTTTTTTATGAAAATAGACTAGTTATGAGTAAATGAATTAAATATGTTATGTGAAGTAAGAAAATTAAAAAATAGGATTTTATGGCTTGAGAATCCTATATAAGGTATATGTAGATTTTTGATGAGAGTTTTGGTTATTGGTGATGAAATCTTATGAGTTTGGCATTTTAGGATGATTAAATGCATTATTTAGTAAAGTGTAAACAATTAAAATAAATTGTTTATAAGTTTAAGAAATGTTATTCTTTCAATATCATTATACCGAAATATTGGTATGGATTTTATTGTGGAATTTCTACCTTTTTCATATCAGAATTACTATTCATGAGTTACTATTCACGAGTTACTATTCACGAGATACTATTCACGACAAAATTGGTTTATTTTTCTGACCAAATTATCGTTGATTTATGAATCTTACTCTTGAAATTAAATGCAGTTGTTGATCATATTGTTTTTTTTTATCATATATAACATTTTTATAATCCTGGTGAAGAAATTTCTCTTTGACTTGAGTGTAAAGATGGGTAGATTATTGGTATGATCGTGACTATGAGTTCTCTTTGGCCAGTAGTGCAAAGTTGTATCGTTGACTGGTATGATCATAACCATTGAATTTATAATTGAATATTTTTAGCTTAAGTGCAAAGGTGAATTGATCAACATGGTTATAATTATGGTTTATATAAATTCTGAAATGATTATGTATTTCTTTGAGATATGAATATCTTTGGCCCGTAGTGCAAAGATAACCTGTTGTTGAATATCTTTGGCCCGTAGTGTAAAGATTACCAGTTGTTGAATATCTTTGGCCTGTAGTGCAAAGATGAACTGTTAACGAATATCTTTGGCCCGTAGTGCAAAGATGAATTTTTAGTATGATTATGAACATGAACTGTGATTTGGTATAACCATGATCTATGATGTTTCAGGTAAAGACAAGTGATGAAAATTATCTTTGTCCTGGATGAGAAAAGGAATTTAGAACTACAATTATGATTATGAGTTATTGACATGATTGTGGACAGGAACTGTTGATTGATGTTACAGGGATAAAACATTGTTGGTGAATTTTTAACATGGAGAAGATAATAGACTTTATGGTCTATTTGACTCATCTAATGGATTGCTCATTCCGCTGCAACTATGGTTGAAAATTTTTATCATCTACCATATGTTCTAAATCTCTGATTTATTACTGTTGAAAGTTATTGATAATTTATTTATCTTTAGTCATGATATTCTTTACTGGGCTAGTTGAACTCACCCTTTTTCTTCACAATTCCTTTTAGGTAATAAGAGTGTAGCTAGGTCGAGCGGGGGTAATAGGAGAATAGAACGATGGTCTTTAGCTATGGAGGTTCTCTCTAAATAGTATAGAAAAGTGTGTTGTATTTTATACATCATTTAGTAGTTATATTTGGTGAATCAAATAGGGTGAGGTGAACCCAACGTTGAAAGGGTGTTTTGCCATTATCATACAAGATGTCTGATGACATGCGACTTCGTGTTATCATAAGACAGGGTTATGCACATCCACTTGCTGAGTATATCTACGAGCACTACCTATATAATCTTGGTGTTTGGTTGAAGTATAACTCTCAATTAGAGATAGTGGAGATAATGATATGTCAAGAGAAGACTCACCATCGGAACGAATATGATAGTAATCTTCTCGTTTTTCTTTGGGGTCTATTGGGTCAACAAAGGATAATTCTGTGGACATATGATATCTATCATAACCTAGACGCATGGGTTCCCATGTACGAAGGTTTCCTTGAGCACTTCCCAAAGATTCTAATTTCTAAAACAGTTTTTGACTATACCTTTATGTAAGGTGCCATTGTGACGTGTTATCCAAGGTTGAGATGAGAGTCACAGTTGGTATATATTTGTATCAAAACTCACAGCATATGTGTTGTTGTATGTTGCACGACAATGGTTGTAATAAAGTTGTAGTTGTTTTCTGTACCATGTATTTAGCGACTCAGAATAGGTTGGGTGGAATGGACCTATTTTGGGGTTGTCACAGTTGGTATCAGAGCTTAGGGATATGGTCTCTGGCAGAGATCGGGGAATAGAACTAGGAGGGGAGAGATGAGTAAATCCTTCGCTAGTGTGTCCTACCTAAGCTTATTTGTTGGTCGGTCATAATATACGGATATTATGTGATATGTGAGACCCCAAATTTTATGAATAAATATTTAATTATCTCAAAATAATTTTTAAATATTATGGTGTGGATTTGATATAATTTTATAGTTGTGGGTTATATTTATAAATTTTTGCAAAGTACGCAAAGTTGTTATATAATATTAGATTGGTTCATGGAATATTATTTTTATTTGGGAATATCAAATGCGACGGTACAATCATTGGTGGACCCATAACGGATTTATTGTTGGATTGAGAAAATGACAAAATACTTTATGAAAACAAGCGGCGGAAGTTTTACCGTTAACTTGTTGAAACACCTTTGTTAAAAATACAAAGAATACGCGTGGTTGCATAGTAGCACACGATATTTATTATTGATGCTTACGTGAGAAGTCACTCGCTTTTACTCAATTATTACTACGATGAATTGCTTTGATCATATCTTTCATATTATTGATTCAATTATTGTTATAAAGATCATCTGCATAATATGATATATTATTAAATCAATGATTGAGACAAAGCAAAGTTATTCATATTATTATTTGCAATATTGACAATGTCTAGAAGTTCTGTCAAGGAGAGGTTTGGTCACCTAATTTCACGCCAATAAAGAGAAATCCTTATCGGAAAGCCCCCTCTTTCTTGGGAATGACCTGGTTGTTAAATATTGTGAGTTATAATATTAATGATGAATGTTATTAAAATTGAAGTTGTGTTCGGAGTTGAATTTGGAGACGCGGACGTGATATTTGAGTTTGGAACGATGAAATTAGTAAAAATAGTGTATAAACACAAAATTTTCCGGGATTCACTATTTGGTCAAAAAGTCAACAGTTGACTTTTTTGGGAAAAGTCTTCGAAATTTCAAAATTTTCATTGTTGATAAAAATAGTTTCATTATGTTGGAATTGTTTGTGTTAGTAAAAATTGACATCTATTCCGATGATAATTGATGTCTGGGGGTTATATTAATAAATCGGGTAATTTATCGGATAAATGAGCAATTAATTGCTACTAATTCACATGATTATATAACTATTTGTTCACACATGTGTACTATTGAATCACATTCTTGTACTGTTAGGGGAGTTGGTAAAAAATTGATAATACTTGCATGACTAAGTTAAAAATGGAGGTATAGATGGAGGTATTATACTGTAATTATTTTTATCACATGATTAGAACTATTGAGTCACATGATTTACTATTGATTCACATTATTTACTATTAGGGGAGTTGGTGCAAGTTTGATAATACTTGCAGGACTAAATTAAAAATGAAGAAAAAGAGGAAAGTATTATACTGTAATATTTCGAGCCCCAAAACGTGCAATTATCGAAACTAAATAGAAGCTCATTCTTCCTTCATTTCTCACCAATTCACAAAAGCTTTAGAGCAATTATTATAGAGAGAAATTATAGAGAGAAAGAAGAAGAGAAGTCTGCTACCTCACTATTCCAGTATCCAGTTTTTTTTAAAGTAGGGAATATTATTTGTTGTACTCGTAAGGGGTACTCTTTCTTTCTTATTTATGAAGAGAACTTCTGTTATTCCATTCTTTATTATTCTGTTGGAATAACTCAGATATCGCCAAGCTACCCTATACTTGGTGAAATTCTTACATTATTCTATTCTTTATTATTATGTTGGAATAACTTGTCTGCAAAAATCTTGCATACATGGTGAAATTCTTCTAATATTCCATTCTTTATTATTCGGTTTGAATATCTCGTCTGCAAGCGTTTTTACCGAGATCCGGTTCCGTTATTTATTATTCATTGGAATATCACATGCATGCATTTTACAACCGGACCGGTTTCGTTATTTATTATTCGCTGGAATATCCTCGTCATGCATGCGCTTTTCACGCCGGACTTTGGTTCCGTTATTTATTATTCGTTGAATAACTTTATACATCTAATACCGCATGCATGGTGATTTCTTTTGTTATTCCATTCTTTATTATACTCATTGCTTAAAGTTTTAACTTATATACTCCATGAAATTAGTGGAATATCCTTGATATTTGCGCTTCATCCAGTATCTTTTCATGGAAATATTCTTCTGAGCATTCTTAAATTTTACTCTACAAAGCAAAGATCATGTTGACAATTTGGACGTTATCGGTTCCTAGATAAATTAATTCTTGAACTTGTTTTATTGAATTCTTATATCATTGTCATCATCCTCATGTTTATATTATGTTGAAAGTCATCTGCGTGGCTCAGTAGTGCATAGATGGACTTGGTATGATTATGACCAGGGATTATTCGGTATAATCATAACCGTAATGTTACAAATGATATGGAAAAAGTCCTCATTGGCCCGTAGTGCATTGATGGATAGTTTTTGGTATGATTATGGCTATGGATTCTCTTTGACCGTAGTGCAAAGATGAATTGTTTTATGGCATGATCAGGACCGTTGATGAAAACATGATTATCTTAAGCCGTAGTGCATGGATAATTCGTGGTCGTGATACTAAAGAATATCCTTGGCCGTAATGCAGGGGTGATTCGATGATGTGGATTATTTATTAAGTTGAGTCCCAGCGATAAATGTGACGAAAAACCTTTTAAATCATAGAAGATAGTAGATTTTATTCCCTACTTGACTCTTCTAATGGATTGCTTGTTCCGCTGCAGTTAAACTTGATGTTTATTATATTTTATAAGTTTAACACTGTTGAAGGCTAACGATAAATTATTCTGCATTATCTTAGTCATAATATTTCTTACTGGGCTAGTTGAGCTCACCCTTTCCTTCATTGTTCTCTTCAGGAAATGCGAATGTAGCTGGGACTAGTCGGGGAACAGAGTGATGGTCCTAGATGGTGCATTAGTAATCACTATTCTGTGAAATAGTGTGATAATAATTGTTATGAGGACTCCTTTTGAGTTTGTATACTCTCTAGTAAACAATATTTGTATTCAAACTCACAGTTTATGTTTTGTCGTATTGTACACGACAATTGTATTATTAAGTTGTATTTGAATTCTGTACCATGTATCTGGCGACAAGATGGGTGATGTATACCTAATTTTGGGGGCGTCACATGATACGATAATTTGTTTAATTAACCCTTATTTTATGGCAATATTTGAGAATGGCAGCTGAGAATGTTAACAATGGAGTGAATGAGACCGTGGGGATACCTACAATCACCAACCATGATAATGTGATGTCAGGCGAAGAAGGAATTAGAGATATTGTGAGACCCCGAATTTTATGAAATAAAAGTATTCAATTTTTCTATTTTGGTAAATAGTTAAATTGATAAAAGTTTAAAGTTAAGGGTAATATGTAATTTTTTTTTTTTGCAAAGTAAGCAAGTTGATATAAAATATTGATTAGCTTTGGGAATATTCTTTTTATCGGGAATATCGGTGATACTAAGTACAATCATTGGTGGACCCCACAACGGAATTATTGTCGGATTGAGAAAACGACAAAAATATATTTATGAAAATAACGGCGGAAGTTTTACCATTAACTGTTGAAACACCCGGTGTTAAAAGTACAGTAATACGCGTGGTTGTATAGTAGCACACGGTATTGATTATTGATGCTTATGTGATAAGTCACTCAGTTTTATTTTATTGGTATTATTAATGTAATAAAACAGAAAAGCTTTTTATATAAAACAGAATACTTTTATAAAGTTATTCGTTTTATTATCCTAATAGTAAAATCTTTTTATATAAAACAGAATACTTTTATAAAGTTATTTGTTTTATTAGACAATAATTAGAATATATTATATTTTATTATGCATAGTATTTGCATAGTGTCTGTATAGTGTTTGCATAGTAAAATCTTTTATAAAGTTATTCGTTTTATTAGATTATAAATAGAATATATTATATTTTATTTAAAAGATTTTGCTTTAAATATGGACCGTCAGATTAAAGTAAATCAATCTGGACCGCTCATGAGTTAGTTCTTATCTTGATCCATTTTTCTATAAATAGAAACTCATTCCTTCATTATTTCTTACGAATTCTTTGAAACTCTAGAGAGGGAAATTATAGAAGTTTATAGAAAAGTATTACGCTCCTTCCATACTCTTATATTCGATTTCTTTTACGGTAAAGGATATTATTTGTTGTAATCGTAGGGATATTATTTGTTGTACTCAGTAAATGGTATTATTTCTTTTGTATTCATAAAGAGAACTTATGTTATTCCATTCTTTATTATTATTCTTTGGAATAACCAAGAGATATGTGACTACCCTATACTTGGTGACATTCTTCTAATATTCCGTCTTTATTATTATTCTATTGGAATATCACGTACATGCGCTTTACGTCGGACTGGTTCCGCTTTTTTATTATTATTCATTAGAATATCCCGTCTGCAGGCGCTTTTCTTGGGACCGGTTCCATCTTTATTATTATTTCGTTGGAATATCTCGTCATGGCGTTACGCCTGGGACCGGGTTAAAATCTTTATTATTTTGTTGGAACATCCGCTCATGCGTTTTTACGCATTGATTCGGTTCCGTTATTTATTATTATGTTGGAATAACCTGTCTGTGCGGTCTATCGCATGCCTGGTGATTTCTTTTGTTATTCCAATCTTTATTATACTCAGTTGGTTAAAGTTTTGACTTCTATACTTCATGAAATTAGTGGAATATCCTTGATATTTGTGCTTCATCAGGTATCTTTTCATGGAAATATTCTTCTGAGCATTCTTGAATTTTACTCCACAAAGAAGTATCATGTTGACAATTTGGACGTTACTAATTTCTGGATAAATTAATTCTTAAACTTGTTTTTATTGAATTATTATGTCATTGTCATGATGAGTTATGTTGGTTATTATGTGAACACAGGAAAGTTTCTTAGAAATCACAAAGGGTTGCAAATCAGATTTTGGTGAAAATGGAACATGAAATTCAATTGACCATATCTCCTACTATATTTTGAATTTTTGAGTGTGGTCAAGTTCTAGAGTTAGATCTATGAGTTCCTAACTTATCCAAGTGGAATCCTTTGGAAAAGGTATTGTAGATTTTCGCATTGGGACGATTTTAGCAAAGGAGTCAAAAGGCGCCAAAAGTTCCAAATTTTTAAAAAAGTGCCACTTAAATTGTGAGAAAAATTCGACCTTTTGGGACATGGAAATATATGGTATAAAGTACCTCTTGTCCAAAAAATGAGCTCATTCCGACTTAAAATGAGCAAGTTATGACCATTTCAATATTTAGGTTTTTCCGATTTAAAACGCTATAATTAGGAGTTCTATAACTCCGATGACCATGAAATTTAAATTGGAAGCTCACGTTAACATGTGTAAGATCCCGCCAAGATTTGGGAATTTCTAGAGTTAACCTTGAGGTAGCTAATTTCTTAAGGAATTAATTAGAAATTGTTTTTGAAAAATAGTAAATGAATTTTAAAATTTTTAGAAAAATATATGTTCAATATGGGACTATATTTCGCTTAATCCCGAGAAAAGAATAATGTTTTGGGACTGATTTGGTATTTTTTATGAAAATGGTTTAGTTAATAACATATGAATTAAATATGTTATGTGAAGTTGAAAAATTGGTAAATAGGATTTTATGGCTTGAAAATCCTATATAAGGTATATCTTGATTTTTGATGAGTAATTTGATTATTGATGATAAAATCTTATGAGTATGGCATTTTGAATGATTAAATGCATTATTTGGAAAAGTGTAAACAATTAAATTAAATTGTTTATAAGTTTAAGAAGTGATTAAAATATTGTTATAATATTAACAATATTAGATTATGATTTTATTAAGGGATTGATAATGTTTGGATAAATTTAAAGTCTTTAATATTTATCCTTGATTTAGTTTAACTAATGCTTATAATATTGTCATCATCCTCATGCTTATATTATGTTGAAAGTCATCTCGTGTATTCAGAAAGTGCGTAGATGGACTTGGTATGATTATGACCAGGGATTATTCGGTATAATCATGACCGTAATGTTAAAAATGATGTGGAAAAAGTCCTTATTGGCCCGTAGTGCATTGATGGACAGTTTTTGGTATGATTATGGCTATAGATTCTCTTCGGCCAAGGGTGCAAAGATGAATTGTTTTATGGCATGATCATGACCGTTGATGAAAACACGATTATCTTTAGCCCGTAGAGCATGGATAATTCGTGGTCGTGATATTAACGAATATCCTTAGCCGTAGTGCATGGATAATTCAGTGATATGGATTGATTATCGAGCTGAGTCTCAGCGATGAAATATAAATTCATAGATGTGATATTAACGAATATCCTTGGTCGTAGTGCAGGGGTGATTCGATGATGTGGATTATTTATTAAGCTGAGTCTCAGCGATAAAATATTTATTATACACTTTTAATTCGTAGAAGATAGTAGATATCATGCTCTACTTGACTCTTCAAAAATACAGTTGTATGTCTTTAGCATGTAGTGCAAAGATGAATTGTTAATGAATATCTTTGGCCGTAGTGCAAAGATGAATTTATTAGTATGATTATGAGCAGGAATTCTAATTTGGTATAACCATGATTTTTGATGTTTCAGGTGAAGATAGGTGATGAAAATTATCTTCGTCCTGGTTGCGAAGAAGAATGTAGAACCACAATTATGATTATGAGTTATTCATATGATTGTGGACAGGAACTGTTGATTTATTTTACATGGATAAAACATTATTGGTGGAATTTTAACATAGAGAAGATAATAGACCTTATGGTCTATTTGACTCTTCTAATGGATTGCTCATTCTGCTGCAAATATGGTTGAAAAGTTTTATCATCTACCATATATTCTAAATCTCTGATTTATTATTGATGAAAGATATTGATAATTTAATTATCTTTAGTCATGATATTCTTTACTGGGCTAGTTGTGCTCACCCTTTCTGCTTCACAATTCCTTTCAGATAATAAAAGTGTTGCCGTAAGAGTATTACCGGGTCGAGCGGGGATAACAGGGGAATAGAACAGTGGTCTCTAGCAGTGGAGGTTCTCCCTAAACAGTATAGAAAAATGTGTTGTATTCTATACATCATTTAGTAGTTATTTTTGGTGAATCAAATAGGGTGAGGCGAACCCAACTTTGGAAGGGTGTTTTGCCACTATCATACAAGATGTCTAATGACATACAACCTCGTGTTCTCATAAGACATGGTTGTGCACATCCACTTGATGAATATATCTACGAGCACTACCTATATGATCTTGGGGTTTATGGTGAAATATAATGTTCACTTGGAGACAACAGAGATATTTATATGTCAAGAGAAGACTCACCATTGGAAAGAAGATGATAGTAATCTTCTTGTTTTTCTTTGGGGACTTTTGGGTAAGCAAGGATAATTTCGTGGACATATGATATCTATCATAACCCTGACGCATGGCCTCCCCATGCACGAAGGTTTCCTTGAGCACTTCCCAAAGATTTTAATTTCTAAAATAATTTTTGACTATACTTTTATGTAAAATATCATTGTAAGGTTGTGGTCGAGGTACCATGAGAGTTATATACATTTGTATTAAAACTCATAGTTAACTGTGGTCGTATTCTATACGACAGCTCAACAGTTGTATAAATGAAGTTGTATTTGAATTTTGTATCATGTATCTGGCGACTCAGAATGGGTGATGTATACCTAATTTTGGGGGCGTCATAGTTGGTATCAGAGCTTAGGGATATGGTCGCTGGCAGAGATAAGAGTCTAGAACTAGGAGGGGAGAGACAAGTTATATACTTCGCTAGTATGTGACTTACCTAAGCTGAAATTGTTTACTTGATAAATTGACAAATTGTGATATGTCAATTAACCTTTGTTTTGAAGATATATTCTAGAATGATATCTGAAATACAGGAGATAAGCGATGGAAAAATCATGATACAGAGGATATAACCGGGAAGGTACAATTCGAAAAGAAAGCAAGATATTCTCATCTATTCAATATCAGTACAAATGACGTAAATTTCGAGGGGCTTAAATTTCATAAAGAGGGTGATTGTGAGACCCGAATTTTATGAAATAAAAGTATTCAATTTTTCTATTTTGGTAAATAGTTAAATTGATAAAAGTTTAAAGTTAAGGGTAATATGTGAATTTTTTTTTTGCAAAGTAAGCAAGTTGATATAAAATATTCGATTAGTCGGGGAATATTCTTTTTATCGGGGAATATCGATCGATTATCCAATCAATCATTGGTGGACCCCTAACGAAATTATTGTCGGATTGCAAAAAACGACAAAATATATTTATGAAAATAACGGCGGAAGTTTTACCGTTAACTCGTTGAAACACCCGATGTTAAAAAAATGCGAGAATACGCGTGGTTGTATAAGAGCACACGATATTGATTATTGATGCTTATGTGATAAGTCACTCGGTTTTATTTTATTGGTATTATTAATGTAATAAAATGGAAAAGCTTTTTATATATAAAATGAATACTTTTATAAAGTTATTCGTTTTATTAGGCTAATATAGTAAATTTTTTATATAAAATGCAGAATACTTTTATAAAGTTATACATTTTATTAGACAATAATTAGAATATATTATATTTTATTATGCATAGTGTTTGCATAAAGGTTATTGCATAGTGTTTGCATAGTAAAATCTTTTATAAAGTTATTCGTTTTATTAGATTATAAATAGAATATATTATATTTTATTTAAAAGATTTTGCTTTAAATATGGACCGTCGATTAAAGTAAATCAATCCGGACCGTTTCATGAGTTAGTTCTTATGCTTGATCCATTTTTCTATAAATAGAAACTCATTCCTTCATTATTTCTTACGAATTCAATTTGAAACTCTAGAGAGGGAAATTATAGAGAAGCTATAGAAAAGTATTCTGCTCCTTCCATACTCTTATATTCAGTTTCTTTTACGGTAAAGGATATTATTTGTTGTAATCGTAAGGGATATTATTTGTTGTACTCGTAAAGGGTATTATTTCTTTTGTATTCATAAAGAGAACTTATGTTATTCCATTCTTTATTATTCTGCTGGAATAACCAGTATACGCGAACTACCCTATACTTGGTGACATTCTTCTAATATTAAAGTCTTTATTATTATTACATTTGGAATATCTCGTGCATGCGTTTCTGTGGGACTGTTCCGCTTTTTTATTATTATTACGTTGGAATATCCCACATGTGTGTTTACATGCTGGGACTGGTTCCATCTTTATTATTATACATTTGGAATATCTTCATCAAGCGTTCGCCGGACCTTGTTAAAATCTTTATTATTTTGTTGGAACATCTCATGCGTGCGTTTACGCATGACACGGTTCCGTTATTTATTATTACATTGGAATAACTTCATGTCATGCGGGTCTATCGCATGTCTGGTGATTTCTTTTGTTATTCCAATCTTTATTATACTCAGTTGGTTAAAGTTTTGACTTCTATACTTCATGAAATTAGTGGAATATCCTTGATATTTGCGCTTCATCCAGTATCTTTTCATGGAAATATTCTTCTGAGCATTCTTGAATTTTACTCCACAAAGAAGTATCATGTTGACAATTTGGACGTTACTAATTTCTGGATAAATTAATTCTTAAACTTGTTTTTATTGAATTATTATGTCATTGTCATGATGAGTTATGTTGGTTATTATGTGAACACAGGAAAGTTTCTTAGAAATCACAAAGGGTTGCAAATCAGATTTTGGTGAAAATGGAACATGAAATTCAATTGACCATATCTCCTATTATATTTTGAATTTTTGAGTGTGGTCAAGTTCTAGAGTTAGATCTATGAGTTTCTAACTTATCCAAGTGGAATCACTTAGGAAAAGGTATTGTAGATTTTGCATGTGGACGAATTTTAGCGAAAGGCGTCAAAAAGGCGCAAAAGTGCCACTTAATTTGAAAAGGGCATTTGCCACTTAAATTATGAGAAAAATTCCGAACTTTTGGGACATGGAAATATATGGTATAAAGTACCTCTTGTCCAAAAAATGAGCTCATTCAGACTTAAAATGAGCAAGTTATGACCATTTCAATATTTAGGTTTTTCCGAATGAAAAACGCTATAATCAGGAGTTCTATAACTCAGATGACCATGAAATTTAAATTGGAAGCTCACGTTAACATGTGTAAGATCCTGCCAAGATTTGGGAATTTCTAGAGTTAACCTTGAGGTAGCTAATTTCTTAAGGAATTAATTAGAAATTGGTTTTTGAAAAATAGTAAATGAATTTTAAAAATTTCGAGAAAAATATATGTTCAATATGGGACTATATTCTGCTTAATCCCAGAAAAGAATAATGTTTGGGACTGATTTGGTATTTTTTATGAAAATGGTTTAGTTAGGAACATATGAATTAAATATGTTATGTGAAGTTAAAAATTGGTAAATAGGATTTTATGGCTTGAAAATCCTATATAAGGTATATCTGATTTTTGATGAGTAATTTGATTATTGATGATAAAATCTTATGAGTATGGCATTTTGAATGATTAAATGCATTATTTGGAAAAGTGTAAACAATTAAATTAAATTGTTTATAAGTTTAAGAAGTGATTAAAATATTGTTATAATATTAACAATATTAGATTATGATTTTATTAAGGGATTGATAATGTTTGGATAAATTTAAAGTCTTTAATATTTATCCTTGATTTAGTTTAACTAATGCTTATAATATTGTCATCATCCTCATGTTTATATTATGTTGAAAGTCATCGTGGCTGTAGTGAATAGATGGACTTGGTATGATTATGACGAGGATTATTCGGTATAATCATGGTAGTAATGTTAAAAATGATGTGGAAAAAGTCCTTATTGGCCCGTAGTGCATTGATGGACAGTTTTTGGTATGATTATGGCTATAGATTCTCTTGACCAAGGTGCAAAAGATGAATTGTTTTATGGCATGATCATGATGGTTGATGAAAACACGATTATCTTTGGCCGTAGAGCATGGATAATTCGTGGTCGTGATATTAACGAATATCCTTAGCCAGTAGTGCATGGATAATTGATTGATATGGATTGATTATCGAAATTTGAGTCTCGTGATGAAATATAAATTCATGGATGTGATATTAACGAATATCCTTGGGTCGTAGTCTTGTGGGGTGATTCGATGATGTGGATTATTTATTAAAATTGAGTCTCGTGATAAAATATTTATTATACACTTTTAATTCGTAGAAGATAGTAGATATCATGCTCTACTTGACTCTTCAAAAATCTGATTGTATGTCTTTAGCATGTAGTGCAAAGATGAATTGTTAATGAATATCTTTGGTAGTAGTGCAAAGATGAATTTATTAGTATGATTATGGCGGGAATTTTAATTTGGTATAACCATGATTTTTGATGTTTTGGTGAAGATAGGTGATGAAAATTATCTTCGTCACAGTTGCGAAGAAGAATGTAGAACCACAATTATGATTATGAGTTATTCATATGATTGTGGGATGAGGCTGTTGATTTATTTTACATGGATAAAACATTATTGGTGGAATTTTAACATAGAAGATAATAGACCTTATGGTCTATTTGACTCTTCTAATGGATTGCTCATTCTAACGCAACTATGGTTGAAAAGTTTTATCATCTACCATATATTCTAAATCTACGATTTATTATTGATGAAAGATATTGATAATTTAATTATCTTTAGTCATGATATTCTTTCTTTGGGCTAGTTGTGCTCACCCTTTACGCTTCACAATTCCTTTCGGATAATAAAAGTGTTGCCGTAAGAGTGTCGGCCGGGGATAATAGGGAATATAGAGCGATTGGTCTCTAGGTGGAGGTTCTCCCTAAGCAGTATAGAAAAATGTGTTGTATTCTATACATCATTTAGTAGTTATTTTTGGTGAATCAAATAGGGTGAGGCGAACCCAACTTTGGAAGGGTGTTTTGCCACTATCATACAAGATGTCTAATGACATACAACCTCGTGTTCTCATAAGACATGGTTGTGCACATCCACTTGCTGAATATATCTACGAGCACTACCTATATGATCTTGGGGTTTATGGTGAAATATAATGTTCACTTGGAGACAACAGAGATATTTATATGTCAAGAGAAGACTCACCATTGGAAAGAAGATGATAGTAATCTTCTTGTTTTTCTTTGGGGACTTTTGGGTTAAGCAAGGATAATTCTGTGGACATATGATATCTATCATAACCTAGACGCATGGCCTCCCATGTACGAAGGTTTCCTTGAGCACTTCCCAAAGATTTTAATTTCTAAAATAATTTTTGACTATACTTTTATGTAAAATATCATTGTAAGGTTGTGGTCGAGGTACCATGAGAGTTATATACATTTGTATTAAAACTCATAGTTAAGCGTGGTCGTATTCTATATCTGATACTCAACAGATTAATATAAATGAAGTTGTATTTGAATTTTGTATCATGTATCTGGCGATTCGGAATGGGTGATGTATACCTAATTTTGGGGGCGTCATAGTTGGTATCAGAGCTTAGGGATATGGTCGCTGGCAGAGATAAGAGTCTAGAACTAGGAGGGGAGAGACAAGTTATATACTTCGCTAGTATGTGACTTACCTAAGCTGAAATTGTTTACTTGATAAATTGACAAATTGTGATATGTCAATTAACCTTTGTTTTGAAGATATATTCTAGAATGATATAAAATCTGAGGAGATGAGCGATGGAAAAATCATGATCTGAGAGGATATACAGGGAAGGTACAATCCGAAAAAAAAGCGAAAGATATTCTCATCTCTTGAATATCGAGTGCGTCACGTAAATTTCGGGCGAAATTTCATAAGGAGGATGATTGTGAGACCTCGAATTTTATGAAATAAAAGTATTCAATTTTTCTATTTTGGTAAATAGTTAAATTGATAAAAGTTTAAAGTTAAGGGTAATATGTGAATTTTTTTTTTTTGCAAAGTAAGCAAGTTGATATAAAATATTACGTTGTGTCGGGGAATATTAGATTAGTGGGAATATTCTTTTGTGGGGAATATCGATGCGACGGTACAATCATTGGTGGACCCCCAGCGAAATTATTGTCGGATTGCAAAAATGACAAAATATATTTTTATGAAAATAACTGGCGGAAGTTTTACAGATTAGCTGTTGAAACACCGATGTTAAAAAAATGCGATGTCTGGCATTGGTTGTATAGTAGCACACGGTATTGATTATTGATGCTTATGTGATAAGTCTTTGTTTCGTTTTTTATTTTATTGGTATTATTAATGTAATAAAATTTAAAAGTTATTTGTTTTTTTATATAAAATAGAATACTTTTATAAAGTTATTCGCGTTTTATTAGGCTAATAGTAAAATCTTTTATATAAAATAGAATACTTTTATAAAGTTATACATTTTATTGAACAATAATTAGAATATATTATATTTTATTATGCATAGTATTTGCATAGTGTATGCGTGATAGTGTTTTATATAGTAAAATCTTTTATAAAGTTATTCGTTTTATTAGATTATAAATAGAATATATTATATTTTATTTAAAGATTTTTCTTTAAATATGGACCGTCGATTAAAGTAAATCAATACTGGACCGTTCATGAGTTTAATTCTTATATGGATCCATTTTTCTATAAATAGAAACTCATTCCTTCATTATTTCTTACGAATTCCTTTGAAACTCTAGAGAGAGGAAATTATAGAGAATTCTTCTTAGAAAATCTTGGCCTTTTCTTTAGAGTTTACTCTTATATTGAGCTTTTCTTTACTTGGTAAACGATATTATTATTGTTGTAATCGTAAGGGATATTATTTGTTGTACTCGTAAATGGTATTATTTCTTTTGTATTCATAAAGAGAACTTATGTTATTCCATTCTTTATTATTACATTGGAATAATCAAGTATCTGTGACTACCCTATACTTGGTGACATTCTTACAATATTAGTCTTTATTATTATACATTGGAATATCATGCATGCGTGCGTTTCTGCTTGGGACTGGTTCCGATTTTATTATTATTACATTGGAATATGTCATGCGTGTGTTTCTGCAGGACTGGTTCCATCTTATTATTATTACATTTGGAATATCATGCTGCGTTCACATGGGCACTTGTTCCGTCTTTATTATTTTGTTGGAACATCCTGTCTGTGCTTTACGCATGACCTGGTTCCGTTATTTATTATTCTGTTGGAATAACCTGTCTGTGCGGTCTATCGCATGCCTGGTGATTTCTTTTGTTATTCCAATCTTTATTATACTCAGTTGGTTAAAGTTTTGACTTCTATACTTCATGAAATTAGTGGAATATCCTTGATATTTTTGCGCTTCATCTGAATCTTTTCATGGAAATATTCTTACGAGCATTCTTGAATTTTACTCCACAAAAAAAAGTATCATGTTGACAATTTGGGCGTTACTAATTTACGGATAAATTAATTCTTAAACTTGTTTTTATTGAATTATTATGTCATTGTCATGATGAGTTATGTTGGTTATTATGTGAACACAGGAAAGTTTCTTAGAAATCACAAAGGGTTGAAAAAATCGATTTTTGGTGAAAATGGAACATGAAATTCAATTGACCATATCTCCTATTATATTTTGAATTTTTGAGTGTGGTCAAGTTCTAGAGTTAGATCTATGAGTTTCCTAACTTATCCAAGTGGAATCACTTAGGAAAAGGTATTGTAGATGGTGATTTTAGCGATTTGAGTCAAAAATTTTAGAAAAAGGCGTCAAAAATTTTAAAAAGTGCCACTTAAATTGTGAGAAAAATTCCGACCTTTTGGGACATGGAAATATATGGTATAAAGTACCTCTTGTCCAAAAATGAGCTCATTCAGACTTAAAATGAGCAAGTTATGACTATTTCAATATTTAGGTTTTTAAATGAAAAACGCTATAATGTAGGAGTTCTATAACTTTCAGATGACCATGAAAATTTAAGCTGGAAGCTCACGTTAACATGTGTAAGATCCTGCCAAGATTTGGGAATTTCTAGAGTTAACCTTGAGGTAGCTAATTTCTTAAGGAATTAATTAGAAATTGATTTTTGAAAAATAGTAAATGAATTTTAAAAATTTCGAGAAAAATATATGTTTAATATGGGACTATATTCTGCTTAATCCCAGAAAAGAATAATGTTTGGGACTGATTTGGTATTTTTTATGAAAATGGTTTAGTTAGGAACATATGAATTAAATATGTTATGTGAAGTTGAAAAATTGGTAAATAGGATTTTATGGCTTGAAAATCCTATATAAGGTATATGCAGATTTTTGATGAGTAATTTGATTATTGATGATAAAATCTTATGAGTATGGCATTTTTGAATGATTAAATGCATTATTTGGAAAAGTGTAAACAATTAAATTAAATTGTTTATAAGTTTAAGAAGTGATTAAAATATTGTTATAATATTAACAATATTAGATTATGATTTTATTAAGGGATTGATAATGTTTGGATAAATTTAAAGTCTTTAATATTTATCCTTGATTTAGTTTAACTAATGCTTATAATATTGTCATCATCCTCATGCTTATATTATGTTGAAAGTCATCTGTGGCCTGTAGTGCGTAGATGGACTTGGTATGATTATGACCAGGGATTATTCGGTATAATCATGACCGTAATGTTAAAAATGATGTGGAAAAAAAGTCCTCATTGGCCGTAGTGCATTGATGGACGATTTTTGGTATGATTATGGCTATAGATTCTCTTGACCAAGGTGCAAAGATGAATTGTTTTATGGCATGATCATGACCGTTGATGAAAACACGATTATCTTTGGCGAAGTAGAGCATGGATAATTCGTGGTCGTGATAATCTTGAATATCCTTGGCCGTAGTGCATGGATAATTCGATGATATGGATTGATTATCGGTGAGTCTCGGTGATGAAATATAAATTCATGGATGTGATATTAGCGAATATCCTTGGTAGTAGTGGGGGTGATTCGATGATGTGGATTATTTATTAATTTGAGTCTCGTGATAAAATATTTATTATACACTTTTAATTCGTAGAAGATAGTAGATATCATGCTCTACTTGACTCTTCTAAAATACTGGTTGTATGTCTTTGGCATGTAGTGCAAAGATGAATTGTTAATGAATATCTTTGGTAGTAGTGCAAAAAGATGAATTTATTAGTATGATTATGGCGGGAATTTTGATTTGGTATAACCATGATTTTTGATGTTTTGGTGAAGATAGGTGATGAAAATTATCTTACGTCACAGTTGCGAAGAAGAATTTAGAACCACAATTATGATTATGAGTTATTCATATGATTGTGGATGAGGAGGCTATTGATTTATTTTACATGGATAAAACATTATTGGTGGACTTTTAACATAGAAGATAATAGACCTTATGGTCTATTTGACTCTTCTAATGGATTGCTCATTCTGCTTTGCAAATATGGTTGAAAAGTTTTATCATCTACCATATATTCTAAATCTACGATTTATTATTGATGAAAGCTATTGATAATTTAATTATCTTTAGTCATGATATTCTTTTTTGGGCTAGTTGTGCTCACCCTTTTACGCTTCACAATTCCTTTCAGGGTAATAAAAGTGTTTCTTGGTAAGAGTATTCTTTAGGGTTGAGCGGGGATAACGGGGAATAGAGCGGTGGTCTCTAGCAATGTGGAGGTTCTCCTAAAGCAGTATAGAAAAATGTGTTGTATTCTATACATCATTTAGTAGTTATATTTGGTGAATCAAATAGGGTGAGGCGAACCTGACTTTGGAAGGGTGTTTTGCCACTATCATACAAGATGTCTAATGACATACAACCTCGTGTTCTCATAAGACATGGTTGTGCACATCCACTTCTTGAATATATCTCTGAGCACTACCTATATGATCTTGGGGTTTATGGTGAAATATAATGTTCACTTGGAGACAATGGAGATATTTATATGTCAAGAGAAGACTCACCATTGGAAAGAAGATGATAGTAATCTTCTTGTTTTTCTTTTGGGGACTTTTGGGTTAAGCAAGGATAATTACGTGGACATATGATATCTATCATAACCTAGGCGCATGGCCTCCCATATACGAAGGTTTCCTTGAGCACTTCCCAAAGATTTTAATTTCTAAAATAATTTTTGACTATACTTTTTATGTAAAGTATCATTGTAAGGTTGTGGTGAGAGGTACCATGAGAGTTATATACATTTGTATTAAAACTCATAGTTAAGCGTGGTTAAGTATTCTATCTGATACTCAATGATTTGTATAAATGAAGTTGTATTTGAATTTTGTACCATGTATCTGGCGACTCGAGAATGGGTGATGTATACCTAATTTTGGGGCGTCATGGTTGGTATCGAGCTTAGGGGATATGGTCATTTGGCGGAGATAAGAGTCTAGAACTAGGAGGGGAGACAAGTTATATACTTCGCTAGTATGTGACTTACCTAAGTGAAATTGTTTACTTGATAAATTGACAAATTGTGATATGTCAATTAACCTTTGTTTTGAAGATATATTCTAGAATGATATCCGAAAATACGGGAGATAGCGATGGAAAAATCATGATCTGAGAGGATATAGCAGGGAAGGTACAATTGAAAAGAAAGCAAGATATTCTCATCTCTTGAATGCTCAGTGCGTCACGTAAATTTCGAGGCGAAATTTCATAAAGAGGGGTGATTGTGAGACCCCGAATTTTATGAAATAAAAGTATTCAATTTTTCTATTTTGGTAAATAGTTAAATTGATAAAAGTTTAAAGTTAAGGGTAATATGTGAATTTTTTTTTTGCAAAGTAAGCAAGTTGATATAAAATATTCGATTAGTCGGGGAATATTCTTTTTATCGGGGAATATCAGTACGACGGTACAATCATTGGTGGACCCCACAACAAAATTATTGTCGGATTGCAAAAACGACAAAAATATATTTATGAAAATAACGGCGGAAGTTTTACCGTTAACTGTTGAAACACCCGATGTTAAAAGTGCGATGTCTGGCATTGGTTGTATAGTAGCACTACGATATTGATTATTGATGCTTATGTGATAAGTCACTCAGTTTTATTTTATTGGTATTATTAATGTAATAAAAGCAGAAAAGCTTTTATATAAAGCAGAATACTTTTATAAAGTTATTCGTTTTATTAGGCTAATAGTAAAATCTTTTTTTATATAAAAGCAGAATACTTTTATAAAGTTATACATTTTTATTAGACAATAATTAGAATATATTATATTTTATTATGCATAGTGTTTGCATAATTGTACTGCATAGTGTTTGCATAGTAAAATCTTTTATAAAGTTATTCGTTTTATTAGATTATAAATAGAATATATTATATTTTATTTAAAAGATTTTGCTTTAAATATGGAATAAAGTCGATTAAAGTAAATCAACTGGACCGTTCATGAGTTAATTCTTATCACGATCCATTTTCTATAAATAGAAACTCATTCCTTCATTATTTATTTACAATACGAATTCTTTGAAACTCTAGAGAGGAAATTATATAGAAGCTATAGAAAAGTATTCTCGCTCCTTCCATACTCTTATATTGGTTTCTTTACTACGGTAAAGGATATTATTTGTTGTAATCGTAAGGGATATTATTTGTTGTACTCAGTAAAGGGTATTATTTCTTTTGTATTCATAAAGAGAACTTATGTTATTCCATTCTTTATTATTACTGCTTTGGAATAACCCGGTATCTGTGGACTACCCTATACTTGGTGACATTCTTACAATATTAGTCTTTATTATTATTACATTTGGAATATCCATCGCAATGCGTTCTGTGGGACAGTTAATTTTATTATTATTACATTAGAATATCCTTTACGTGTATTCTACTGGGACACCTGGTTCCATCTTTATTATTATTTTGTTGAAAATATCCTGCGTTCGCGGACACTGGTTAAAATCTTTATTATTTTGTTGGAACATCACATGCATGCTTTTACGCATGACTGGTTCCGTTATTTATTATCTACATTGGAATAACACATGCATGCGAGGTCTATCGCATGCTGGTGATTTCATTTGTTATTCCAATCTTTATTATACTCGATTGGTTAAAGTTTTGACTTCTATACTTCATGAAATTAGTGGAATATCCTTGATATTTGCGCTTCATCCGGTATCTTTTCATGAAAATATTCTTCTGAGCATTCTTGAATTTTACTCCACAAAGAAGTATCATGTTGACAATTTGGACGTTACTAATTTCTGGATAAATTAATTCTTAAACTTGTTTTTATTGAATTATTATGTCATTGTCATGATGAGTTATGTTGGTTATTATGTGAACACAGGAAAGTTTCTTAGAAATCACAAAGGGTTGCAAATCAGATTTTGGTGAAAATGGAACATGAAATTCAATTGACCATATCTCCTACTATATTTTGAATTTTTGAGTGTGGTCAAGTTCTAGAGTTAGATCTATGAGTTTCCTAACTTATCCAAGTGGAATCACCGGAAAAGGTATTGTAGATTTTCGTGCGGACGAATTTTAGCGAAGGCGTCAAAAGCTGAAAAGTGCCACTTAAATTGTGAGAAAAATTCCAGCCTTTTGGGACATGGAAATATATGGTATAAAGTACCTCTTGTCCAAAAATGAGCTCATTCCGACTTAAAATGAGCAAGTTATGACCATTTCAATATTTAGGTTTTTCCGACGAAAAACGCTATAACCGGAGTTCTATAACTCCGATGACCATGAAATTTAAACTGGAAGCTCACGTTAACATGTGTAAGATCCTGCCAAGATTTGGGAATTTCTAGAGTTAACCTTGAGGTAGCTAATTTCTTAAGGAATTAATTAGAAATTGGTTTTTGAAAAATAGTAAATGAATTTTAAAAATTTCGAGAAAAATATATGTTTAATATGGGACTATATTCTGCTTAATCCCAGAAAAGAATAATGTTTGGGACTGATTTGGTATTTTTTATGAAAATGGTTTAGTTAGGAACATATGAATTAAATATGTTATGTGAAGTTGAAAAATTGGTAAATAGGATTTTATGGCTTGAAAATCCTATATAAGGTATATGCAGATTTTTGATGAGTAATTTGATTATTGATGATAAAATCTTATGAGTATGGCATTTTTGAATGATTAAATGCATTATTTGGAAAAGTGTAAACAATTAAATTAAATTGTTTATAAGTTTAAGAAGTGATTAAAATATTGTTATAATATTAACAATATTAGATTATGATTTTATTAAGGGATTGATAATGTTTGGATAAATTTAAAGTCTTTAATATTTATCCTTGATTTAGTTTAACTAATGCTTATAATATTGTCATCATCCTCATATGCTTATATTATGTTGAAAGTCATCCGTCGTAAATACATGGCACGTAGTGCGTAGATGGACTTGGTATGATTATGACCGATGGATTATTATTGTGATAATCATCGTAGTAATGTTAAAATGATGTGGAAAAAGTCCTTATTGGCGTGTAGTGCATTGATGGGACGCTTTTTTGGTATGATTATGGCTATAGATTCTCTTGCCAAGGGTGCAAAGATGAATTGTTTTATGGCATGATCATGATAGTTGATGAAAACACGATTATCTTTGGCAGTAGAGCATGGATAATTCGTGGTCGTGATATTAACGAATATCCTTAGTCAGTAGTGCATGGATAATTCGATGATATGGATTGATTATCGAAATTTGAGTCTCGTGATGAAATATAAATTCATAGATGTGATATTAACGAATATCCTTGGTCGTAGTGCGAGGGGTGATTCGATGATGTGGATTATTTATTAAAATTTGAGTCTCGGCGATAAAATATTTATTATACACTTTTAATTAAGTAGAAGATAGTAGATATCATGCTCTACTTGACTCTTCAAAAATACTGGTTGTATGTCTTTAGCATGTAGTGCAAAGATGAATTGTTAATGAATATCTTTGGTAGTAGTGCAAAGATGAATTTATTAGTATGATTATATGGCGGGAATTCTAATTTGGTATAACCATGATTTTGATGTTTGAGGGTGAAGATAGGTGATGAAAATTATCTTCGTCCTGGTTGCGAAGAAGAATGTAGAGCCACAATTATGATTATGAGTTATTCATATGATTGTGGACAGGAACTGTTGATTTATTTTACATGGATAAAACATTATTGGTGGAATTTTAACATAGAGAAGATAATAGACCTTATGGTCTATTTGACTCTTCTAATGGATTGCTCATTCTGCTGCAAATATGGTTGAAAAGTTTTATCATCTACCATATATTCTAAATCTCTGATTTATTATTGATGAAAGATATTGATAATTTAATTATCTTTAGTCATGATATTCTTTCTTTGGGCTAGTTGTGCTCACCCTTTACGCTTCACAATTCCTTTCGGATAATAAAAGTGTTCTTAGTAAGAGTATTAAGAATCGAGCGGGGATAACGAGGGAATAGAGCAGTGGTCTCTAGCGTTGGAGGTTCTCCTAAGCAAGTATAGAAAATGTGTTGTATTCTATACATCATTTAGTAGTTATTTTGGTGAATCAAATAGGGTGAGGCGAACCCAACTTTGGAAGGGTGTTTTGCCACTATCATCACAAGATGTCTAATGACATACAACCTCGTGTTCTCATAAGACATGGTTGTGCACATCCCTTCTTTGAATATATCTACGAGCACTACCTATATGATCTTGGGGTTTATGGTGAAATATAATGTTCACTTGGAGACAACGAGAGATATTTATATGTCAAGAGAAGACTCACCATTGGAAAGAAGATGATAGTAATCTTCTTGTTTTTCTTTCAGGGACTTTTGGGTTAAGCAAGGATAATTACGTGGACATATGATATCTATCATAACCTAGACGCATGGCCTCCCATGTACGAAGGTTTCCTTGAGCACTTCCCAAAGATTTTAATTTCTAAAATAATTTTTGACTATACTTTTATGTAAAATATCATTGTAAGGTTGTGGTCGAGGTACCATGAGAGTTATATACATTTGTATTAAAACTCATAGTTAAGCGTGGTCGATTCTACATCTGACAGACTCAACAGATTAATATAAATGAAGTTGTATTTGAATTTTGTATCATGTATCTGGCGACTCAGAATGGGTGATGTATACCTAATTTTGGGGGCGTCATAGTTGGTATCAGAGCTTAGGGATATGGTCGCTGGCAGAGATAAGAGTCTAGAACTAGGAGGGGAGAGACAAGTTATATACTTATTAGTATGTGACTTACCTAAGCTGAAATTGTTTACTTGATAAATTGACAAATTGTGATATGTCAATTAACCTTTGTTTTGAAGATATATTCTAGAATGATATCTGAAATACAGGAGATAAGCGATGGAAAAATCATGATACAGAGGATATAACCGGGAAGGTACAATTCGAAAAGAAAGCAAGATATTCTCATCTCTTCGAATATCAGGTACGTACGTAAATTTCGAGGGCGAAATTTCATAAAGAGGGGTGATTGTGAGACCCCGAATTTTATGAAATAAAAGTATTCAATTTTTCTATTTTGGTAAATAGTTAAATTGATAAAAGTTTAAAGTTAAGGGTAATATGTGAATTTTTTTTTGCAAAGTAAGCAAGTTGATATAAAATATTCGATTAGTCGGGGAATATTCTTTTTCGGGGAATATCGATGACGACGGTACAATCATTAGTGGACTAGCGAAATTATTGTCCGGATTGCAAAAGCGAAAAATATATTTATAAAAAATAACGGCGGAAGTTTCTACCGTTAAACTGTTGAAACAATTAGATGTTAAAAGTACGATGTCTGGCGTGGTTGTATAGTAGCACTACGATATTGATTATTGATGCTTATGTGATAAGTCACTCGGTTTTATTTTATTGGTATTATTAATGTAATAAAATGTAAAAGCTTTTTTATATAAAATGAGAATACTTTTATAAAGTTATTCGTTTTATTAGGCTAATAGTAAAATCTTTTATATAAAAGCAGAATACTTTTATAAAGTTATCTATTTTATTAGACAATAATTAGAATATATTATATTTTATTATGCATAGTGTTTGCATAGTGTCTGCATAGTGTTTGCATAGTAAAATCTTTTATAAAGTTATTCGTTTTATTAGATTATAAATAGAATATATTATATTTTATTTAAAAGATTTTGCTTTAAATATGGACCGTCAGATTAAAGTAAATCAATCTGGACCGTTCATGAGTTAGTTACTATGCAGTCCATTTTTCTATAAATAGAAACTCATTCCTTCATTATTTCTTACGAATTCACTGAAACTCTAGAGAGGGAAATTATAGAGAAGCTATAGAAAAGTATTCTGCTCCTTCCATACTCTTATATTCAGTTTCTTTTACGGTAAAGGATATTATTTGTTGTAATCGTAAGGGATATTATTTGTTGTACTCGTAAATGGTATTATTTCTTTTGTATTCATAAAGAGAACTTATGTTATTCCATTCTTTATTATTCTATTTGGAATAACGAAAGATATGTGAACTACCTATACTTGGTGACATTCTTCTAATATTAAAGTCTTTATTATTATTACATTGGAATATCACGTCTTCATGCGCTTACGGGACCGGTTTAAGTTTTTTTATTATTACATTAGAATATCATGCGTGTGTTTTACGCCGGACTGGTTCCATCTTTATTATTATTACATTGGAATATCCTGCACTGCGTTTACACGGGACCTTGTTAAAATCTTTATTATTTTGTTGGAACATCCTGCATCGTGCTTTACGCATGACTGGTTCCGTTATTTATTATTACATTGGAATAACTCATGCATGGGTCTATCGCATGCCCGGTGATTTCTTTTGTTATTCAATCTTTATTATACTCAGGTTGGTTAAAGTTTTGACTTCTATACTTCATGAAATTAGTGGAATATCCTTGATATTTGCGCTTCATCAGGTATCTTTTCATGAAAATATTCTTCTGAGCATTCTTGAATTTTACTCCACAAAGAAGTATCATGTTGACAATTTGGACGTTACTAATTTCTGGATAAATTAATTCTTAAACTTGTTTTTATTGAATTATTATGTCATTGTCATGATGAGTTATGTTGGTTATTATGTGAACACAGGAAAGTTTCTTAGAAATCACAAAGGGTTGCAAATCAGATTTTGGTGAAAATGGAACATGAAATTCAATTGACCATATCTCCTACTATATTTTGAATTTTTGAGTGTGGTCAAGTTCTAGAGTTAGATCTATGAGTTTCCTAACTTATCCAAGTGGAATCACTGGAAAAGGTATTGTAGATTTTCGTGTGGACGGATTTTAGCGAAGGAGTCAAAAACTGAAAAGTGCCAAAAAGTTATTGCCAGAAAATTTAAAAGGGAATTTTCGGCAACTTAAATTGTGAGAAAAATTTCGGCCTTTTGGGACATGGAAATATATGGTATAAAGTACCCCCTGTCCAAAAATGAGCACATTCCGACTTAAAATGAGCAAGTTATGACCATTTCAATATTTAGGTTTTTCCGACGAAAAATTCTATAACCGGAGTTCTATAACTCCGATGACCATGAAATTTAAACTTAAAGCTCACGTTAACATGTGTAAGATCCTGCCAAGAATTGGGAATTTCTAGAGTTATCCTTGAGGTAGCTAATTTCTTAAGGAATTAATTAGAAATTGATTTTTGAAAAATAGTAAATGAATTTTAAAAATTCTAAGAAAAATATATGTTCAATATGGGACTATATTCTGCTTAATCCCAGAAAAGAATAATGTTTGGGACTGATTTGATATTTTTCATGAAAATAGTTTAGTTACGAAAATATGAATTAAATATGTTATGTGAAGTTAAAAAATTGGTAAATAGGATTTTATGGCTTGAAAATCCTATATAAGGTATATGCAGATTTTTGATGAGTAATTTGATTATTGATGATGAAATCTTATGAGTATGGCATTTTTGAATGATTAAATTCATTATTTAGAAAAGTGTAAACAATTAAATTAAATTGTTTATAAGTTTAAGAAGTGATTAAAATATTGTTATAATATTAACAATATTAGATTATGATTTTATTAAGGGATTGATAATGTTTGGATAAATTTAAAGTTTTTAATATTTATCCTTGATTTAGTTTGACTAATGCTTATAATATTGTCATCATTCTCATGCTTATATTATGTTGAAAGTCATCTGTGGCCTGTAGTGCGTAGATGGACTTGGTATGATTATGACCAGGAATTATTCGGTATAATCATGACCGTAATGTTAAAAATGATGTGGAAAAAGTCCTTATTGGCCCGTAGTGCATTGATGGACAGTTTTTGGTATGATTATGGCTATAGATTCTCTTCGGCCAAGGGTGCAAAGATGAATTGTTTTATGGCATGATCATGACCGTTGATGAAAACACGATTATCTTTAGCCCGTAGAGCATGGATAATTCGTGGTCGTGATATTAACGAATATCCTTAGTCAGTAGTGCATGGATAATTGGTGATATAGATTGATTATCGAAATGAGTCTCAAATGATGAAATATAAATTCATGGATGTGACATTAACGAATATCCTTGGCAGTAGTGCGGGGTGATTCGATGATGTGGATTATTTATTGTCGAGTCTCAAATGATAAAATATTTATTATACACTTTTAATTCGTAGAAGATAGTAGATATCATGCTCTACTTGACTCTTCAAAAATCTGATTGTATGTCTTTGGCATGTAGTGCAAAGATGAATTGTTAATGAATATCTTTGGCCGTAGTGCAAAGATGAATTTATTAGTATGATTATGAGCAGGAATTCTGATTTGGTATAACCATGATTCACTACAAAGAAATGGGCCTTTAGCAACGATTTTTCGGGCAACGACTTTATAAGTCGTTGCTAAAAGTATATGTTTAGCAATAAAATTTGTCCTTCGTTGCAGATTGTGTCAGGCTTTCACTTTTTGCAACAAAATTCATATGTCATTGCAAAATTTCGTTGCTAATTCATTGGCGGAAAAAAATTTCGTTAGAAATTCGTTGCAAAATTTTCGGTCACTTGATTTCCCGTCATCGTGGGCAACGAATATTTTTTGTTGCTAAAAATGGGGCTTTAGCAACGATTTTTCAAGCAACAACTTTATAAGTCGTTGCTAAAAGTGTATGTTTAGCAACGAAATTTGTCCTTCGTTGCAGATTGTGTCAGGCTTTCACTTTTTGCAACGAAATTCATAAGTCGTTCCAAAATTTGAAAACAAAATTCGTTAGAAATTCGTTGCAAAATTTCTAACCATTTGATTTCTCCTCATCGTGGGCAACGAAAACTTTTTTATTGCTATATTTCGTTGCCTAATATAGACAACATTCATTGGCAACAATTTTTATTTTCGTTGCATATCTTATACAACTTTTTGCAACGACTATTAAAATGTTGCCTTAAATTAAGATAATCCCAATAAACATGTTTTTGTAAGACCATATTCAGTATTCGGAGAATTGTCAAAAAATATTCATATTTAGTATTTAAAAATTATATCCAAATGCGAAACATATTCGAACCAGTGACCTATCATTTGGAACTTTAGTCATTTGAGCACTGGAGCAACACAAGTTATCTGTTAATATCTTGCAAGGATTAATATTTATATCAAAACATGAGATTTTTCCCATATATTCCTTTCTTCTCCTTCACTACATACCATTAATATAATCTCAAGAAGTTATATACTACAATAATAATAATAATAATAATAATAATAATAGTACTAATAAAAATAATAATAATAATAATAATAATAATAACAATAATAATAAAGTTGCACCAATGGTGTGTATGTTTTTTTTAACTCTCATTTTTTAAATTCTTCTTTTTCTTGACTTGTAATTTTTTTTATAATCAAATATTAATTTCTCTTTATATCTTGTATTAGAGGGTGTTTGGCAATGACTTATAAATTGGTTAAACTAAGTTATAAGTCATTTGTTATTATTTAGTGTTTGACAATAACTTAAATTTTAATTTTTTTTTTACTTATAAGTCATTATTAATTTTTTTTTTCATGCTTCATGTGCTATATTTTTTATTATTATTACTATTACTATTACTATTAATATAATTATTATTATATTTACTATTATTATTATTACTATTATTATTAATCATTTTATTATTAGAATAATTATTAGTAATCTTATACTTATTATTTTTATTATTATAATAATTATAATTATTACAATTATTATAATTTCTATTATTATTATTGTTGTTGTTAATAATAATATTATTATTATTATTATTACTATTATTATAATAATTATTATTGTTGTTATTATTATTACTATAATAATAATAATAATAATAATAATAATAATAATTATTATTATTATTATTATTATAATTGTTAGTATTAATTATAATTATTATTACAATTACTATTACTATTATTATAACTACTACTATTATTATTATTGTTATTATTAATCATTATTATAATTACTATTATTATTCCTATTACTATTATTATTATTATTATTAATTATTATAATTATAATAATAATTATTACAATAATTATAATAGTACTAATAATAAAAAAGCCTGGCCCGACCCATGGGCCTTTTAAAAAATAAAATAAAATAATGTTCTCCTTGAGAATTGCACTCTAGACCTCCCACTCTCCTTAAACAAATGCTCAAACCAACTAAGCTATAAGAATTTTTTATTATAAAGTCAGTTACCCGACACTAAAATACTAAAAATACTAATAACATATTTACATCAAATACTAAAAATATTAATTTAAAAAAAATACTAAAATACTAAAAAAAATCAAATTAAAAAATAATAAAATTCAAAAAATACTAAAATACTAAAATTCAAATTATTTTGTTAATTAATCAAAAGAACAAAATTTTAAATTAAATCATTAAAATACTAAAATCATAACATATTTACATCATTTATATCATAACATAACATATTATCATATTTACATATTTACATCATTTGCATCATATTTACATCATTTAATTAAAATATTAAAATTCAAATACTAAAATACTAAAATATTTGCATTTTAAACTTATAATATATTGTGTAACTCTTCAAAAGTCTCTGAAATGAATATTTTAATAATAGTACTAATAATAATAATAATAACAATAATAATAAATAACTACTACTACTACTACTACTACTACTACTACTAATAATAATAATAATAATAATAATAATAATAAAAAATAATAATAATAATACTAATAATAATAATAATAATAATAATAATAATAATAATAGTACTACTAATAATAATAATAATAAGTAATAATAATAATCATAATCATAATAATAATAATAATAATAATAATAATAATAATAATAATAATATGATAATAATAATAATAATAATAGTACTAAATACTAATCCTTGCAAAATAATATCAACTAGGCCTAGGTGCTCGGGTGGTCATTGGATAAATATTTCAAATTGGAGGTCTTGGGTACGAATTTTTGCATCAACATATTTTTTGACATCAATGTACGTATGTTTGTACATATATACACATATTTATTTTGTACATATATACACACATATACATCAATATTTCAAATTGGATCAATGTATGTATATATGTATATGTATATATATATATATATATATATATATATATATATATATATACACAAATATTCATATCTAAATTTTATAAATTTTAGATAAAATTTAAATATTTATAAATTTATAAATAAATATTTGTTTATAAATACTTATATGAATATTTAGAGATAAATTTATAAATATATATATACTTACAAGTACTCTCTCACTCCGAGAATGAAAGTGATGATTAATTTTATGCGAATTTAAAAAAAATATCAAATGATAAAATTATTCATATTTATATTCTCATATAATTGCATATTTTTCTATACATGACTAGTGATATTATATAATTATTTATAAATAATAAAAATATGACATTTAATACTAAGGATACATTTAAGTATCGCGTGAAGGCATTCATCAAGCTCATCAACTACAAGGGATATATTCTTTCTTATGATGCTCTGCGTTTCAGGTTCTTGTTGAGAAAATGGGACTTCCTGATAGACTGGGTTCAAATTCATCCTCCGCTGGTGGTGACGTTCAACAATAAAAAGAAAAATCTGTCAAAATTATAAATTTTATTCGAAAACATTGATACCCATGTGACTAGTACAAAAAAACAAATAAATTTTGATTGATAGTTAAAAAAACTTTGAATGTAATTTTATATTTAGGGTATTTAATTTGTAACTCCTTTATATTATTTTAGGTATTTTATTTTAATTATTATTATTATTATTTTATTATAAGTATTTAAAATTTTATTATTATTAATACAATAATAATTATTACAATTATTATTATTATTACAATTCCTAGTACAGTGGCCAAAAAGTGTATTATCTCATTTTTCACATTCATAGAAACGATGCTAGGTGGTTTAAATATTAGTGTTACATAAATTTTAGCATGATAGGTAGTTGGTTCAGTGGCTTTTGTTGGAATATAAGATTTCTAGTGTGGAGAGGTTTGGAGTTCAACACTCAAGAGCAACATTTTCTTTAAATAATTTTTAAGCATGACAAGCCCAGCTCCACGTCACTAAAAATATGCATAGTCAGCATTTCGTCCGTTTTTTCGGACAAAAATTAAAAATAATGACCATTTTGTAATTTTTGAGAATACAATGAAAATCGGACTCTAGTACAATGACCAAAAAGTGTATTATCCCAACAACAAATAATGAAGAAACAAATTATGATAGACAATAATTTTTATTTTTATTTTTGCAAGTACACTGCCAAAATAATAAGTCATTTCAGACTATTTATTTTACATTTTTTTAAACTCTAAATGTGTCTAAATAATTCAGATAAAAAATTATGGCTAAATTAGTAAGAAGTAGTGCTAAATGATGTTTTTAATTGCGTTTTCTCAGCCAAAAATTGTTATGTACAGATTGCATTTGATTTTTCTATAATAAATTAGTAACCAATTTAATGAAAGTTGTTATAATCTTTTGTTTTAATTTTATGGATCGATAAATGTTATTAATATTTTTTAGTTTTTTTTCCTAAAATTATATTACTAATAACATACTTTATTAAAAATTGTTCAAAAGTTTATATGTTTGTTTGAGTCATAATTGAATTCTACTTGTTTGTTTTATTATTTATTTAAGTATATGCATGTGTGCTCACTACAAGAAATCGGGACTCTTGCGAAGGAAATTTTGTGAGTGAATTGTTTCCTTCTCAAATAAGCCTTTTTTGTGAGGGACTAATGAAGAAAATTTGTATTTATGAAATAAATTTTATTCACAATATGTAATTAGTGACAATTATTTTCTAAACATTCTTAGATACATTAACAAATTAAATATAAATTATATATTAAATGACAATAAATTATTATTATTCACCCATTCAACACTATTTAAACAACTCTTTAAATCTTAAAAAAAATAATTAAAAAACAAAGAAGGTCAACGCTCTTTTAAAGCAAGTATTTATCACAAAGGGAGTGACAAAAAAAAGATTAACAAAATTTAAGATGAATAAAATATAACTTATTACAAATATCTATGAATATGTCTTCATTTTTATATTATGAATCTAAAAAAAAGCCTGTACTGGTCCAACCTAAACATAAATTCATTGTCATTAGTGATGATAGCAATAGTGATATCAATGAAGCAGAAGGTTGACGAGAATTTTAAATAATATGTTAGCCGCTTATAATAGACATGCTAAGTAAAATATTATAATTATTAATGGAATATAATTTTTCATTAGAATAAATCATTTTCATATTAAAACTATATCTTATCATAAAAATACAATTTTGAAAGTTTACTCTTACCTTGCACGAGTTAGAAGGTTGTAATATATTCCATCCTTTCCATTATATATAATTTTTATGACATAATCACACATATTAAGAAATCTCATTAATTCTAGTGTTAAATAATTCATGTTGATTTGAAATTTTATTATTACTCATGTACTAATTAATTACTCTTTCTCTCTCTCTTAATTACTTTATTTTTTTAAGAACAAAGTGAAAAATGATTATTTTTTTCTCATAAATATATGTAAAACATTTTATATTATATAAAAAAATTATTTTAAAATGATTTATATAATGAAAAGGAGAGAGTATAATCTTTTTCGGATGACGAAGAAAAACCTTATAATAATTTAAAATTAATTACATGGTTAATCACTAGGTGCGTAGGTCCAAGTCATTTCATATTCGATTGGATGAAACCTCAATAACCAATACTACTCTCGCACAAAAGTAAGTGATTTTATAATTTAGTATTGAGAAAGTATTAATATTAGTATATTCTCAAGTTACGTTAAAAAATAAAATAATATAAAGAAAAATGGGAAAAAAATATCAACCAATGAATTTAAAAATCTCTAATCAATTTTGAATTTCGTTCCTATTTTATTTCCTCTAAATATTTTCAAATTTCAAAAATCAATTTATATATTGTGGGGCCGGACGGATTGCGTGAGTTAGTTTGAGTGGGAAGAGCGCGTGTGGAATGGTGGAGTCCACAGAAAGGGAAAGGGTATGGGAATGGAGCCTAAGTAATTTGGTTACATTCATAGCATAGATTTTAAATATTCTTGAGGGAAAAACAACAATAAGTGTGCAAGGGTTTGCGTATTTGGATGGGTTTCTACCAAAAGAAAAGAATCACACACCACACAAGAAAACAACTTATGTTGTCTCTATTAAAGCTTCAACTTCTGTGATGGCGAAGAATTTTGTTATGGCGGCAAAAAAAACTGATGGGATTATTGGTTCCAAACCAACCATCGACCTCAAGTTCTCCCATGGATCTCCTCATTTGGATCTCGTCGTGGTGGATCATTGGCCGATTTGGATCTAAATCGTGGTGGCGGTGGATCCATTGATGACGTGATTTTGAGAGGTGGTGTGCATAATGGTGGATTTTTTTTTTTTTTTTTGGGGGGGTTTGATTCTCCCGATTTGGGTTTCTCTCTCTGCAGGATCTTAATTTTTGTTCATTGATTGATTTCTTGTTCAATCGAGTTATTTCGTGGTGGTAATTTTTGATTCTTCTTAATTAATTTTACACCACGATAGTGTAGATGACACAAGTTATTTTGTATCCCGTATAGTCGAGAGTTTCACGGGAGTGCTCGATGATCGTGTCTCTAGTGATTCAACCTCTCTCACTTCTGGACATGATCTCAAATTTCGGTGGACTTGAGGTAAATTTCACTCTCTTGATATTGACATGAAAATTTCTAACCAACATGTTCATCATCATTATCGAGAATCAATATCAACGTTTCTATTCGGACAAGTATAATTATATTATCAAAAGTCGATAATCAATTTTAATCTTCCTTGAATGTCGTATAATATATTGAAGCTATAGATTTCTTGTTGATATTATTAATTTTGGAATTCTTTTCTTATAAATGTAGTTTATCGACTTAATTAATGCTAATGTTGAGCCCTACTTGATGGGTAATGGTTGAAAAATACTTTTGTCTTTGGAACATGTCTCAAATATTTTTCTAATTTAAATACTAATAAACTTGGAAAATGAGAAGTCCCGTACATGGAGTTTGAAGTGAAATCTCATCAAATTATGTTTGTCCTTTTTTTCCCCGGAAGATGGATGATATGGTGATGATCTGTTGAGTTTGATTCTTCTCCTCTTGATCTTTCCTTGATGAATTTTTCTTTCAAGGTAAGCCTACTTTTACCCCATCGGGAATGCAAATTAGATTCTTTCACCAAAATTAAGGGTAAACCAAAGATGGTGGTATTGGTTTATGTGATGTTAGACTTGATCTACAAGATTGGCACGGTGATCACTTTGAGTTTTTTTTAGACATTGAAAATCTATTATTAACCTATTCTAATTTATTTGACTTGCAAAGTTATCTTTGGGTGATGTTTTTGATTAAGCGTGTGTTATCTTAATAATATAACGTTTGGATTGAAGTAGTGGAATGAGGGAAGGAATTAAATGAACACAAGAAACCAAACTATGAAGATATATGTACATCAATCAACAATGAAGGTAGTTACTTCAAATGAATGGCCAAGGGTAACAATTTGTGAAGATAGTAAAAACGCACAAAACACAAAATTCCAACTTGCCTTGCAATTTTATTTCATTAATAACTTAAAAGAAATCATCACGCGGTAATAAATTTACTATCACAAGAAGAAAATTAAGGCAAATAAGTAATTTTACGTATTTGGATGCTCGATTAACATGATTTTCAATTCGAGATAGTATTTGTAAACTCTATATTTAGCTATGCACTGATGAAGGAGCGCATGTAGTTAGGATATCGCCCACTAAAAAGTAGGCAAATAAATTTTTAGAATTCATATATGAGTATATCTATTGAAATCGATTCGATATCAAGGTCAATCCCTTAGAAACATAGTGCCATTTTGTTTTAAACCAAAAAAAGAAAGCTATACTAAACCCACAAAATTTGATCATGAAATACTACGACTAAAACTAGACAACACCTATTGTGCTAAAGTGCAAGCCAATCGCAAAAACTTGTGACTTTTTGCACAAAGACAGATTTAGTTCTTAAAGCAACTAGTGTCGGACTATAGATCCGCTTGGAAAGCCACACTAACCCTTCAAATTCTTCACCCTCCGCCCTGAGCCACCACTTTTGATCTTGCATCCAAACTTCTCCATTCCTTCTATCTATAAATATGTTACCTTTTACCTTTTAAAAGAAAATTACATTATTTTTGTCCTTTGTCCTTTATCTCTATCGGGATGCTTAACTCATAAGTATTTAGTAATTGCATTCTTTATTGATACCATTTTTATAATATTTTTGTTTTGGATTTGTGTATCTGAGGATACTTGAGGATGATATTGTTGCTCAAGTTCTAAAGATTTGAAAGTATTATATCAACATTTTCGCTACCAAAGGGTTAAGTAGTATATTGGTTTTCTTTTAATACAATTAGAGTACATGGAAGTATTTAGGAACAGATTTATATTCTTTGGATTGATTGAAAATACTTGAGACTATTAACATTTGATGAAGATACATAAGAATGTACCATTTGTTTTCATGGACGGATAAACAAATTTGCATGGACTACAAACAGAATGGTCATATCTTTCTATGTCGAGCTGAACTTGGATTTCTGTTATGTTTAAACTGATCTTATTCAACATTGTAATTAATTAGTAGTAGTTTTCTAGTAAATTTCTCATTATTCCTGTTGCTTATGAAGTGTTGCCGGTTTATTTGGCTGCTCCTGAGTGGCAGAAACATCATGCTACACTCATTGCACTTGCTCAAATTATTGAGGGTTGCTCCAAGGTATCAAGTTTGTGCTTTTATTGTTAATATTTTGTTCTTAAGTTCACTTGTTCACGCCATTAAATAGAAATTAGAATTAGTTTATACTTTATGTTCGGTTTGATTATAAGATTATGCGCCTTTACTTGTTGATTATCTAGTTAAGTGTTCTTACTTGTGTGATGTTGACTTTGTGTTTGATAGGCTAGAATGAATACAATGTTTCATTATGTTCGGATATTATTGTTTTTTAAAATGTAGTTTTCTCTCTCTTGATCCATATGTAATGAGTAAAATACACATTATGTCACAAAAATGTGTATTTTATATATAGATGATTTTTTTATAGGAATGAGCTATTCATCGCCAACCAATATTGATTATGAAACTAATGCTTTTATATTGTGGTGTAGCGTGTACCAGAAAACTCAGTTTTTGTGATGGGTGATAATCGCAACAACAACTATGATTCGCATGTATGGTATGTAGTCTCAATCTTCAGCTCATAAATGCTTTTCACAAGATATCATGTTTCAAGTATTTTTGCATGCTTTTTGAAGATAACTCATCCCCTTATTAAATTGAATGCAATGATGGGAAATATTTTTGGCAATGGAAAGTGGAGTACTTGTTCTAACTTGTGCTATAACCAGGTTGGAGAGTGATTATGCATTGATGTGCCAACCATATTTATTGTTTAGTCACTCAAATTGAACAAGAAATTGGTGGTATTCTAAAGTATTATGAAATAGGAGCCAAGCCTTGACATTGTACCACATAGCAACTCTATTGTCTTAGTGTATTGATTTTGGCACTAAGTGTCTCTGGTGACCTATTTGCTTCATTTTCTTGACTTGCTATTATTTTTAAATGTACAGGAAGACTGATTTTACGACCTGCCTTACAATATTGGGTACCAAATTTCTGTGCTACGTTTACGGAAGACAAGTGACGAAATTATGAAGTGTACTCTCTCTATAGATGTAGATATATATTTTGATTGAAGAATTGTGGTAGCTTTAGATGGTTAATTGTAAAGATAATGAATGATTATGTAGTGAATGATTTTATTAAGTTAATAATATTTTAGTTTTTTGTATTTTTGCTATTATTTGCTATGGGGACATTGTGCCAGTCAGGTACACAAAAAGAATGTCAAATTTTGATTTGGCAACAATATAATTCGTTACCAAAGTATTGAACAAGTATTAATATAGCAACAATTTTTTATACATTTAGCAACAAATTTTCGTTGCTAAATGGCATTAAAAATATAATATTTGGCAACGAAAAATTAACCTAATAGCAACGGAGAGGATATTTTTCCTAATACTAAAATAAAAGGCAACATTTTTTATCATTGCAAATCATATCAATTTTCGTTGCACATATAAAGAAACGGCAACATATAATGTTGTTGATAATCGAGCACTTTCGTTGGTATTGAAAAATAACCAGCAACAAACATTTTCGATTCTTTGATTCATCATAATATCGTTGCTAAATAATATAATATAATCAAGAACGAAAATCGTTGCTAAAAAGTTTACATTCCATAACGAAAGCAAGCTTAGGCAACAATTTTCATAATTTATTGCAACAAAAATGTCGTTGCAAAATGGTGTCAATTGCAACGAAAATACATGGTCGTTGCAAAAAAAAAAAAAAAGAGTTCATTTTGTTGCCAATTAGCAGGCTTTAGCAACGAAATGGGGTCTTTTGCAACGACATTTTAATTATTCTCCAACAATACATTTTGTTGCTAAAGGATCGATGTCTCTCAGACGAAAGCCAAATTTCATTTGCAAAATGTATTACTTTTGGCAACGAAAAAAAATACGTTCATTCTTGGAATAATTAGCAACGCTCATTACGCAATGAAAGACGCAATGACAGTAAAGTCGTTGCCAAAACTCTTTAGCGACGAAATTTGGCACCTTTAGCAACGAAAATCGGAAATTGATTTCTAGAGTTATCCTTGAGGTAGCTAATTTCTTAAGGAATTAATTAGAAATTGATTTTTGAAAAATAGTAAATGAATTTTAAAATTAGAAAAAAAATATATGTTCAATATAGACTATATACCTTAATCATGTAAAAGAATAATGTTTGGGGACTGATTTGGTATTTTTCATGAAAATAGTTTAGTTACGAACATATGAATTAAATATGTTATGCGAAGTTGAAAATTTGGTAAATAGGATTTTATGGCTTGAAAATCCTATATAAGGTATATGCAGATTTTTGATGAGTAATTTGATTATTGATGATGAAATTTTATGAGTATGACATTTTTGAATGATTAAATGCATTATTTGGAAAAGTGTAAACAATTAAATTAAATTGTTTATAAGTTTAAGAAGTGATTAAAATATTGTTATAATATTAACAATATTAGATTATGATTTTATTAAAAGGATTGATAATGTTTGGATAAATTTAAAGTCTTTAATATTTATCCTTGATTTAGTTTGACTAATGCTTATAATATTGTCATCATCTCCTCATGCTTATATTATGTTGAAAGTCATCTCGTATGGCTGTAGTGCGTAGATGGACTTGGTATGATTATGACAGGGATTATTCGGTATAATAATGGTAGTAATGTTCTAAATGATGTGGAAAAGTCCTTATTGGCCGTAGTGCATTGATGAACAGTTTTTGGTATGATTATGGTTATGGATTCTCTTCGGCCAATGGTGCAAAGATGAATTGTTTTATGGTATGATCATGACCGTTGATGAAAACACGATTATCTTTAGCCCATAGAGCATGGATAATTCGTGGTCGTGATATTAACTTGAATATCTTTATGAAATGGATAATTCAATTGATATGGATTGATTATCGAAATGAGTCTCGTGATGAAATATAAATTCATGGATGTGATATTAACGAATATCATTGGTCGTAGTGCAGGGGTGATTCGATGATGTGGATTATTTATTAAGCTGAGTCTCAGCGATAAAATATTTATTATACACTTTTAATTCGTAGAAGATAGTAGATATCATGCTCTACTTGACTCTTCAAAAATACAGTTGTATGTCTTTGGCATGTAGTGCAAAGATGAATTGTTAATGAATATCTTTGGCCGTAGTGCAAAGATGAATTTATTAGTATGATTATGAGCAGAATTCTGATTTGGTATAACCATGATTTTTGATGTTTCAGGTGAAGATAGGTGATGAAAATTATCTTCGTCCTGGTTGCGAAGAAGAATGTAGAACCACAATTATGATTATGAGTTATTCATATGATTGTGGACACGAACTGTTGATTTATTTTATATGGATAAAACATTATTGGTGGACTTTTAATATAGAGAAGATAATAGACCTTATGGTCTATTTGACTCTTCTAATGGATTGCTCGTTCTGCTGCAACTATGGTTGAAAAGTTTTATCATCTACCATATGTTCTAAATCTCTGATTTATTATTGATGAAAGCTATTGATAATTTAATTATCTTTAGTCATGATATTCTTTACTGGGCTAGTTGTGCTCACCCTTTCTGCTTCACAATTCCTTTCAAGTAATAAAAGTGTTGTCGTAAGAGTATTGTCGGGTCGAGCGGGGATAATAGGGGAATAGAACAGTGGTCTCTAGCTGTGGAGGTTCTCCCTAAACAGTATAGAAAAGTGTGTTGTATTCTATACATCATTTAGTAGTTATATTTGGTGAATCAAATAGGGTGAGGCGAACCCAACTTTGGAAGGGTGTTTTGCCACTATCATACAAGATGTCTAATGACATACAACCTCGTGTTCTCATAATAAATGGTTGTGCACATCCACTTGCTGAATATATCTACGAGCACTACCTATATGATCTTGGGGTTTATGGTGAAATATAATGTTCACTTGGAGACAACAGAGATATTTATATGTCAAGAGAAGACTCACCATTGGAAAGAAGATGATAGTAATCTTCTTGTTTTTCTTTGGGGACTTTTGGGTCAACCAAGGATAATTCTGTGGACATATGATATCTATCATAACCTAGACGCATGGCCTCCCATGTATGAAGGTTTCCTTGAGCACTTCCCAAAGATTTTAATTTCTAAAACAGTTTTTGACTATACTTTTATGTAAAGTATCATTGTAAGGTTATGGTCGAGGTACCATGAGAGTTACATACATTTGTATTAAAACTTATAGTTAACTGTGGTCGTATTCTATATCTGACTGACTCAATAGTTGTATAAATGAAGTTGTATTTGAATTTTGTATAATGTATCTGGCAATTCGAGAATGGGTGATGTATACCTAATTTTGGGGCGCCACGGTTGGTATCGAGTTTAGGGATATGGTCATTTGGCGGAGATAAGAGTCTAGAACTAGGAGGGGAGAGACGAGTTATATACTTCGCTAGTATGTGACTTACCTAAGCTGAAATTGTTTACTTGATAAATTGACAAATTGTGATATGTCAATTAACCTTTGTTTTGAAGATATATTCTAGAATGATATCTGAAATACAGGAGATGAGCGATGGAAAAATCATGATACAGATGATATGACCAGGAAGGTACAATCCGAATAGAAAGCAAGGTATTCTCATCTCTTCGAATATCAGGTACGTACGTAAATTTCGAGGGCGAAATTTCATAAGGAGGGGTGATTGTGAGACCCTGAATTTTATGAAATAAAAGTATTCAATTTTTCTATTTTGGTAAATAGTTAAATTGATAAAAGTTTAAAGTTAAGGGTAATATGTGATTTTTTTTTTTTGCAAAGTAAGCAAGTTGATATAAAATATTCGATTAGTCGGGGAATATCAGTACGACGGTACAATCATTGGTGGACCCCACAACGAAATTATTTTCGGATTGAGAAAACGACAAAATTATATTTATGAAAATAACGGCGGAAGTTTTACCGTTAATTGTTGAAACACCCGGTGTTAAAAGTACAGTAATACGCGTGGTTGTATAGTAGAACACGGTATTGATTATTGATGCTTATGTGATAAGTCACTCAGTTTTGTTTTATTGGTATTATTAATGTAATAAAACAGAAAAACTTTTTATATAAAAAATGTAATACTTTTATAAAGTTATTCATTTTATTAGGCTAATAGTAAAATCTTTTTTATATAAAAATGAATACTTTTATAAAGTTATCATTTTATTAGACAATAATTAGAATATATTATATTTTATTATGCATAGTATTTATTTATAGTACTGATAGTAAAATCTTTTATAAAGTTATTCGTTTTATTAGATTATAAATAGAATATATTATATTTTATTTAAAAGATTTTGCTTTAAATATGGACCGTCGATTAAAAGTAAATCAATCTAGGACCGATTCATGAGTTAGTTACTATGTAGTCCATTTTTCTATAAATAGAAACTCATTCCTTCATTATTTCTTACGAATTCACTGAAACTCTAGAGAGGGAAATTATAGAGAAGCTATAGAAAAGTATTCTGCTCCTTCCATACTCTTATATTCAATTTCTTTTACGGTAAAGGATATTATTTGTTGTAATCGTAAGGGATATTATTTGTTGTACTCGTAAAGGGTATTATTTCTTTTGTATTCATAAAGAGAACTTCTATTATAACATTCTTTATTATTCATTTGGAATAACCAAAGATATCTGTGGACTACCTATACTTGGTGACATTCTTCTAATATTCCGTCTTTATTATTATTACATTGGAATATCATATTCGTGCATTTACTTGGGACCTGGTTACATCTTTATTATTATTATGTTGGAATATATCACATGCATGCGTTTACTTGGGACTGGTTCCATCTTTATTATTATTCATTTGAATATCTCATCATAAGTTGCTTTTATGGGACTGGTTAAAATCTTTATTATTTTGTTGGAGCATCCGCGCTGCTGCTTTACGCATGACACGGTTCTGTTATTTATTATTACGTTGGAATAACTTTATGCATCTGCGGTCTATCGCACATACTGGTGATTTCTTTTGTTATTCAATCTTTATTATACTCGGTTGGTTAAAGTTTTGACTTCTATACTTCATGAAATTAGTGGAATATCCTTGATATTTAAGCGCTTCATCCGATATCTTTTCATGGAAATATTCTTCTGAGCATTCTTGAATTTTACTCCACAAAGAAGTATCATGTTGACAATTTGGACGTTACTAATTTCTGGATAAATTAATTCTTAAACTTGTTTTTATTTAATTATTATGTCATTGTCATGATGAGTTATGTTGGTTATTATGTGAACACAGGAAAGTTTCTTAGAAATCACAAAGGGTTGCAAATCAGATTTTGGTGAAAATGGAACATGAAATTCAATTGACCATATCTCCTACTATATTTTGAATTTTTGAGTGTGGTCAAGTTCTAGAGTTAGATCTATGAGTTTCCTAACTTATCCAAGTGGAATCACTGGAAAAGGTATTGTAGATATTTGTGTGGACGGATTTTAGCGAAGGAGTCAAAAACTGAAAAGTGCCAAAAAGTTATTGCCAGAAAATTTAAAAGGGCATTTTCGGCAACTTAAATTGTGAGAAAAATTTCGGCCTTTTGGGACATGGAAATATATGGTATAAAGTACCCCCTGTCCAAAAATGAGCACATTCCGACTTAAAATGAGCAAGTTATGACCATTTCAATATTTAGGTTTTTCCGACGAAAAATTCTATAACCGGAGTTCTATAACTCCGATGACCATGAAATTTAAACTTAAAGCTCACGTTAACATGTGTAAGATCCTGCCAAGATTTGGGAATTTCTAGAGTTATCCTTGAGGTAGCTAATTTCTTAAGGAATTAATAAGAAATTGATTTTTGAAAAATAGTAAATGAATTTTAAAATTTCCGAGAAAAATATATGTTCAATATGGGACTATATTCTGTTTAATCCCAGAAAAGAATAATGTTTGGGACTGATTTGGTATTTTTCATGAAAATAGTTTATTTACGAACATATGAATTAAATATGTTATGTGAAGTTGAAAAATTGGTAAATAGGATTTTATGGCTTGAAAATCCTATATAAGGTATATGCAGATTTTTGATGAGTAATTTGATTATTGATGATGAAATCTTATGAGTATGGCATTTTTGAATGATTAAATGCATTATTTGGAAAAGTGTAAACAATTAAATTAAATTGTTTATAAGTTTAAGAAGTGATTAAAATATTGTTATAATATTAACAATATTAGATTATGATTTTATTAAGGGATTGATAATATTTGGATAAATTTAAAGTCTTTAATATTTATCCTTGATTTAGTTTGACTAATGCTTATAATATTGTCATCATCCTCATGCTTATATTATGTTGAAAGTCATCTGTGGCCTGTAGTGCGTAGATGGACTTGGTATGATTATGACCAGGGATTATTCGGTATAATCATGACCGTAATGTTCTAAATGATGTGGAAAAAGTCCTTATTGGCCCGTAGTGCATTGATGAATAGTTTTTGGTATGATTATGGTTATGGATTCTCTTCGGCCAATGGTGCAAAGATGAATTGTTTTATGGTATGATCATGACCGTTGATGAAAACACAATTATCTTTAGCCCATAGAGCATGGATAATTCGTGGTCGTGATATTAACGAATATCCTTAGCCGTAGTGCATGGATAATTCAGTGATATGGATTGATTATCGAGCTGAGTCTCAGCGATGAAATATAAATTCATGGATGTGATATTAACGAATATCATTGAGTCGTAGTCGGGGTGATTCGATGATGTGGATTATTTATTAAAGTGAGTCTCGTGATAAAATATTTATTATACACTTTTAATTCAGTAGAAGATAGTAGATATCATGCTCTACTTGACTCTTCAAAAAATACAATTTGTATGTCTTTGGCATGTAGTGCAAAGATGAATTGTTAATGAATATCTTTGGCGTAGTGCAAAGATGAATTTATTAGTATGATTATGGCAGAATTACGATTTGGTATAACCATGATTTTTGATGTTTCGTGAAGATAGGTGATGAAAATTATCTTCGTCACAGTTCATAAGAAGAATGTAGAACCACAATTATGATTATGAGTTATTCATATGATTGTGGACCTGAACTGTTGATTTATTTTACATGGATAAAACATTATTGGTGGACTTTTAATATAGAGAAGATAATAGACCTTACGATCTATTTGACTCTTCTAATGGATTGCTAGATTCTTCATACATAACTATGGTTGAAAAGTTTTATCATCTACCATATGTTCTAAATCTCGATTTATTATTGATGAAAGCTATTGATAATTTAATTATCTTTAGTCATGATATTCTTTCTTTGGGCTAGTTGTGCTCACCCTTTCGCGCTTCACAATTCCTTTCGGATAATAAAAGTGTTGCTTAGTAAGAGTATTGCAGGGATTGAAGTGGGGATAACAGGAGAATAGAAAAGTGGTCTCTAGGCTGTGGAGGTTCTCCTAAACAAAGATAAAAAGTGTGTTGTATTCTATACATCATTTAGTAGTTATATTTGGTGAATCAAATAGGGTGAGGCGAACCCAACTTTGGAAGGGTGTTTTGCCACTATCATACAAGATGTCTAATGACATACAACCTCGTGTTCTCATAAGACATGGTTGTGCACATCCACTTGCTGAATATATCTACAAGCACTACCTATATGATCTTGGGGTTTATGTGAAATATAATGTTCACTTGGAGACAACAGAGATATTTATATGTCAAGAGAAGACTCACCATTGGAAAGAAGATGATAGTAATCTTCTTGTTTTTCTTTGGGGACTTTTGGGTCAACCAAGGATAATTCTGTGGACATATGATATCTATCTTAACCTAGACGCATAGCCTCCCATGTACGAAGGTTTCCTTGAGCACTTCCCAAAGATTTTAATTTCTAAAACAGTTTTTGACTATACTTTTATGTAAAGTATCATTGTAAGGTTGTGGTCGAGATACCATGAGAGTTACATACATTTGTATTAAAACTCATAGTTAACTGTGGTCGTATTCTATACGAGAGATCAACAGTTGTATAAATGAAGTTGTATTTGAATTTTGTACCATGTATCTGGCGACTCAGAATGGGTGATGTATACCTAATTTTGGGGGCGTCACAGATATTCTTGTGGTGAGGGAAGAATTAATAGTTGCACCCGAGCTAGTCGCAGAGGTAGCAGCTAAGAGTGAGGAAGAAAAAGAACATGAGGAGAATTTATTAGAAGAATTTTATGATCGAAATGTAGAATTGCAAAATCGTATTCATGAGTTAGAAAAGCAGGTTGAAGAACGGCAGGCGGTCGTGGAGCAAAAGGATGCAACAATTCAAGCTTGTGTTACCTGATATTTAATGATTGAACAGAAGCATTCTTTGGCAGAGTATAAGATGATAAAGCTGGAATCTGAGCTGAAAGAAGAAACAACTGAACAAGTGAGAGTGAGTGATGCATGGGTAAAAGCTGCACGATGCATTGATATTGTGGAAAGAGATGTCCGATCTAAGAAGGCTAAAATAAATGATATGTATTTCTCTTTTTGGATAGCAATTGGGAAAACCCAACATCGAGTTTTGAATTACCCTATACAGAGCGGTCAACCTCAATTCGATATGGATCGAAGATTGATGATTCAGATCATGAATTAGGAGTACGATGAAGCAGTTGAGGGTGGAATATGCCCTATAGAAAAGTATATTCCAACGGTAGTGATGACACCAAATGCTGCCCCAGACAAGTTAAAGCTGGGTAGTTCAAGGGAGAGCGGTTGTCATGACTTCCCAACAAATGAGGAACCCAAATGAAGTTATCACGGGAGATGAACAATGGAGAAATCATGATGATCGGGGATATAGAATCTGAAATGATAGCAAGGTATTCTCAACTCTTCAAAATACCAGGTACGTAAATTTTGTCATCGCAGTGATTTCCATTATCGGATCAATAATTCATATTATTTGAATAATATTATGAGATAGCATTATTGGCAATGTCTAGAAAGTTACATCAAGGAGAGGTTTGGTCACCTAATTTGGCGCCCGATGAGGAGAAATCCTTATTGGAAAGCCCTCTTTTCGGGAAGCGTAAGTTGTCATTATTGTGATTACGTAATATTATTTATGAATAATTAATTATTGATTAATATGATAAGGAAATATTTATTTAATGTGGATATAAATGATGGATTTATTTATGTGGTTATAAATGAAGGAATTCTTTGTTGAGGTGTTTTATCAAGATTTTGTCGGATTGGAGGTATTAAAAGATCAAATCTGCATTCCTAAGATATATTGCGTGAGTTATAATTTTTAATCGACCATTGGATCGTTGTGATTTTGGATATGTTATACATATATAAGTTGAGTATATGTCCACAAATTTTGAACCGTTAAAAATGAACGTATAATTTGTTATGAATTTTAAGAGGTGACTGATTCGGGAATTAGGTTTATAAATAATTTTGGTGGAAAATTCTAGAATTGAGTGGGCCCTACTTGTGGTTGGTGAAGAAATGTGCTGAATTTTATTTCAAATGTGGTGGGTGACAATAGTAGCAGGTAAAACCATCAGGTAGTAGGTCAAGTCTGCTTCGGCGTGCTAACATTTTCCTATAAATAGAGGGCTAAGTTAGAATTGAAAATCACACCAGAAACATAAGCTTTCTCTCTTTCTCTCTCTATATTATCGAGTGTATTTTTGTGAGTATTTAGATACTTTGTGAGTTTCTATTTATCAGTGCAAGTTTCCTTCAGCCTTATACCGATATTCCGATCAGAAGTACTATTATTTTGAGGTAAGGGATTTTAAGGGTTATTATGTTTTCCTGTTTTGTAACTTTTCTGACCCTCAAAAATTCTGAAAAAATTGAAATGATAATTTGATGAGTTTTCTAGATTGTGTCCAAAAATGACGATTTTTGGATGTATAGATTAAGAGTTATGAATTTTATGAGAAAAGACTATTTTAAAAGTAAACTCTTATAACTCCTTGTGATTAACTCCAAAATTAGTAAAATTTTTATTGGGAGTACATGTATATGATATAAGTATACTCTGTAAATTTCGGAATTTTTGGACAAAAGTACAATTTATGATAAATATCTAAATATTTGGCAGTTTTGGCCATATGAAAAATATTAAATGAATTTTAAAAATTCTGAGAAAAATATATGTTTAATATGGAACTATATTCTGCTAAATCCCAGAAAAGAAAATTTGTTTGTACTGATTTGGTATTTTTTATGAAAATAGACTAGTTATGAGTAAATGAATTAAATATGTTATGTGAAGTAAGAAAATTAAAAAATAGGATTTTATGGCTTGAGAATCCTATATAAGGTATATGCAGATTTTTTATGAGAGTTTTGGTTATTGGTGATGAAATCTTATGAGTTTGGCATTTTAGGATGATTAAATGCATTATTTAGTAAAATGTAAACAATTAAAATAAATTATTTATAAGTTTAAGAAATGTTATTCTTTCAATATCATTATACCGAAATATTGGTATGAATTTTATTGTGGAATTTCTACCTTTTTCATGTCGGGGTTACTATTTATGAATTACTATTCAAGAGTTACTATTCATGGGGTACTATTCACGACCAAATTGGTTTATTTTTCTGACCAAATTATCGTTGATTTATGAATCTTACTCTTGAAATTAAATGCAGTTGTTGATCATATTGTTTTATTGTCATATATAACATTTTTATAATTCTGGTGAAGAAATTTCTCTTTGACTTGAGTGTAAAGATGGGTAGATTATTGGTATGATCGTGACTATTGGTTCTCTTTGGCCAGTAGTGCAAAGTTAAATCGTTGACTGGTATGATCATAACCATTGAATTTACAATTGAATATTTTTAGCTTAAGTGCAAAGGTGAATTGATCAACATGGTTATAATTATGGTTTATATAAATTCTGAAATGATTATGTATTTCTTTGAGATATGAATATCTTTAGCCCGTAGTGCAAAGATGACCTGTTGTTGAATATCTTTGGCTCGTAATGCAAAGATTACCAGTTGTTGAATATCTTTAGCCTATAGTGCAAAGATGAACTGTTAACGAATATCTTTGACCCGTAGTGCAAAGATGAATTTTTAGTATGATTATGAACAGGAACTGTGATTTGGTATAACCATGATCTATGATGTTTCAGGTAAAGACAAGTGATGAAAATTATCTTTGTCCTGGATGAAAAAAGGAATTTAGAACTATAATTATGATTATGAGTTATTCACATGATTGTGGACAAGAACTGTTGATTGATGTTATAGGAATAAAACATTGTTGGGGATTTTTAAAATGGAGAAGATAAATCTCTGATTTATTACTGTTGAAGGCTATTGATAATTTATTTATCTTTAGTCATGATATTCTTTACTGGGCTAGTTGAGCTCACCATTTTGCTTCACAATTCCTTTTAGGTAATAAGAGTGTAGCTGGGTCTAGCGGGGGTAACAGGAGAATAGAACGATGGTCTTTAGCTGTGAAGGTTCTCTCTAAATAGTATAGAAAAGTGTGTTGTATTTTATACATCATTTAGTAGTTATATTTGGTGAATCAAATAGGGTGAGGTGAACCCAACGTTGAAAGGGTGTTTTGCCACTATCATACAAGATGTCTAATGACATGCGACTTCGTGTTATCATAAGAAAGGGTTGTGCACATCCACTTGCTGAGTATATCTACGAGCACTACCTATATAAACTTGGTGTTTGGTTGAAGTATAACTCTCAATTAGAGACAGTGGAGATAATGATATGTCAAGAGAAGACTCACCATTGGAACGAATATGATAGTAATCTTCTGCTTTTCTTTTGGGGTCTATTCAATCAACAAAGGATAATTTCGTGGACATATGATATCTATCATAACCTAGACGCATGGGCTCCTATGTACGAAGGTTTCCTTGAGCACTTCCCAAAGATTCTAATTTCTAAAACAGTTTTTGACTATACCTTTATATAAGGTGCCATTGTGACGTGCTATCCAAGGTTGGGATGAGAGTTACAGTTGGTATATATTTGTATCAAAACTTATAGCATATGTGTTGTTGTATGTTGCACAACAATGGTTGTAATAAAGTTGTAGTTGTTTTCTGTACCATGTATTTGGCGACTCAGAATAGGTTGGGTGGAATGAACCTATTTTGGGGTTGTCACAATTACTGTAGCAATAATTGAGTATAACTTAGTGACTTCTCACGTAAGCATCAATAATCATCTGGTGTGCTACTATGCAACCACGCCATGACATCGTATTTACTTTTACTACCGGGTAGTTCAACGCTTTTAACGGTAACACTTTCGCCGTTATTTTTATAAAAAGATAATTTTGTCGCTTTTAACTACGACAATACTTGAATTAATGGGGTCCACTAATGATTGTGTCGTCGCATTTAATATTCCCTGTTAAAATGAATATTCCCCGACCAATCGAATATTATATAACCACTTGCTTACTTTGCAAAATTTGCAAATATTACCCACAACTATAACATTATATCAAATCCACACCATAATATTAAAAAATATATTTCGAGAAAATTATTCTTTATTCATAAAAGTTGGGGATCTTATAGCCAAAGTTTCAAGGGTCTATGAATCTAGTGGAAACCCAAACCTGGATCATGGAAATGGAGAAAGTGTTCGACGTTGCCAGAGTCAACGAAGATCAGAAGACTGCGTTCACGACGTTCATGCTAAAGTCTAAAGCTAGCTACTTGTGGCAAGCAAATAAGGTTCGTGGGAGACATGGAGTGATAACATGGGTTATATTTAAGGAGATGTTTTTCGAAATGTACTTTCCAGCAAGTTCTCGGAATCAGTTAGAGGTGAAATTTCTGGAGTTGAAATAAGGAACCATGACGGTGCCAGAATATGCTGCGAAGTTTAACGAGTTGGCAAGGTTTACCACTTACCAAGTTAATACTGATGAGCGTAAGGCGAGAAGGTTCGAACAAGGATTGAAGCCCTGGCTGTATAACAAGGTTTTAATGTTCCAGTTAAATACATTTGCGGCTGTACTAGAAAAGGCAATTATCGCGGAAGGTAGAAGCGATGCCATGACCAAGTACAATCAAGAGCAGAAGATGTAACATTCCAGAATTTTAAATGTAATATTAAATATTTAGTGAATTATATAAATATTTAATGGATGTGTTTATCATTGAATGAATATTTGTTTAATTGATTTAATTTTATTTGGAGAATTATTTGTTAAATAAATAATTGATGAATTAAGGAAATTATTATTATATTGATATTTCAATTTAATGGTTAATTATTTGTATTGAGTTATGTGATTAAAGGATTTATTTAATTAATTGTTATTTGAATTAATTAAATTAAATATGAAAGCTTGATTAAATATAGTGTGACAAATAACTATATTATAAGGAGTTATTAAAATAAATTAAAGTAGTTTAATTTAGTTTTTAATATATTAAGTGTTTAATTTTAAATGGTTTTTGCCAAACAAGGCCCTATGGCTTTTGGAATTCTTTTAATTTTAATTTTATATAAATTAAATAATATAAATAAAACAAATAAAATAATAAATATAATATATTTATATTATATACGTTAGTAACTGATTTTGCAATTAGTAGTATTAAGTTATCAGTTTTGTTTCTTTGCGCTTAAGTGTTAGCTAGACTACGTGTCTTGGTAATTGGCTTAAGCTTAGAGAAGAGAAGAGTTTGAGAGTTCAGAGAATTACAGAGAGAATTGAGAGAGAGTTTGAGAGTGAAACCTGAGAAATTGTCTACAATTGCAAGATTGTGCAAGCTAACTTGAAGGTATGTTCACAACTTTGATATTATATATGTATATATGGGTTTCACAGCAAAAAAAAAATTGCATGTTCTATAAATTTCATCTCTTCGAATTATTGCTATATAGTTGGTAATTGTGATTATACATGTTTATGATGCTAGAGAGTATATTCAATCAAGGAAATCGCATGCTAAATTCGTTTGACAGTAGGAAAAAAAATTGTCAGTATATGTTCTTTGTATGGCTTATGTAAGTACCAATTTATGTAACACCCCCTTCCCGAAAAAGAAAGGGAGGTCACGTGCAAAGCACAACAAACCTCAAAATAAATAAACAGCGCACTAACAACCTCAAAATATTAATAGTGGTGATCCATTAATAAAGTAATAAGTACAATTCTCCAAACTGAGTCAAACTAATCAAAACTTAAAATTCGAATCAACCTATATGGTCAAAGGCAAAACTATCATCACACTAATACTGAATCACCCTCGCAAACTCGCTTGGGAAGAAAAACACAAAGATGAGCTAATTGCAAAGTCTGAGATCTGAGATATACAAAAGATATACAACTGATATACGAAAATAACTGAGACAAAATACTGAACAAAGCCTCAAGTGCAAATACGAACGAAAATATAATATCCAAAGATCTGAATGGAATATATCTGAATCAACATAATTGACGAAGCCAATAAAAGAATAAAGAAATAACGAACTGAAGTAACTAACTCAATGACTTGAACTGAACAGAAACCAACAAAACTAATCCAATAAAATAATAGGCTGAAACAAATGGCTGGAGTTATTTCATATCGAATGAGCTCAGAAATATATCTTGCCACACAGGCAAGTTAAACTAATGCCACACAGGCAAATCAAATGATGCCACACATGTAAGACCCCAACTTTTTAATGAATAAAATCGAATTTCCTCTATTTATTATTGTGAATTATAAGGTGTTAATTTGATATAATACTTTGGTTATGGGTGAAATGCAAAATTTTGCAAAATAAGCAAGTGGTAATAAAATATTCATTGTGTTCGGGGAATATTCGTTTTGGTCGTGAAATATTCTTTACGTGGGGAATATTAATCGCTGCCGGTGCGACCATTTGTGGGCCCCATAACGGATAATGGCGGATGACAAAAAATGACAAAATTGAATAACTTGGCGTAGTTATTACCAATTAAGATTTGTTGAAATACCCGTGTAGTTAAAATACGAATGTCTGGCGTGGTTGCACAAAGTATACACCTGTGCAATATTATTGAGTATTGTTGAATTATTGTTCCTTCGTAAAAAGGCACTACTAATAATTGTCACGATGAATTCTTCGTTCAATATTTTATTTTATTGATTCAATAATTACGTGTTGATATTTTATATTATTGTTGTTCAATAATTGTCAACGCCTGATATCTCCATTATCGGATCAATAATTCATATTATTTGAATAATATTATTAGATAGCATTATTGGCAATGTCTAGAAAGTTCATCAAGGAGAGGTTTGGTCACCTAATTGCACGCCAAAGAAGGAGAAATTTTATTATAAAGCCCCTCTTTCACAGGGAACTACGGTTGTCATAAATGTGATTCTGTAATATAATTTATGAATAATTAATTATTGATTCATATGATAAGGAAATATTTATTTTATGTGGATATAAATGTTGGATATATTTATTGTGGTTAAAAATGAAAGAGTTAATGTTGAGGTGTTTTATCAGTATTTTTGTCGGAATGAAGGTATTAAAAAAATTAAACCAGTGTTTTTGAGATATATTGCGTGAGTTATAATTTTTAATCCGACCGTTGGATCGTTGTAATTTTTGGATATGTTATACATATATAAGTTGAGTATATGTCCACAAATTTTGAACCGTTAAAAATGAACGTATGATTTGTTATGAATTTTAAGAGGTGACTGGTTCAGAAATTGTTGAAGTATCCGAATTTAGCATTTTGGTGGAAAATTCTAGAATTGAGTGGGCCCCACTTGTGGTTGGTGAAGAAATGTGCTGAATTTTATTTTAAATGTGGTAGGTGGGAATAGTAGCAGGTAAAGCCATCAAAGTTTGGTCAAGTCTGCTAACATTTTCCTATAAATAGAGGGGCTAAGTTAGAATTGAAAATCACACCGAGAAACATAAGCTTTTCTCTTTCTCTCTAGATTATTGAGTGTATTTTGTGAGTATTTAGATACTTTGTGAGTTTCTATTCATCGGTGAAAGTTTCCTTGATTTTATATCGATATTAGATCGAAATCTTGATATTTTGAGGTAAAGGGTGTTATATTCTTCTTTAAAATGATATTTTCTTCAATATCATTATACCCGAAATGTTGGTATAAACTTTTTATCAAATTTGGAACTTTTTGTGTGGGGTTACTTATTTACGATATCAAGAATATTCAATATTCAAGACTATTCTATTCATAGAAAAATGAAATTTTCTTCTTTTTGTCCAAGATGTCTATTATGGTTACTATCTTTGATTGTATCTATGTTTTGATCTTTATTCTTGAATTTTGCTTCAAAATTGGTTATTATGGAGTATTATTGATCTTGGATAAACCGTTATACTAATCCTTACTATTTGTCCTTACATCTCCTTTGGATTCGTTTTCTTTAAAATATTTTCATCATCCTCGGTCCTAAATGATGATATTCTTGAATATCTTTGGCCTGTAGTGCAAAGATGAATGATTAACTGATGAATATCTTTGGCCCGTAGTGCGAAGATGAACAGGAGTTGAGATGAACATGACCAACTGGTGATACAAATGAATATCTTTGTCCTGTAGTGCAAAGATGAATATTGATTAAAGATGTATAGTGATTGTTGTTACAGGGATAAAATTGATGATGGACTTTTAAATCTTAGAAGATAGTAGAACTCATTCTCTACTTGACTCTTCTAATGGATTGTTGTTTTCGCTGCAGTTGTTGATCTAAAACTTGTTGTCTATTATATTTTATCAGATTTTTCCCTGTTGAAGACTAACGATAATTTTTTGTATATTATCTTAGTCATAATATTCTTTCTTGGGCTAGTTGAGCTCACCTTTTCCTTTTTGTTCCATTTTTCTCGGGAGGTGAGAACATAGCGAGGAACTAGTCGAGGCAACGGAGTGATGGTTCTAGAAAGATGTTTTAGCAGTCCTCACTATTTCTATAAAATAGTGTTTGAATAATTGTAATGAGGACTTATTTGAGTGTGGATATTGTCTAGAAGACAATATTTGTATTTAAACTCACATTATGTGTTGTCGTATTTTGCACGACAATTGTATTATTGAAGTTGTAGTTTGCTTTCTGTACCATGTATTTGGCGACTCAGAATGGGTGTTGTATACCTATTTTGGGGGTGTTACAGTTGGTATCAAAGCTTAGGGATATGATCCCTGGCTGAGGTGTGAGATAAGAACTAGGAGGGGAGAGACGGGGAATTCCTTTGCTAGTATGACCTACCTAAGTTTATTTGGTATTTATTTGGTCGGTCAGAGTATAGGGATAATATGTTAATTTGTTTAATTAACCCTTATTTCATGGCAGTATTTAAGAATGGCAGGGAGAAATATTAACGATGGAGTGAATGAGACAGTGGAGACACCTTTAATCACCACCCAGGAGAACGTGCAACAGGAAGACAATATTCCTCCTGTAAACAACACTACCGAGCAAACGATGAATGATGGAATGTTTAGAAGTTTTTTTGCAATTCATGCAAAATCAGACGAGGAAGACTCGTGCACAAAATACGGGTGGAAATTATAGCAACGCGCGACTTGTTACCGCTAAGCAGTTCAAGGAGTTGGGACCACCAGAATTTTTGGGAAAGCCAGAATCACTTATGGCAGAGACGTGGATAAAGCAGATCACCAAGATATTTGATGTCTTGGGATGTTCCGAGGAGCAAAAGGTTCCTTTTGCCACCTTCATGTTGCGAGGAGAGGCAGACATTGGTGGGAATCGTAAAAGCGACTCAATCTGCCGCACTGAAGATGTCTTGGGAGAAGTTCCAAGAATTGTTCAACGACAAGTACTTTCCCGAAAGTATTCGTCACATGAAGGAGGTTGAGTTCATCAAGCTGGAGCAAAACAATATGAACGTGTCACAGTACGAAGCTAAGTTTGCCGAGATTTGCATCCCATTTGGTTGATAATGAGGAGAGAATGACGCGAATGTTTCTGCGAGGTTTGAAACCCGAAATACGTCAGTACCTCATTTCTCACAAACTTTGTTTATATTCAGATGTAGTGAATAGGGCTCGATTATTGGAGCGCGATAATGAAGCCCCAATAGAAGGATAACAAGCAACAACACGATAATAATCGTATCCCGGTGCAATACCATCTGAACAATGATAACCATCGTGGAGGAAATTATCATGCCGAAATGGTAACCACTTTGGTGGTAATCATGGCAAGATAATAGAAGAAATGATTCAAGTGAAAATTTCAAGAAGAAGATTTACCGAAGTGACGGAAGACGTCGAACAAAGACCAACACCAACAACAAATTCTAGGGGAGGAGAACGACCATCAGTTAGATGCTACAGATGCGGAGAGGAGGGACATATAAGTCCAAACTGTTCACAGCTTTCCAAGATATGTTTTAGTTGTGGAAAAGACGGTCACATAGCTCGATTTTTTCCTGTAGCGAAATCAAGTCCAGTTGGGACGGTGGCACCAAAGGTGGATACGGACAAAACAAAGCTCGGTGGTTTCAGGGGAAGAGCATTTTTCGTGACTTCTCAAAGATGAAGTAACCCTAACGGGTTAGCACGGGTTAGTTAATTATAAATTCTTGTGAAGTCTATACCTTATTAGATACCGGTTCTACCCATTATTCTATCTCTCTTGCTTACGCTCAATGTTTAAATTTAACTCTAGAGAAGTTAAACTTTGACTTATCGATTGAAACTTCGTTAGTAGAAACCTTCATTTCATGTGATATCCAAGTCTTGGATGAGAGTCACAATTTTTAAATGATATTTCTATTGTTAATAAATCTCCTGACGTATTCTCGAAGGACTTCTTAGCCTACCCCTAAAGCTGAAATTGAATTTTGTATTGACCCCAGTACAAAACCCATTTCTAAAACCCTTAAATATTTCTTCAACCAAAACGAACGTATAATGTGCCAAAGACGTTGGCTTGAGCTGTTGAAGATTACGATCGTACCATTCAATACCATCGTGGGAAAACGAACGTAGTAGCTGACGCGTTGAGTAGAAGATCGTATGCAATTACGAGTGCGATATTGTCGAACACAAAGACCTATTTTGTATAACTTACAAAGGATGGAGATAGAGTTAAAGGCTCCAAGTACCCACATTATGATGTTAAATATACGAGTAGAATCGATTTTAATTGATAAAGTTAAAACCGCTCAAGCTACTACATCGAGGTGATGAATATAAAGAAGAAGGTGCAGAGAATGCGTTATTCTAGAAGTAAGAGTCGATGAAGAGTAGAAAGCTCAAGCCTTCGATTTATTTGAAATCCTCGATCGAGTAGGAACTGTGGCCTATAGACTCGCCTTAACGCTAAGTATGTCGCGTGTTCAAAACGTTTTTCACATATCGATGTTACGTAAATATGTGGACGACCCAAACCACATTATTGCGTTAGAACCAGACGAGATAGCCGAAGATTTAGCGTACGAGGAGGTACCTGTCAAGATATTGGATAGGAAAGAGCATGTCCTACGAACAAAGGTTATACCACAAGTTAAAGTTTTGTGGAGGAACCATGCTATTGAAGAAATGACTTGGGAGTTAGAATCTGAAATGAAAGCGAGGTATCCTCACCTTTTCGAAACACCAGGTACGTACATCAATTTTGAGGACGAAATTTCATAAGGAGGGGAGGTTGTAAGACCCCAACTTTTTAATGAATAAAATCAAATTTTCTCTATTTATTATTATGAATGATAAGGTGTTAATTTGATATAATACTTTGGTTATGGGTGAAATGTGCAAATTTTGCAAAATAAGCAAGTGGTAATAAAATATTCATTGTGTCGGGGAATATTCGTTTGGTCGTGAAATATTCTTTCTGTTGGGGAATATTCGTACGACGGTGTAGCCATTTGTGGGCCCCATAACGGATAACGGTCGGATGAAAAAAACGACAAAATTGAATAATGGCGTAGTTGTTACCGTTAAGACTGTTGGAATACCCGGTGGTTAAAATACAAAGATGTCTGGCATTAGTTTAAGAAGCACACGGTATTATTGCATGTATTGTTGAATTATTGATCCTTACGTAAGAAGGCACTACTTAATAATTGTCACAGTAGTTACTGTTCAATATTTTATTTTATTGATTCAATAATTGCTGCGTTGATATTTTATATTATTGTTGTTCAATAATTGTCACTACACAGTATCTCCATTATCAAATCAATAATTCATATTATTTGAAGAATATTATTAGATAACATTATTGGCAATGTCTAGAAAGTTACATCGAGGAGAGGTTTGGTCACCTAATCATGCGTCGAGAAGGAGAAATTCTTATTGAAAGCCCCTCTTTCCAGGAGCTACTGGTTATCATAAATGTGATTTTGTAATATTATTTGTGAATAATTAATTATTGATTCATATGATAAGGAAATATTTATTTTATGTGGATATAAATGTTGGATATATTTATGGTGGTTAAAAATGAAAAAGTTAATGTTGAGGTGTTTTATCAGTATTTTTGTCGGAATGAAGGTATTAAAAAATTAAACCGGTGTTTTGAGATATAATGCGTGAGTTATAATTTTAATCAAATAGTTGGATTGTTGTAATTTTTGGATATGTTATACATATATAAGTTGAGTATATGTCCACAAATGTTGAAGCGAGTAAAAATGAGCGTATGATTTGTTATGAATTTTAAGAGGTATTTGGTTTGAAATTGTTGAAGTATCCGAATTTAGCATTTTGGTGGAAAATTCTAGAATTGAGTGGGCCCCACTTGTGGTTGGTGAAGAAATGTGCTGAATTTTATTTCAAATGTGGTGGGTGGGAATAGTAGCAGGTAAATTTAATCATCGCCTTAAATCAATTATTAATACCCCAAAATTTATATACTAAGTATAACTCTTTAAATTCTTTCCGTTCAATTTAAATAATTTAATAAGATTTTATTACAATCCAATCATTAATAACATAATAATATTAAATTTATTATTAAAACTTTTATAACTATGTCCACAAAATTAATTAATTCAAATTAATATACATAACTTGATTTGATTTACTAATTACATTTATAACTTTTATGGCCAAATATTATTAAAATATAAAATTTATATATATATAAATATGCAAACAAATAATGAATAAACACCTAGCAGATCACGAGCCTACACCCAGGCCTACACACACACACACACACACACACACACACACATATATATATATATATATATATATATATATATATATATATATATATATATAAAATAATGGAATCATAGAGGACCAATAATTTGGGACCTGGGTTACTGTGTTTAATTCATCTTGCTTTGGATTTTTTTGTTGTAGTGTCATCCCTCAAAGTTTCTGACATTATCAAGGGTTTTTACCTATCCATATTCCCCTAAAAATATAATATTCATTGTATTCATAATATAATCCAATGTAAAAACAACAGTTGGTTACAGAAAAATAATATTCATCAACTTGATGTACTAGCCTTCATCACACTAAAGTTTTTTTTTTTAAAGGAAAAAGAAATCATCAATTCATACATACATACAGAACATAAAACTTCAATTCATTATTAATAGTAAAGTTATAATACCTTTTCGCTTCTTATGCAACAAAGTGAATCTACTAATTTTCTCTTCTCCAAATTGCAGTGCAAAAGTACTTTTCTCCTCTTTTCCTTGTGCTGCCTCACGCCCAAATTTCTTTCTTATGTTTGTATATATGAGATATAATGCAGCGCAGTTAGGTTTTATCTATTGTCTTATTATTTCTCCTAATTATAATAGGATTTTACTATTACCCAAATACAAAACAGACCCAATTAGTATAAAAGCCCAAATTAATGTAATCGCATACTTATTATAGTTCACACAAATTAAATACAATTTGACCAAACATAAGAATAGCCCAATTAAAATATGGATTTAAATATTATTTATTTATTTATTTATTTTATTATTTGTTTTTTTACCGTGTATTACATCACCTACCCCTTAAAAAGGATTCCGTCCCCGGAATCAAAAGAATGAACGTACCTAATTATCAAAAGATGTGGATACTCCGCTCGAATAGACTCCTCTATCTCTCAAGTAGCTTCCCGCTCCGAATGATTTTAGCACAAGACTTAACAAAAGGAATTATCTTCCTCAATTTTAATTTAATCAGTTATTTAATTATCTACTAAAAGAATTTAATTTTTCAAACAAAACAAGGAAGAAATGAGGGAAACAAAATTATTTACCTTTTCCCATTTAAATACAATTGTATAAGATAAAATCAATTATTATTTAATAAAAAAAATGAGTTATTACATTTTTCACCCCTTAAAATAATTCCGTCCTCGGAATTCAAATAACTTACAAAGAAAAATATTTTTATTTAAATTACATAATTATTCATAAATTTTAGTTAAGACGTAGCGCCGCCATTTGTAACGATCAACGCGGATAAGTCATCGGTCCACGTAATTATCAATGTACTTGTAAAAGATTCGTCAGCTACCGTGTTAAGCCTTGGTAATGTTCTTCGCGTTGCATCAAATTAGATCGCACGATCCGCCGTTGGTGCAGGCCGTCGCTAATACCTTTGAGTTTAATTCTTGTAAACGTACCCTTCGGAACATAATTCGAAATCACAAAAAAAAATAATTCTTCATCTAAATACGATTCGAATACCCAAAATATTTAAAATTATTTTTAATTCATAAAACGTTTATATTCTACACATGACAAAGATTTAACAAATCATTTTTATTTAATTTTACATAAATTCATGCAAAACTCTAAGGGCATTAGATAAACGAAACAACTTAAATTATATCACCTCTCAATAAGTCCTCAAGAGTTTCAAAATATAATAACCTCAAATCAAATTAGTTCTCAAATAATATTACACCAAAAATATATTACTACTAAGATCTCTTTATCATCATATATACCAGACTCTAAATCATATATCCTACTATCTGAATAAGCAAGCTATAACTTTCAAAATCTCTTAAAGATTCATCACTTATTATATATCTAATCATTCAATGAATCAATCATTCTCTTAATGCAAATCTTAACCCAACAAATTCCAAGATCTCCTCATACTATTACTCAAAATTTCATATAAGATAATTCCAATATTCTACTAGGAAATAATCGCAAAATTCATTTACTTCAAAAGATTAATCTAATTACCTCAAATCTCTACAACAACTCAAAATTACAAGAGATCCTCTGTACTTAATAGTTTTCACTTTATCATAATATGCCATCAATACACAAACCTCAAATTATCCACAAGCTTAACATAAATCAAAACCTAACTCAAATCAAATCCTCAATTCAACGATCAAAATAATTGTCACACAAAAAAACAACTCTAACAAGTAATTTTTCAAAATCAAATAATCGTCGATACAAATACTCACATCATAATCACATCTCATATAAGATCACTTCTTATCTGTACAAAGTATAACTTTATTCACCTCAATGATTAAATCACAATTCTTAACTAATATCATTACTAAATCACCTTAACAAATTATTCCATTTTCCTCAAATCAATTACAAATCGAAAAGAAATCGACAGTTGGTCAAAATAGAGACCTACCAAACAAAGAACAAAATCGAATCAAACTCCTACGTCTACCCAATGGTTTACCCACAACTCACAGGTTAAACCTAAATAGATTTTCTACAAGAAAGAACCTAAGCTCTGATATAATCTTTGTAACACCCCCTTCCCGAAAAGGAAAGGGAGGTCACGTGCAAAGCATAACAAACCTCAAAATAAATAAACAGAGCACTAACAACCTCAAAATATTAATAGTGGTGATCCATTAATAAAGTAATAAGTACAATTCTCCAAACTGAGTCAAACTAATCAAAACTTAAAATTCGAATCAACCTAAATGATCAAAGGCAAAACTCTCATCACACTAGCCGTGAATCACCCCTGCAAACCTGCCGGAAGAAAAACACAGCATGAGCCAATTGCCCAATACGGATACAGATATACAAAAGATATACAACTGATATACGAAAATAACTGAGACAAAATACTGAACAAAGCCTCTAAAAGAATAAAGAAATAACGAACTGAAGTAACTAACTCAATGACTTGAACTGAACAGAAACCAACAAAATCCAATAAAATAATAGGCTGAAATAAATGGCTGGATTATTTCATACCGAATGAGCTCAGGAATATATCTTGCCACACAGGCAAGTCAAACTAATGCTACACATGCAAATCAAATGATGCCACACAGGCAACCAAAATAATGCCACACAGGCAAATCACACATTGGACCGCGAATCCAAATGTATGAAAATCGGATAGTGTGTTTGGCACAACATCACCAATCCGCAGAACAGAAAACTAGGGTTAACCCATACGCCTCCCACAACAAAATACCAAATGGCCCACTTCCTCCGGAGCCCAAATGGAGACGCCAAGGACTAATCACACCGCCACGGAGAGTGTCATGCCTCTCGTGCCAAGACGACATGCATGTGGTACCCCCACAGGTGATTATAACTCAGGTATACCCTACGGTATATTCTAACGAAAATATCATGTCACGACACATACGACATAATACCAACAAAAGGGTTCTATATGTACATGTTGAACCAAATCAAATTATAGTCACAAGGTCTCAAAAGAAGGTAGCAACATGTACCACTCTACAATTATCAAAAATAAATACTAAACATGATATCCTAATTTAAAGAGTACAAATACGAGTCCAATGTGTCAACTCCAAAATGAAACAAATATATGAATTTCACAAGAAACAATTATGTGAAATAATAACAGAATTCGAAATGAGGAACAAAACGAACAAATCAAATTTAACAAAAGTATCACTGGAAGAGTACGGTACCTGATACTTCCAAACTATTTATAGCACACTCCACAAAATGTTACCCTCAAACACCAACGATATCAAATACGAAACGTTATGCACCACCTAAACATATTCACCTCAAATTAAATATAATCCAACTCATAAACTCCAAAATAATTCGCAATTCATTCAAGGTACATTTAATCATCGCCTTAAATCAATTATTAATACCCCAAAATTTATATATTAAGTATAACTCTTTAAACTCTTTCCGTTTAATTTAAATAATTTAATAAGATTTTATTACAATCCAATCATTAATAACATAATACTATTAAATTTATTATTAAAACTTTTATAACTATGTCCACAAAATTAATTAATTCAAATTAATATACATAACTTCGATTTGATTTACTAATTCTATTTATAACTTTTATGGCCAAATATTATTAAAATATAATATTTATATATATAAATATGCAAACAAATAATGAATAAACACTATAAAGGTCTTTGCAGCCTACACCTATAAACATATATATATATATATATATATATATATATATATATATATATATATATATATATATATATATATATTAACGGAATCATGGAGGACTAGGAATTTGGGACTGGGTTACCTGTGTTTAATTCATGTTGCTTTGGATTGTTTTTGTTGTAGTGTCATCCCTCAAAGTTTTTGACATTATCATGGGTTTTTACCTATCCATATTCCCCTAAAAATATAATATTCATTGTATTCATAATATAATCCAATGTAAAAACAACAGTTGGTTATAGAAAAATAATATTCATCAACTTGATGTACTAGCCTTCATCACACTAACGTTTTTTTTAAAGGAAAAAGAAATCATCAATTCATACATACATACAGAACATAAAACTTCAATTCATTATTAATAGTAAAGTTATAATACCTTTTCGCTTCTTATGCAACAAAGTGAATCTACTAATTTTCTTTTCTCCAAATTGCAGTGCAAAAGTACTTTTCTCCTCTTTTCCTTGTGCCGCCTCACGCCCAAATTTCTTTCTTACGTTTGTATATATGAGATATAATGCAGCGCAATTAGGTTTTATCTATTGTCTTATTATTTCTCCTAATTATAATAGGATTTTACTATTACCCAAATACAAAACAGACCTAATTAGTATAAAAGCCCAAATTAATGTAATCACATACTTATTATAGTTCACATAAATTAAATAAAATTTGACCCAATATAAGAAAAGCCCAATTAAAATATGGATTAAAATATTATTTATTTATTTTATTTATTATTTGTTTTCTTACTGGGTATTACAATTTAGATGGTCAATTCTTATGTTAAACTGTAAATTGACGCTTGTATATGATAGTTCAATGAGATACGAGCATAACGTAATTTGAATGGAGTGATTTAGCCAAATAATGAATTCACAATGATAATTTATAGGATGAATGTCAAGAAAATTGAGTTTTTCATGAAAATATGAATTTTGAGAAATTAAAATAGTTTTAGTTGGTGTTAAATTGTTCTAATTGGTTGTAAATGTGAGCAATCATGTTTATGATAGTTGCATATTTATTTTACGTGTTGATATTACTGTCTATTGGGTGAAATTTGTGTTTGTTGGGCTAAAAGTAAATTTCATTATTCATTAGACTTCTAACTTTTGAATACGAACAACAGCTTGTGCTTGTGGCGCCAAGGCGTAAAATGGCACAATTGCGCCAATCCTTAAGCCTTTTTGTATGACGCAATTTACATATACCTGGTTTGAGATTCTGACTTTTGCTATTTTTGCAGATTTGGGAAAGCATCATAACATGGTCTGAAATTATGTTAACATTCTTAACATAGTGAATTGTGGTTAGTAAGTTCAAAGTTTCAAAAATGATTAGTAAAGCGAGAACGTGTTATCTGATAACTTAGTTTATACAATGAACGTTAGTTAAGTGTTGTGATGATTAACACTTGGGAATTCTGAAATGTAAATGGTAGCATAAGACTTGTGCTAAAATAACAAGTTTAGCTAATAATGTGTTTTATATTGAAAAGTGAATATTGGTATGTCTAATAGATGTTGTGGTTTTAATACTATGTATAGGTGAACATGAGTTTTAATATTTTAGCTTACGCTCGAGACAAGTATTCTAACTCTACACTTTCGTTGAGTTAGTTCTATTATTATATTGTATAACTTCATGCTTTTGATTGAGCAAGCTTCTTATCTTAACTGTTATTGAATAAATCAATTGTTCCTAAAATTCATTCGAGCAAACTCTAACTCTAATGTTATTGGAAATTCTTATTGATTGATTCATTCTAACTTGTTCACAGTTAAACATGTTTCTTAAGTTCTATTATTGTATAATGAACATAGTTTTGAGCTCTCGTCTCTATTATTGAACTGTTTTAATTCTTTGCATGAGTTAATACATTGTTGGGAAAGTTTTTAGTTTCCAGCTGGCTATCAGTTAAATGTAAGTTCAGGAATTTCATTTCTAATGTTATAAGACTCGAACCTTAGCTTATTTTACTGTTCAAGAAAAGGTTAACCATTTTTATTGAATGCTTATGCTCTATAGTTATTTCAAGCATGAGTTTGATATGTATAATCAGTTCATTTACGATTCTCAATTGTTCTAAGTTATATTGTTATTAAACAACTATTGCGTTATCAAGCATTGTTGATTCAACTTTCTTTGGTGCGGACTTATACTCTAAATATTGAGATTAACAACCCTATGTTTAGGGGTTTACGCTTAGCGTTGAAATGGTTGTGCACAATACATTGTACGAAGGATTGATCCCCCTAAGTACGTGAAGTCCTTGTAGTCTTATGACTATTAAAGTTAAAGTTGAAAGATTACTTATAACTGTGGACATGGTTCGTGGTCATTTGACCCTCAGTAGTATATGTAAGAATGTTAATATAACGTATCATTCAGTTCTATTGAGCCTATGATTTGGCAAATGCTGTAAAGATATTTATTCTTATTTCAAGTGAGCTTTGTTTGCTCATTCTTGCATATTTATACACTTATTGCAGCTATGGTTGAGAAGGTAGATAAAACTACAACTAGCAAAGGAAAGGGAAAAATATACAAGTGATGAAGACTTGTAATTTTGCCTTATCGTTATGATGATAGACTTTTATTTGATGATGTGATGTAATAATTTTATTTTCGCACTTATATGATGTTTAAAGGTTAGATAACCTGGGAGATAATGTTTTATTAAAGTAATCCTGTATGGAAAAACTTTATTATTCAATTTATTATGATTGGGTAGTTAGATATGAATGTTTTGATTACGTGAACACCAACTCTTGAGGTAATGATGTACCGGGATTTGGGGGTGTCACAAGTTGGTATCAAAGCTTTAGGTTATGAACCTTAGGTGGGGAAAAGCCTTAGAAAGTAACCTTTGAAAAGATAGTGGTGATTAACTCTTATTGAGTTTGAAGGAAGAAATAATAAAACACTTATGTGATTATGTGTTTATAACTTTTGTGCTCGTGAGTGTCGAGTAGTAATGATTAATAATTAAAACATAAAATTTTGTTGTCAGGATGACTAATGTCGGAGAATCTAGTCAGGCTAGGGAGGATAGACCTCAGATGCCTATAGAGGAGGAGCCTCACGACATTCAAGTTATTTGGGAACAACTACTGCCATGGGAGTCAGCCCCGTTGGTCACAGTGGTTGAAGATGAGGATGATGATGTGGTGATGGATGAGGAGGATCCCGTTGAGTTGCCACAGGAGGATGAGGATGATGAGGACGAGGAGGAGTAGACTCCACTAACCTCGATAGCTGCTCGTATGTATGATGAAGTCTACGATCGTAACGTGGAACTTTAGGATACAGTCGAGGAATTGCAAGAGATAGTAGCTGAACAGCAGACTGCAATGACACAGAAAGACAATGAGATTCAGGATCGTGAGGAACGACTGACTAATGTTGAGGAGAAGCTAGAACAGACTGAAGGAGAGAAAGAACAACTAATCGAGGAGGTCGCTGAATTGAAGAATAAGCTGAGGGAAGAAGCTACTAAGAGGGCAAGAGCCGAAGACGCATATAAGGAGGTGTTTCAACGAGCCGGGATAGCAGTGAAAGACGCACAGGTAAAGAGAATGAAGATGGAAGAGATGAATAGAGTATTAAACATCGTGGTTAATCGATCTCAAGATCGGGTCATGGGTTATCCGATTCAGTTTGAGACGCTGCCATCGTATATATTAGATCGTAGAACAATGTTTCGGATTATGGAGGAAGAGCGTAGTAAGGCTAAACAATATCTTAGTAGAACATCGTAGTTGTTATGTGAGTAATAAATGTTAAATAAATTGTAAATCCCAAGTGTTATGTAACCTATGGGATATGACGATGATGTTGTCCTGAAACTTTTGTAGTTCAGGAAAGTAATGTAAATAGCAGTGATGCTATTGTTTTATATTTTCAAAGAAGTTATGAATAAATAAAAGATGTTATTTTATTCAAAGTGTTATGTGATTATGTGGTAATTTCTTTTATGGAGGCAAGTTAAGTAGAAATTACTTAAAAGAGTTGAATAATAATCTAATGGGTGTATTTTTAACAGAAAATACCTCCCAGACGTCAACCACCACGACAGAGAACCACCGAAGGAACCAACAATAACGACAATGTTGATGCTAACCCCGTTCAACAATTAGTGATGTTACTGAAAGGAGCGTTGCAGAATCAACCACAGAACCAAGGAACAACGTTTAAGGAGTTCAAGGCGGTTAGACCACCTGAATTCCATGGGTCAGTGAATCCAGTCGAGGCACAGACTTGGATTATGGAGATAGAAAAGGTGTTCGATGTTGCTAGGGTAGGGGATGACCAGAAGATTGCTTTTGCAATATTCATGTTGAAAGCAGAGGCTAGTTATTGGTGGCAGGCCAATAAAACTCGAGAAGGACCAAGGATGATGACATGGGGACGGGTTTAAGGAGATATTCTTGAGACCTATTTTCCCAGAGAGTTGAAGGTCGACTTAGAAGTGCGATTTCGGAATCAAGCGAGGAACGATGATTGATGATCTGAGTCTGCACGCTAAATTCAACGAGTTGGCGAGGTTTGCGCCACATCAAGTTAGCACGGACGAACGCAAGGCGAAGAGGTTTGAACAGGGACTGAAGCCCTGGTTGTACAGTAGGGTTTCCCTGTTCCAATTGAAGACTTTTGCAGTAGTGATGGAGAAAGCCATACTCGCTGAAGGTGGGGGCGAGGTAGTGACAAAGTTAAATCAGGAACAGAAGAAGAAGAAGAACGAGGTGGAGATTAAGAATATAAGACCCCAACTTTTTATAAATAAAGATTTAATTTCTCTAATTATTATTTTGAAATAGTAAGGGGTTGATTGATTAATGTGGTTAGTTATGGGTAAAATGCGCAAATATTTTAAATAAGCAAGTGGTTATAAAATACTCATTGTTGTCGGAGAATATTCGTTTGGTCGTGGAATATTCTCTTGTTGAGAATATTCGTATGGCGGCACAACCTTGTGTGGGCCCCATAACGGAAAGCAATTGGATGAAGAAAAGCGACAAGTTGTTTATAAATAATGGCCATGATTATTACAAATTAATATTGTTGGAATACCCGGTGCTTAAAACACAACGATGTCTGGCGTTGTTGAAGAAAGTATACCCAGTATTGCACCAATTATTGATTCTTACGTAAGAAGACACTACTCAATAATTGTTACTGATGATTTTTATGCGAAAGATTTTATTTTATTGATTCAATAATTGTTGCGTTAAATTTTTATATTATGCATCGTTATTTCAATAATTGTCACTACACGGTATTTTTCATTATCAGACAATAATTCATATTATCTGAATAATATTATTAGATAACATTATTGGCAATGTCTAGAAAGTTCATCCAAGGAGAGGTTTGGTCACCTAATCGCATACAAGTGAGGAGAAATCTTTATTGGAAAGCCCCTCTTTCACAGGAACTACTGGTCACCCGATCTTTGTGATTCTGTAATATTATTTGTGAATAATTAATTATTAATTTATATGATGAGAAAAATATTGATTTTATGTGGATATAGATGGAGAAAATTTTTAAAGTGACAATTGTTAAAATTTGATATTTTATCTTTTCTGATAAAATAATATTTTATTATATTATTATAATAGAATAATGATGATATTTTTACAATGAATGTGGGATATATGAGTATATGAGGAGGAAGAGTGTTTTTGTTGCATTAAATGATTAACACATATTTTGTGTGTCGGTGGACCCCATTTCTTGACTGAAAATTGATTATAGACTATAAAATCGCCCGTTTGTGAATTTCGGTCAATTTCTGTTTGGAATTTGGAAAAACTTTCTTCTGCAAAGTTGTATAGAATTGAATTTCCTATAAAAAGTCGTGGGATTCGAATTTTCTGACAAAATGGCTATTTGTTATGAATTATTAAAGTTCCGAAGTTCCGAAATAATTGATTTTTGGGAGTTTTAGTTAATTATTTTGAGAAAAACGTTTTTTGTGCAATTAGTGGGCTCACATGTGTTATAAATGATCTGAATTCAGATCTTCAAAGGTGGGCTTGACAAAAATTTAATTATATTATTATTATATTAGATTTTCTGCTTTGGTGTTCTATACATTTTCCTATAAATAGGGAGCTTAGGTTAGAATTGAAAATCACACCAGAAACTAAAGTTTTCTCTCTATTTCTCTCTCGATATATTAAGCGTATTCTTGTGAGTATACTTTAAGTGTTGCTATATGGTGCAAGTTCAAGTCATAGCCTATATCCGGTGTTTCAACTAGAAGTACTGTCTTTCGAGGTAAGGGATGTTATTTTCTTCGTAAATGATATTATTTCTTCAATATCATTATGCCAAAATATTGGTTGGAAATTTTTATCAAATTTGAAACTTTTTCATGTCGGGGTTACTATTCATGAGTTACTATTCACGAGTTACTATTCACGAGTACTATTCACGAAGCATGATGATGTTTTTTGTGAAATTTCTATCTTTTGGTGTCGGAGTTACTATTCACGTATACGACACTATTCACAGAAAAATTAAATTTTCTTTTCTGTGTCCAAGATTGTCTGTTATGATTCCTATCTATGATTGGATCTATATTTTGGTCTTCATTCTTGAATTTTACTCCACTCTGATTATTTATGAAGTATTTTTGAACTTGGATTGTTTAAAGTACGAATCCTTAATATTTGTTCTTTTGTTTCCTTTGGATTCGTTTTTTCTTTAAAATATTTTTCATCATCCTTAGTCCTAAATGATGATATAACTGAATGTCTTTGGCCCGTAAAGTAAAAGATGAATGATTTTATGATGAATATCTTTGGCCAGAAAGTGCAAAGATGAATGATTTTATGATGAATATCTTTGGCCCGTAGTGCAGAAGATGAACATAACCGACCGTGGTGAATATCTTTTGGCTGTAGTGCAAAGATGAATATTTGATTTATGATGTATATTGATTGATGTTACTGAGGATAAAATATCGATGATGGACTTTTAAATTCATAGATGATAGTAGATTTCATTCTCTACTTAACTCTTCTAATGAATTGTTGTTCACATTGCAGATTGTTGATCTAAAACTTGTTGTCATTGTATTCTATCATATTTTTCCTGTTGAAGACTAAGGATAATTTGTTGTACATTATCTTAGTCATAATATTCTTTACTGGGCTAGTTGAGCTCACCCTTTTCCTTTTTGTTCCATTTTTCTTCTTAGGAAGCGAGATTATAGCTGGAACTAGTCGGGGTGTGGAGTGATGGTTCTAGATAGCTGTTTTAGTAGTCCTCATTATTCTGTAAAATAGTGTATCAATAATGAGGATTTATTTGCGTGTAGATATTGTCTAGAAGACAATATTTGTATTTAAACTCACAGTTTAAGTGTTGTCGTATTTTGCACGACATTTGTATTAATAAAGTTGTAGTTGTTTCTGTACCATGTATTTGGCGACTCATAATGGGTTGGGTGGAATGGACCTATTTTGGGGGCGTCAAAAAGAATGGAGGTGGTAGTGGTGGAAACAACAACAACAACAATAACAACAACAACAACTTGAAGAGGAAGTGGAATGGAAACGTGGGTGCTGAAAACCAGCAGGGTAGTCAGCAAAATAAGAAGTTTGATTCATGTGCTATATGCGGGAAGTTTCACAAGGGTGCGTGCTTGATGGGGAAACGAGTATGCTTCAATTGTGGCCAGGATGGTCACATCGCCCCAAATTGCACTCAACCTAAGAAGAACGTGTGCTTCACTGCGGATCCAAGGATTACTTTGCTCATGAATGCCCTAAAAGAAGGATGAAGTGACGACCAGAAGCAATGGAGGTCACAGTGGAGGTACATGGGCCATTGCTGGACCCACAACATCAAACAAACCCACATCCAGAACCTTTAACATGACTATGCAAGATGTTGTGCAATTAAAAGATGTCGTGTCAGGTATTATCCCAATCAATGATATTGATGCTTATGTATTATTTGATTCGGGTGCTACTTTCTCGTTTATCTCGGATGAATTTGCTAAGAGGTTAGAATTGCCTAGAGAAGAACTGAATTTCCCTTTGAACATAGAAATTGTGAATAAGGAAGTAAAATGTTAGATTCGTATACAAGAACTGTAGGGTGAACATTAAGGAGAATATCTTGATGGTAGATTTTATTCCGATTAGACTTGGAGAGTTTAATGTTATTTTGGAAATGGATTGGCTGTTCAAATATGGAGCGGTAATTGATTTCCAAAAGAAGTGTGTAAACTTTATGACCCTGTCAAAGGTAGTGCTCTTTGGTAGCAAGTCGCCTAGATAAATGAAATGTCAGACGATGATGCAGGCCAAGAAATTGTTGAGTCAAGGCTGTGTGGGCTATTTAGCTTACATAGTCGATACTCATAAAAAGAATGTGAAACTGGAAGAGATACCAGTGGTGAGGGAATTTGAGGATGTGTTTCCAGAGGATTTGCCAGGACTTCCGCCTGATAGAGAGATTGAGTTCGTGATCGACTTAGTTCCGGGAACAACACCGATATCGAAGGCCCCGTACAGAATGGCTCCAGTAGAAATGAAGGAACTGATGGTACAATTTTAAGAATTGTTAGACAAGAAGTATATTCAACCAAGTATATCACCGTGGGGAGCACCAGTGTTATTCGTGAAGAAGAAGGATGGGTCAATGCGTCTTTGTATTGATTATAGAGAATTAAACAAAGTCACTATTAAAAACAAATATCCATTGCCAAGAATAGATGACTTGTTTGATCAGTTGAAGGGAGCTAAATACTTCTTAAAAATAGATTTGAGAAGTGGGTATCACCAATTGAAAGTGAGAAAGGAGGATATACCTCGAACGACATTCAGAACTTGGTATGGACATTACGAGTTTCTGGTGATGTCTTTTGGTTTAACCAATGCACCTGCTGCATTCATGGATTTGATGAATAGGGTGTTTAAATCATTCTTAGACAAGTTTGTAGTGGTATTCATCGATGACATTCTGGTGTATTCCAAAACTCAAGAAGAACACGTGGAACACTTATGTTTGACATTGGAAACACTAAGAAAGGAAAAATTGTACGCGAAATTCTCTAAGTGCAAATTTTGGCTAGATTGTAACGACCCCAAAATTCATATAATTTAATTCTCGACTTTGGTCGTTAATAACACAACTAACTTCTGATTTTTACATCAATATTCAATATTAAACTTAATAAAATGCGGAATAATTTAAATTTTTCTATCTTCTTACTTCAATTTCCTGAATCAAAACCTTTATCATCTACATGTCTTTGAATCATATATAATCCATGATTCACTTTATCGGAGTTAATGTGTATATATATATATATATATATATATATACTTACATAACAAATCGATATCCTTTATACATTGGCCAGCTCAAACTTTAACTTTATAACTCAACATAAAGTATACACCATAAAACATTGAGTACATCTCATGAACCTTAATCATGGTTTAAAGGAATAACAACTTTAGCTAAAATAATAGTCTTCATGTATTACATTTGATTCATAACTTTCAAGTACCACATAGCGTTACCTTCAATCCGTAACTTGCAAAAATGGTTATTTGCAAGGTTGAGCACGACAGCCCAGCAAAATCTAACAGTTTTCATGCATCACGTAGCACATAATAACATGCTCAACATATATCTCATAAACATTAGACTAACATAACATACATGTTACAGTTCATATAATCAAGTATAAAGATTGAGTTCCTTACTCAATCAGCATGCTTTACTCAATCAACGTAGTCATAAGTTGACTTTAACATTTCATACATTCAACATATATATAACAGATCATGCTCTTTGCAATAAAGATTTAAAATAGTTAATCACTAATAGCAAATAGGAACTGAAAGACTTGCTATGATTGTTGATTACCAATAAATGTTTAAAAGCTTACAGTTATCTGCACTACACGTGTCCTACAAAATTATATAATTATACACATCAATTATTAGTCACATAACAACACATTGTAATTATAATATAAACTTTAATTTACGTCTCATAACCCTTCCTATTATCAATACACAATGTTCAATTTTATTGTGTTAACATTCGACTTATAGCTCACTATATATTGTAAAATGATTTTATTAAATTAAATAATAATAAAATCATATTCCATGTGTTATCAAGATGGTTGTCATCATTATATAACCTATTGATGTTAGAATGTCGTAGTATTTGAGCTACGTGGATGAATTAAAGTGTTTGAATTTCCAAGATAAAAATAAAAGTTTTCCGAGAAATTTTCAAAAACACTATTCATCAGTATTTGCTCTGGATATAATTTTTGAAGTTTTGTAGAAATAACAATGATGGAATAACAAGGTAAGATGGATTATGTAATAAAAATCTAGTTATGAAAATGTAATAATTCGCCATTGTGGACTTAATTTATAAATGTTAAGTAAAGCTAAGTGTTAAGGAATAAGTAATAATTGTATGATACTTGGTATTGTACGGAGTAATGAAAACGAGTATAATAATAAGTATTATAATTAGTTTGTATGAAGGATGAAATACCGTATATAAATTCTATATGAATTAGAATAATAAAATAATACATCAACAATATGTATTAAGAAATGTTAATGGACTGGATGATGGTTAACAATTATATACAAGTCCAAGTGAATTAAAGAGAGAAGCCCAACTATTAATTAATGAACCAACTAGTGGTTATTAATGCAAAGCCCAAAGAGTGAATTAAAGTAAGCCCAAGCTAGAATCCATGGGTCAATGTATGACCCATGGGGCAAACCATATTGATATGGTTATTGTGGTGACCAAGTAATGTGGTGATCAAGTAAGTGTAATGACCAAGACTTAGGAGTATTGACCAAGACTTTGAAGTAATGGCCAAGTATGAGATAAGAGAGTGGTTAACAAGCAAATGAATAAGTAAGGAGGTGGCTTAAGGAGGTGGGATGATTTAATGACCAATCTACCCTAACCTTGGAAAGTCTATAAACAGAGGAAGCTTACAAGTCATTTGTTGGTTGATCAAATAATCCAACACTTCTAAAGTGCTTAAGTGTTAGAGAGAATAAGCTACACACATAAGTCATTCCATAAGCAAGAAGAAGAAAAAGCTACCTTACCAAGACTTCAAAAGAGTAAGACTTCTTCTCAATTATCTTCTATCTCTACCATGATAGGATGATAAGAAAAGATGGATTAAGAAACATGAATGATAAGAAGCAAGAAGAATGTATAAGTCATGAACTTAAGCCACATAAGTTGGTAATAAGTCATTTAAACTTATAAAAGTTATAAACTTATTATAAGTTAATGAATGTTAAGTATGAAAATATGAACTTGTGATGAGTTTATTAAGAAAAGAATGAATTAAGAATTTATATGATTATATATATATATATATATCTAAATTAAGTTATATGTTAAGAACATATAAGTATGATGATTAAGAAACCTTAATTGTCATAAGTCATGAATAATCAAATCTTAAGTAGTTTATAAATGACAAGTTATAAGCTCATGAAGAATAAGTCTAAAATACAACAATGAATATAAGTTGTTGATTACGTTTGTTGAGATGTTCACATGATGAATGAAGTTCATTTGTAATGTTGAACAAATCATAAGAAGGAAGAATTGCTTAATTTTTGACGATCGACGATAATCGCTTAATTCAGTAAAAATTTCTGAATGGAAGTCAAATTTTGTGTTTGAACCTGAACCATTGTTTTCCAATGGAGACAAGTCATATTTGGCATTTAAGAGTCATGACTCAAAAAATGACCGGATTCCGACTTAGAACTAAGAACGAAAGCGCTGAACGCTCATTTAACGCTTATCGCTTTCGTTAAAAATGAACCAATAGGTGAATTTTTAGCAAACGAAGTTTAATAGATAAAATTTTGAATGATCATGTAGATTATGTAATTTGTGAACCGTAGCTTTTGAACGAGCCAATTCGGACTTATAACGTAAGAAGTTATGCGTCCGAAATTCACAAAATTCACAAACCTAATTTGGTATTCGGTGCACAGAGTTGAGTCAGCCATGCGCCAACCCTAGTAAAAAGATCCGCATCATGCACATGTGAAACAAAGAATCGAAAGCACATCAGAAGAGTTCGCCGCACACGTAACTATAATATATATTGTGGAAAGCAGCAAACGCCATGAACAAAGCATCAACAACCTCGAGAGAGCCAATGCAGTCACGCCCATTAAGTAAGGACTCGCGCCAAGCAGCAAGCCAAGTCCGGACAATGATATTAAGAGCTCGCGCCACAGTCACGAGAGATGTAGTATAAAGAAAGCCAGCAAACGCCAGCCTCGTAACAAAAATAGTAATGAATGTTTCTAAGTACAAAGAAAAGAAAAAGAAGTAAACACAACTTAAGGAATGTAACGTAACATTGTTTAAACTTTGTTAAACCTTAAGGAATGTAATGAAAAGGTTGAAATAACCTAGTCGTAATATAAATGGAAGAGTAATGATAAACCGAATGAATAGTAAATGAATCTAATACACAATTAGATTGAAATAAAGGGTATGATATAGTCATATATACATACTTGATTATATGTGACCTAATGTAAGGCATTATGTGATCATGTATTGTAGAGACTTGAACGACTTGAACATAAAGTTAAAATACCGTAGCAGACGCTAAAGGCAAGTATTCTAACTCTTGTCTCAGTTCAATCTAAACAAGTTTTTGAGGTTCATGTATTCTTTCGCATGAATTGAAGTTATGATAAAGTTGAAGCCAATTCCTTTCGCTAGACTTGATGTATTGATAATCTATTCATGTATTATCAAATGTTGCTATCTTTTGTCAACTACTTGATATGGTTTTCAAAAGAAGACCAAATGTTAAACAAATGTTTTATTTCAGTAAAACGATGTGCACGTGAGGTTGCTAAATGCTTAAAACGCATACGCTTAATGGATGTAGTGTCGATCAACATAGAGTACAATAGTCGATCACCTAGAAGTGCTCGTAAGTAATATCGCTTACTTTGACTTGCTTCCCAAGTTGTCCTTTTCCAATAAAGAATGAATACCGAGGTCTCTCGACGAGTGAATGTTTTACTAAATATTGTTGTTATTGTAAAACATTTTGAAAGAAAAGATGAAGTGCTATTTTGAATTATCAATAGTACTTCATAACTATTGTTCGCTTATTGAAGATATACGATTTGTATGTGTCAAGCATGTTGTTATTAAATTGTTATACTTGTCGAAGCTAGTTATGCTCACTCTTGCTTGAACCATATGAATGCAATTAAGATCGAACGTCCCCAAGGATCTAAAAAGGATAAGGGAAAAGCTAAGGCGATTACTAAGCTATCTTTGTAATAGTATAGGTCTATTGTTGTAATTTAATCGATATTATGACAAAGAACCTTTGTAAACGGTATAGAACTTGGGAAATGTAAATATTACTTTAAATATATAGAAGTTATGTTCGTTTTTCGAGACTTTTCAATTGAATGAATGTATGAATGTTGTACAAAGATAGCACCATCTGTCTCAGTTGGAAGATACCCTGATTTGGGGGCGCCACAAGTTGGTATCAAAGCCTAGGTTATAAAACTTAAGGGGGAAAGTAGAACCTTAAGTCATAACCTTAAGAAAGAATAAAGAAGTAAAAGATGGAAAGTAACCTTATAAAAATGCATTATATTATGTTATGTGTATTTTATTATTTTATCGACGGTACTAATCAAACTATATTGTTTTATTGTAGATGTCAGAGAAAATGATATGTATAGAGATATACATGTAGTGAGCGAGGATTCAGCTTAATCGGGTAGAGATACTACCAAATCTCAGAGTCAGAGAACCAGAGTTGGTGACCATCGAAGCCTGGAGACTGCACGATTTAGACTACATGTCTATATTTGATGGCATGCTAGAGGAGGAGGTGGACGTGATGTCCTTTGACCTGTGTTCCACCTACAGAGGACCGTGTTCCACCCACAGAGGAAATGTCTATGGGGAATCAATGAAAGCATTGTTTATGCTCAGATTGGATAGGAATGTCCATTATCGCCAAGAGGTTAAGGAGTTGAAAGAGGAACCCAAGTCGTCCGTGAGGATAAGGCTAGCATGGAGGGAATGTGGGAAGAGGAGCATGATGATAGAATTTTTTAGCTAAGGACAAGGTCCGAGAGTCGAAATGTGAAGTCTTTGAGCTCAAGCAGAGCTAAAGACTAAAAAGAGGAAGTTGGAGAGGATGTCCTATATACATAGGAGTTCTCACGTAGAGATTTCAAAGCAGCAGTAGTCGGATATCGATAGAAGTAGGCGCATCACACACACTATCAAGAGAGATGTAATTGCTTGGCCCCGCCAAAGAAGGATTTCGAGAATGCCCTACGGCAGAGATGTAGTCTAGCAATAGCTAGAGTAGAATAGATATGTAAATATTATGTATCTAGTAGTGACGTAAAACCTCTTTGTATAACAAAGGGTAGTCTTTTGTAAATCCCAATTTTGGAAAGTAATCATGGATGGAAATGTAATCACTAAGGTCGAGTAATGTAAACAATGTAGTGTTATACTACAAGTTATGAATCAATATAAGTCTTTTTATGGAATATGTTGAGTAATGAGTATGAGTTGTTGTTTTATTACAAATAATAACAAACCAACAAGAATAAAGTAATAATGATGTGTTGTTTTTTTAACAAAAAATGCCGCCAAGAAGGAGACAAAAAAAATCAGTATGCTTAATGTTAACCAACCTGAGGGTGGTCCTGTTAATCCAATGCAGAGTTCGTTAATCTTTAACTAACCGTGCATTTAATAGAACGGGGCTAATGTACCCGTGATTCCCGGAGTAAGACGAGCTACTACTTTTAAGGATTTCAAAAGTGTAGGTCCGCCGGAGTTCAAAGGAACTACTGGACCCTATAGAAGCCCGTATATGGGTAAAAGAAATTGAGAAAGCATTTGTTATAGCAAATGTTGAGGAGGGACAAAAGGTTGCCTTTGCAACCTATTTGATGAAAGGAGAGGCCAACTTTCGTGGGAGGCAAACCAAAGTTAGGGCCGATATATAGAAATCTAACGGGAGAGGTTCAAGGAGATTTTCTTCGAGAACTATTTTCCCACGAGTATGCAAGGGAGGATGGAGATGAGGTTTCGGAATTGAGACAAGGGATATGATAGCTTCCTCAAAGATGTCGCCAAGTTTAATGAATCGGCACGATTTGCTCCACATCAAGTGGACATCAAGTGAGAAAGGCTAGAAGGTTCGAAAGGTGGCTTGAAACCCCGGCTCTATAGTCGAATCTCTCGTGTTCCAAAGTACTTCCTTTGGAACCATACTAGAAAAAAAAGGCAATAATTGCCAAGGTGGGAATGAGGCTCTTAGCCAGCACTCACAAAGATAAGAAGACCAAAGGCAAGGTTGATGGAGGAACCAAGACCGAGAGAGAGCCAAAGGAAGTGGCGACTATCAAGAGAAAGGGCTTTAACTCGGGAATACCTGAGTAAAACAAGGGACTCTAAGAGGAGGATGGAGGCCTCAAAACTCAAGGGAAGACTCACTTAGAGTCTATCTCAAAGGTAAGGCAAGATGTTATAATTGTGGATGTGAAGGGCACATTTTGCCTAACTGCCCCAATCCCAAGAAGAATCACGGATGCTTTGTATGTGGATCAACTCACCACATAGCAAAAAAGAACCGCCCAAGAAGGGGATAGAAGGAAATAAGGAACTAAATAATGGAAGTTAGCTATTAGTGGTCCAAATTTCAAATGGGAAATCAATGGCCCGCACTTTTAATACGACGGCCCAAGATGTGGCATCAGGGGATGTAGTTGTAGTGTATTATTCGATCAACAATATAAATGCATACGCATATTTGATTCGGGTGCTACTTGTTCGCTTATAAGATGTGATTTTGCTAGAGCGACTAGAATTATTTCCTCAAAAATTGCCTATATACTTTGAACATTAAGGTAGCAAAACGAAGAGATAATTTCTGTCAAGATATTCATAGGAGTTGTTGCGTAGATGTACGTGGTTGTAAGTTATCTGTAGATTTAATACTAATAAAGTTAGGGAGAATTCACGTAAATTCTGGAATGGATTGGTTGATTAATCATGGAGCAATTATAGATTGCCAAAAGAAATGTGTGAGCATCGTGACGCTGAAGCAACCTCCCGTAGTATTTTAGTAGTAAATTGCCGGACGTCCGTGTTGCTTTTCACGATGACACAAACTAGAAAAAACTTTTAAGGAAGGGTTGTGTAGGTTACCTATGCCATGTTGTTGATACCCGCAGAGTGGGAGCAACCATGGAACAAATACCTATAGTAAACTAATTCATGGATGTATTTTCAAGTGAGTTACCTAAGTTTATCACGGACAGGGAGATCGAATTTGTGATAGACATCGTGCGTGAACGTGAAGACTTGGCCTCAAGGGCACCGCATCGATGGGCGCTCGTGGAAATGAAAGAACTAATGGTTCAAACCACAGAACTATTGGACAAGAAGTACATTCAACCAAGTGTTTCACCGTGGGGAGCACCGTGTTGTTTGTCAAGAAGAAAGACGGATCGTTAAGGCTTTCAGATCGACTATCTGGAGTCGAACAAGTTAACGATAAAGAATAAATACCCATTGCCCAAGATCGATGATCTCTTTGATCAATTGAAAAGGGCAAAAGTATTTTTCTAAAATAGATTTATGGACGGGTATCATCGCTGAAGGTTAGGAAGGAAGATGTACCAAAGATCGCATTCAGACTCGTTATGGTCATTACGAAGTTTTCGTGATGTCATTTGATCGACGAATGCACCCGCCACAGATTTATGGATATGATGAACAAGAGTGTTCAAACTATATTTGGACAAGTTCGTCGTGGTGTTTATCGATGATATTCTAGTCTATTCTAAAGACGCCGTAAGATCATGTTTAACACTTAAGATTAGTGTTCGAGACACTAAGGAAGGAGAAGTTATATGTAAATTCACCAAATGTGAATTTTGGTTAGAAAAGGTGCGCTTTTTAGGTCATGTCATTGACCAAGAGGGATTTCAAAGTGGATCCAAACGAAGGTAGAAGTAAAGAATGAATTGGGAACAACCAAAAACGCCGATCGAGGAAAAGGAGTTTCCTAGGGTTAGCAGGTACTATCAAGATTTATCCAAGATTTTTCAAGATAGCTACCTCGCTGACTAATTTAACAAGGAAGACGGTGAAATATATATGGATGGATAAATGTGAAGACAATTTTCAAGAACTCAAGAAGAGATTAAGTGAAGCTCTGCTTTTGTCATCGCTGATGACACAGAAATTTTGTAGTGTATAGTGATGCTTCAGACAGAGGACTTGGTTGTGTGCTTATGCAAAGATGGCAAAGTCATTGCAGATGATCTCGACAATTGAAGGATTATGAGAAAGTTTACCCTACTCATGATCCGAATCGGTCATGTAGAGGTTTGCCCTAAAGATATGGAGACATTATCTTTATGGGGAAAAATGTGAGATATATACTGGACCATAAAAGTCTAAAGTATATCTTCACCGTAAGGAGTTGAATATGAGACAGAGAAGATGGTATCGGAGTTGATAAAGGATTATGATTGTGAAACTCAGATCACCCTCGAAAGGCCAATGTAGTTGCCGACGCCTTTAAGTAGGAAGGGTCGGGAAAAGTTGTCTATGTTAACGGCTCAAAATGAGTTAATAATGTAGATGGCTAGGATGGAAATAGAAATGAAGATGCCGAGTGATTCGGGCAAGGCTTACTTTTTTGACGACGGAGATGCAATCTACCATCGAGAAAGGGTCAAGGAGGTACAACTCAAGACGGATGAGTGTAATCAAATGAAGAAGTTTGTTATCCGAGAAGGAAGATGTTAAGTATAGTCTTGATAATGAGGGATTATTAAGATTTGAGGGAAGAATTTGGGTTCAATGAGACGGAATTAAAGGAGCAAGTGTTACAAGAAGTTTATATAGTTCGAGGTACTCGATACATCCCGGTAGCACTAAGATGTATCAAGACCTTCGACAGAAGTTTTTGTGGCCAAACATGAAGAGAGAAATAGCAGAGTATGTGAGTAGTGCTTAACTTGTCAAAGGGTTAAGGCCGAACATCAACGCACCCAATGGTTTATTATTATACCATTGGAGATTCCGTAATGGAAATGGGAGCATATCACGATGGATTTCGTGGTGGGACTTCCGACGACACACAAAAAGGGTACGATTCAATTTGGGTAATAGTGGACCATTGATTTAAGTCGGCTCACTTTTTGCCAATTAGGGTCAAGTATAACTTAGACCGCTTAGCTAAACTTTATGTTAAGGAAATCATTTCGCACATGGAGTACCCAGATCGATTGTGTCGATCGTGATCCACGATTCACATCGAAACTTTGGAGGAGTTTGCAAGAGCAAGCTTGGGAACACAAATGAGGTTAAGCACACTACTTATCATCCACAAACCGATGGGCAAGAGCGAAAGGACAATTCAGACGTTAGAAGACATGTTGAGGTCTTCAGGTCATGGATTTCAAAGGTAGTTGGGATGATCACTACTACCACTAGTAGAGTTTGTATATAACAACAGCTTATCATGCAAGCATAGGCATGCCGCCGCATTTAAGCTTTGTATGGAAGGAAGTGCAGTAACAACACCTTTGTGTTGGGATGAGGTGGGAGAACGCCGGATGCTAGGACCGTAATTGTGTGCAAGCAGACAAATGGATGTGGTAAAGTTAATTGGATGCGCCTCTCTCACAAACTGTGATGATATGTAAGAAGTATGCGGACTCACATAGACTAAATCGAGAGTTTGAGGTGGGCTCAGATGTGTTTCTAAAGGTATCTCCTCGAAAGGAAAGATACGCTTTGAAAGAAAGGAAAGTTAAGTCCAAGGTTTATAGGACCTTTTCAAGTATTAAAACGGGGGGAGAGGTAGCGATATGATAGCATTACCTGCATCTAGAACTAATACATAACGTGTTTCACGATTCAGATTACGTCCATATAAGTTTTGACTATAAGCATGTAATCGAAAGTATGAGCCGATTCATATCGAGAAAGACTTATCATATGAAGAGTCGCCGATGCGCATCATTGATAGAAAGGAACAAGTTTCGAGGAACAAGGTAATACCATCAGTGAAGGTATTATGGAAGAACCACGATGGCGTCAAGAAGCAACGGGGAACTAGAAGAAAAGATGAAGAAAAATTTTCCTCATCTATTTGATTAAAGTAAGACGAGATTCTCGGGGATGTAATCTTTATAAGGGGGAAGAATGTAACTAACCGAGAAATTGGATCTTATTGTAAAATGATTTTATTAAATTAAATAATAATAAAATCATATTCCATGTGTTATCAAGATGGTTGTCATTGTATAACCTATTGATGTTAGAATGTCGTAGTATTTGAGCTACGTGGATGAATTAAAGTGTTTGAATTTCCAAGATAAAAATAAAAGTTTTTCGAGAAATTTTTCTAAAAAACACTATTCATCTCCAGATTTGCTCTGGATATAATTTTGAGTTTCCGAGAAATACGAATGATGGAATAACAAGGTAAGATGGATTATGTAATAAAAATCTAGTTATGGAAAATGTAATAATTCGCCAGGACTTAATTTATAAATGTTAAGTAAAGTTAAGTGTTAAGGAATAAGTAATAATTGTATGATACTTGGTATTGTAATAAGTAATGAAAACAAGTATAATACGTAAGTATTATACGAAGTTTGTATGAAGGATGAAATACCGTATATAAATTCTATATGAATTAGAATATAAAATAATACATCAACAATATGTATTAAGAATGTTAATGGACTGGATGATTGGTTAACAATTATATACAAGTCCAAGTGAATTAAAGAGAGAAGCCCAACTATTAATTAATGAACCAACTAGTGGTTATTAATGCAAAGCCCAAAGAGTGAATTAAAGTAAGCCCAAGCTAGAATCCATGGGTTGTATGACCCATGGGGCAAAACCATATTGATATGGTTATTGTGGTGACCAAGTAATGTGGTGATCAAGTAAGTGTAATGACCAAGACTTAGGAGTATTGACCAAGACTTTGAAGTAATGGCCAAGTATGAGATAAGAGAGTGGTTAACAAGTAATGAATAGTAAAGGAGGTGGCTTAAGGAGGTGGGATGATTTAATGACCAATCTACCCTAACCTTGGAAAGTCTATAAACAGAGGAAGCTTACAAGTCATTTGTTGGTTGATCAAATAATCCAACACTTCTAAAGTGCTTAAGTGTTAGAGAGAATAAGCTACACATAAGTCATTCCATAAGTAAGAAGAAGAAGAAAAAGCTACCTTACCAAGACTTCAAAAGAGTAAGACTTCTTCTCAATTATCTTCTATCTCTACCATGATAGATGATAAGAAAAGATGGATTAAGAAACATGAATGATAAGAAGTAAGAAGAAGAATGTATAAGTCATGAACTTAAGCCAATTAAGTTGGTAATAAGTCATTTAAACTTATAAAAGTTAAAAATTATAAGTTAAAATGTTAATATGAAAATATGAACTTGTAATGAGTTTATTAAAGAAAAGATATGAATGTAAAAGAACTTATATGATTATATGAATATATATATATCTAAATTAAGTTATATGTTAAGAACATATAAGTATGATGATTAAGAAACCTTAATTGTCATAAGTCATGAATAATCAAATCTTAAGTAGTTTATAAATGACAAGTTATAAGCTCATGAAGAATAAGTCTAAAAATACAACAATGAATATAAGTTGTTCAGATTACGTTTGTTGAGATGTTCACATGATGAATGAAGTTCATTTGTAATGTTGAACAAATCATAAGAAGGAAGAATTGCTTTAAATTTGCACGATCGACGATAATCGCCGAATTCGTGAAAATTCTCTGAATGGAAGTCAAATTTTGTGTTTGAACTCTAACCATTGTTTTCCAATGGAGACAAGTCATATTTGGCATTTAAGAGTCATGACTCAAAAATGACCGGATTTCGACTTAGAACTAAGAACGAAAGCGCTGAACGCTCATTTAACGCTTATCGCTTTTGTTAAAAATGAACCAATAGGTGAATTTTTTTAGCAAACGAAGTTTAATAGATAAAATTTTGAATGATCATGTAGATTATGTAATTTGTGAACCGTAGGCTTTTGAACGAGCCAATTCGGACTTATAAACGTAAGAAGTTATGCGTCCGTGAAATTCACAAAATTCACAAACCGAATTTGGTATTCGGTGCACAGAGTTGGCAGCTGCACGCCAACCCTAGGTAAAAAGACCAGACCAAGCATGCGCGTAACAAAGAATCGAAAGCACATCGCAAGAGTTCGCCGCAAGCAAATAACTATATATATATATTGTGGCACCGCAAACGCCATGAACAAAGATCAACAACCTCGAGAGAGAGGCACGCAACGCGCCCATTAAGTAAGGACTCAGGCACAGCAAGCGCCAAGTCCGGACAATGATATTAAGAGCTCATGCATGCACAGCATGCGAGATGTATAAAGATGAAATACAGCCGCCAGCCCTCGTAACAAAAATAGTAATGAATGTTTCTAAGTACAAAGAAAAAAGAAAAGGAAGTAAACACAACTTAAGGAATGTAATGTAACATTGTTTAAACTTTGTTAAACCTTAAGGAATGTAATGAAAAGGTTGAAATAACCTAGTTTAATATAAATGCAAGAGTAATGATAAACCTGAACTAATAGTAAATGAATCTAATACACAATTAGATTGAAATAAAGGGTATGATATAGTCATATACATACTTGATTATATGTGACCTAATGTAAGGCATTATGTGATCATGTATTGTAGAGACTTGAACGACTTGAACATAAAGTTAAAATACCGTAGTAGTACGCTAAAGGCAAGTATTCTAACTCTTGTCTCGCTCAATCAACAAGTTTTTGAGGTTCATGTATTCTTTCGCATGAATCGAAAGTTATGATAAAGTTGAAGCCAATTCTTTTTGGCTAGACTTGATGTATTGATAATCTATTCATGTATTATCAAATGTTGCTATCTTTTGTCAACTACTTGATATGGTTTTCAAAAGAAGACTCAAATGTTAAACAAATGTTTTGTTTCAGAAACGATGTGCACGTGAGGTTGCTAAATGCTTAAACGCATACGCTTAATGGATGTAGTGTCGATCAACATAGAGTACAATAAGTCGATCACCTAGAAGTGCTCGTAAGTAATATCGGGCATTTGACTTGCTTCCAAGTTGTCCTTTTCCAATAAAGAATGAATACCGAGGTCTCTCGATGAGTGAATGTTTTACTAAATATCGTTGTTATTGTAAAACATTTTGAAAGAAAAGATGAAGTGCTATTTTGAATTATCAATAGTACTTCATAACTATTGTTCAGTTATTGAAGATATACGATTTATATGTGTCAAACATGTTGTTATTAAATTGTTATACTTGTCGAGCTAGTTATGCTCACTCTTGCTTGAACCATATGAATGCAATTTAAGACCGAACGCCCCCAAGGATCGTAAAAAAGGATAAGGGAAAAGCTAAGGCGCATTACTAAGTCGTTTTGTAATAGTATAGGTCTATTGTTGTAATTTAATCGATATTATGACAAAGAACCTTGTAACGGGTATAGAACTTGGGAAATGTAAATATTACTTTAAATATATAGAAGTTATGTTCGTTTTTCGAGACTTTTCAATTGAATGAATGTATGAATGTTGTACAAGATAGCACCATAAATTATTCATCCTCTAATTTAATTATTTAATTAAATTAGAGCCTTCATCATTCCATTAGCATAATAAAATATGCACCGATTATAAAATTGTTTATCATCAATTTACTTAATATTATCATACATGAATAAATTATTCCATAATAATTCCCATCAAATATTTACTTTATAAAATAAATATCTCAACTAAAATATTTATTTTACTTGATAATTATCTTAACTATTTATAAAATTCACAATTAAATTACATTAACATATTACATTTATATGTAACACATTACCTCTCAAAAATAAATATATTTACATTAATTCACTATTTTAATTAAGTGAATTACTCTCAATATTTATGAAATTTAATTCATAATAATTCCATTGCCAATAAGGCATAATAATCAAATTATAGTATTTCATACTCAAACTCAAAACATCTCATAATAAGAATTTTAATTATTAAATTCCTATTTTAATAACTTATAAAAAATTTGGGTTGTCACATCCTTCCTTCCTTATAAGGATTCCGCCCTCTAATCACCAAAAACCCTACCTTACCTGTGTTTTCATCAAATCTCTTTGTTGAATAACTTCAACACTTTACCTTAATATAGGTAATATATTTCCTACCCCAACATTCTTGATAATAAATTCTTGTAAGTTTTATTTCATAACTTTCACTTGAACTCAATTATATTTTGAGTACTATATATTCTTTAACCCATTCATTTCCTTTTCTAAGGATCGTTATCATAAACACTCGGAATATTACATTCACCCATTCTTCTAAGAATTTCATCCTCGAAATATTATTTATTAACCTTCATTCATTCAATCTATAAAAATAGATTTTATGTTAATATTTTATTCATTCATTGGGTTCTAAAACCATAACCACAAAGATTTTTCTACAATTATTAAACTTTTCTATTAAAAGTTTTACATTATTCTTTGATAACTCATCTCCTTCTAATTTAAAAAATTTTTTTCTCACTTATTCAATATATCCATCATTCAAAGGTCGCATTCTACGACTCACTTCTTTCTAAGGAATATCATCCTTACCACATTCACCTTTTTAGAATAAAAAGAATCTTCCACAATTGCTCAATAATTGGGAAGTAGTATGAATAACTCAGAATTTAAAAGATTCCAAATCATGCCGAGGGTCATAAGACCTTGAACTACGCCCACGGTTATAAGTACTCTTTCAACTTAAACCTTAACAACTATTAGACTATAAGGACTCCCATACTTAGGTGTTAAGCCTTTTCATACGATGTATTGTGCACAAACATTTAAACGTTATGTGTATGTCCATAGTTATAAGTAATCTTTCAACTTAAACTAACAGTCATAAGACTATAGGGACTCCTCGTACTTAGTGTGATCAGTCCTTTGTACAATGTATTATGCACAAACATCTAAACGCCTCCGCGTAATCCCCTATAAAAGGGTTGTTCATCTCAGCTTTTCAACATCCTAATCCGCACCAAAGCAATTTGGTTTGGCATAACTTTTCAAGAAATGCTTGAATCTCATGAACATCTTTCAATATTCGTCTAGTGAATCAAATAAATAGACTTCTATACAACAATTGGACATCAATCGATATATATATATATATATATATATATATATATATATATTCTCATATCTTAAAGAAATCTCAAAAATATTTTTATGACGTCATGATATCGCACTGTATTTACATTTCGTTGAGGATTCCGTCATTTGGTGATTTTATCATACTACATCATACCATAGTGGGCTGACGATCCTTAGATCACATCCAACACTAAGTAATACTGTATTGATGACTCCATCATTTTTATCATCTTTGCACCAAGTTCCACGATACATTGATGATATATAAAAAATATATTTTGATATATTTCGAATCATTTTTGTCTAGCCGAAGCAATTAGCATAGACATACGAATAAAGATATTGTTTTTAAAACTCATTGGTTTCATCATTTGATCCAATGTTTTTCAAGAAAATAGAAGTGCAAACATTAACACGTAAGTCAATAAATTTTGAAAAGTAGCAGCATAGCTAGTAGATTTAGAATATCCGTATCCATCAACTTCAATCATTACTCATTACTTCATTACTTAACCATTCCATCAATCTTCAACTTCATCAATGCTCTCTATACTATAACCATTTTCACCCAATATAGTTCATCAAACTTACTACACATTGGAAATCCGTGAACTTGCCACAATAATATGAGTTTAAGAACTTATCCTAGTCGCACTATAGGCATCCATTCACGAGGGGTTCAAAACATACCATATTATTATGAGTCATGAACTTACCATATGCATTAGTTTTAAGAACCGCACCTAATCCTAATAATATCTCGACTAATCTTAATAGTTTCTAACTATCAAATATACACATGAGAAAAGAATCACCTTTTCGCCACATATACATTGATATATGACACCAACATTCCAATGATTATCAATGTGATAAACCGAGTACAAGCACAAAACCCTCGCCCATACAAAGATTTGTATAACTCAACCATCACATGAGTCCTCAATTAAAATCCCACCTAACTCTATCTTACTCTTAACTTGCTTTTTGCTCGATACTTAATTCCTCAGATCACATTATCTATAACTCCTCGTGAGTTATCTCGCATTATTTCATAAGACATCATCTTCATAGCATCAAGCTATAATTATTCAAACATTACATACCATCTTTCTTTTATAACTTAAAACAGATCACGCCGTGATCTTATTCTATAATCATCTCCTTAAAATTCTTTTTTCTTAACTCGTGATCGCTTTTGTTTTACTATCCTCTTTCTTTTCCTTTTTCATCATTTACAACATTATTCGTTATCTTCGCTATTGGAGTTAGTTAGTAACTCTCATTTCTTATCTTTATATCTCTTCAAGATTCTTCTTTGAATTTTCTTGTTTATATAACAATTCTTCTTTAAGAATTTCTAACTTCATTTATATTGCTCAACATTTCATTCAAGTTCCACATTTTCATCATATACGATCCACTTTCTATACTTGGTACACATCGAGTCTCTAATAGTCAATAATATGGTACGAGTGGTTTCCCACAAACAACCAACAAACTAGGGTTCTAAGTTGCTAGTTTTGTATATACCTCCGCTTCTATGAAGGAATCGTTTAGCCCGGATACCATACATCAACTATTAAAGAGTACAATTGCACCATACTTAAATATAACTTTTGATTCTTAACTTCTTTATCATTCTCTTCTTATAGATATTGTTTCATTTATTATCACCTTACATCCTTATTATTGGAGTCAGTAACCCCACATTCATACTCCTTATAACTCAATGAGATTCTTCTTTGAATCCTCTCACGCATGTTTTAATCCCTTCTTTATAAATTTCTTAAATTATTTCTTATTGTTCAAACTCTATTTGAGCTTATTCTTTCATTATCTTCACCTCTCTTCTCTAAGGTTATATTCTAGGTACTCCTACCTAAGGTTTATAACCTCACAACTTTGATACCAACTCAGTAATGACCCCAAAATTCATACAATTTAATTCTCGACTTTGGTCATTAATAACACATTCTAACCTCTCGATTTTATCATCATTAAACAATAAAATGTAAAAATTTTAAATTTTAAATCTTCTTATGTCAATAATCAAAACCTTTATATATTCTTCCTTCATATATAATCCTAAATCTTTAACCTTTATATATATATATATATATAATATATATATCATGAATATATATATATATAATATATATACATAGTCTTACATCATAAATAGATATCCTTTATACATTCGATAGACTCAAACTTTAACTTTACAACTCAAACAAAAGTATACACCATTAAACACAAACATATCAATTAACCTTAATCATCAGTTTAAATGAATAATAACTTTAGCTAAAATAATAGTCTTCGTGTATTCTTTGATTCATCTTCAAGTACACATATGTTACCTTCAATCTTTAACTTGCAAAATGGTTATTTGCAAGGTTGAGCTCGACAACCAAGAAAAATCTAACAGCTTTTCATGCATCACGTAGCACATAATAACATGCTTAACATATATCTCATAAACATTGAACTAACATAAAATACATGCTACAGTTCATATTACAAGTATAAAGATTGAGTTCCTTACTCAATCAAGATGCTTTACTCAATCAACGTAGTCATAAGTTGATTTTAACATTTCATACATTCAACATATATATAACACATCATGCTTTTGCAATAAAGATTTAAAACAGTTAATCATCAAGTTCACATAACAAATAGAACCGAAAGACTTGTTTTGATCGTTGTTTACCAATAAATGTTTAATAACCTTATATTATCTCGCACTTCACGTGCCCTACACAATTATATAATCATTCACATCAATTATTAGTCACATAACAACACATTGTAATTGTAATGTAAACTTTAATTTACATCTCATAACCCTTCCTATTATCAATATACACAATGTTCAATTTGATTGTGTTAACTTTCAACTTATATCTCACTATATTTTATATTCAAGTTCATTCAAGTGTTTAAGTCTTGCTAGGAATCATTATTGGTTTTATATTAAACACCATTTCATACCTTATAACGTTCATTTCATTTGACTTAAAACACTTTTTACGCTCATTAACACTTATCACTATTGCTTTCGACGCTTATTCATTCACACGCCCGATTTGATTCTCTCTTGTGCATGCTTACTATGCTTTATAACTTATCTAATATATTATTATATTAATTTTAAGCATCATTATACTTCCTAATATTCATATTCTATAACTTAGAACAACATCTCTTATCGTCAAGAGCATTACACTTGCATACGTGCATACCCGATGCCCTCTGATTGCCTCCGAAAACAGAACAGTCCTACAAATGACCATTTTGACCCTTCCTAAAGACCTCAAATTAAACATCTTAAAGAACAAAGGTTGTAGGTCTATTCGTCCTCGTTCAGGATCATCTTTAATCACCTCAATCGGAGTTCATATGAAAAGGTTATGACCGTTTTACCAAAATAGGTCAAAGTAGTCACACCTTGCACACTAAAAGCAAGGGCCGCGCCAAATTCCTTCAATAAACACCGCATGCAATGGATGCATTTTAGCTTCACCAATGCTCAGACGCTTGGGATGCGTGGTCATACATGGCTTACGCCTGCATTATAATTTTCTAATGTTTTACTTCAAATCTTCATAACTTCTTCATTTTAAGTCGGAATTAGTTGGTTTTCGATTCTATGAACTCGTGAAACACTGAACTACTCATCTAAAGAGTAATTTGAACATTTCAAAAACTTCAACAAATCAATTTAAGGGTTCCAATTCAATGTTCATGCTATATTTTCATATTTTAAATACATTTAGCGAATTCGATCGCCACGGCTTCGTTTTTTAACCAATTGACATGATTCAAACTATGCCGCTTTTGTTTCTTAACATACTAACATAATCCAACATCAATTTATAGATTATAGCAAGTATTGATCATGAACTTTTGTACTTTCTAAGCCATATCCTATAAACATAAACAATATTTTTATAATTCCTTCCTACAATCCCAATTCTCACGAATTTGACAAACAAGTATCAATCATGTATGATGGTTAACAGATTATACATACCCAATAATCTTTATAAACCAATTCTTTACTCAAATCATGCACCATAACCAATTAAAAAGAAGAAGTTTTGATAAAACACAACTAAGAACTAGGGCTATAATATTACCTTTTTAATTTCTCCATAAGCTTAATTAGAGGATGAGAATGGCTTGATTATCCTTTCTCTCCCTTCTTTGATTCTCACAATCACCCTTTTTTTTAATTTAACAATGGATTTCTTCTCTTTCTCTCTCAATTTCTCTCATATTCTTTGTTTTCTCTATTCTTAGGCTTTAGGAACAAAACACGTATATCAATATAACCGATATAAACATAATGCGTATGCATTATGGGTTCTTTCAGCCATAATAACAAAGGGTCACTAAGCCATGTTTGGCTCAAAGCACCCAAAATCTCCTTTTTCAATTTATTTTAATACTCCTCTATTATATGGTACATTTGTCACACATAACCAAACCTAATCTTATAATTTCATATTAAGTTACATTCAGGTTTATTAATAACTTAATTTATCAAATCACTCCTTATCATTATAATAAATTTATTTAATAAATTATTCATCCTCTAATTTAATTATTTAATTAAATTAGAGCTTTGTCATTCCATTAGCGTAATAAAATACGCACCGATTATAAAATTGTTTATCATCAATTTACTTAATATTATCATACATGAATAAATTATTCCATAATAATTTCATCAAATATTTACTTTATAAAATAAATATCTCAACTAAAATATTTATTTTACTTGATAATTATCTTAACTATTTATAAAATTCACAATTAAATTACATTAACATATTACATTTATATGTAACACATTACCTCTCAAAAAAAATATATTTTACATTAATTGAATTACTATTTTAATTAAGTGAATTATAAGGCATAATAATCAATATTTATGAAATTTAATTCATAACAATTCCATTTCTATTTTAATAACTTATAAAAATAAGGCATAATAATCAAATTATAGTATTTGAGTGGGTACATCAAACTCAAAACATCTCATAATAAGTGAATTTTAATTATTAAATTCCTATTTTAATAACTTATAAAAACTCAAGTATATTTTCACACAGAAGGACCTGAATATGCGACAAAGAAGATGGATGGAATTGATAAATGATTACGATTGTGAGATCTTTTATCACCCGTGCAAAGCGAATGTGGTTGCGGATGCTTTGAGCAGAAAAGGTCGGGAGAAGTTGATGCTGATAACCACTCAGGATGAGCTTATTTCTGCAATGACAAAGCTAGAGTTGGAAATCAAATTTCCAAAGGAATCCGATGAACGACTATTCCAGATAGATGCTAGTCCAACTTTGGTGGACAAAGTGAAGAATACTCAACTACAAGATAAAGAATGCGAAACGATCAAAGAGAAAGTGGTTGAGGGTAGTGATGTAAAATACAAGATCGATACCGAAGAACTACTACGGTTTGAGGGAAGAATTTGGGTTCCAGCAGTACTAGAGCTTAAAGACGAAACCTTGACCGAATCACAAACACAAGATATTCGATTCATCCAGGAAGTACAAAGATGTATCAAGATTTGCGACGACATTTTTGGTGGCCAAATATGAAAAGAGACGTTGCAGAATGCATTGCAAAATGCTTGACGTGTTAGAAGGTGAAAGCTGAACATCAACGACCAAGCGGGTTACTTCAATGAATTAGAAATAAGGAATGGAAATGGGAGCATATCACAATGGATTTTTGGTAGGACTTCCAACGACTTCGAAAGGATACGATGCGATATGGGTGATAGTGGATGACTAACAAAATCTACACACTTTTTGCCAATAAAGATTAGATTTAATCTTGATCATTAATGGCTATGACGTTAAAGAGATCGTGTCAAGACATGGAATTCCAGTGTCAATTGTATCAAACAGAGATCCAAGGTTCACATCAAACTTCTGGAAGAGACTACAAGAATGTATGGGAACACAGTTGCAAATGAGTATAGCATACCATCCTCCGCAAACTAACGGGCAAAGCGAACGAACGATCCAAACGTTGGAAGATATGCTGAGAGCATGCATCATGGATTTTAAAGGAAGCTGGGACGAACATTTACCGTTGGTAGAATTTGCCTACAACAACGATTACTACCGATGAGCATCGACATGCGCCTTACGAGGCATTATACCATGAAAGTGCGAGAACTCCTTTGTCTTTGGGATGAAGTAAATTGAACGCCAAACCGTTAGGACCAGAATCGGTACAACAAAGCTTTCAAGTTGTCAAACTCATCAGACAAGATTGGTAGCGACCCAAGATAGACAGAAAAAGTATGTCGATCAACATAGACAGAATCGCGAATTTAAAGTAGGAAATTTCGTTTTCCTAAAAGTTTCTCCTTGGAAGGGAAAAATTTGTTTTGGCAAGAAAGGAAAGCTCATCCCAAGATTTATTGGACCGTTTGAAATACTACGAAGAGTGGGGGGAAGTGGCTTATGAGGTAGCTACCACCTCCGGTGGAAAATATTCATAATGTTTTCACATTTTGATTATTACTAACCGTATAAACCCGATTATAAAGACGTGATTGAGTACAAACCATTGCAATTCGATAAAGATTTGTCTTATGAAGAGACTCCTATCCAGATAGTCGACAAGAAAGAACAAGTGCTCAGAAATAAAGTGATACCTTCTGTGAAGGTGATATGGAGAAACCACAATGTCGAAGAGGCAACGTGGGAACTCGAAGCTGAAATAATGAAAAATTACCCTGAGTTATTTGTTTAATCTATGTCTTCGATTCTGGGGACATAATCTTTGTAAGTAGGGAAGAATGTGATGGTTTGATTGTTTAAATTATGATTCTGAGGACAGAATCCTTTTAAGGAGGGAATGATGTAACATTCCAGAATTTTAAATGTAATATTAAATATTTAGTGAATTATATAAATATTTAATGGATGTGTTTATCGTTGAATAAATATTTGTTTAATTGATTTAATTTTATTTGGAGAATTATTTGTTAAATAAATAATTGATGAATTAAGGAAATTATTATTATATTGATATTTCAATTTAATGGTTAATTATTTGTATTGAGTTATGTGATTAAAGGATTTATTTAATTAATTGTTATTTGAATTAATTAAATTAAATATGAAAGCTTGATTAAATATAGTGTGACAAATAACTATATTATAAGGAGTTATTAAAATAAATTAAAGTAGTTTAATTTAGTTTTTAACAAATAAGGCTTAATATATTAAGTGTTTAATTTTAAATGGTTTTTGCCAAACAAGGCCCCATGGCTTTTGGAATTCTTTTAATTTTAATTTTATATAAACTAAATAAAATAAATAATATAAATAAAATAATAAATATAATATATTTATATTATATACGTTAGTAACTGATTTTGCAATTAGTAGTATTAAGTTATCAGTTTTGTTTCTTTGCGCTTAAGTGTTAGCTAGACTACGTAACTTGGTAATTGGCTTAAGCTTAGAGAAGAGAAGAGTTTGAGAGTTCAGAGAATTACAGAGAGAATTGAGAGAGAGTTTGAGAGTGAAACCTGAGAAATTGTCTACAATTGCAAGATTGTGCAAGCTAACTTGAAGGTATGTTCACAACTTTTATATTATATATGTATATATGGGTTTCACGGCAAAAAAAAAATTGCATGTTCTGTAAATTTCATCTCTTCGAATTATTGCTATATAGTTGGTAATTGTGATTATACAAGTTTATGATGCTAGAGAGTATGTCCAATCAAGGAAATTGCATGCTAAATTCGTTTGACAGTAGGAAGAAAATTTGTCAATATGTGTTTTCTTTGTATGGCTTAGGTAAGTACCAATTTAGATGGTCAATTCTTATGTTAAACTGTAAATTGACGCTTGTATATGATAGTTCAATGAGATACGAGCATAACGTAATTTAAATGGAGTGATTTGGCCAAATAATGAATTCACAGTGATAATTTATAGGATGAATGTCAAGAAAATTGAGTTTTTTTATGAAAATATGAATTTTGAGAAATTAAAATAGTTTTAGTTGGTGTTAAATTGTTCTAATTGGTTGTAAATGTGAGCAATCATGTTTATGATAGTTGTATATTTATTTTACGTGTTGATATTACTGTCTATTGGGTGAAATTTATGTTTGTTGGGCTAAAATTAAATTTCATTGTTCATTAGCCTTTCTCACGTCTGTCTGAACACCAGTATGGCAATTGCCTTGTGCAGTTAAGAAACGAAACGTATTCTTGCTTGGTCCCAAGACTTTATATGGCGTATTTCATGCCATACCCCTGCTTTGAGATTCTCGACCACTGCTATTTCTGCAAATTTGGAAAGTATCATAACATGGTCTGAAATTATGTTAGCATGTTAAATGTGTAATGCTAAGGTTAACATAACATAGTGAATTGTGGTTAGTAAGTTCAAAGTTGCAAAAATGATTAGTAAAGCGAGAACGTGTTATGTGATAACTTAGTTTATACAATGAACGTTAGTTAAGTGTTGTGATGATTAACACTTGGGAATTCTGAAATGTAAATGGTAACATAAGACTTGTGCTAAAATAACAAGTTTAGCTAGTAATGCGTTTTATATTGAAAAGTGAATATTAGTATGTCTAATAGATGTTGTGGTTTTAATACTATGTATAGGTGAACGTGAGTTTTAATATTTTAGCTTACGCTCGAGGCAAGTTTTCTAACTCTACACTTTCGTTGAGTTAGTTCTATTATTATATTGTATAACTTCATGCTTTTGATTGAGCAATCTTCTTATCTTAACTGTTATTGAATAAATTAATTGTTCCTAAAATTCATTTGAGCAAACTCTAACTCTAATGTTATTGAAAATTCTTATTGATTGATTCATTTTAACTTGTTTACAGTTAAGCAAGTTTCTTAAGTTCTATTATTGTATAATGAACGTAGTTTTGAACTCTTGTCTCTATTATTGAACTGTTTTAATTCTTTGCATGAGTTAATACATTGTTGGGCAAGTTTTTAGTTTTCAGCTTGCTATCAGCTAAATATACGTTCAGGAATTTCATTTCTAATGTTATAAGACTCGAACCTTAGCTTATTTTACTGTTCAAGCAAAGGTTAACCATTTTTATTGAATGCTTATGCTCTATAGTTATTTCAAGCATGAGTTTGATATGTATAATCAGTTCATTTATGATTCTCAATTGTTCTAAGTTATGTTGTTATTAAATAACTATTACATTATCAAGCATTGTTGATTCAACTAGTTCCCTTGTTGATGATCATTAAACTTCAATTACCCTTGAAAGCTTATCCAAACCAAACTTTCTTTGGTGCGGACTTGTACTCTAAATACTGAGATGAACAACCCTATGTTTAGGGGTTTACGCTTAGCGTTGAAATGGTTGTGCACAATACATTGTACGAAGGATTGATCCCCCTAAGTACGTGGAGTCCTTATAGTCTTATGACTGTAAAAGTTAAAGTTGAAAGATTACTTATAACTATGGACATGGTTCGTGGTCATTTGACCCTCAGTAGTATATGTAAGAATGTTAATAGAACGTATCATTCATTTCTATTGAGCCTATGATTTGGCAAATATTGTAATATTAATAGAACATATCATTCAGTTCTGTTGAGCCTATTATTTGGCAAATGTTGTAAAGATATTTATTCTTATTTTAAGTGAGCTTTGTTTGCTCACTCTTGCATATTTATACACTTATTGCAGCTATGGTTGAGAAGGTAGATAAAACTACAACTAGCAAAGGAAAGGAAAAAATGTACAAGTGATGAAGACTTGTAATTTTGCTTTATCATTATGATGATATACTTTTATTTGATGATGTGATGTAATAATTTTATTTCCGCACTTATATGATGTTTAAGGTTAGATAACATGGGAGATAATGTTTTATTAAAGTAATCTTGTATGGGCAGGCTTTATTATTCAATTTATTATGATTGGGTAGTTAGATATGAATGTTTTGATTACGTGAACACCAAATCTTGAGGTAATGAAGTACCGGGATTTGGGGGTGTCACAGAAGAAGAGGAAGAGTGAGAATGAAAATAAGGCTGGTGGAAGTAACGTTGGAAGTAACAATCAGAAGAGGAAGTGGAGCGAGAATTCGACTGCGGGAGGGTAGCAAGGAAGTCAGCAGAAGAAAAAGTTTGAAGCTTGTGCTACATGTGGAAAAAACCATACTTGTGCCCTAAAAAGACAGCGAGAAGTGCAAGCGGAGGAAAAGGAAATAACAATGGTGGTGGTGTATTGACTATCACTGGACCTGTGACCCCCAAATCTGGGTACTTCAATTTCCACATGATTTGGTGTTCACTATACAAACATCATATGTTTATTTACCCATAATAAATGAAAGCATTAATAGATAGAAATAAATCCTCTCCTTAAGGAGTTACATCGTAAAAATACATAAATCACAGGTCATATTAACCTTAAATCTTAACTGCGGAAACATAAACAATTAATCATCTTACACATCGTTAACATAAGTCTAAAACATAAATACATCATCACATAAAATAACAAGTCTTCATCACTTGTTAATCTTACATTTGCCTTTGGTAGTAGAAGGCTCGTCAAACTTTTCATTCTTAACTGCAATGTTATTATTACGCAAGAGTCATAGTCATAAAATTAAATTTCTCATTTATTAATTAGGTCAAATTATTAAACCTCTAATTAATTATTAAAATAATATTATTCTTATTAAATATTTCATTTAATTCAATAAGCTCATATAATTACATAATTTGAATAATAAAAATTCTCCACATTAATTTAATAAATATAACACATATAATTTTACAGATGTAAGACCCCAACTTTTATGAATAAAGATTAATTTTTCTCAAAATATATTTTTGAATATTATGGTGTGGATTTGATATAATGTTATAGTTGTGGGTATTATTTACTAATTTTGCAAAGTAAACAAGTTGTTATATAATATTCGATTGGTCGAGGAATATTCGTTTTAACAGGGAATATTCGTACGACGGCACAATCATTGGTGGACCCCACAATGAAAGTATTGTCGTAGTTAAAAAATGACATAATTATCTTTTTATAAATAACGGCGAAAGTTTTACCATTAAACTATTGAACTACCCGGTGGTAAAAGTACAGTAATATGCGTGGTTGCATAGTAGTACACGGTATTGATAATTGATGCTTACGTGAGAAGTCACTCAGTTATACTCAATTATTACTACGATGAATTGCTTGCGATAATATCTTTCATATTATTGATTCAATTATTGTCACCGTATCATCTGCATAATATTTTATATTATTAAATCAATAATTGAGACGACAAAGTTATTCATATTATTATTTGCAATATTGACAATGTCTAGAAAATTACATCAAGGAGAGGTTTGGTCACCTAATTGGCGCTACCAATAGGAGAAATCCTTATCGGAAAGCCCCCTCTTTCCTGGGAATGATCTGGTTGTTAAATATTGTGAGCTATAATATTAATGATGAATAAGTTCGTGTTGATTAAAGATGAAATTGATATTTCTATTATGTTGAGATTATTAGTGTTAATGGAAATCGACATCTATTTCGATAATAATTGATGTCTAGAGGTTATATTAACCAATCGGGTAATTAATCGGATAAATAAGCAATTATTTGCTATTAATTCACATGCTTATAAATATTTTTTCGCATGTGTGTACTATTGATTCACATGCAAGTACTATTAGGGGAGGTGGTGCAAGATTGATAATACTTGCATGACTAAATTAACAATGGAAATATAGATGAAGGTACTATACTGTAATTATTTTTTTTCACATGATTTATTGATTCACATGATTGTACTATTGATTCATAAGATGTACTATTAGGGGAGGTGGTGCAAGTTTGATATACTTGTACAACAAAATTAAAAATAAAGAAAAAGATGAAGGTATTATACTATAATATTCCGTGAAATTAGTATAATATCCTTAAAATTTGCGCTTCATCTAGTATCGCTTCACAAGGATATTTTCTGCACATTCTTGTTAAATTTTAAGTTTTTCATGCCGGAGTATTGTCCATGAGTACTATTCATTTATACGGTACTATTCACAAAAGTACTATTCGTGGGTACTATTCACAAAGTACTATTTACGGAGTACTATTCCTGAAATACTATTCACGGGGTACTATTCACTCGGGTACTATTCACCCAGAGTACTATTCATAACAACAATTGATTTTTTTTCGGTCCAAATCATTTTTGATACATTATCATTCTTGAATTTTACTCCACAAAACAGTATCATGTTGACAATTTGGACAATATTGAATTCTAGATAAATTAAATTATAAATCTTTAAAAATTTATCCTTGAACTTGTTTTATTGAATTCTTATATCATTGTCATCATCCTCGTGTTTATATTATGTTGAAAGTCATCTTTAGCCTGTAGTGTATAGATAGACTTGGTATGATTATGACCAGAGATTATTCTGTATAATCATGACCGTAATGTTACAAATGATGTGGTAAAAGTCCTCATTGGCCCGTAGTGCATTGATGGACAGTTGTTGGCATGATCATGACCATTGATGAATACACGAATATCCTTGGCCCGTAGTGTATGTATAATTTGTGGTCGTGATACTAAAGAATATCCTTGGTCAGAAAGTGTCACGGGGGTGATTCAATGATGTGGATTATTTATTGTGAGTCTCAAATGATAAAAGTGGTGAAAAACCTTTTAAATCATAGAAGATAGTAGATTTTATGCTCTACTTGACTCTTCTAATGGATTTCTTGTTCTGCTGCAGTTAAACTTGATGTTTGTTATATTTTATCAGTTTAACACTGTTGAAGGCTAACGATAAATTATTCTGCACTATCCTAGCCATAATATTTCTTACTGGGCTAGTTGAGCTCACCCCTTTTGCTTTCATTATTCTCTTCAGGAAATGAGAACGTAGCTGGGACTAGTCGGGGAATGGAGTGACGGTCCAAATGATAGCATTAGTAGTCCTCACTATTCTATAAAATAGTGTGATAATAAATGTATTGAGCACTCCATTTGAGTTGAATACTGTCTAGAAGACAATATTCATATTAAAACTCTCAGTTTATGTTTTGTCGTATTTTACACGACAGTTGTATTATTAAGTTGTATTTGAATTTTGTACCATGTATTTGGCGATTCAAGATGGATGATGTATACCTATTTTGGGGGCGTCACAACAGAAGATTCATTCAAGACTTTTCCAAGATCGCAACTCCGTTAATGAATTTGACTCGAAAAGCTGTGAAATTTATTTGGATAGAGAAGTGTGAGGAAAGCTTTCAAGAATTGAAGAAGAGGTTGAGTACAACGCCTGTGTTGTCTCTTCCGGATGAGACAGGAAATTTTGTTGCTTATAGTGATGCGTCGCATAAAGAACTTGGCTGTGTGTTTATGAAAAACGGCAGAGCCATTGCGTATGCGTCACGACAATTGAAGGATTATGATAAGGGGTATCCGACCCACGACATGGAGTTAGCTGCAGTGGTTTTTGCTTTAAAAATCTGGAGGCACTATCTCTATGGAGAGAAGTATGAAATATATACAGACCACAAGAGTCTGAAATATATTTTTACACAGAAGGACTTGAATATGCGCCAAAGAAGGTGGTTGGAGTTAATTAAAGACTATGATTGTAAGATTTTATACCATCTGGGTAAGGCAAATGTGGTTGCCGACACATTAAGTAGAAAAGGTCAGGAGAAATTGATGATGTTGACCGCTCAGGAATAGCTAATTTCATAAATGGAGAAACTGAAGTTGGAAGTGAAGTATCCTATGGAAATTGAGGAGAAGTTGTTTCAGATGCAATTTGGTTCAACCCTACTAGATAAAGTTAAGGAGCCACAACTTCAGGACAAAGAATGTAAAAAGGTGAAAAAGAAGATATCCGAAGGAACCGAACTAAGATTCAAGATGGACAAGGAAGGAATACTGAGATTTGAGAGCAGAATTTGGGTACCGCCAATACCAGAAATTAAGGAAGACATTTTGAGTGAGGCTCATAGTTCACGATATTCGATTCACCCTGGTAGTACCAAGATGTACCAAGATCTTTGACAACATTTTTGGTGGCCAAATCTGAAACGAGATGTTGCAGAGTGTGTTGCCAAATGTCTTACCTGTCAGAAAGTGAAAGTAGAACATCAGAGGCCGAGTGGGTTGCTACAACCGTTGGAGATCCCAGAATGGAAATGGGAACATATTATGATGGACTTCGTGGTTGGCCTTCCGACAACTCAGAAAGGCTATGACGCAGTATGGGTTATCATTGACCGATTGATGAAATCCGCACACTTCCTTCCGATCAAAATCAGATTCAACTTAGATCGGTTAGCAAGGTTATATGTGAAAGAGATTATTTCAAGGCACGGAGTTCCGGTGTCAATTGTTTCTGATAGGGATCCGCGCTTTACATCGAACTTCTGGAAATGACTACAGGAATGCATGGGTACGCAATTGTGAATGAGTACGACATATCACCCTCAGACAGATGGGGCAGAGTGAAAGAACGATTCAGACATTGGAAGATACGTTAAGAGCTTGTGTAATGGACTTTAAAGGAAATTGGGATAATCACCTACCGCTCGTAGAGTTCGGCTACAACAACAGTTACCACGCTAGTATTGGCATGCCGCCTTATGAAGTATTATACGGCAGAAAGTGCTGAACTCCGCTATACTGGGATGAAGTTGGTGAGAGACAATTACTAGGCCCGAGAATTGTACAATGAACGGAGAGATAGTTAAAGTGATTGAACAAGGCGGTAGCGACTTAAGATGAGAAAGCGGAAGAAATATCGCGATCCACACCGTAAAAATGTTGAGTTTGAATCGGGTAGCTATGTGTTCTTGAAGGTCTCTCCTTGGAAGGGAAAGATCAGGTTCGGAAAGAAAGAGAAATTAAGCCCAAGATTCATTGAACCCTTTAAGGTACTGCAAAGGATCGGAGAAGTTGCGTATGAGGTAGCTTTACCTCCAGCACTCGAGAATGTCCACAACGTCTTTCATGTTTCCGTTTTACGACCCTACAAACCCGATTATAAGCATGTAATTGAATACGAACCCCTACATTTTGAAAAAGACTTATCTTACGAAGAAACTCCTGTTCAGATTGTCGACAGAAAAGAACAAGTACTCAGAAATAAAGTAATACCTTCTGTTAAGGTAATTTGGAGGAACCAAAACGCTGAAGAAGCAACGTGGGAACTCGAAAAGAATATGATGAAAAAGAATACTATTAGGGGAGGTGGTGCAAGTTTGATAATACTTGCAGGACTAAATTAAAAATGAAGAAAAAGAGGAAGTATTATACTGTAATATTTCGAGCCCTAAAACGTGCAATTATCGAAACTATATTTTCCTATAAATAGAAGCTCATTCTCACCAATTCACTAAGTCTCACAAAAGTAATTATTATAGAGAGAAGTTATAGAGAGAATGAAGAAGAGAAGTCTGCTACCTCACTATTCCAGTATCCAGTTTCTTCTAAGATAAGGGGTATTATTTCTTTCGTATTCATGAAGAGAGTTATTTTCTTTCAATACTCGTAAGGGTTGTTATTCCATTCTTTATTATTCATTGGAATAACTTTTATGCATCATGATCTATCACATGCACAGTGAATTCTTTTGTTATTCCATTCTTTATTATTCTTTTGGAATAACACATGCATGCGATCTTCATCGAATGCCCTGGTGAATTCTTTTGTTATTACATTCTTTATTATTCATTGGAATAACACATGCATGCTTGTCTCATCGAATGCATGGTGAATTCTTACATTATTCCATTCTTTATTATTATGTTGGAATAACTTTTTGTCTATGTGGACTACGCATGCATGGTGAATGATCCTTCGTAATCATTCCTTATTAAATTGTGGAAATGATGCATCACGTGGATTCTGCATGGTAGTAAAAATCCATTTGCGATTTCATATATTCTATTATACTCGGTTGTTTAAAGTTTTGGCTTCTATACTCCATGAAATTAGTAGAATATCCACGAATATTTGCGCTTCATCCAAATATCTTTTCATGGAAATATTCTTACGAGTATTCTTGAATTTTACTCCATAAAAGCGAGTATCATGTTGACAATTTGGGCGTTATTGATTTACGGATAAATTAAATTATAAATCTTTAAAATTTATCCTTGAACTTGTTTTATTGAATTCTTATATCATTGTCATCATCCTCATGTTTATAATATGTTGAAAGTCATATGTGGCATGTAGTGCATAGATGGACTTGGTATGATTATGACCAAGGATTATTCGGTATAATCATAACTGTAATGTTACAAACGATGTGGTAAAAGTCCTCATTGGCCGTAGTGCATTGATGGACAGTTTGTTGGCATGATTATGACCATTAATGAATACACGAATATCCTTGGCCCGTAGTGCATGGATAATTTGTGGTCGTGATACTAATTAATATCCTTGGCCGTAGTGCAGGGATTATGTGGTTTATTTATTAAGCTGAGTCTCAGCGATAAAAGTGATGAAAAACCTTTTAAATCATAGAAGATAGTAGATTTTATTCTCTACTTGACTCTTCTAATGGATTGCTTGTTCATTATGATTAAACTTGATGTTTGTTATATTTTATCAATTTAACACTGTTGAAGGCTAATGATAAATTATTCTGCATTATCTTAGTCATAATATTTCTTACTGGGCTAGTTGAGCTCACCCTTTCTTTCACTGTTCTCTTTATGAAATGAGAATATAGCTGGGACGAGTCGGGGAACGGATTGACGGTCCAGATGGTTGTTTTAGTAGTCATCACTATTCTATAAAATAGTGTGACAATAAATATAATGAGGACTCCATTGAGTGTGGATATTGTCTTGATGACAATATTCTTATTAAAACTCTTAGATTATGTTTTGTCATATTTTACACGACTGTTGTATAATTAAGTTGTATTTGAATTTTGTACCATGTATTTGGCGACTCAAGATGGGTGTCACACCTGTCATGGATTTGATGAACAGGGTGTTTAAACCATTCTTAGATAAATTTTTGGTGGTGTTTATTGATGATATCCTGGTGTATTCTAAGACCAGGGAGGAACATATTGAACACTTAAGAGTGACATTGGAGAAATTAAGAAAAGTGAAATTGTACGCTAAATTTTTAAAATGTGAGTTTTGGTTGGAACGTGTATAGTTTCTCGGGCACGTTATTGATAAGGACGGAATTTCGGTAGATCCATCAAAAGTTGAAGCAGTAATAAACTGGGATCAACCGAAGACACCGTCAGAGGTAAGGATTTTCTTGGGATTGGCAGGTTACTATAGGCATTTTATACAAGACTTTTCCAAGATCGCAACTCCGTTGACGAATTTAACTAGAAAGGCGGTTAAGTTTGTTTGGACAGAGAAGTGTGAGGAAAGTTTTTGAGAGTTAAAGAAGAAGTTGAGTTCAGCACCTGTGTTGTCATTGCCTGATGATACAGGAAATTTTGTAAGTGTATAGTGACGCATCGCATAAAGGACTAGGATGTATGCTTATGCAGAATGGCAGAGTTATTACGTATGCATCACGTCAATTGAAAGATTATGAGAAACGATATCCGACTCATGACTTAGAGTTGGCTGCGGTGGTGTTTGCCCTGAAGATTTGGAGACATTATCTTTATGGAGAGAGCTGTGAGATATATACCGATCATAAAAGTCTGAAGTATATATTTACACAAAAAGATTTGAATATGAGACAAAGAAGATGGTTGGAGTTGATCAAAGTCTATGAATGCGAGATTTTCTATCATCCCGGAAAGGCGAATGTTGTTGCTGATGCTTTAAGTAGGAAGGGACGGGAGAAGTTAATGATGTTGACTGCTCAGAAGAAGCTAGTATCGAAAATGTCTAAGATAGAGTTGGAAATTAAGTATCCGAAAGAATCCGACGAAAAGTTGTTCCAAATGGGAAACGGTTCAACGTTGGTGGATAAGGTGAAGAATGCACAACTTCAGGATGAAGATTGTGAAAGGATAAAGCACAAAGTATCTGAAGGTGAGGAAAACAAATTCAAAATCGATTCAGAAAGGTTACTTCGATTCGAAGGGAGAATTTGAGTTCCACCAGTACCATAAGTTAAAGAGGAAATTCTGAGTGAAGCTCACAACTCAAGATATTCGATTCACCCTGGAAGTACAAAAATGTACCATGATCTTAGACATCATTTTTTGTGGCCGAATATGAAAAAGGATGTGGCTGAGTGTGTGGCGAAATGCTTAACATGTCAGAAAGTTAAAGCTAAACACCAAAGGCCAAGTAGATTATTGCAGCCGTTAGAGATACCGGAATGGAAATGGGAGCATACCACAATTGATTTTGTGGTAGGTCTTCCTACGACTCAACAAGGTTTTGGCGCCATCTGGGTGATTGTCGATCAACTAACGAAGTCGGCACACTTTTTGCTAATTAAGATCAGATTTAACCTAGATCGGTTAGCCAAACTGTACGTGAAGGAAATTATTTCAAGACACGGTGTACCTGTGTCCATTGTATCAGATAGAGATCCACATTTCACATCTAATTTCTTGAAACGACTACAAGAGTGTTTGGGGACATAGTTGAGAATGAGCACATCGTACCATCCTCAAACCGACGGACAGAGTGAGAGAACCATCCAAACACTAGAGGATATGCTCAAAGCATGTATTATGGATTTCAAGGGAAATTGGGATGACCATCTACCATTGGTTGAATTTAACTATAATAATAGTTATCATGCGAGTATTGGCATGCCACCTTACGAAGCGTTATATGGTATGAAATGCAGAACTCCGTTATGCTGGGACGAGGTAGGTGAACGTCAGCATTTATATCAAATATAATATCAAAATGTTAAGCAATTATATCAAATAATTGGCCTCTAGGGAATAAATTCTAACAAAGCTACCTCGGACGCCACTTCACCAACTCATCAAAGCACTTCAAAAGGTCCTATAAATCTAGGGCTTTATTTCCCTTGCCAAGCCAGATTTTTCCCTTCGGGAGATACTTTCAGAAAACATAACTAATACGTAATTCAACAATTTACAAAATCGAATTGTTGATCGACATATTTCTTCTTTCTATCTTGTGCATTTATCGATCTTGAAGGGAAAAACCTTGAGTTAAGAAGGTGATTAAAGCCCTAGATTTATAGACCTAAAGAAATGATGCTGAAGTGGCCGAGGTAGCTTTGTTAGAATTTATTGGACAGAGGCCAATTATTTGATATAATTGCTTAACATTTTGATATTATATTTGATTGAATAAATGAATGATTTTATTATGGCTTTATTTACTGCGTTATATAAATGTTAACATAATAAAATTCCTTAGAATAGTGATACACATTATATAATTTCAAGTATGTGACTTGAACATGAGATTATATATCTAGACCTAATCATAATAGCATGTGTTCTTGAATTCTATGTTGTGACGCCCCCAAAATAGGTATACAACACCCGTTCTGAGTCGCCAAATACATGGTACAAAAATAAATACAACTTCAGTAATACAATTGTCGTGTAAAATACGACAACAAATATTCTGTAAGTTTGAATACAAATATTGTCTAATAGACAGTATACAAACTCAAAAGGAGTTCTCATTATAATTATTGATACACTATTTTACAAAATAGTGAGGACTACTAATACAACTATCCTGAACCATCACTCTATACCCCGGCTAGTTCCTGCTATATTCTCACCTCCTTAGAAGAAAAATGGAACAAAAAGAAAAAGGGTGAGCTCAACTAGCCCAGTAAAAAATATTATGACTAAGATAATATACAACAATTTATCATTAGTCTTCAACAGGAAAAAATCTGATAAAATATAATAGACAACAAGTTTTAGATCAACAACTGCAGCGGAAATATCAATCCATTAGAAGAGTCAAGTAGATAAATAATTCTACTATCTTCTAAGATTTAAAAGTCCATCATCAATATTTTATCCCTGTAACATCAATCAATAAACATCTTGAATCAAATATTCATCTTTGCACTACAGGCTAAAGATATTCATTTGTATCACAAGTTGGTCATGTTCATCTCAACACCTGTTCATCTTTGCACTACGGGCCAAAGATATTCATCAGTTAATCATTCATCTTTGCACTACAAGCCAAAGATATTCAGTGATATCATCATTTAGGACTGAGGATGATGAAAAATATCTTAGAGAAAACGAATCCAGTGAGATAAAAGATCAAAGATTAGGGATTCATACTTTAGTTTATCCAAGTTCAAAAATACCTTATAATAATCAATTGTGGAGCAAAATTCAAGAATAAAGATCAAAACAAGGATACAATCAAAGATAGTAACCATAATAGACAACTTGGACAAAGAAAAGAAAATTTCATTTTTTCTATGAATAGTCGTATTCGTGAATAGTGTTGTATACGTGAATAGTGCTGTATACGTGAATAGTAATCCCGACACAAAAAGGTAGAAATTCCACAATAAAATCCCTACCAATATTTCGGTATAATGATATTGAAAGAATAACATCATTATGAAGAAAATAACATCCCTTACCTCAAAATAAAGATTACGGTGGAATATCGGTATAAGGGTCAAGGAAACTTGCAGCGATGAATAAGCAACTCACAAAGTATCTAAATACTCACAAAATACGCTCGATAATATAGAGAGAGAAAAGAGAAAACTTGTTTACGTGTGATTTTTAATTCTAACTAAGCACCTATTTATAGGAAAATGCTTAGAACGCCATAGCAGACTAACCTGCTACCTGATGGCTTTAACTGCTCTATTCAAGCCCACCACTTTTGAAAATAAATTCCATCACATTTCATTTCTCACCAACCAAAAGTGGGCCCCACCATATAAAAATATTTATTTCTGAAAATTCAATAATTCATAATAAATATCCCTTTTATCAGAAAAATTTGAATCTAATGTCTATTCCATAGGAAATTAAATTCTCTACAACTTTGTAAGTTTAAGTTTTTCCAAATTCCAAACGAAAAATGACCGAAATCCACATACGGACGATTTTCAAAACTTCCATTCCGACAAAATACTAATAAAACACCTCAGCATTAATTCCTTCATTTATAACCACAATAAATATATCCATCATTTATATCTACATAAAATAAATATTTCCTTATCATATAAATTAATAATTAATTATTCACAAATAATATTACGTAATCACAATTATAACAACCCGTGTCGTTCCAGTGAAAGAGGGGTTTTAGATAAGGATTTCTCCTTATTATGCCGCAATTAGGTGACCAAACCCCTTTCCTGAGATAGAACTTCCTTAGACGTTTCCAATAATGCTATCTAATAATATTATTCAAATAATATGAATTATTGATCGATAATAGGAAATCTTCATGCGATGACAATTATTGAAACAACAATAATATAAAATATCAACGTAGCAATTATTAAATCAATAAAATAAAATATTGAGCAAAGTAATTACTATAACAATTATTGAGTAGTGCCTTCTTACGTAAGAATTAATAATTTCAAAAATCTTTGTGCAATACAGGTAATGCCTTCGTGCAACCACGCCGACATCGTATTTTAACCACCGGGTATTCCAATAGTGTTAACGGTAACAACTACGCCATTATTTATAAAAACTCAAACTTGTCATTTTGTTCATCCGACTATTTTCCATTATGGGGCCCATAAATGGTTGTGTCGTCGTACGAATATTCCCCGACAGCAAGAATATTCCACGACCAAACGAATATTCCCCGATAACAATGAATATTTTATAACCACTTGCTTATTTTGCAAAATTTGCACATTTCACCCATAACCAAAACCTTATATCAATTTAACACCTTATTATTCACAATAATAAATAGAGGAAATTCGATTTTATTCATTAAAAAGTTGGGGTCTTACAACCTCCCCTCCTTATGAAATTTTGTCCTCGAAATTGACGTATGTACCTAGTATTTTGAAAAGGTGAGGATACCTTGCTTTCATTTCTGATTCTAACTCCCAGGTCATTTCTTCAATAGTATGGTTCCTCCACAAAACTTTAACTTGTGGTATAACCTTGGTGCGTAAGACATGCTCTTTCCTATCCAAGATCTTAACAGGTACCTCCTCGTACGTAAAATCTTCGGCTATCTCGTCTGGTTCTAACTCAATAATGTTGTTCGGGTCTTTCACATATTTACGAAGCATAGATATATGAAAAACATTATGAACACGAGACATGCCTGGAGATAATGCAAGTCTATAGGCCACATTTTTTATTCGGTTAAGAATCTCAAATGGACCAAAAAATCGTGGATTGAGCTTTCCTCTCTTTCTAAATCTTGTAACTCCTTCCTATGGAGCAATACGTAACAATACATAATCCCCAATATTAAATTCCACGTCCTTTCGAGGAAGATCCGCATAACTCTTTTGTCGATCCTGTGTCGTTTGTATACGTTGTCGAATCGTTTGGATCTTTTCTGTAGTTATACGTAACAATTCTGGTCCCAACAACGTTGCTTCACCCACCTCTCGTCCCAAAGATATCGAGAGAATGACATTTAAATCCATATAATGCTTCAAATAGAGTCATGCCTATACTTGCTTGATAACTGTTGTTGTAGGAGAATTCCACCAATGGTAGGTACTTATCCTAACTCCCTTTGAAATCTAGGACACAGAGTCTTAATAGATCTTCAAGAGTTTGAATAGTGCTCTCTGATTGTCCGTCCGTTTGAGGATGGAATGCCGAACTGAATCGTAAATCCATGCCCATAGCTTTCTGCAAGCTAACCCAAAATCGAGAAGTGAATCTTGGGTCACGATCTGAAACTATAGATACTGGCATGCCATGCAATCTCACAATCTCATCTACATACATACTAGTAAGACGTTCAAGGGAATAAGTCTCTCGTATAGGCAAGAAATGAGCAGACTTAGTTAATCTATCAACAATGACCCAAATCGCATCAATGCCTTGAGAAACCTTGGGAAGACCCGTAACGAAATCCATAGTAATGTGTTCCCACTTCCATTTCGAAATCTCAAGTGGTTGCAATGGACCCTTTGGTACTTGATGCTCCGCCTTTACACGTTGACAAGTTAAACACCTCGAGAGAAACTCCGCGATATCTCTCTTCAGATTACTCCACCAAAATGTATGTCGAAGATCATGATACATTTTGGTACTCCCAAGATGGATTGTAAACGGTGTGTTATATGTCTCCATCATGATTCTATGCTTCAAGTCAGAATTGTTAAGAACACAAAGTCTAGAGTTGACTCGAAGTATTCCTTCTTCATTGATTCTTGCTTCTGGAATAGCACCTTCTTGCACTTTCTTCTTCATACGCATCAGCTCCAGGTCCGTAGCTTGAGCAGCTTTAACTTTATCGAATAAAGTTGGTTCTACTCATATGCTTGATATCATCATGTGGTTACTTGGAGCCTTTACCTCTATCTCCATCCTTTGCAAGTCATACAAAATGGGCCTTTGTGTTAACAAAGTTGCACTCGTACCCGCATATGATCTTCTACTCAATGCATCAGCTACTACATTTGCTTTTCCAGGATGATATTGGATGGTATGATCATAATCTTTCAACAGCTCGAGCCAACATCATTGTCGCATGTTGAGTTCCTTTTGGGTGAAGAAATATTTGAGGCTTTTATGATCTGTATAGATCTCAATTTCTCCCCATACAGGTAGTGTCTCCAGATCTTCAATGCGAAAATGACTGCTGCCAACTCCAAATCATGAATAGGATAATTCCTCTCATATTCTTTGAGTTGTCGCGAGGCATAGGCTATGGCTTTCCCATATTGCATGAGAACACATCCTAACCCTTTGCCTGAAGCATCGCTGTAGATAAAAAATCCATCTGAACCAGATGGTATTGTCAGAACAGGTGCCGAAATGAGTATCCTCTTGAGTTCTTGAAAACTATTCTCACAATCCTCGCTCCAACCGAATTTTGTATCTTTACGAGTCAGCTGAGTTAACGGAGTAGCGATTCGAGAAAATCCTTCCACGAATCTCCGATAGTAACCAGCTAAGCCCAGAAAGCTATGTACTTTGGTCACCGACTTTTGTTGCTCCCAACTTTGTATTGCTTCAATCTTCGCCGGGTCGACAGATACTCCATGTTTTTACACCAAGTGCCCAAGGAATGCTACTTCCTCAAGCCAGAACTCGTATTTCTTCAGCTTGGTATATAGCTTGTTATCACGAAGCCTTTACAGTACCAGCTTCAAATGGTGCTCATGATCTTCACTGCTTTTGGAATAGATGAGGATGTCATCAATAAAGACAACAACGAACTGATCCAAATATTCTTTAAACACACGGTTCTTCATATCCATAAAAGCATCAGGAGCATTAGTCAATCCAAAAGACATGATTAAGAATTCTAATGCCCGTACCGAGTTCTGAAGGCAGTCTTTGGAATATCCTCAGTTTTAATCTTTAGCTGATGATATCCAGAACAAAGATCGATCTTTAAAAAGAATTGTGCTCCTTACAACTGGTCAAACAGGTCATCAATGTGAGGTAACGGATACCTATTCTTGATGGTGACATGTTTTAATTCTCGGTAGTCAATATAAAGTCGCATACTCCCGTCTTTTTTCTTTACGAGTAACACAAGAGCACCCCAAGGAGATGTACTAGGACGAATGAAACTGATGTCCAACAACTCCTGAAGTTGGACCTTTAACTCCTGAAGTTCAATAGGAGCCATTCGATATGGGGTTTTAGAAATGGGCTTTGTACCAGGTTCAAGGTCAATAAAGAATTCAACTTCACGTTTTGGGGGTAGACCGGGAAGTTCTTCAGGAAATTCATTAACAATAGAAATATAATTCAAATCTGAAGTGTTTTTGTTCAAGTCCGTGGCATGGGCTAAGAAAGCTTGACATCCATTTTTCAATAAATGAATAGCTTTATGGCTTGATATGACAGTGATTGACTTTAGTGGTTTTGTTGTTTGAATTCGCATAACAGGTTGGTTAGGAATATGAAAACTAACAACCTTACGAAAACAATCAATTTTAGCATGATGAGTGGTTAACCAATCAATCCCTAAAATCACATCAAATGCAAGTATTTTCAACGAAATAAGATCGGCGAGGTAATGTTATGGTTCCAACTTGAATCAAGCAAGATTTATAAACAAGTAGATGTAATGAAAGTTTCTCCTAACGAGTCTCAGCGAGATAAGTCAAGGTCTAATTTCTCCGAGTCAAGTTCAAACGTTGAGCACAAGCGGGAGAGATAAAAGAATGGGTAGAGCAGGTATCTAATAAGGTATAAACTTGCAAGATTTTATGATTAGCTTACCCGTGATTACCTCGTTAGGGTTTCTCGCATTTAAACGGTCATGACAAACGCCTCCTTGAACCATCGAGCTTTGTTTTATGCATGAGTCGCCTTTGGTGTCGCCATCCAATTTGGACTTGACTTAGCTCACGGATAAAACCCAAGACTAATGACAAATCTTTTCCCAATCTGAAACACACCTTGGAAGATTTGTGAACAGTTTGGACTTATGTGTCCCTCTCTCACTGATCAGTAGCATCTAACTGGCGGTCGTTCTCCTCCCTAGAATTTGTTGTTGGTACTGTGTCTTCTTTGATGTCTTCCGTCATTGTTGAATCTCCTCTTTTCTGAAATTTCCACTTGACTCACCTCTCCTATTATCATGGCCACGATTACCACCCGAGTGGTTACCGCTTTTATCTGTATTCTTTCCTCCCCGCTGGTTATCATCGCTCCGATGACTGCTGTCACCGGTATGGCCTTGATTGTGGTCCCTCGGTTGAGCATACTCATTATCTCGCTCTAATAATTGATCCATGTTGACAACATTTGAATATAAAGAAAATTTGTGAGAGATAAGATATTTCCAAATCTCGGGTTTTAGACCTCTCAGAAACATCTGTGTCATTCGTTCCTCATTCTCTACCAAATGACGTACAAACCTAGATAACTCTGCGAACTTCACCTCATACTGGGACACCGTCATGTTGTTTTATTCCAGTCTGATAAACTCTACCTCCTTTATATAACGAATACTTTTAGGAAAGTACTTGTCATTAAACAGTTTCTGAAATGTTTCCCAAGACATGTTAAGTGCGGTAGGCTGGGTACGCTTCACAGACTCCCACCAGTAGTCTGCCTCACCACGGAACATAAAGGTGGCGAAAGGAACCTTCTGTTCCTCCGTGCATCCCAAGACATTGAATATCTTAATAATTTACTTGACCCACGTTTCCGCCTTAATCGGATTCGGCTTTCCCACAAATTCTGGTGGTCCCCACTCCTTGAAGCGCTTGCATTTGTGATGACAAGCAGCGCATTACTATCATTTTCGTAGTATTTTGTGTACGAGTCTCCTAAATGCGATTTTGCATGAACTGCAAAAAGCTTCTAAACATCCCATCATTCATCATTTGTTCGATAGTGTTGTTTACAGGAGGAATATTGCTTTCCTATTGCACGTTCCCCTGGGTGGTGATTAAAGGTGTCTCCACTGTCTCATTCACTCCATTGTTAATATTTCCCGCTGCCATTCTTAAATATTGCCACAAAATAAGGCTTAATTAAGAATTTAACATATCACATATTAACCATATGCTCTGACTGACCAACCAAATAACAAATAAACTTAGTCAGGCCATACTAGCGAAGGAATTCCCCATCTCTCCCCTCCTAGTTCTTGTCTCACATCTCAGTCAGGGATCATATCCCTAAGCTCTGATACCAACTGTGATGCCCCCAAAATACGTATACATCACCCATTCTGAGTCTACAAATACATGGTACAGAAACAAATACAACTTCAGTAATACAATTGTAGTGCAAAATACGACGACACATGTGCTGTGAGTTTAAATACAAATATTGTCTAATAGACAGTATACAAACTCAAAAGGAGCTCTCATTACAATTATTGATACACTATTTTACAAAATAGTGAGGACTACTAATACAACTATCCTGAACCATCACTCCATACCCCGGCTAGTTCCTACTATGTTCTCACCTCTTGAGAAGAAAAATGGAATAAAAAGGAAAAGGGTGAGCTCAACTACCCCAGTAAAGAATATTATGACTAAGATAATATACAACAATTTATCATTAGTCTTGACGGGGAAAAATCGATAAAATATAATAGACAACAAGTTTTAGATCAACAAGCTGCGGTGAATAAAAGAATCCATTAGAAGAGTCAAGTAGAGAAAGAATTCTACTATCTTCTAAGATTTAAAAGTCCATCATCAATATTTTATCCTGTAACATCAATAAATATACATCTTGAATCAAATATTCATCTTTGCACTTTCTGAGCTAAAGATATTCATTTGTATCACCAGATTGGTCAGTGTTCATCTCAACACTGTTCATCTTTGCACTACGGGCCAAAGATATTCATTAGCTAATCATTCATCTTTGCACTACAGGCCAAAGATATTCATCAGTTAATCATTCATCTTTGCACTACAAGCCAAAGATATTCAGTGATATCATCATTTAGGACTGAGGATGATGAAAAATATCTTAAAGAAAACGAATCCAGTGAGATAAAAGATCAAAGATTAGGGATTCGTACTTTAGTTTATCCAAGTTCAAAAATACCTTATAATAATCAATTGTGGAGCGAAATTCAAGAATAAAGATCAAAACATGGATACAATCAAAGATAGTAATCATAATAGACAACTTGGACAAAGAAAAGAAAATTTCATTTTTCTGTAAATGGTGTCGTATTCGTGAATAGTATCGTATACGTGAATAGTGCCGTATACATGAATAGTAATCCCGACACAAAAAGGTAGAAATTCCACAATAAAATCCATACCAATATTTCGGTATAATGATATTGAAAGAATAAAATCATTATGAAGAAAATAACATCCCTTACCTCAAAATAACAGTACTTCTGATCGGAATATCGGTATAAGGCTGAAGAAAACTTGCACTGATGAATAGCAACTCACAAAGTATCTAAATACTCATAAAGTATCTAAATACTCACAAAATACGCTCGATAATATAGAGAGAGAAAGAGAGAAAACTTATTTCTAGTGTGATTTTCAATTCTAACTAAGCACCCTATTTATAGGAAAATGCTTAGAACGCTATAGCAGACTAACCTGCTACCCGATGGCTTTACCTGCTACTATTCAAGCCCACCACTTTTGAAACTAAATTCCATCACATTTTATTTCTCACCAACCAAAAGTGGGGCCCACCATATAAAAACATTTATTTCCGAAACTTCAATAATTCATAATAAATAGTCCTTTTATCATGAAAATTCAAATCTAATGTCTATTCCATAGGAAATTAAATTCTCTACAACTTTGTAAATCTAAGTTTTTCCAAATTCCAAACGAAAAATGACCGAAATCCACATACGGACGATTTTCAAAACTTCTATTCCGACAAAATACTGATAAAACACCTCAGCATTAATTCCTTCATTTATAACCACAATAAATATATCCATCATTTATATCCACGTAAAATAAATATTTCCTTATCATATAAATCAATAATTAATTATTCACAAATAATATTACAGAATCACAATTATGATAACCAGGTCGTTCTCAGGAAAGAGGGGGCTTTCCGATAAGGATTTCTCCTTATTGGCGCACAATTAGGTGACAAACCCCTTTTGTATGTAACTTCCTTAGACATTGCCAATAATGCTATCTAATAATATTATTCAAATAATATGAATTATTGATCCGATAGTGGAAACATTTTATGTTGACAATTATTGAAACAACAATAATATAAAATATCAACGTAGCAATTATTGAATCAATAAAATAAAATAGTGAGCGATAATTATTGTAACAATTATTGAGTAGTGCCTTCTGCTACGTAAGAATCATTAATTCAAAAAATCACGTAATAATCGTAATACTGTCTTCTCCATGCAATCACGCGACATCGTATTTTAACCAAAGGTATTCCAACGGTGTTAAGCGGTAATAACTACGTCGTTATTTATAAAAACTCAAACTTGTCGTTTTCTTCATCCGACCGTTTTCCGTTATGGAGCCCACAAATGGTACGCATGGTAAATACGAATATTCCCGAGCGTAAAGAATATTCCACGACCAACCGAATATTCCCCGACAACAATGAATATTTTATAACCACTTGCTTATTTTGAAAAATTTGCACATTTCACCCATAACCAAAATATTATATCAATTTAACACCTTATTATTCACAATAATAAATAGAGGAAATTTGATTTTATTCATTAAAAAGTTGGGGTCTTACATATGTTTTGATGGAATCTTGATGAATGTTTAGGATAGAGATATAACTAACATCGCATGTAATTGGATAAAGAACTTGGACTTTAAACCTTCTTTGATTTTAATTCGAATAGAAATATAGTGAATTAGTTAATTAGGGTGTTTGACTTAATTCTATCAATTCATGAATTTAAGTTAATATGGTGTTAGTGCATCGAGAGATGGCTTATTATACTTGAGTGTTCTTGATTAATAAACTGAGATAGTAAATTTAACTGGAAAAATGTGTGATAATCAGAGTGAAACTTAAAGTGAAGTTGTAAGCCTAACTCTACAATATCTATTTGAAATTTACGGTTACTTAGTGTGTTGATTGGTTTTGATTTTTAGTTTTAGTTTTTATTAATTATAATCATTAATTCGAATAGTTTAATAAAATTGGAATAATATAAAACTGGTAATTGTTAGATTAAATTTCATACTAGTCTCTGTGGGAATGATATTTTTCTTATCAGTATATTACTTGTTGACCACGTACACTTGCGTGTAGAGCGTATCTAGAATTTACCCAACATTAATAAATTAACAAACTCCTGCATCGGGTTAATCGGTCCCCCTTCTGGTTGATTAACTTCTGGATTTCGTTGTCTTCTTCTTGGCGGCATCTTTTTGTTAAAATGAATAACAGTTCATTATTACTTTCTTCTTATTAATTAATCATTATTCATTTTTAACAATAACCCAAATTCATTGCAAAACATGTTCAATAAAGTGCTTATATTGATATGATTTCCTCCTTTGTAGTATAATACTACATAGTTCACCATTACATAGGCTTAGCTAATTACATTACTTTCCCGCAATTACTTTCCAAAAATTGGAATTTACAAAAGACTACCCTTTGATTATACAAAAGAGGGTTTTACGTCACTACATAGATACACAATATTCACATATCTAAACATATTCTAGTTATTAACTAGATTACATCTGCCTAATGGCATTCGCATAATCTGCATCAGCAAGACTGGCCACCACATCTCGACTGATCGTATGTCGAGTCTGCCCTGTCTCCACGAGATACTCAGCCACTTGTCGTTGATAATCCTCATGAGAACTCCTATGAATATAGGACATCTTACAAATCTTCTACTTCTTGGCCTTTATCTCCTTCCTAAGCTCAAAGACCTCACGTTTTAGCTCGTGGACTTTGTCCTTCGCCAAAACTTTCTCATCATGTTCCACCTCCCAAAACGTCTCCATGTCCCTCTTGTCCTCCAAGATGTCATGGATCTCCTCATTCAATTCTTTTACCTCTTTACCTAGCTGGATATTCCTATCCAACACGGTCATGAACAACGCTTTTATTGACTCCCTCGGAGTCATCTCCTCTATAGGTATTACCGTGTTAAACGATACTACCTCCACCTCCTCCTCGGACATTCCATCGAACAAGGATATAAAACCTAAGTTCTTGGAATCTTCTAACTCAACCACCACCACCATCGGCACCTCAGCTACGGGTGTCGGTAAAATCTCTATCTGGTTCACGGACTCTTCACTAACCACATGTATATCTCTATACATCATGTTATCTCCTAACATCTACAATAAAATAAATTATCTTGATTAGTACACAACATTAGTATAATACAAACACATATCACATTTAATGCATTTTATGGTTAACATAATCTTTTAATTCTTCCAGTAATGAATTTTCTCAATTCACCTCTTAAAAACTCAATGTAAGTTTATTTACTACTAATTTCTTCAACTCTTCTTTAGGTTATGGCCTAAGGTTCTTTCCCCCCTTAAGTTTTATAACCTATGGCTCTGATACCAACCTGTGACACCCCCAAATCTGGGTATCTTCCAACCCGATAGATGGTGTTAGACGCTGCTACTGTTCACACATACATTCAATTGAAATACATCAATAGAGTGAATATGTCTTCTATATATTACATAATAATAATTCCCTTTCCAGGTTCTTTATAACCATTACATATGTTCTTCGTCATAGTATCAAATTATCACAAAAGTAATACTATTCTATTATAAGGTTAACTATTTGTCCGCCTTGGTCTTTCCTTTGTCCTTACCGGATCCTTCGATCCGTTCATTCTTAGCTGCATTCATATGGTTCAAGAAAGGGTGAGCATAACTAGCTCAGCAAGTATAACAGTTATGGTCGAGCAACTTGCATGAATCATATGAATATATATATATATATATATATATATATATATATATATATATATATATATATATATATATATCTTCGATAATTGAATCAATAGTTATGAAGTACTATAAATAAATCAAAATAAACGTTTAACGATGAACATCATCGGTTAAATCTTGAGTTTGGCCAAAGACCTTGAGCATTTCATTCTTTATTTCTTTGAAAAAAGACAACCCGTCACAATGTTCGTAAGTTCGACATTTTTTACGAGCATGTTTAGGTGATCAGTCTATAGTACTTTATATTGTACAACACTACTATATTAAACGTATCTACGTTTAAGTTTTGGCAACCTCACATGTCAGTCGCTTTACGACAAAATATTTGTTTATTCATACTCAGTCTTTCTTTGAATCCATACCAAAATAGTTGGCACAAGATAGCAATAATTATAATATTTCGATAGATTATAACGAAATCCACAAAATACTATAAGTCTAGTCTAGCCAAGGAAATGGTTTCGACTTCTTTGTTACATCAATTCATGCGTATGATACATGAATCATAAAGCTTGTCCAAATAAGAATAGACAAGAGTTGAGAACACTTGTCTTTAGCATCGTCTACTGTTAATTCACTTTATTGGTGAGTCTTTAAAGATTCTACAAACATAATCACGTAACATAACATGTTAGATTATAAATAATCAATGGGTATTGTCATTAACCTATCTTCTCATTCTTTTCCTTCTAACTATATGTTTGCTTAACTTACTAGCATTCGTTAGGTTAGTTAACGTTCGTTACGGCTTTATAACATTTTATTGTTATAAGTAACCTTACACATTCCATGTTTAAGTAATTACATTTCAAGAAATCTCAAACATCAATTCAAAGTGTGTACGGTTTACCATATTATTAAACTTACTTTGTATTTACGTTTTCGTAACCTTTTGTTAACTTTTAATTGTTAAACTTAAGATTTTAATCATCATTTAAGATGTTACTTTAAGTTTAATCAAGGTCATAATTCACCTTCAATCAACTTCAGAGCCGGTCCTGGGTTTTCTAAAGCCCAGATCAAATTTTCTCAAGTGTGCCCCTTTATACAAATTAAATAATAAATAAATAAATTATCAACTAATTATTTTTATTAAAATTAAGAATTTACAAAAGATAATGAAGAACACTTTAAAATGTCATCGAAGCAAATAATCATCACATGTACCTACAAAATAAAAATATCCATGAAATCGGTAAAACTAATGAAATACCCACTGTAGTTGGCAAGTTTTATTGATTACACAATTGAACTTTTAATTTTTCAAATTACCCCACTAAACTAATTATTATTTGGGAAATTGGGTTATTCTATTAAAAAAAAAATAAACGAACGCTAATTTTTTATCTACAAAACTAATTACCCACTGTAGTTGTAACATTTTACTGATTACACCATTGAACTTTTAATTTTTTAAATTATCCCATTAAACTAATTAAAATTATTATTTTAAATATTTTTAAAAATATTATTATTTTCAATAAAAATATTAGAAACTTTAATTTTTGTTCCATAAAATAAGTAAAGTTTCATAAAATATAGATTTAAAAAAGTAAAGTTTTATGAAACCTTACTAATTTTAAAAAAAAATATTTTTTTCTTTTGAAAATAAAGTTTACTTTTTTGAATCTATATTTTATAAAATTTTACTCATTTTTTAAAATATGAACAATTTTCCAATTTTTTTCTTGAAAATAATATTTATTTATAAAAATTATTAATTTTTTTTTGAAAAATTGAATCAGCTTTTTTATTTATCTTTTCTTGTTTTTTATTATTTTAATTTCTATTTTTAGTTTTTTTTTAAAAATTTCTAATATTAAGAATGGGTCATTATGTTAAAAATTAAGTAGACATTAATTTAATTTAAAATCACTTTAATTTTTTTGAATCTATATTTTATGAAACTCTACTCATTTTATGAAGGAAAAAAAGTTTCTAATATTTTTACTTAAAATAATAATTATTTTAAAAATATTTAAAATAATTATTTTAATTAGTTTGATGGGGTAATTTGAAAATTAAAAGTTCAATGGTGTAATCAGTATAAATGTGTCAACTAAAGTGGGTAATTCATTAGTTTTGTAGATAAAAAATTAATGTCCGTTTATTTTTTTTTAACGGAATGACCCAATTTCAAAATAATAATTAGTTTAGTGGTGTAATTTGAAAAATTAAAAGTTCAATGGTGTAATCAGTAAAACCTACCAACTACAGTGGGTATTTCTTTAGTTTTTCCAAATGAAATCTAAACCACAAAACATCATTTAAAATATCTTCTTGTTGCACTTTTAGATGCAAAATTCTCAATTATATTATCATATTTAATGTTTTCTAACATGTCATTTTTAATGCATAATATCGCTAATCTTTTTATTATTATTTTTTATACACATAAATACATAAGCTAATAAAAAATTTTGCCCCCCCCCCTCATTGTGAGCCTGGTGGTTGCCTATTGGCCCTTTGCCCGGTAGCGGTACTCGATTAACTTACCTTTCTTTTGTATTCACATTTATTCTTCTCTGCCTTTTGTCTAGGACCAGCGATGCGGCGCCGTGTCCTTTGTTATATGTTGCGCTAAAGCGCGACTCTCCAGTGTCTTGGATCCGATTACGGCGATGTGGCGCCACTTTCATAGGCTTGGGAGGCGTTGCGGTGCCGGCCCTGAGCCTTTGAATTTCTTTTAAGTTTTTTCATTTCAAATTCTTTCCGGGCTTTGAATTTATCTCACATATCTCGCATACTTCGATTTCATTTAGATAGAATAAGTTTCTGAATCCGTTAACACTAAATTCATTGTTTAAAGTTTCTATTACGCGTTCGTTAAACGTTCGTGAACGTTCATAGCTTGTTTCTTCGTTTTAAGTCAGAATTCAACTATTCTTGAGTCCACAACTCTTAAATGCAAAGTTCTACGATACATCATCGAAAACTAAGGTTTCTGAGTTAAACACCAACTTTTGACCATCATTCCGGGAATCTTACGGTTTCGACGATTATCGTCTAATCTCGTAAATTTTGCCATAACTTCGTTACTTGAGATTTTTACTCCATTCAAAATGGATTCATTCCATTATTCATACATCTATCATCCTAACCAAGCATATAGCATCTAATCCTATACACGATGATTTTAAACTTGTCAATCAACAACATATGATAAATTTTCATGTTTTCTTCATTATTTCTTACTTATTTGATTATGATTTCACCTGTAACATGGTTATTAATGTTTAAAGTCCACTTGTAAGACCCCAACTTTTTAATGAATAAAATCAAATTTCCTTTATTTATTATTGTGATTAATAAAGTGTTACTTTGATAAAATATTTTGGTTATGGGTGAAATGTGTAAAATTTTCAAAATAAGCAAGTGGTTATAAAATATTCATTTGTCGGGGAATATTCGTTTGGTCGTGGAATATTCTTTACGCCGGAAATATTAATTTATTTTGCCATGTGACCATTTATGGGCCCCATAACGGATAACGGTTGGATGAAGAAGGCGACAAAATTGAATAACGGCGTAGTTATTTGTTATTGCTAACTTTGTTGGAATACAAATTGGTTAAAATACGATGTCTGGCGTGGTTGCACAAGAGTAGCACACGGTATTGCACAGTATTGTTGAATTATTGATTCTTACGTAAGAAGGCACTACTCAATAATTATTACAGTAATTATTGTTCAATATTTTATTTTATTGGTTCAATAATTACTGCGTTGATATTTTATAATATTGTTGTTTCAATAATTGTCACTGCACATCATCTCCATTATCAGATCAATAATTCATATTATTTGGAATAATATTATTAGATAGCATTATTGGCAATGTCTAGAAAGTTACATCGAGGAGAGGTTTGGTCACCTAATTGCGGCGCCGATGAGGAGAAATCCTTATTGGAAAGCCCCCTGCTCTGAGGCGCACGGTTGTCATAATTATGGTTCTGTAATATTATTTGTAAATAATTAATCATTGATTCATATGATAAGGAAATATTTATTTTATGTGAATATAAATGTTGGATATATTTATTGTGGTTAAAAATGATGGAGTTAATGTTGAGGTGTTTTATCAGTATTTTTGTCGGAATGGAGGTATTAAAAATCAAATAAGGGTTTTTGAGATATATTGCGGGGGTTATAATTTTTAATCCGACCGTTGGATCGTGGTAATTTTTGGATATGTTATACATATATAAGTTGAGTATATGTCCACAAATTTTGAACCGTTAAAAATGAACATATGATTTGTTATGAATTTTACGAGATGACTGATTCAGAAATTGTTGAAGTTGCGAAATTTATCATTTTGGTGGAAAATTCTAGAATTGGTGGGCCCCACTTTTGGTTGGTAAAAATGTGTTCAAATGTGGTGGGTGGGAATAGTAGTAGGTAAAGCCATCAGGCTGCAGGTCAAGTCTGCTTCGGCATGCTAACATTTTTCTATAAATAGAGGGCTAAGTTAGAATTGAAAATCACACCAGAAACAAGTTTTCTCTCTTTCTCTGTCTAGATTATTGAGTGTATTTTGTGAGTATTTAGATACTTTGTGAGTTTCTAGTCATTAGTGCAAGTATCCTTCAGCCTTACACCGATATTCCGATCAGAAGTACTGATATTTTGAGGTAATGGATGTTATTTCTTCTTAAATGATATTATTTTCTTCAATATCATTATGCTCGAAATATTGGTTTGAACTTTTATCAAATTTGAAACTTTTTGTGCTCTGGGGTTACTATTCACATTATCTGACCTTTATTCATGAAATCGACACTATTCATAGAAAAATGAAATTTTCTCCTTTTGTGTCCAAGTTGTCTATTATGGTTACTATCTTTGATTGTATCCATGTTTTGATCTTTATTTTGAATTCTTCTTCAAAATTGGTTATATTGGAGTATTATTGAACTTGGATAAACCTGTAATCTGAATCTCTAATATTTGTTATTTTATTTCACTGGATTCGTTCCTTTAAAATATTTTTCATCATCCTCAGTCCTAAATGATGATATTAATGAATATCTTTGTCTGTAGTGCAAAGATGAATGATTACCTAATGAATATCTTTGGTAGTAGTGCAAAGATGAGCAGTGTTGAGATGAACATGACCAACCGGTGGTGATACAAATGAATATCTTTGCTTCATGGTGCAAAGATGAATATTGATTGATGTTACAGGGATAAATTATTGATGATGGACTTTTAAATCTTAAAAGATAGTAGAATTCTTTCTCTACTTGACTCTTCTAATGGATTGTTGTTTCCACTGCAGTTGTTGATCTAAAACTTGTTGTCTATTATATTTTATCAGATTTTCCCTGTTGAAGACTAACGATAATTTGTTGTATATTATCTTAGTCATAATATTCTTACTGGGCTAGTTGAGCTCACCCTTTTTGTTCTATTTTTCTCAGGAGGCGAGAATATAGCGGGAACTAGTCGGGGTGCGGAGTGATGTTTTCAGTCAGTGGTGTTAGCAGTCCTCACTATTTTATAAAATAGTGTGATAATAATTGTAATAAGGACTCCTTTTGAGTTTGTATACTCTCTAGTAGAGAATATTTGTATTCAAACTCACAGTATTAGGTTGTTGTATTTTACACAACAATTGTATTAATGAAGTTGTAGTTGTTTCTGTACCAAGTTTTTGGCGACTCATAATGGGTGATGGATACCTATTTTGGGGTCGTCACACCACTAATAGCCATCCTTGTTACCCCTTAAGATACATGCTCCATTTAACTTACCTTTTTTTTGTATTCACATTTATTCTTCTCTCGCCTTTTATGCAGGGCCGTGACTGTGACCGTGTCCTTTGTTATATCTTCGCGCTAAAGCATGACTCTCGATGTCTTGGATCCGATTCTGTTATTTGTGGTGCCACTTTCATAGGCTTGGGAGGCATTGCGGCGCCGGCCCTGAGCCTTTGAATTTTTTAAGTTTTTTCATTTCAAATTCTTTTCGGGCTCGTAACTTAATCGTTATAAGTCAGAATTGGTTCATTCAAAAGTCGTTATCTCACATATCTCGCATACTTCGATTTCATTTAGATAGAATAAGTTTCGGAATCCGTTAACACTAAATTCATTGTTTAAATTTTCTATTACGCGTTCGTTAAACGTTCGTGAACGTTCATAGCTTGTTTCTTCGTTTTAAGTTCTACGATACGTCATCGAAAACTAAGGTTTTCAATTAACCATCAACTTTTGACCATCATTCCGGGAATCTTACGGTTTCGACGATTATCGTCTAATCTCGTAAATTTCGTCATAACTTCGTTACTTGAGATTTTTACTCCATTCAAAATGGATTCATTACATTATTCATACATCTATAATCCTAACCAAGCATATAGCATCTAATCCTATACACGATGATTTTAAACTTGTCAATCAACAACATGTGATAAATTTTCATGTTTTCTTCATTATTTCTTACTTATTTGATTATGATTCCACTTGTAACATGGTTATTAATGTTTAAAGTCACTACTAGTCATCCTTGTTACCCCTTAAGATACATGCTCCACCAGAGCCGGTCTTGGGTTTTCTAAGGCCCAGGTCAAATTTTCTCAAGTGTGCCCCTTTATACAAATTAAATAATAAATAAATAAATTATCAACTAATTATTTTTATTAAAATTATAAGAATTTACAAAAGATAAGGAAGAACACTTTAAAATGTCATCGAAGCAAATAATCATCACATATACCTACAAAATAAAAATATCAATAAAATCGGTAAAACTAATGAAATACCCACTGTAGTTGGCAAGTTTTATTGATTACACAATTAAACTTTTAATTTTTCAAATTACCCCACTAAACTAATTATTATTTTGGAAATTGGGTTATTCTGTTAAAAAAAAATAAACGAACGCTAATTTTTTATCTACAAAACTAATGAATTACCCACTGTAGTTGTCACATTTTACTGATTACATTATTGCACTTTTAATTTTTCAAATTATCCCATTAAACTAATTAAAGATAATTATTTTAAATATTTTTAAAAATTATTATTATTTTCAGTAAAAAATATTAAAAACTTTAATTTTTGTTCCATAAAATAAGTAAAGTTTCATAAAATATAGATTTAAAAAAAATAAAGTTTTATGAAACCTTCATCGATTTTAAAATAAAAAAATCCTTTTGCAAATAAAGTTTATTTTTCGAATCTATATTTTATAAAGTTTTACTCATTTTTTTAAAATATGAACAATTTTCCAATTTTTTTCTTGAAAATAATATTTATTTATAAAAATTATTAATTTCTTTTTGAAAAAATTGAATCATTTTTTTATTTATCTTTTACTATTTTATTATTTTAATTTCTATTTTTAGTTTTTTTAAAAATTTCTAATATTAAGAATGGGTCATTATGTTAAAAATTAAGTAGACATTAATTTAATTTAAAATCACTTTAATTTTTTTGAATCTATATTTTATGAAACTCTACTCATTTTATGAAGGAAAAAAAAGTTTCTAATATTTTTTACTTAAAATAATAATTATTTTTAATTAGTTTGATGGGGTAATTTTAAAAATTAAAAGTTCAATGGTGTAATCAGTAAAATGTGTTAACTACAGTGGATAATTCATTAGTTTTGTAGATAAAAAATTAACGTCCGTTTATTTTTTTTTTCGGAATGACCCAATTTCAAAATAATAATTAGTTTAGTGGTATAATTTGAAAAATTAAAAGTTCAATGGTGTAATCAGTAAAACCTACCAACTACAGTGGGTATTTCTTTAGTTTTTCCAAATGAAATCTAAACCACAAAACATCATTTAAAATATCTTCTTGTTGCACTTTTACATGCAAAATCATCAATTATATTATCATATTTAGTGTTTTCTAACATATCATTTTTAATGCATAATATCGTTAATCTTTTTATTATTATTTTTTATACACATAAATACATAAGCTAATAAAAAAATTTGGGCTCCCCTCAACTATGGGCCCTGGGCGGTTGCCCTGTTGGCCCCAGGGCCGGCTCTGTGCTCCACTAATAATCACTTCTCTATCAAGATTTAAATTGAAGAGATGTAGATTAAAGGTTAAAGTTTCCTTACCTTTTGATGTTCTAGCTTTTTTCTTCTTCTTTGATTAAATTGAAATAGCTCTCACTTCTCTCTCAATATATTTCTCTAAGTGCTAGTGAATTGAACAACCAACAACTGACCATCTAAGCTCTTTATTTATAGAATTTACAAAGTGGGGGTAAAATGGTCAAAAGATCACCAACCTTCTTACTATTCCACCTCCTTACTATTCTAAACTTGCAAAGAAAGTCTCTCATCTTGCTTGGCAACCAAGTGGCCGGTCATGACTCACCATGGGGGACCCACATGGGTTTCCCCATGGGTTTTACTCATCCGGTGGCCCAACAATTCGATCCACGGGTTTGGTTCTTGGTTCGGACTTAAGTTTAATTCAATTGGGCCTAACATTGGGCTTGAATTACATTATCTTTGGGCCTTGATTAATTTTGTCATTGGGCCTAAATGATTTTATATTTGACTTGCCAAATTTCACCTTCAAGTTCTACTAGTCCATTAATAATGGTTTATGCTTTTAACGTATAATCCTCGTATTCTTCTTGTATACTAGTTCGTATAACATTCATCCTATACGTTATATTATCTTTCGTATATACTTGTACAATACCTTGTATTATACTCGTATTCTTCCCCATACAAGAAATTCCTTATTATACATAATCATTAAGTATTCAAATCTTTACTTTCCTTAACATTCTCGAATTTGAGTATGCAGGCGAAAATATGCATTTACTATAACTGAATTATTATTAGATAATTCATCTTTCCTTAAAATTCTATCATTACGTATTTCCCGGAAGTTCAAAAATAATTTCCGAGCAGAAATAGATGAATAGTGTTTTTCGGAGAATTTCTCAGAAAGCTTTTATTTTGTCTTGGAAATTCAAACACTTTATTTCTAGCACTTAGCGAGAATAATACTACTATCATACTCTCTCTTTAGATTATAGAATAACCTTCATCTCATTTACTCGTTATAAATAACATATAATATAATTTTATTCAATTTGTATTCAAATAAAATTAATTTATATTATAATCCGATTTTCACGGTTGTTGTTAGGAGACACTATCTCTATGGGTAGAAGTGTGAGATATATACGGACCATAAAAGTCTCAAGTATATTTTCACACGAAGGATTTGAACATGCGTCAAAGGCGATGGTTATAACTGATAAAAGATTATGATTGCGAAATCTTTTATCATCTGGGTAAAGCAAATGTGGTTACCGATGCCTTGAGTAGAAAGGGTCGGGAGAAGTTGATGTTGTTAACTGCCTAGGAGGAGCTCATTTATTTATGGCGAAACTAGAATTGGAAATAAATTTCTGAAAGAATCAGATGAAAGATTGTTCCAGATGGAAGCTGGTGCAACTTTAGTGGACAAGGTAAAGAACGCTCAATTACAAGATGAAGGGTGCGACAAAATCAAGAAAATGGTGTCTAAAGGTAGTGAACCACTAAAATCAGTCACTGTCATATCAAGCCACAAAGCTATTCGTTTATTGAAAAACGGATGTCAAGCTTTCTTAGCCCATGTTATGGATTTGAACAAAGACAAGTCCGATTTGAATAATATTTCAGTTGTTAGAGAATTTCCTGATGTATTTCCTGAAGAGCTTCCCGGTTTACCCCCAGAACATGATGTTGAATTCTTTATTGACCTTGAACCTGGTACAAAGCCCATTTCTAAAACCCCATATCGAATGGCTCCTATTGAACTTCAGGAGTTGAAGGTTAAACTACAGGAGTTGTTGGACATCGGTTTTATTCGTCCTAGTACATCTCCTTGGGGTGCTCCTGTTTTATTCGTAAAGAAGAAAGACGGGAGTATGCGACTTTGTATCGACTACCGAGAATTGAATCATGTCACTATCAAGAATAGGTATCCGCTACCTCGCATTGATGACCTGTTTGACCAGTTGCAAGGAGCACAATTCTTTTCAAAGATCGATCTTCATTCGGATATCATCAAATTTGAAGATTAAAGCGAGGATATTCAAAGGCGCCTTGAACTCAAGACGGGCATTATAAATTCTTATTCATGTCTTTTGGATTGACTAATGCTCCTGCTGCTTTCATAGATATGATGAATCATGTATTCAAGGAATATTTGGATCAGTTCGTTGTTGTCTTTATTGATGACATCCTCATCTATTCCAAAAGCCATGAAGATCATGAGCCTCATTTGAAGCTGGTACTGCAAAGGCTTCGTGATAACAAACTATATGCCAAGCTGAAGAAATGTGAGTTCTGGCTTGAGGAAGTAGCATTCTTTGGGCATGTGGTGTCAAAACATGGAGTATCATCGACCGGCCAAGATTGAAGCCATACAAAGTTAGAAGCAATGAAGTCGATGGCCAAGTCACGAAGCTTTTCGGGCTTATTTGGTTATTATCGGAGATTCGTGGAAGGATTTTCTCGAATCGCTACTCCGTTAACTCAGCTGACTCGTAAAGATATAAAATTCGGTTGGAGCGAGGATTGTGAGAAGAGTTTTTCAGAACTCAAGATGAGACTCATTTCGCACTGTTCGACAATACCATCTGGTTTGAATGGATTTGTTATATCTGATGCTGCTTGCAAAGGGTTAGGATGTGTTCTCATACAACATGGGAAAGTCATAGCCTATGCCTCGCGATAACTCAAAGAATATGAGAGAAATTATCCTACTCATGATTTGGAGTTAGCAGCAGTCGTTTTCGCGTTGAAGATCTGGAGACACTACTTGTATGGGGAGAAAGTGGAGATCTATCTGAGATCATAAAAAGCCTCAAATATTTCTTCACCCAAAAGGAACTCAACATGCGGCAACGACGTTGGCTCGAATTTCTTTGAAAGATTACGATCATACCATCCAATATCATCTCGAAAAGCAAGCGTAGTAGGTGGCGCATTGAGTAGAAGATCATCTGCGATGCAGGTGCAATGTTGTTAACATAAAGGCCCATTTTGTATGACTTGCAAAGGATGGAGATAGAGATGAAGGCTCCAAGTACCCATGTAATGATATCAAACATACTGAGTAGAACCGACTTTAATCGATAAAGTTAAAGTTGCTCAAGCTACGGACACGGAGCCGATCGTATGAAGAAGAAAGTGCAAGAAAGTGCTACTCGAGGAAGCAAGAATCGATGAAGAAGGAATACTTGAGTCAACTCCGGACTTCGTATTCTAACGATTCGACTTGAAGCATAGAATTATGATGGAGGCACACAACACACCGTTTGTAATCCATCACGGGAGTACCAAAATGTATCATGATCTTGACATACATTTTGGTGGAGCAATATGAAAAGAGAGATCGCGGAGTTTATCTCGAGGTGTTTAACTTGTCAACGTGTAAGGCGGAGCATCAAATGCCAAAGGGTCCATTACAACCACTTGAGATTACGAAATGGAAGTGGAACACATTACTATGGATTTCGTTATGGGTCTTCCCAAGGTTTCTCAAGGCATAGATGCGATTTGGGTTATTGTTGATAAATTAACCAAGTCTCGTCCATTTCTTGCATATACGTGAGACTTATTCCCTTGAACGTCTTGCTAATATGTACGTAAATGAGATTGTAAGATTGCATGGCATGCCCAGTATCCATAGTTTCGGATCGTGACCCAAGATTCACTTCACGATTTTGAGTTAGCTTTCCAGAAAGCTATGGGCGCGGATTTACGATTGATTCCGCATACCATCCTCAAACGGACGGACAATCAGAGAGGACTAATCAAACTCTTGAAGATCTATTAAGACTCTATGTCCTAGATTTCAAAGGGAGTTGGGATAAGTACCTACCATTGGTGGAATTCTCCTACAACAACAGTTATCAGGCAAGTATAGGTGTGGCTCCATTTGAAGCATTGTATAGAAAAAAATGTCATTCTCGATTATCTTTGGGACGAGGTGGGTGAAGCAACATTGTTGGGACCCGAGGATCATGTTTGATGATAAAGCATATACTTTGTAACAATCTTATTCATTTATTAATAAAAAGTATTAATTTATTAAAGGCTTTTAATTATCTACATGATCTTTGTTTTATAATATGTGATAAACCCATAGTTTTAAGCAATGCTTTTAGAATAATGATGATGATCATTCTAATGAGATCTAAATTCTTAGAAAGCTTAAAACTAAAATAGTTCCCAATCGTTGGATTACTAAATTGGGGATTAGTGAATCCGGATAGATTTGGTACATCGTTGCTTGCTTTCATTGGATGAGGATGATTGATCTCATGATCATTTGTGTGGAACACTAAAGCAAGTATGTAGGTGCTTATTAGAGAATAAGTTCCTTTGAGCGTGGCTCGCTAAGGAATACCTAATGGAGTTTTACTTTGCTGTCGATAGGAATTCTGTAGTGATAGTAGTCAAGTGATCCTTGGACTTGAGATCATCATAGTATCTTGTGTATGATGAGTTATACTTTGACTTATTCCTTAAGACCCTTAGGGTATATCAAAGGGTATGCTTGGGTATAATAAGTTATACATGGAGATAATGTATGATCGATAAAGAATCTACCACTTCTAGTAAAAAGAGAAATGTCTATGTGATTCGATAAATGACAACTCGGTAGTCCTTGGCAAAGCGAGAATGAAATTAGAAAGGAGTTTCTAATTTGCATTATTTGGAGTTGTGCATTTAAGAATCGAAATACATATAATTAAATAAAATAAGACTTGTGAGTAATTCCATGTCTTATATTTAATTGGGACATTGTATGGTGGAAGGATTGAATTATGCGGTAACTATTTACTCAAAAGGTTCTTTTATGATTAATGTTGAAATCTATATTATACGGAAAAGTCGTTGATCATTAGGGAGGCTTATCCTATTGTAGAATAAATATTATTTATTTAAATAAATTATTAGTTTAATTTATTTATTTAAATAAGATTAGAATTATTCTAATTGATTTATTCACAATAGGTTTAATATATGGAGAACCTAAAGGGTCACACCATAAAAGGAAGAATAATTATTTAAGAAGTTAATGGCATAATCGTAATAATATGTTAAGTATATTTAATTTAATCTATGGTGATAGAATAAATTAAATAGCTTAATATTATTATTTAATATTTTAGAAATATTAAATATAAATTAATAAGAGAGTCTTATTAATATTATTACAATTATTATTATTTTAATTTCTAAAGAGTTTAGGAATTAATTTAATATAAGTACTCTCATTTATTCTAATAGGATTAGGAGGAAAATTAATTAAAGAGTTTAATTAATTATCCTAATAAGATTAGGGAGCTTAATTAATTAAAAGAATTTAATTAATTAAATAAAACTCAATTCCTTAATTGTTAAGGAGGGTTGCCCACATCTATAAATAAGAAGAGTCTTATTATGGGTGAGGTGGTTGGTTGTTGTTAATTTTACAACATAGAACGTAATTCCAATAGTTGGAGAGTACACTTTTTTTATGAGAGATAGAAAAACTAGGTTTTTGCCAAATACCCATCTTCTTGAATTCTTCTTCTTCCTTGGTGGATCACCTCTAGAGGCCAAACACTTGGGTGGCTAACGTTGATCAAAGGAAGGAACCAAACCGGTGGATTCAAGTTGAGCGAAAAAGATTGGAGGTGAACTTGTACACGAGGAAGCTCGGATCTTCAAGGGTATGATTCTTCTTCTTTCTTTTTCGTTTAATTAATAATTGTGCATAAAGGATGATCCGGGTATATGGTTTGTAAAATTTTTAAAACTACGATTTTTACGCGTTTCGCTTTATTTTATGCAATTTGATTGCGTTCATGAATATTACAAACCTAACGGTGGTATCGAGCCAAACCTTTATACGAATTATTAATTATTTTAATTTTAATATATATATATTGATATGTGTTTAGAACAATTTAATTGGGCATAATTTTGTTGTATAAATTTTTAAAAAAAAAAAAAAAAAATTTATTTTTTCTCGTTTACATTTTATTATTATATTAAATTTCATTTTTAAAAAAAATGATTAAAAAATATGATATTTATTGATTATTTTTGTATATAATTTATTTCATATATATATATATATATATATATATATATATATATATATATATATATATATATATATATATATATATTTATTAATATATTATATATATCAAATATCAAAGTCAGGATTAATATATTATATGAATATCTTTATATAAGGTTATATATATAATATATATATATATATATATATATATATATATATATATATATATATATATATATATATATATATATATATATATATATATATATATATATATATATATATATATATATATATATATATATATATATATATATATATATTAATAATTAAAATAAAAAGTTTATTTTAATCTTAAAATAAAAAAAAGGTTTATTTTAATTTTAAAATTAAATTTCATGCTAACTAATTAGAGTTGGAATTGGATTCCATGATAACTAATTGGAGTTGAAATTGGATTCATATGTTTCCTTAAATAAAGGAGTTTATTTAGATATGAAATAAGATTTCATATTATTCAAAATAAAAGAGTTTATTTGTGAATAGGAAAAAGAATCCTAATTTCCTTAAATAAAAGAGTTTATTTAGATATGAAATAAGATTTCATATTATTCAAAATAAAGGAGTTTATTTGTGAATAGGAAAGAGAATTCGTGTTTCCTTTAATAAAAGTTTTTTTTTTATACTTGGAATTGGATTCCATAATTAATTAAAATAAAGGAGTTTATTTTGATTAAAGATTTTGATTAAAATAAAATAGTTTATTTTATTCAAAATTGGATAAATTAAAATAAAATAGTTTTATTTTGATTTAAATTTGGATTAAAATAAAGGAGTTTATTTTGATTCAAAATTAGATTTTATACTAACTAAATTTGCCCATTAAATGATATCAATATATATATTGAATGTTTATTATTCATGAGATGAATGTTATTTATTGATGCATATGGTGATGTGTATGATAATAAATGGGATTGATTATGGACTATTGACCCGATGTGATTGGATTTTATTTTAGTTGGATGCATGAATGTATGGGTTTTTTTATTAAATGGGAATTACTGCGTACCTCGTCTTCTCTAATTTTTCTTAATGTAAATTCTATCTCCCTCCTATATACTTCCCCTTAACTGCTTGATCAAGGTTTCTATTTATTTTAAATAGTTTTGTAATAGGAATAGTTAGAATTAATTTTGAAAAATTGGAGATCGAGGAGAAGCAAGGCGCTTGAAGACCCGTTTGTAATGGAGCAGGGTTTAAATGTAATAGTTATATTTAAATATTAATTCTTGCACCCCTAGGGTTTGACCTTTTGGTTCACTTGGTGGCTCTAGTGAACCAAACTAGAATAAAGTCCATAATCAATCCGGGTAGAATATAGTATTCTATATGTGCATGCTTATACTATATATATATATATATATATATATATATATATATATATATATATATATATTATGCAAACATGCTTGCATGTTAATTAATATATATAGCGTATTTATATATATATATATGCATGTATGCGCTAAACAAGATGAGACAAATTAATAACAAACCCCTCAAATTTTTTATATTAAGTCCTAAGCGTTCAAAGATATTTGGAATATCGAGCGTAAGCCTTCTAGCATGATAAAATTAATAGAGTATTAAATATTTAATATGAGTTTGTTGTGTCACCACAAGGCAAGTATTAAGTATTTAAGATGTTAATTTATCACATTTGATGCTTATAAAGAAAATTGAACAATATTGTTTTTGTTGTGTCACCACAAGGATGATATTTTTCTTTTTGAATATATGGAGTGCTAGGTTGGACTTAACTTGGATAATTTTGATTGGATGTGCCACACTTGATCAAAATAATCTAAGAGGCAAAATACAAGGAGTTGCATAGTTGATGTAATTGACAAGAGTTGTCTACCTATTTATTTATATATAGTTTGTTGTGTCACCACAAGGCTATATACATTTGAAATGGGATCCTTATTCTCACTAGCAAATCTTTAATTAGATTTTTTGAACTATATATATTGAGGTAATATAGTTTGAAGAAAATAGTGGGAGATACCAATTTAAAACAAGACCTAATTTATTTTGGTAATTAATAAAAGAATGTATGTTAAAATGTTGTTAATTACAAATTCATTTACTGAGAAATTTTACAATGTCTAAATTACTATCAACTGCGAAGCATATTAGATGTTAATTAATAGGGCCAAGAATTAAGCGGATTGGTTAAGGAATTTGAGAATAGTTCTCATGGTGAAAAAGCTATCTTATGTCATATCGCCTATCCCTGCAATGGTTGCGAGACAATGCCTACGAGGAAGAGATTGCTACTTTTAGAAAGTGGCAAGATGATGCCTGATTGGCTCGATGCATCATGCTCGCATCCATGAGTAATGAGCTTGACGTCGACATGAAACTATGGATGCTCTACTTATATTCTGCACATCAAGTAGTTGATGGTGAGGAAAGTAGGACTAATAGATATCGGATATCTAAGGAGCTCTTAGATCTAGAATGACCAGATGACACTCTGATGCTGGATAAAAGTCCTTAACATAATCAATTTGATTGATCAATTAGGACAACAATGGTTTTGTCATGGATGGAGAGTTGAGCAAGATTTGATCTTGCACTCACTCCGGACTCCTTTCACAATTGTTGTGAATTTTCATATGAACAAGCTAGATATCGACCTCATTTGATTTGCTTAACATGTTGAAAAATGTTGAGAGTCACTTTCAACCAAGAAAGACCATGTCTTCTTGGTAGGGGCCAAAGGATCTTACGAAAAGAAGAGCGATTCAAAGAAGGTAAAATAGAAAGGCAAAAACAAAGGATAATAAGAACAAAAGCGATATGGATAGCAAAGGGTTTGCTTCCTTTGCAATAAGCTTTGGACCTTTGGAAAGAAAGCTGCGAGAAGCATCTTGCGGAGGCTAAACAAAGAAGCTTAGTGAAGTTTGGTTACAAATACAAATTTGTTCATGATTTAAAATAAATTTTTCTTTAAGTCGAGGTTCTACTTGGGTATTGGATACCGACTTTGGTTATCATAAATATAGATTTATGAAGGACCAAAAGCGAGTAAAGCTAAACAAATATAAGTAATCTATGTGTGGGAAATGAAGCAAAGGTTGCCACATTAGCCATAGAAACTTATAGTTTAGCAATGCCTACTGGCAAATCTATTAAGTTAATAAGTTGTTATTGTATTCAAGTTCTTGTTAGAAACATTATTTCTATTTTATTGTTGGACAATGAAATCTTTGGTATTATAATTAAGAACAATTGTTGTTCTATTTATAATAATAATGTTTTGTATAAATTGGAATATTACTTAATGGATTTTGTATACTTGACTTACGTGAAAAATATATTTTACAAATTGAACAAACTAGTATAAGAAAAGGAGATGATCATTCAAAAAGTTGAATGTGTGTATTTCTTTGAAATACAAGTGTGAATTATTTGAAAGGTTCAAAAGAATTCAAAAAGTGAAACAAATTGGCAAAGTATTAAGATTGATCTTCTTTGATCGGATCAAGGAAGGAATACTTGTGCAATAAGTTTTAGATCATCTCAAATGGTTTTTTCTCATAATGGGACGCCTCACGATCTGTAATAATTGATTGATGTATACGAAAGGAAAAATTGTACCTTGTTGGACATAGTGCGGTCCATAATGATTTTACCGACATTCCAGTATCCTTCTAGGGTAATGTCCTAGAAATGGTTGCATATCTACGAAAAAGGTAACCTCAAAATCCGGCCCCAAGACTCCATAAAAGTTATGGACAGGGAAGATTCCTAATCTTAAGTATGTTAAGATAAGGGGTTGTCAACTTATGTGAAAAAAGGTTTCAAAGGATAAGCTTGGGACAAGATTTGACATGTCTGATTTGTGGGACATCCTAAAGTAAGTTTAGGGTATATGTTCTATAATCCTACTTAGCAAAAGGTGTTTGTTGCGAAACACGCTACCTTCTAAGATAAAGATGTTTATCATTGAAGGGGCTAGTGGGAGGATAATAGATCTTGAAGAGTTCAAGAACCACAAAACACTATAAGTCAAATAAGAGGAACCTGTAGATAGACCTATTGTACCCTGGCAAGAATATATAAAAATGGAATAGTATCGAAGATACCAGGAGGTATGGATTCATCATGGATGATGATGATGATGTACGCATCATAGAAGATGATGATCGAGTTACATACGATGAGGTAAGAGTTCTAGTAGTATGTACAAAAGGGTCACTGGGAGCGTCGTGAAATTTCTAGTATTATATGTTGATATACTACGGATGAGGAATAACATACCAATGCTACAATTAGTAAAGATAAAGTTGTCTAAACATTCCTCCATGAATGATTTGGGAAGAGTATCTTAATTGGGGATGCAAATCTATATAGATAGATTTAAAAAGGATGCTAAAGCTTAACCCGAGAGCGTATATTCATTTGATGCTAAAAGTCGTTTAGCATGGCAAACTCAAGGGATGTCTCATGTTGATGAGCCATGGGGTGTATCTCTCTTAATAGTCCCCATAGACTCGTAAAAAGAGATCGCATGAGTAACTATCATATCTGATGAAATGTACGAGACACGATGTTGATCGGTCATATTACGGAGAAGTTCCTTTGTGAGGCGGTGAAAAACATCTTAAAGTACTTAGCGGAACTAAGGATGTGATCATATTTATGGTGGGTTTAAATTAAAACTAGAGGGCTTAATGAGACTCAAGTTTTTTTTAGAAGCAGAACCCAAGGCGACGAGAAAATCCACTTTAAGGTAAAATGTTACCTTGAGCGGTGGTGCGATGAATTGGAAAGGTTCCAAATAGCAAAAGAGTTCTTTGGTTTAGTGATAAAGACAAAGTATATAGCTATAAATGAAGGCTGCCAAGTTGATTGTTTGGATTAAAAGTTCATTCTGAGAACTAGGAATAGTTCTAAGTCTCATCTTGGATCTAAACATGTGTTGTGGCACTTTCATTTGATTATGGAATCATTGAAGATGGGAAATCACTATAGAGATAGTGGACTCTCAAGAACAACATTACATATCCATTAACTAAAGCTTATCCAACAATGAGGATAATCGTCACTTAGAGAAGAAGAGTATGAGATACCATGACGATTGGCTTTAGTGCAAGTGGGAGATTGAAAGTAGTATGCACACAAGCCAATCATGTTTGATGATAAAGCATATACTTTGTAACAATCTTATTCATTTATTAATAAAAAGTATTAATTTATTAAAGGCTTTTAAATTATCTACATGATCTTTGTTTTATAATATGTGATAAACCCATAGTTTTTAAGCAATGCTTTTAGAATAATGATGATGATCATTCTAATGAGATCTAAATTCTTAGAAAGCTTAAAACTAAAATAGTTCCCAATCGTTGGATTACTAAATTGGGGATTAGTAAATCAGGATAGATTAGTACATCGTTGCTTGCTCATTGGATGAGGATGATTGATCTCATGATCATTTGTGTGGAACACTAAAGCAAGTATGTAGGTGCTTATTAGAGAATAAGTTCCTTTGAGCGTGGCTCGCTAAGGAATACCTAATGGAGTTTTACTTGCACTGTCGATAGGAATTCTGTAGTGATAGTAGTACAAGTGATCCTTGGACTTGAGATCATCATAGTATCTTGTGTATGATGAGTTATACTTTGACTTATTCCTTAAGACCCTTAGGGTATATCAAAGGGTATGCTTGGGTATAATAAGTTGTACATGGAGATAATGTATGATCGATAAAGAATCTACCACTTCTAGTAGTAAAGAGAAATGTCTATGTGATTCGATAAATGACAACTCGATAGTCCTTGGCCAAAGCGAGAATGAAATTAGAAAGGAGTTTCTAATTTGCATTATTTGGAGTTGTGCATTTAAGAATCGAAATACATATAATTAAATAAAATAAGACTTGTGGTAATTCCATGTCTTATATTTAATTGGGACATTGTATGGTGGAAGGATTGAATTATCACGGTAACTATTTACTCAAAGGTTCTTTTATGATTAATGTTGAAATCTATATTATACGGAAAAGTCGTTGATCATTAGGGAGGCTTATCCTATTGTAGAATAAATATTATTTATTTAAATAAATTATTAGTTTAATTTATTTATTTAAATAAGATTAAAATTATTCTAATTGATTTATTCACAATAGGTTTAATATGGAGAACCTAAAGGGTCACACCATAAAAGGAAGAATAATTATTTAAGAAGTTAATGGCATAATCGTAATAATATGTTAAGTATATTTAATTTAATCTATGGTGATAGAATAAATTAAATAGCTTAATATTATTATTTAATATTTTAGAAATATTAAATATAAATTAATAAGAGGAGTCTTATTAATATTATTACAATTATTATTATTTTAATTTCTAAAAGAGTTTAGGAATTAATTTAATATAAGTACTCTCATTTATTCCTAATAGGATTAGGAGGGAAAATTAGTTAAAGGAGTTTAATTAATTATCCTAATAAGATTAGGGAGCTTAATTAATTAAAAGAATTTAATTAATTAAATAAAACCCAATACCTTAATTGTTAAGGAGGGTTGCCCACATCTATAAATAAGAAGAGTCTTATTATGGGTGAGGTGGTTGTTGGCGTATTCATAGAATCGTAATTCAATAGTTGGGAGAGTACACCCTTTTCTATGAGAGATAGAAAAACTAGGGTTTTGCCAAATACCCATCTTCTTGAATTCTTCTTCTTCCTTGGTGGATCACCTCTGAGGCCAAACACTTGGGTGGCTAACGTTGATCAAAGGAAGGAACCAAACCCGGTGGATTCAAGTTGAGCGAAAAAGATTGGAGGTGAACTTGTACACGAGGAAGCTTTTCGGATCTTGTGCATAAAGGGTATGATTCTTGTTCTTTCTTTTTCGTTTAATTAATAATTGTGCATAAAGGGTGATATAGGGTATATGGTTTGTAAAATTTTTAAAACTACGATTTTTACGTTTCCGCTTATTTTTATGCAATTTGATTGCGTTCTTGAATATTACAAACCTAACGAATAATTAATCATTGATTCATATGATAAGGAAATATTTATTTTATGTGAATATAAATGTTGGATATATTTATTGTGGTTAAAAAATGATGGAGTTAATGTTGAGGTGTTTTATCAGTATTTTTGTCGAAATGGAGGTATTAAAAATCAAATCAGGATTTTTGAGATATATTGCGGGGGTTATAATTTTTAATTGACCGTTGGATCGTGGTAATTTTTGGATATGTTATACATATATAAGTTGAGTATATGTCCACAAATTTTGAACCGTTAAAAATGAACATATGATTTGTTATGAATTTTACGAGATGACTGGTTCAAAAATTGTTGAAGTTGCGGAATTTATCATTTTTGTGGAAAATTCTAGAATTGGTGGGCCCCACTTTTGGTTGGTAAAAATGTGTTCAAATGTGGTGGGTGGGAATAGTAGCAGGTAAAGCCCGGTGAGTTCTTGGTCAAGTCTGCTTCTACAGTGCTTAACATTTTCCTATAAATAGAGGGCTAAGTTAGAATTGAAAAACACACGTAAAACAAGTTTTCTCTTTTCTCTAGATTATTGAGTGTATTTTGTGAGTATTTAGATACTTTGTGAGTTTCTAGTCATTAGTGCAAGTATCCTTGACCTTTACATCGATATTCATCGTAAATCTTGATATTTTGAGGTAATCGGATGTTATTTCTTCTTAAATGATATTATTTTCTTCAATATCATTATCTTAGAAATATTGGTTTGAACTTTTATCAAATTTGGAACTTTTTGTGTTGAGTTACTATTCACGTATACGGACTATTCACGATATCTGGCATTATTCACGAATCGGCATTATTCACCAAAATTGAAATTTTCTCCTTTTGTCCAAGTTGTCTATTATGGTTACTATCTTTGATTGTATCCATGTTTTGATCTTTATTTTTGAATTCTTCTTCAAAATTGGTTATATTGGAGTATTATTGAACTTGGATAAAGCATGTCTGAATCTCTAATATTTGTTATTTTATTTCTTTGGATTCGTTCCTTTAAAATATTTTTCATCATCCTCGGTCCTAAATGATGATATTAATGAATATCTTTGGCACAGTAGTGCAAAGATGAATGATTACCTAATGAATATCTTTGGTCAGTAGTGCAAAGATGAGCAGTGTTGAGATGAACATGACCAACCTGGTGATACAAATGAATATCTTTGGCACATGAGTGCAAAGATGAATATTGATTAATGTTTGAGGATAAATTATTGATGATGGACTTTTAAATCTTAGAAGATAGTAGAATTATTTTACTTGACTCTTCTAATGGATTCTTTATTTCACCGCTGCGATTGTTGATCTAAAACTTGTTGTCTATTATATTTTATCGATTTTTTCCTGTTGAAGACTAACGATAATTTGTTGTATATTATCTTAGTCATAATATTCTTCTTGGGCTAGTTGAGCTCACCCTTTTTGTTCCATTTTTTCGTGGAGGCGAGAATATAGGGAACTAGTAAAAGTCAAGTGATGTTTTCAGTCAGTGGTGTTAGCAGTCCTCACTATTTTATAAAATAGTGTGATAATAATTGTAATAAGGACTCCTTTTGAGTTTGTATACTCTCTAGTAGAGAATATTTGTATTCAAACTCACAGTATTAGGTTGTTGTATTTTACACAACAATTGTATTAATGAAGTTGTAGTTGTTTCTGTACCAAGTTTTTGGCGACTCATAATGGGTGATGTATACCTATTTTGGGGTCGTCACACCACTAATAGCCATCCTTGTTACCCCTTAAGATACATGCTCCATTTAACTTACCTTTCTTTTGTATTCACATTTATTCTTCTCTGCCTTTTTATTCAGGAATGGTATTGCAAGACTTTTGGTGTCCTTTGTTATATCTTCATTTAAAGCATGACTCTCCAAAGTGTCTTGGATCCGATTCTGGTTGTTGTGGTGCCACTTTCATAGGCTTGGGAGGCATTGCGGCGCCGGCCCTGAGCCTTTGAATTTTTTAAGTTTTTTCATTTCAAATTCTTTTCGGGCTCATAACTTAATCGTTATAAGTCAGAATTGGTTCATTCAAAAGTCGTTATCTCACATATCTCGCATACTTCGATTTCATTTAGATAGAATAAGTTTCGGAATCCGTTAACACTAAATTCATTGTTTAAATTTTCTATTACGCGTTCGTTAAACGTTCGTGAACGTTCATAGCTTGTTTCTTCGTTTTAAGTTCTACGATACGTCATCGAAAACTAAGGTTTTCAATTTAAGCAACAACTTTTGACCATCATTCCGGGAATCTTACGGTTTCGACGATTATCGTCTAATCTCAGAATTTCGTCATAAACCGTTACTTGAGATTTTTACTCCATTCAAAATGGATTCATTACATTATTCATACATCTATAATCCTAACCAAGCATATAGCATCTAATCCTATACACGATGATTTTAAACTTGTCAATCAACAACATGTGATAAATTTTCATGTTTTCTTCAGTATTTCTTACTTATTTGATTATGATTCCACTTGTAACATGGTTATTAATGTTTAAAGTCCACTACTAGCCATCCTTGTTACCCCTTAAGATACATGCTCCACCAGAGCCGGTCTTGGGTTTTCTAAGGCCCAGGTCAAATTTTCTCAAGTGTGCCCCTTTATACAAATTAAATAATAAATAAATAAATTATCAACTAATTATTTTTATTAAAATTATAAGAATTTACAAAAGATAAGGAAGAACACTTTAAAATGTCATCGAAGCAAATAATCATCACATGTACCTACAAAATAAAAATATCAATAAAATCGGTAAAACTAATGAAATACCCACTCTAGTTGGCAAGTTTTATTGATTACACAATTGAACTTTTAATTTTTCAAATTACCCAACTAAACTAATTATTATTTTGGAAATTGGGTTATTCTGTTAAAAAAAATTAACGAACGCTAATATTTTATCTACAAAACTAATGAATTACCCACTGTAGTTGTCACATTTTACTGATTACACTATTGCACTTTTAATTTTTCAAATTATCCCATTAAACTAATTAAAGATAATTATTTTAAATATTTTTAAAAATTATTATTATTTTCGATAAAAAAATATTAAAACTTTAATTTTTGTTCCATAAAATAAGTAAAGTTTCATAAAATATAGATTTAAAAAAATAAAGTTTTATGAAACTCATCGATTTTAAAAAAAAAAAATTCCTTTTGCAAATAAAGTTTATTTTTTGAATCTAAATTTTATAAAGTTTTACTCATTTTTTAAAATATGAACAATTTTCCAATTTTTTCTTGAAAATAATATTTATTTATAAAAATTATTAATTTCTTTTTTGAAAAATTGAATCAGCTTTTTTATTTATCTTTTACTATTTTATTATTTTAATTTCTATTTTTAGTTTTTAAAAAATTTCTAATATTAAGAATGGGTCATTATGTTAAAAATTAAGTAGACATTAATTTAATTTAAAATCACTTTAATTTTTTGAATCTATATTTTATGAAACTCTACTCATTTTATGAAGGAAAAAAAAGTTTCTAATATTTTTTACTTAAAATAATAATTATTTTTAATTAGTTTGATGGGGTAATTTTAAAAATTAAAAGTTCAATGGTGTAATCAGTAAAATGTGTCAACTACATGGATGGATAATTCATTAGTTTTGTAGATAAAAATTAACGTCTGCTTATTTTTTTTTTTTAACGGAATGACCCAATTTCAAAATAATAATTAGTTTAGTGGTATAATTTGAAAAATTAAAAGTTCAATGGTGTAATCAGTAAAACCTACCAACTACAGTGAGTATTTCTTTAGTTTTTCCAAATGAAATCTAAACCACAAAACATCATTTAAAATATCTTCTTGTTGCACTTTTACATGCAAAATCATCAATTATATTATCATATTTAGTGTTTTCTAACATATCATTTTTAATGCATAATATCGTTAATCTTTTTATTATTATTTTTTATACACATAAATACATAAGCTAATAAAAAAATTTGGGCTCCCCTCAACTATGGGCCTGGCGGTTGCCTGTTTGGCCTGTAGTATTCTCATGCTCCACTAATAATCACTTCTCTATCAAGATTTAAATTGAAGAGATGTAGATTAAAGGTTAAAGTTTCCTTACCTTTTGATGTTCTAGCTTTTTTCTTCTTCTTTGATTAAATTGAAATAGCTCTCACTTCTCTCTCAATATATTTCTCTAAGTGCTAGTGAATTGAACAACCAACAACTGACCATCTAAGCTCTTTATTTATAGAATTTACAAAGTGGGGGTAAAATGGTCAAAAGATCACCAACCTTCTTACTATTCCACCTCCTTACTATTCTAAACTTGCAAAGAAAGTCTCTCATCTTGCTTGGCAACCAAGTGGCCGGTCATGACTCACCATGGGGGACCCATGGGTTTCCCCATGGGTTTTACTCATCTGGTGGCCCAACAATTCGATCCACGGGTTTGGTTCTTGGTTCGGACTTAAGTTTAATTCAATTGGGCCTAACATTGGGCTTGAATTACATTATCTTTGGGCCTTGATTAATTTTGTCATTGGGCCTAAATGATTTTATATTTGACTTGCCAAATTTCACCTTCAAGTTCTACTAGTCCATTAATAATGGTTTATGCTTTTAACGTATAATCCTCGTATTCTTCTTGTATACTAGTTCGTATAACATTCATCCTATACGTTATATTATCTTTCGTATATACTTGTACAATACCTTGTATTATACTCGTATTCTTCCCCATACAAGAAATTCCTTATTATACATAATCATTAAGTATTCAAATCTTTACTTTCCTTAACATTCTCGAATTTGAGTATGCAGGCGAAAATATGCATTTACTATAACTGAATTATTATTAGATAATTCATCTTTCCTTAAAATTCTATCATTACGTATTTCCCGGAAGTTCAAAAATAATTTCCGAGCAGAAATAGATGAATAGTGTTTTTCGGAGAATTTCTCAGAAAGCTTTTATTTTTGTCTTGGAAATTCAAACACTTTATTTCTAGCACTTAGCCAGAATACTACTATCATACCTCTCTTTTAGATTATAGAATAACCTTCATCTCGCTTACTCGTTATAAATAACATATAATATAATTTTATTCAATTTGTATTCAAATAAAATTAATTTATATTATAATCCGATTTTCACGGTTGTTACAGAGACACTATCTCTATGGGTAGAAGTGTGAGATATATACGGACCATAAAAGTCTGAAGTATATTTTCACACAGAAGGATTTGAACATGCGTCAAAGGCGATGGTTATAACTGATAAAAGATTATGATTGCGAAATCTTTTATCATCTGGGTAAAGCAAATGTGGTTACCGATGCCTTGAGTAGAAAGGGTCGGGAGAAGTTGATGTTGTTAACTGCCTAGGAGGAGCTCATTTCAGCTATGGCGAAACTAGAATTGGAAATAAATTTCTGAAAGAATCAGATGAAAGATTGTTCCAGATGGAAGCTGGTGCAACTTTAGTGGACAAGGTAAAGAACGCTCAATTACAAGATGAAGGGTGCGACAAAATCAAGAAAATGGTGTCTAAAGGTAGTGAACCACTAAAATCAGTCACTGTCATATCAAGCCACAAAGCTATTCGTTTATTGAAAAACGGATGTCAAGCTTTCTTAGCCCATGTTATGGATTTGAACAAAGACAAGTCCGATTTGAATAATATTTCAGTTGTTAGAGAATTTCCTGATGTATTTCCTGAAGAGCTTCCCGGTTTACCCCCAGAACATGATGTTGAATTCTTTATTGACCTTGAACCTGGTACAAAGCCCATTTCTAAAACCCCATATCGAATGGCTCCTATTGAACTTCAGGAGTTGAAGGTTAAACTACAGGAGTTGTTGGACATCGGTTTTATTCGTCCTAGTACATCTCCTTGGGGTGCTCCTGTTTTATTCGTAAAGAAGAAAGACGGGAGTATGCGACTTTGTATCGACTACCGAGAATTGAATCATGTCACTATCAAGAATAGGTATCCGCTACCTCGCATTGATGACTGTTTGACGATTGCAAGGAGCACAATTCTTTTTCAAAGATCGATCTTCATTACGGATATCATCATTTGAAGATTAAAAGCGAGGATATTCAAAGGCGCCTTTGAGAACTCGAGACGGGCATTATAAATTCTTATTCATGTCTTTTGGATTGACTAATGCTCCTGCTTTGCTTTCATAGATATGATGAATCATGTATTGAGGAATATTTGGATCAGTTCGTTGTTGTCTTTATTGATGACATCCTCATCTATTCCAAAAGCCATGAAGATCATGAGCCTCATTTGAAGCTGGTACTGCAAAGGCTTCGTGATAACAAACTATATGCCAAGCTGAAGAAATGTGAGTTCTGGCTTGAGGAAGTAGCATTCTTTGGGCATGTGGTGTCAAAACATGGAGTATCTGTCGACCCGGCGAAGATTGAAGCCATACAAAGTTGGGAGCAACTGAAGTCGATGACCGAAGTACGTAGCTTTCTGGGCTTAGCTGGTTATTATCGGAGATTCGTGGAAGGATTTTCTCGAATCGCTACTCCGTTAACTCAGCTGACTCGTAAAGATATAAAATTCGGTTGGAGCGAGGATTGTGAGAAGAGTTTTTCAGAACTCAAGATGAGACTCATTTCGGCACCTGTTCTGACAATACCATCTGGTTCAAATGGATTTGTTATCTACAGCGATGCTTCGGGCAAAGGGTTAGGATGTGTTCTCATACAACATGGGAAAGTCATAGCCTATGCCTCGCGATAACTCAAAGAATATGAGAGAAATTATCCTACTCATGATTTGGAGTTAGCAATGTTGATCGTTTCAGCGTTGAAGATCTGGAGACACTACTTGTATGGGGAGAAAGTGGAGATCTATACAGATCATAAAAGCCTCAAATATTTCTTCACCCAAAAGGAACTCAACATGCAAGCAACGACGTTGGCTCATTTCTTGAAAGATTACGATCATACCATCCAATATCATCCTGGAAAAGCAAACGTAGTAGCTGACGCATTGAGTAGAAGATCATCTGCGGGTACGAGTGCAATGTTGTTAACATAAAGGCCCATTTTGTATGACTTGCAAAGGATGGAGATAGAGATGAAGGCTCCAAGTACCCATGTAATGATATCAAACATACGAGTAGAACCGACTTTAATCGATAAAGTTAAAGTTGCTCAAGCTACGGACCTGGAGCTGATGCGTATGAAGAAGAAAGTGCAAGAAAGTGCTACTCCAGAAGCAAGAATCGATGAAGAAGGAATACTTCGAGTCAACTCCAGACTTCGTATTCCTAACGATTCTGACTTGAAGCATAGAATTATGATGGAGGCACACAACACACCGTTTGTAATCCATCCTGGGAGTACCAAAATGTATCATGATCTTCGACATACATTTTGGTGGAGCAATATGAAAAGAGAGATCGCGGAGTTTATCTCGAGGTGTTTAACTTGTCAACGTGTAAAGGCGGAGCATCAAATGCCAAAGGGTCCATTACAACCACTTGAGATTCTGAAATGGAAGTGGGAACACATTACTATGGATTTCGTTATGGGTCTTCCCAAGGTTTCTCAAGGCATAGATGCGATTTGGGTTATTGTTGATAAATTAACCAAGTCTGTCCATTTCTTGCATATACGTGAGACTTATTCCCTTGAACGTCTTGCTAATATGTACGTAAATGAGATTGTAAGATTGCATGGCATGCCAGTATCCATAGTTTCGGATCGTGACCCAAGATTCACTTCACGATTTTGAGTTAGCTTGCAGAAAGCTATGGGCACGGATTTACGATTCAGTTCGGCATACCATCCTCAAACGGACGGACAATCAGAGAGGACTAATCAAACTCTTGAAGATCTATTAAGACTCTATGTCCTAGATTTCAAAGGGAGTTGGGATAAGTACCTACCATTGGTGGAATTCTCCTACAACAACAGTTATCAGGCAAGTATAGGTGTGGCTCCATTTGAAGCATTGTATAGAAAAAAATGTCATTCTCCAGTATGCTGGGACGAGGTGGGTGAAGCAACATTGTTGGGACCAGAGTTGGTACGAATGACTACAGAGAAGATCCAACCGATTCAACAACGTATACAAACGACATAGGATTGACAAAAGAGTTATTCGGATCTTCATCGAAAGGACGTGGAATTTAATATTGGGGATCATGTATTGTTACGTGTTACACCATGGAAGGGAGTTACAAGATTTGGGAAGAGAGGAAAGCTCAATCCAAGATTTGTTGGTCCATTTGAGATTCTTGACCGAATAGGAAATGTGGCCTATAGACTCGCATTACCTTCAAGTATGTCTCGTGTTCATAATGTTTTTCATATATCTATACTTTGTAAATATGTTAAAGACCCGAACCACATTATTGAGTTAGAACCAGATGAGATAACTGAAGATTTAAGGTACGAGGATGTACCTGTTAAGATCTTGGATAGGAAGAGCATGTCCTACGCACGAAGGTTATACCATAAGTTAAGGTTTTGTGGAGAAACCATGCTATTGAAGAGATGACATGGGAGTTGGAATCAGAAATGAAAGCGAGGTATCCTCACCTTTTCGAAACACCAGGTACGTACGTCAATTTCGAGGACGAAATTTCATAAGGAGGGGAGGTTGTAAGACCCCAACTTTTTAATGAATAAAATAAAATTTCCTTTATTTATTATTGTGATTAATAAGGTATTAATTTGATATAATATTTTGGTTATGGGTGAAATGTGCAAAATTTTCAAAATAAGCAAGTGGTTATAAAATATTCATTTGTCGGGGAATATTCGTTTGGTCGTGGAATATTTTTTCTGTCGGGGAAAATTAATTTATATTATAATCCGATTTTCACGGTTGTTACAGAGACACTATCTTTATGGGTAGAAGTGTGAGATATATACGGACCATAAAAGTCTGAAGTATATTTTCACACAGAAGGATTTGAACATGCGTCAAAGGCGATGGTTATAACTGATAAAAGATTATGATTGCGAAATCTTTTATCATCTGGGGTAAAGCAAATGTGGTTACCGATGCCTTGAATAGAAAGGGTCGGGAGAAGTTGATGTTGTTAACTGCCTAGGAGGAGCTCATTTCAGCTATGGCGAAACTAGAATTGGAAATAAAATTTCTGAAAAAATCAGATGACAGATTGTTCCAGATGGAAGCTGGTGCAACTTTAGTGGACAAGGTAAAGAACGCTCAATTACAAGATGAAGGGTGCGACAAAATCAAGAAAATGGTGTCTAAAGGTAGTGACGTGAAGTTCAAGATCGATACCGAAGGATTACTGAGGTTCGAGGGAAGAATCTAGGTTCCATCAGTACCTGAAATTAAAGAAGAAATCTTGATTGAAACTCATAACTCAAGATATTCAATTCACACGAGAAGTACGAAGATGTATCAAGATTTACGACAACATTTCTCGTGGCCGAATATGAAAAGAGATGTTGCAGAATGTGTCGTGAAATGCTTGACATGTCAAAAAGTCAAAGCCGAGCATCAAAGACCAAGCGGATTACTTCAGCCGTTGGAAATACCAGAGTGGAAGTGTGAGCATATCACAATGGATTTTATGGTAGGATTTCCGACTACTCAGAAAGGGTATAATGCAATTTGGGTGATAGTGGACAGGCTAACAAAATCAGCACACTTTTTACCGATAAAGATTATATTCAATCTTGATCAATTGACAAAGTTGTACGTTAATGAGATCGTTTCGAGACATGGAGTTCCATTATCAATTATGTCGGACAAAGATTCGCGATTCACGTCAAACTTCTGAAAGAGGCTACAAGAATGCATAGGAACACAGTTGAGAATGAGTACAGCGTACCATCCTCAAACAGACGGTCTAAGAAAACGAACAATAAAGACATTGGAAGATATGCTTAGAGCGAACATCATGGATTTCAAAGGAAACTGGGATGATCATTTACCGTTGGCTGAATTTGCCTACAATAACACCATGTGAGCATTGGCATGCCGCCTTACGAAGTATTGTATAGCAGAAAGTGCAGAACTCCACTGTGTTGGGATGAAGTTGGTGAATGTCAACTGTTAGGACCGGAACTTGTACAACAGACTACTGAGGTTGTCAAAATCATCAGAGCACGATTGGTAGCTGCTCAAGACAGACAGAAGAAATATGTCGATCAACACACAAAATCACGAATTTGACGTTGGAAATTTTGTTTTCCTAAAAGTTTCTCCTTGGAAGGGAAAGATTCGATTTGGTAAGAAAGGAAAGCTAAGCCTGAGGTTTATTGGACCATTTGAGGTGCTGCGAAGAGTAGGGGAAGTGGCTTACGAGGTAGCTCTACCTTTAAAACTAAAACATGTTCATAATGTTTTTCATATTTCGGTGTACGACCGTATAAACCCGACTACAAACATGTGATCGAGTACGAACCGTTACAATTTGATAAAGATTTGTCTGACGAGGAAATTCTTATCCAGATAGTTGACAAGAAATAACAAGTGCTCAGGAATAAAGTGATACCTTCTGTGAAGGTGATATGGAGTAATCACAATGCCGAGGAAGCTATGTGGAAACTCGAAGATAAGATGATAAAAAGTTACCCTAAGTTATTTGTCTGATCTATGTCTTCGATTCTGGGGACAGAATCCTTGTAAGAAAGGAAGAATGTGATGAATGAATTATTTGAGTTGTGACTCTGGGGACAGAATCCTTGTAAGGAGGGAAGGATGTAATAATCCCGAATTTTTATATGTAATTTCAAATATTTATTGAATTAAATAAATATTTTAGTTGATGTGTTTATTGTTAAATAAATATTTGTTAAATTGGATTATTTATTAGTTAAATAAATAATTCATGAGTTGTAAGGAATTAACTTGATTAAGTGTAATAAAAGAGTGATGAATTAATTATTATGTGGTAATATTCTAATTTAATTTAATAATTAAATTAAAGAGTTAATAAGGATTAAATGAATTGTTATAATGTTGTTTTAATTTAGTAATTAAAGTGATGTACTAATTTATTAAATAAAATTATAATGAAAATTATAATTTTGTGGCAATTTGATCTAATAAGTTTTTATTAGCTTTAATTTAATTAAATTTGAATATGGGAATTTAGTTAAATAAAGTGTGTGTGGCCCCCAAAATTAGGTATACATCACCCATTACGAGTCGCTTGAGATACATGGTACAAAATTCAAATACAACTTCATTTATCTAATTGTTGAGTTTGTCAGTATAGAATACGACCACGATTAACTGTGAGTTTTAATACAAATGTATGTAACTCTCGTGGTGCCTTGACCACAACCTTACAATGGTACTTTACATAAAAATATAGTCAAAAACTGTTTTAGAAATTAAAATCTTTGGGAAGTGCTCAAGGAAACCTTCGTGCATGGGAGGCCATGTCTGCAGGTTATAATAGATATCATATGGCCACAGAATTATCCTTGGTTGACCCAATAGACCCCAAAGAAAAAAGAGAAGATTACTATCATCTTCTTTCCAATGGTGAGTCTTCTCTTGACATATAACTATCTCCACTGTTTCCAAGTGAATATTATATTTTAAATCAACTCCAAGATCATATAGATAGTGCCCGTAGATATACTCAGCAAGTGGATGCGCACAACCCTGTCTTATGATAACACAAGGTTGTTTGTCATTAGACATCTTGTGTGATAGTGGCAAAACACCCTTCCAAAGTTGGGTTCACCTCACCCTATTTGATTCACCAAATATAACTACTAAATGTTGTGTAGAATGCAACACATTTTTCTATACTGTTTAGAGAGAACCTTCACAGCTAGAGACCATCGTTCTATTCCTGTTATCCCCACTCGACCGTGACACTCTTACAACAACACTCTTATTACGAAAAGGAATTGTGAAGCGAGAAAGGGTGAGCACAACTAATCCGATAAAGAATATCATGATTAAAGATAATTAAATTATCAATAGCTTTCATCAATAATAAATCGTAGATTTGGAACATATGGTAGATGATAAAACTTTTCAACCATAGTTGCGTGAACGCGAAGCAATCCATTAGAAGAGTCAAATAGATCATTAGGTTCATTATCTTCTCCATGTTAAAAGTCCACCAATAATGTTTTATCCCTGTAACATCAATCAACAATTCCTGTCCACAACCATATGAATAACTCATAATCATAATTGTGATTCTAAATTCCTCTTCGCACCCAGGACGAAGATAATTTTCATCACCTATCTTCACCTGAAACATCAAAAATCATGGTTATACGAAATCACAATTCTTGTTCATAATCATACTAATAAATTCATCTTTGCACTACAAGCCAAAGACATACAACTGTATTTTAGAAGAGTCAAGTAGAGCATGATATCTACTATCTTCTACAAATTAAAAGTGTATAACCAATATTTTATCGCTGAGACTCGGCTTAATAAATAATCCACATCATCGAATTATCCATGCACTACGGCCAAGGATATTCGTTAGTATCACATCCATGAATTATCCATGAACTACGGCCAAAGATATTCATTATTATCACATCCATGAATTAATATTTCATCATTTGAGACTCATTTCAATAATTAATCCACATCATCGAATCATCCACCTTTCACTGTGCCAAGGATATTCATTAGTATCACGACCACGAATTATTCATACACTACGGGCCAAAGATAATCGTGTTTTCATCAATGATCCCCGATCATGCCATAAAACAATTCATCTTCGCACCCTTAGTAGAAGAGAATCCATAGCCATAATCATACCAAAAAGCGCCCATCAATGCACTCACAGGCCAATGAGGATTTTTTTCCACATCATTTGTAACATTACGGCCATGATTATACCGTATAATCCTCGGTCATAATCATACCAAGTCCATCTACATACTACTGAGCCACTGATGACTTTTTCCACATCATTTGTAACATTACGGTCATGATTATCTTAGAATAATCCCTGGTCATAATCATACCAAGTCCATCTATGCACTACGGCTAAAGACGACTTTCAATACAATATAAGCATGAGGATGATGGTAATGATATAAGAATCAATTAAATGAGATAAATGATAAATATTAAACATTTATAATACAATTTATCCAGCGTTCAATAATAACCAAATGTTATCAATCACTTAATAATCTCATAATCTAATATCATTAATATTATAACAATATTTTAATCATTTCTTAAACTTATAAACAATTTATTTCAATTGTTTACACTTTATCAAATAATGCATTTAATCATTCAAAAATGTCATACTCATAAGATTTCATAATCAATGATCAAATTCCTCATCAAAAATCTGCATGTACCCTATATAGGATTCTTAAGTCATAAAATCCTATTTTCCAATTTTATTCCTTCACATAACATATTTAATTCATTTACTCATAACTAGTTCATTTTCATGAAAAATATCAAATCAGTCCCAAAAATATTTCTTTTCTGGGATTTAGCAAAATATAGTCTCATCTTGAACATATATTTTTCTCAGAATTTTTAAAATTCATTTACTATTTTTCATATGTCTAAAACTTCTGAATATTTAGAAATTTATCATAAATTGTACTTTTGTCCAAAAATTCCGAAATTTACAGGGTATAATCCTGTTATATACATGTACTCCTAATAAAAATTTTACCAATTTTGGAGTTAACCACAAGGAGTTATAAGGGTTTACTTTTAAAATAGTCTTTTCCCATAAAATCCATAACTCTTAATCTATACATCCAAAAATCGCCATTTTTGGATACAATTTAGAAAACTCATCAAATTATCATTTCAAATTTTTCCAGAATTTTTGAGGGTCAAAAAAATTACAAATCTACCCCTGGCAGAAACCCTTTTTTAATGAAAATACTATTCGTATGAATACGAAGGATCATTCACCATGCATGTGGTAATCCACATAGACAGGTTATTCCAACAGAATAATAAAGAATGGAATAACAGAAGGATTCACCATGCATGCGATAGATTTGACCAAGCGAGTTATTCCCAATGAGAATAATAAATAATGGAACCAGTTAAATTAAACGCATGCAGCAGGATATTCGATCGAATAATAAATAATGGAACCCGTCCCGTAGAACGCATAGCATTACGAGGATATTCGACGAGAATAATAAATAATGGAACCGGTCAAGCGTAAACTCACGACGATGGATATTAAGCTGAATAATAAATAATGGAACCCGAATTAAAAGCAAACGCATGAGACGAGGATATTAAAACAGAATAATAAAGAACGGAATATTAGAAGAATTTTACCATGTATGCGATTACTTTGCATGAGCATGATTATTCCATATAATAATAAAGAATGGAATATGTAAGAATTTCATCAAGTATAGGTAGTCAGTGTATACGAGTTATTCCAATGAATAATAAATAATAATAATATCCTTTACTGAGCACGACAATTATATCCCTACCTTAAAAAGAAAAGTATTCCAAGCTGGTAGTAAGGAATATACTTGAAGAAAACTTGCACTACGCTCAAAGCTTTCTTAAACTCTAAAGAAATACGCTCAAGATTATGAAGAAGAACTCTCTCTATAGTTTCTCTCTCTAGAGTTTGAAAGTGAATTCGTAAGAAATAATGAATGAATAAGCTTTATTTATAGAAGAATGGATCTGCATAGTAACTAATTCATGAGCAGTCTAGATTGATTTACTTTAATCGACGGTCCATATTTAAAGCAAAATCTTTTAAATAAAATATAATATATTCTATTTATAATATAATAAAAGCGAATCACTTTATAAAAGATTTTACTATGTAAACACTATCACGAACCTTATGCAAATACTATGATAATAATAATATATAATATATTCTAATTATTGTCTAATAAAAAGCAGATAACTTTATAAAAGTATTCTATTTTATATAAAAGATTTTACTATGAAAAAACACTATGCAAGCACTATGCAACACTATGCATAATAAAATATAATATATTCTATTTATAGAATAACTTTATAAAAGTATTCTGTTTTATTACCTTAATAATACTAATAAAACAAAACTGAGTGACTTATCATGTAAACATCAATAATCAATACCGTGTGCTACTATGCAATCACGCAGTATTCTTTATACTTTACTACTAAGAGTAGTTCAACAGTTTTAGCGGTAAAACATCCGCCGTTATTCTCATAAAATATTTTTGTCATTTTCTTCATCCGACAATAATTCTGTTGCGGGGTCCACCAATGATTGTACCGTCGTACGGACATTCCCTAACAAAAAGAATATTTTATATCAACTTGCTTACTTTGCCAAAAAAAAATTCACATATTACCCTTAACTTTAAACTTTTATCAATTTAACTATTTACCAAAATAGAAAAATTGAATACTTTTATTTCATAAAATTCGGGGTCTCACAGTGTGATAATAAACTATATAATAAATGAGTTATTAAAATAAATTAAAAGAATTTTAATTTAGTTTTGCCAAACAAGACTTAATGCTTTTAAAATAAGTCTTTATTTTGCCAAACAAGTCTTTATTTTGATTCTGTTTTGTCAAATAAGCCTTAGTGGCTTTTGAATTTAAAATATATATATAACTGACAAAGGAATTAAATAGAGATATTATGTTTGTCAAATTTTTTTATTTACGTATTGGGAAAAAGCACCTTTACCCCACTGTGGTTGTAGTGTTTTAAGCAATTAGCCACTGTGCTTTTAAAATATTCAATTAGCCCACTGTACTTTTTAAAAATGTTCAATCAAGCAATTCCGTCCAATTTTGCTCACGAACGTTAAAAAATTGTGCGGGGGGGAAGCACATTTACCCCACTGTGCTTTTAAAATATTCAATTAGCCCACTGTACTTTTAAAAAATGTTCAATCAAGCAATTCCGTCCAATTCGACAATTATTTCCTCTCCAAAATTACTCTCTCTCTCTCTCCTCTACTACTACAACAAGAAAAAAAAGAGTAGACTTGACTACAACAACAACTCCTTTTCCCGCTCCTTCCCGCATTTCTTTCTTCTCCAAAATTCCTCTCTCTCTCTCTTTCCTCTATTTCCCTTTATTGATTCTTCACCCTAACCATTCCATTTCATATTCCACCACTAATTTTCTCCTCCATTCAATTAGCCAACCACCTGAAAATAAAACAAAAGGGAATTAAATTATTAAGATGAACAATCTATTTACCTTCGACTAATTATCTCGATACAACAACGATGATCAAAATCCTTCCCACGTCATTGAGATGTCCAGTAATGGAGGAGCTGGAGATGGTGTAAATCTGGACAAATTCTTCCAAGATGTTGAAGCCTTTAAAGACGAGCTTAAACACCTCGAAACCCTCTACAACCAACTCCAATCCTCCCACGACCAATCCAAAACCCTCCACAACGCCAAATTCGTCAAAGACCTCCGCTCCAAAATGGACGCCCTTTAAAAAGGACAAGCTCATCCAACTTTGCCTCGAATCCCTAGACCGCTCCAACGCCGCTTAATCAAGACCCTCCCATCAAGGCGGCCCCGTGACTCCTCCGACCGAACACACACCTTTCGTCGTCAGCAGGTCTCATGAAGCTCCACGAATCCATGACCTCCTTCCACAAACTCCGTCAAGACATGGTCATGAGAGTATTGGGACACCGTCATGTGGCCGATATTTCACCGTGTGGGAGAGAAGGCCGACGATTAGACCCTAGACTCTTTAATCTCCACCGAACAGAGCGAGACTTTCCTGCAGAAGGCGATTCAGGATCAAGGGAGGGGGGCAAGTGATGGAGACGATCCTGGAGATTTAAGAGAGGCACGATGCGGTGAAGGGGTAATAGGATGTAATGGTACCCCCATTGAAAATGAGACACGTCATTTGTATTTTATTTTTTAAAGCCACGTAGGAAAATTAGCCCAATTTTTTAACGCCCGTGAGCAAAATTGGATGGAATTATTTGATTGAACATTTTTTAAAAGTACAGTGGGCTAATTGAATATTTTAAAAGCACAGTGGGGTAAAGGTTCTTTTTCCCCCCAATTTTTAACGTCCGTGAGCAAAATTTGACGGAATTGCTTGATTGAATATTTTTAAAAAGTACAGTGGGCTAATTGAATATTTTAAAAGCACAGTGGCTAATTGCTTAAAACACTACAACCACGGTGGGGTAAATGTGATTTTTCCCTTTATATATTATATGTATCGGTTATATGGGTGTAAGTTACATACTTTGTTTCTAAGCCTAAGAGTTAGAGATAGCAGAGAAAGAAAAAAGGGAGAACTCTAGAGAGGTTTGAGAGTAAAATTGGAAGGAAATGGGATTATCAAAGGAGATTGTTATCATCTTTGTTGGTTAAACAAGAAATTTAAGGTAGTAATCTAACTTTTAATTATCAGTTTACACTATTTATTGTTCTTCATTGAAAAACTTGTTTTTATTTCTCTATAATTAGAATTCTATGATAATTGTTGAAAATATGGCTTACATATGTTAATTAGTAAACATAAACTATTTTTATATAATTTGTATATGATTTAGAGTTGTTTAATTTATGAAAACATGATATATGTGAAGAAATCATGTTTACAGTAAGTTTATAGTGATATATATATGATATGACTTATTTTAGAACCAAAATTTGTGTTTAATTCATCTAATAATATATAAATTGGTTTTTGATTGTGAAAAATCATGAAGAAACGAAAACAAAGTGATTTAAACGGACTATTTTAGTTGAAAAACAAATTCACAGTGATTATTTTCGCTAAGAATGTTAAAAAGTGAAGAAATAGCAAAAATAATGAAATTTAGAGGTTTTAATTTGTTGTTTATGTTGTTTATATGGTTAGAAACGTGTTAGGAACATTAGCTGTTGTTTCTGTAAAGTTTATACAACTTGGGTAAGTTGGAATGGTTGTTAGAAATGAGCTTTTAGGCCTATTTGGCTTTGTTATGTGTTCTTCGCGAACTGGAACGGCCTAGAAGCGTGTCATGGCTGCAATGATATTTACGGCAGAAAGCATCAGATTCAGTGACTGCTGGCCTTGATCTAAGGCCTAAGTTGAGTATGCAATGTTATGTAATGATAGTGAATTTTAAACTCCTTATTAATTAAATATGTGATTTAATTTTTAATGAGTTAGTTTTGTGAGTCTATTTAAACCTTATGTGGTTATGTGAATTTATGATATGATTAAAGGGAGTAACTAATAGTTATTTAAATTGGTGGACAAACCCTAAGAGTTTGGTATCAAATAATTGTTAGGATTTTTAATGATTAAATATTCAATCTATTTGAATATAGTGACATGATTTGAACATATTGATTCATTTCAATTATGGGTATATCACCACTATAGAAGTTAAACTATATCATATGGAACTTATGTAGTGATAAAAATTGAAAATGGCTTGAAGCTAACCCATTTTTGCGAGAGCCCAAGTAGTGATGCCGCCCCCCAAACAAGACAAAAATGTCGAAATTTGCTAGTTGTTAATCTGGGAAGAATTAGTTTCCACTGTAGAAGATGAAATGGAACCTTAATGTAAGGTGTGACATGCATAAAATCATATGATAAGAAAATATTCTAATGATATGGAGTATTAAGTAGTGTAATAAAATCATAAGTGATTGTTAAACAGAAATAATTGAATATCTGTGTATTCCAAAAATTGGGAAAGAAATTATGTGTGTACACTGAATAGATAATATTAAATAATGTGATAATGTGGTTATGTGAGTAGTAAAATATAATCATGATAATAAATAATGAGCAATGCACACTTGTATTTGATGTTAATAGAAAATGTACATGGATTATATGTATGTGCACTACTTGATACCTTGTAATTAGGAAATATATTGTATGCCCCTTTAAATCATTATAACATATGTTATATGAAATGAATTGTGTATACATATTATATAACCAAAGTATATATTATGTGTAGATATAGTATAAACCAAATGTTGCATTAGTATTATTTTGCAAGTGCTGAGATTTTTCCCCTTGTCCCATATTAAGAGCCCACTTCATTCTTCTCACATGAAAAGCTAGCTAGCCTATCTTCATCTCAAATTCAACAAACCTAGAACAATAAGTGGATGGGGAGTGGGATTCATGAGTGAAATTACTAACTCTCACCAACTCTCTCTTAACTATTATACATTCTTGAAATCCTTTGGTTTGATTTGGGAGGTAATTACATTATTTGTGTAACCATTCTTCTATAAATGAGACCCTCACCTTCCTCATTGAAATTGTTGAGCTAATCTGAAGTGTTGGAGAATTCAATTAAGCTTCAAGAGGTATAACCCTAAACTTTTGTTCTTAGTTGGGTTTGTCAAATTCTTAGGAATTACTTGAAGTTCTATGTTAATCAATATGAATTAGCATGATATAATGTGTTTAGAAAGTAAGTTACATGTATGAACTCTTTAATGGTATTTTGGAACATGTTTAAACTGAAAAGAATCAAGTAGATTGAGACTCTACAAAGCAGGCATGTTTACATTTTAGATGCGAGCATGGCCTTATTTAGCTCTATTTGCATTTAGGATGCAGTAGCAATACCTTGCCGTACCCAATCAGTTTCTAACTATGTGATGCCAATTTGATGTTAAGATTTAAGTATATTCCTAACAAGAGGAAGGACCTGAGATATAGGCATATGCATGAGCAAGTATAGCAATGTTAGTACATATGATTGCCACAACACTTATAGTTTTGAAATGAAATTGTAGTTTCAAAAGTGAACTTTGTCACTAACACATCATGTGAGCATTCTTATTTATAAACATGATTATATGGTCTAAATGGATTAAACACACTAGCATACATGATTGAAAGTTAAGACAATTTCAATGATAAGAAATTTAAGACTTTTCATAGTGAACTTGACCAAGACCTTTATCTTGTAAGTTCTGACCATTTGAGCATGCATATGTGGCTTTAATATATGTTGTAAATGCATGAAAGTTATATGTTAAGATGCCTTGTATATGCTAAGTTGACTTAGTGTAAAATTCAAAGAAAGTTGGAATGAGAAAGTTATTGTCATCAAGTAATGAGTAAAGTACGTTATGACCATGCAAACATGTATATTAGGACTCATTATGCCTATAGATATATTGGCATGAACATCGTTTGGTTAATGTATGGTTTTCACTTATTCACACATAGTTATAAAAAAGAAATTTCTAAAATATGAACTATGTGTGTAAAGTATACATGTGTTGTCTATATACAAGCATGACTAATGAGTATTGTATAACCAAGTTACGAAGCATGATAACCACATGATTTTTCTATTCCTAAGCACCATGTAAATTATAAGCTAAAAACTTATAAAGGTAAATTCACGTATGGTCATGTGTTATGTGTGAAACTCTAGTATATATGTATGTTAAAATATATGTGTAATTAGTGTGTTAGAGTTGTCTTTGAAGTCGGAGAGCAAAGCTGACCCCACAGTGCGGCGGGGGACAATGTAATCTGCGCCATCTCTAAGCCTAGACCGGTAGCGTGTTGTCAATCTGCAGATCTTGCCAAGATTCTATTTTTGAATCTGAAATTCAAGGCATGTTTATATGATTTCTTTACCTTGTAATATATGACAAATATGCCATATAATGTGTTGAGAAGCATGCTATGTGATGACTTGATTTTTATAAGTGTAGACTCATATTAGTTTACACATACTAATTAAAAAGATCGACTTGTTAACGTTAGGTCGTTTCAACGCAAGTTAATTAAAGCTAGAATTATATTGTAGCTGAGCAAACAGGCAAGTTCCCTAACCTTACTCAAATTTATATTGAGCAAGTTTCCTTGAACTTCACTCTTTAGTTGTGCAGGTTCCTTGAACCATACTTTTATTGTGCAAAGTATCCTAACCTTTGCATTTACTTTATGCAATGGACATGAGTAAGAAAGTTATTCATTTAAGCTTGAACTTTATTTCCAAGCATGCTATTAAGTGGTTTAATTACCTTACAATTATTCCACATCGATATTATTGATATTCGCACTTGAGTTCGTACAGTCTTGGACTTGTACATCGTTTAAAGTTCTATAATTCTTGAACTATGTTAGATAGAGTCTGAACCTTTGTTCGGTCAGATAAGTGTATGAAGTTTTATAAAAGCTATCCAAACCAATTGATGGTGAGGATTCTTAAACTGAAAGAATACCCCTTTTATGATAGGGGAGTACCCCATGTATCTAATATAAGATACAAAGAGCAGATTTAAATGTTATGCATATACATAGTGTACGTAAGGTTGATCCCCTCAAGTACTTATTCTGTAGCCAGTAACCAAAGGGTTAGTTAGCAATTGATTCCATTGGAGTGTTATAGTTCAAAGTTTACTTGACTAGCAGTTATTCTAAAAGCAATCATTATCTTTGCTTCTAATATTCATATTGTTGAATCCTTCAGATATTCATATTGTTGAATTAATTGTCAGATATTCTCCATTCATCATGATATATTCTTATTGTTGTATTTAAACTTGTTGAGCAAACTTGTTGCTCATCCTTGCTATATCATGAATTATATTGCAGCTAAGCCCGAGACCTCAGGGAAGGACAAAGGTAAAGGAAAGATGTAGGATAGTGGCAAGGAGCAGACTTTACCTTATGCCTAGTTTAAATTACTATTATGTAATATGAACCCTAATGAATATTTTAGGGTATGTTTGCAAGATGATATTAAGGTTATCATATCTTGGGACTAGTAACACCTTTTGAATGAACGACATATGTTTATTATATTCCGCATTTTAGTTATCGTATGTTGTTTAGAGGTGGATGTTTGTATTTTATCGTGATGAACGAACTAGAATTCGGAGGACGGGTTTTGAGAAGTGTCACGAGACGGTATTTGACTGACTATTTGCAGTATCGATTAGCTTGATTTGGCCCAGAAATTTGATTTTTAATATACAATTATGTAAATGTTAATGTAGCCTAATCTTATGACTATAAAATTTGAGTAATCATGTTATATGATGAAAGAGCAGATTGTGGTGTGGTTATAATACCAAATAAGAAAATTATTATTAGTAATTAATGAATTATGTGATAACTGAAGATTTGTGTTATTGCATTAAAATAGTGGTTTAATCATGTGGTTAAACCTAAGACTAAGAGGTGTAATGAAATAGATATTCAGTTATGTACCATGATCATGTGGTAATTAATTGTGTCATGATAACATGCGTATATGATATTTGGGAACGTGAGTTATAACTATTTAGCTTACACGCAAGATAAATTCCTAAACCTTACTTCTTTACATTGAGCAAGTTCTCTAACCCTAACTTTATTTGAGCAAGTTTCTGAACCTTAATCTCTATTTGAGCTTATCCTACCTTGCTTATTTTATGCAAGTTTGTTATCCTGTCTTACTATAAATTACGCAAGTTCATAATTTGTTTCTTTATTGAAGAATGTAACCTTAGCTTACCATTTGTTCAAGCAAGGTTTATTATATCTTTTCAATGCTTTGAACTTTATTCTTAGAGCATAACTTGGATGTTTTATGTGACGTCCCCAAAATAGGTATACATCACCCATTCTGAGTCGCCAAATACATGGTACAAAATTCAAATACAACTGAATTATACAACTGTCGTGTAAAATACGACAAAATATAAGCTGAGAGTTTTAGTACGAATATTGTCTTCTAGACAGTATTCAAACTCAAATGAAGTTCTTATTACATTTATTATCACACTATTTCACTGAATAGTGAGGACTACTAATGCAAACATCTGGACCGTCACTCTGCTCTTCCGACTAGTCCCAAATTTATATTCTCATTTTTCAAGAAGAACAATGAAAACAAAGGGTGAGCTCAACTAGCCCAATAAGAAATATTATGACTAAGATAATGCACAATAAATTATCATTAGCCTTCAACAGTGTTAAACTGATTAAATATAATAAACATCAAGTTTAACTGCAGCGGAATAAGCAATCCATTAGAAGAGTCAAGTAGAGCATGATATCTACTATCTTCTATGATTTAAAAAGTTTATCATCAATTATATCGCTGAGACTCGGCTTTAATAAATAAAACACATTATTTAATCATCCCTGCATTACGACCAAGGATATTCATGTAATCATCAATGGTCATGATTATACCGAATAATCTCTAGTCATAATCATACCTACAACTGTCCATCAATGCACTACAGGCCAATGAGGATTTTTATCACATCATTTGTAACATTACGGTCGCGATTATACCGAATAATCCATGGTCATAATCATACCAATCAATAGTACATCTATGCTCGTAAGCCACAGATGACTTTTATCACAATATAAGCATGAGGATGATCACAATAAATTTTTAAAGATTTATAATTTAATTTATCCAGAATTCAATAATGTCCAAATTGTCAACATGATACTGCTTTGTGGAGTAAAATTCAAGAATAATATTGTATCAAAAATGATTTGGATAGCAAAGAAATCAATTTTGACATGATTAATTCCCCGGGTGAATAGTACCCCATGACTAGTACTTCGGGAATAGTACCCCGTGAAAAGTACTTTGTGAATAGTACTCCTGAATAGTACTTTGTGAATAGTACTTTGTAAATAGTACCCCGTGAATAGTATTTTGTGAATAGTACTGTATAAATGAATAGTACTCATAGACAGTACTCCGGCATGAAAAGCTTAAAATTTAACAAGAAGGTGCAGAAAATATCCTTCTGAAACGATACTAGATGTAGAGCAAATTTCAAGGATATTTCACTAAATTCACGGAGTATACAAGCAATACTTTAACAAAATGAGGGTATAATCAGGAATACAAGACGAAATAATATTACTCACATACTACAGAGTATGGAAGAAAATATTATTCCTATGAATACTGAAAAAATAATATCCCTTACCTCAAAAGAAGACTGTATACTGGAATAGTGAGGTAGCAGACTTCTCTTCTACTTTCTCTCTAAAGCTTCTCTTTCTATAGCTTCTCTTTCTATAATTGCTCTTGTGAGTCTTAGTGAATTGGTGAGAATGAAAGAAGAATGAGCTTCTATTTATAGGAAGATATAGTTTCGATAATTACACGTTTTGGGGCTCGAAATAATACAGTATAATACCTTCATCTTTTCCTTCATTTTTAATTTAGTCCTACAAGTATTATCAAACTTGCACCACCATCTCCCCTAATAGTACATCATGTGAAACAATAGTACATTCATGTGAATCAATAGTTCTATACATGTGAAAAAAAATAATTACAGTATAATACCTTCATCTATACCTCCATTTTAAATTTAGTCATGCAAGTATTATCAATCTTGCACCACCTCCCCTAATAGTACATGCATGTGAATCAATAGTACACAAAAATGTTAACAAATAGTTATAAGCATGTGAATTAATAGTAATTAATTGCTCATTTATCCGATTAATTACCCGATTGGTCAATATAACCTCCAAACATCAATTATTATCAGAATAGATGTCGATTTCCACTAACACTAATAATCCCAACACAATAGAAATATAAATTTCATCTTTAATCAACACGAACATATTCATCATTAATATTATAACTCACAATATTTAACAATCAGATTATTCCCATGAAAGAGGGGGCTTTTCGATAAGGATTTCTCCCTATTGGCGCACAATTAGGTAACCAAACCTCTCCTTGGCAGAACTTTCTAGACATTGTCAATATTGCAAATAATAATATGAATAACTTTGTCATCTCAATTATTGATTTAATAATAATAAATATTATGCAGATGATACTGTGACAATAATTGAATCAATAATATGAGAGATATTATGCAGCAATTACTGTAGCAATAATTGAGTATAACTAAGTGACTTTTCATGTAAGCATCAATAATCAATATCGTGTGCTAATATGCAACCACGTGTATTACTGTACTTTTACTACCGGGTAGTTCAACAGTTTAACGGTAAAACTTTCGCCGTTATTTTTATAAAAGATAATTACCGCGTTTCTAACTACGACAATACTTCCGTTGTGGGGTCCACCAATGATTGTGTCGTCGTACGAATATTCCCTGTTAAAAGGAATATTCCCCGACCAATCGAATATTATATAACCACTTGCTTACTTTGCAAAATTTGTAAATAATAACCACAACTATAACATTATATCAAATTTGCACCATAATATTCAAAAATATATTTCGAGAAAAAATTAATCATTATTCATAAAAGTTGGGGTCTTACAACCTCCCCTTCTTATGAAATTTCGTCCTCGAAACTAGGATGCGTACTTGATATGTCGAAGAGGTGAGGATACCTTGACTTCATTTCAAATTCTAACTCCTAGGTCATTTCCTCAACATCGTGGTTTCTCCACAAAACTTTGACTTGAGGTATAACCTTGGAGCGTAGAATATGATCATTCTTATCCAAGATTTTAACAGGTACCTCCTCATACGTTAAATCTTCCGCTATCTCGTTCGGTTCTAATTCAATAACGTGGTTCAGGTCTTTCACATAATTACGTAACATAGATATGTGAAAAACTTTATGAACACAAGATATACTTGGCGGTAAGGCGAGTCTATAGGCCACAGTTCCTACTCGATCGAGGATTAAAAATGGGCAAATGAATCGAGGATTGAGCTTTCTTCTCTTTCCAAATCTCGTAACTCCTTTCCATGGAGCAACACGTAACAACACATGATCTCCAATATTGAATCCCACGTCCTTTCGATGAAGATCAACATAACTCTTTTGTCGATCTTGTGAGATTTTTATACGTTGTCGGATCGTTTGAATCTTTTCCGTAGTCATACGTACCAACTCCGGTCCCAATAACGTTGCTTCACCCACCTCATCCCAGCATACTGGAGAACGACCCTTTCTTTCATACAACGCCTCAAATGGAGCCATGTCAATGCTTGCTTGATAACTGTTGTTATAGGAAAACTCCACCAATGGTAAGAACTTTTCCCAACTTCCTTTGAAGTCAAGGACATAGAGTCTTAATAAATCTTCAAGAGTTTGAATACTCCTCTCCGACTGCCAGTCCGTTTGAGGATGATATGCTAAACTAAATCGTAAATTCGTGCCCATAGCTTTTTGCAAACTAACCCAAAATCGTGAAGTGAATCTTGGGTCTCGATCAGAAACTATGGATACTGGCATACCATGCAATCTTATAATATCGTTTATGTACATACGAGCAAGACGTTCAAGTGTATAAGTTTCTCGTATCGGTAAGAAATGAGCAGACTTGGTCAATCTATCAACAATGACCCAAATTGCATCTATGCCTTGAGAAACCTTGGGAAGACCAGTAACGAAATCCATGTTAATGTGCTCCCACTTCCATTCTAGAATTGTAAGTGGTTGCAATGGACCTTTTGACACTTGATGCTCTGCCTTGACTCGTTGACAAGTTAGACACCTTGAGATAAACCCCGATATCTTTCTCTTCATATTGCTCCACCAAAATGTATGTCCAAAATGGATTGCAAACGGTGTGTTGTGCGCCTCCATCATGATTTTATACTTCAAGTCAGAATCATTAGGAACACAAAATCTGGAGTTGACTCGAATTATTCCTTCTTCATCGATTCTTGCTTCCGGAATAGCACCTTCTTGCACTTTATTCTTATAACGCATCACCTCCAGTGCGTAGCTTGAAAGACATTAACTTTATCGATTAAAGTCGGTTCTACTCGTATATTTACCATCATCGCGTGGGTCCCTGGAGTCTTTAACTCTATTTCCATCCTTTGTAAGTCATACAAAATGGGCCTTTGTGTTAACAATATTGCACTCGTACCCGCATATGATCTTCTACTCAATGCGTCAGCTACGACGTTCGCTTTTCTAGGATGGTATTGAATGGTATGGTCGTAATCTTTCAATATCTCAAGCCATCATCGTTGTCTCATGTTGAGTTCCTTTTGAGTGAAGAAATATTTGAGGCTTTTATGATCCGTATAAATCTCCACCTTCTCTCCATACAGGTAATGCCTCCAAATCTTAAGCAATAAAAACGACGGTTTGCTAACTCTAGATCATGAGTAGGATAATTCCTCTCATATTCTTTGAGTTGTCGTGAGGCATAGGATATGAATTTCCCATATTGCATGAGAACACATCCTAAACCTTTGCCTAAAGCATCATTCAGATATATGACAAATCCTCCGAACCAAATGTAGTATTGTTCGAATAGGTCTTTGAAATGACCCTCCTCTTGAGTTCTTGAAAACTCTTCTCACATTCCTCGCTCCAACCGAATTTTTAATCTTTTCGATTCAGCTGAGTTAATGAAGTAGCGATTCGAGAAAATTCTTCCACGAACCTCCGATAATAACCAAATTTAAGCCCAAAAAGCTACGATTTGATGGCCATCGACTTAGGTTGCTCCCGACTTTGAATTGCTTCAATCTTTGTCAAGGTCAATGAGATATTCGTGATTTGATATCACGTGCCCAAAGAATGCTACTTCTAAAGATGATGAACTCGCATTTCTTTAACTTGGCATATAACTTGTTTTCACGAAGCTTTTGGAGTATCAGCCTCAAGTGTTGCTCATGATCTTCACGGCTTTTTAAAGTAAATGAGGAGGTCATCAATAAAGAGCGACCACAAAGTGATCCAAATATTCTTGAATACTCGGTTCATCATATCCATGAAGGCGGTAGGAGCATTAGTCAATCCAAAAGACATGACTAGGAATTCGTAATGCCTGCATCTGGAGTTAAAGCGATCTTTGGAATGTCATCGGTTTTAATCTTTAATTGATGATATCCTAACGAAGATCGATCTTTGAAAAGAATTTGGCGCCTTGCAACTGGTCAAACAGATCATCAATATGAGGTAACGGGTACCTATTTTTTATGGTGACATGATTCAACTCCCGATAATCAATACAAAGTCGCATACTTCCATCTTTCTTCTTCACGAATAGTAACAGAGCACCCAAGGAGATGTACTAGGGACGAATGAAACCGATGTCTAACAATTCACGTAGTTGGGTTTTTAACTCCTGAAGTCCAATAGGAGCCATTCGATATGGGGCTTTAGAAATTGGTTTTGTACCAGATTCAAGGTCGATACAAAATTCAATTTCACGCTCTGGGGGTAGGCCAGAAAGTTCTTCAGGGATTACGTCAGGAAACTTATTAACAATAGAAATATCATTCAAATCTGATGTATTTTTGTTTAAATCCATGACATGTGCTAAGAAAGCTTGACATCCGTTTTTCAATAAACGAATAGCTTTATGGCTTGATATGACAGTGATTCACTTTAGTGGTTTGGTTGCTTGAATTCGCATAATAGGTTGATTAGGAATATAAAAGCTAACAACCTTACGAAAATAATCGATTTTAGCATGATGAGTAGTTAACAAATCAATCCCTAAAATCACATCAAATGCAAGTATTTTCAAGGAGATAAGATCGACAGGTAACGTGCGGTTACCGATTTGAATCAAACAAGACTTATAAACAGTGGATGTAATGAAGGTTTCTCCCAACGGAGTTTCAACAGATAAATAAAAGTCTAATATCTCCAGGAGTTAAATTTAAGCGCCGCGAGCGCAAGTAGGAGAAATAAAAGAATGGGTAGAACCGGTATCAAATAAGGTATAGACTTCGTTAGAGTTTCTGATTAGCTTACCCGTGATAACCTCGTTTGGATTCCTCGCTTTTTGGGAGGTTACGACAAACGCTCTCTCTTGAACTACCGATTTTATCTTGTCTGGGACGGCATTTGATGCCTCCATCCCAGCTGGACTTAACTTCGATGCACGACAAAATTGGGCTAGGTGACCTTCTCTTCCATAATTATAACATGCTTTGGACCGCTGCGTACAATTTGGACTGATGTGTCCTTCCCCTCCGCATTTGTAACATACGACCGGCGGTCGTTCTCCTTCCTTAACAACAAGTGCTGGTGTTGACGTCCTTCCATCATTATTGAATCTTCTCTTCTTGAAATTCCCACTTTTATTGTCCTGGCCATGTGTTGATTTATGTCACACTCCATGTTTTGATGATGACTTTATTATTCCTCTAATCATGCTATATTACATTTTAGGGAAAGATATGAAATTTCAGAAACATCAAGGAGGAAAATACAAAGCCAAGACATTCTTGAAGAAAGAAAAGCAAAATTGAGTCCTAGGAATATATGTAAGATCTTAGCATTTATTACTTTCCAAAATAAGGCTCTAGGACATGTGCATTGCATATATATACTCTTATTAATATTTGTTATCACATGGAAATTAACTAGCTGATAATATGCATGGCCAATATTGCTCAAACACAAGTTAAGGAATCAAATCGTGTACGGTAGAGCAAGAAGATTGATTGAATAAAATTACCATAAGTCATGTATCAATCTAAGTTCACGGTTAATATGGGATAGCAGGAGACACGCACCATTATAGTGTCCCACAATTCAAGGAATCTAATTGGGTGTCTCCACCGGCCCAATATATGGTAAGATATGGACACCGGCCAACAGATATTTATGGTAAGCACAAAACATGGCATATCATAGTTCATGCATCATAAACCATGTTTCGTGAATCAAATAATCGATTAAGGCAACCAGCTAGTCTCACGCGTAATATAAAAGCTAAGGTCAAGGAATATTCTAGAGTATTCAAAGAAATTTGTTCAGTAATAATAACCGGTAAAAGAAAGCTGCCATATAACAAAATGGCCATTAAATGAGGAAATCATAAAAGATATAGACTAAACGTGTTGGACTATCTTTTAGCAAGATTCCCTCAGTCATCACTAGTATACGCCTATACTGTATCATGACATATATATATATATACATATAGGATAGCTTGATCTTTGGCACGGTATCCGGATGACAGCCCATGTATTATGTGACTTAGGTATACTGTCTCTAATGCTCATATCTCACAAGCAACGGTAATACATTGAAAAAGCCTATAAATGACCTGATCTCGTGAACGAGAAAACTAAGAAAAACATATACAGTATCTTCAAAGCATACAAGCTGCAGAATTGTTTTTCTCATTGATCGATATTGATTGCATTAAGAAAAGAGCTTCAGTTAAGAAGATTGCATAGAACATACTCTGGTAATATTTCTCTTGCACATCATTTCATACTAGAGCCTTAAGTTGGTAAGTGATATATTGCTTGATCATTAGACCTCTAGTGTGTATTTTTAATTGTCGTATCTAAATCTATATTGTATTGGGTAATCCTGTTTGGGTTGATAATTTATTACAGTCAAGTTGAAGGAAAACATAGGTGCTTAAGAGTGCATAGGTGCACAAGGAACAAAGGTGTTCAAATTTGCTAGAACTTGTATTGTAATTGGAAGAGTTTAATAAAAGTGAGTCTCCAATACTAGTTGGTATTGGACGTGGATTAGGCTACTTATTCAGAGGGTAGTAGTTGAACCACGTAAAAATTCCGTGTTTTGTGATTACATTATGTGCTTGACTATTACATTATTTATCCAAAGAACTGCATTCTATTCATATCAAGAAAGCTGGTTAACTCAATAATATCTCGATTTGGTAATCAAACTGTTGCATTAAACATCCAAGGATTTTTGATAAGAAATAAAAATTGGACATAGTTTGTGCCTACACTTATTCAACCCCCCTTTTAAGTGTACCTATTTAAATTTCATTTGGTATCAGAGCTTGGCTCTACTTATCTTGGTCTTAAAGGTGACTTGTGATAAGTGATATTTTTACTCACTTATTGTATATTAATCCATGCGAATTGTGCCCACCTCGAGTACATTTCATTTTGTTTTAGTTGTATTTCACGTTATTTTGCATTGCATATACTTAAAACTCCTTTTGGTGAACAAGTGCAGGAATCGGCTTCATTTTGGTGGAATTCGAGGTATCGGTAAGCGGATGCGTGAAGGCCAGTTGAAAGGCGAGGATGTGCATGGCATGGAGGTACAATGAGGAATGGAAATCAAGCTAGCATGAGGATTAAAGCAAGTAGCAGAAGAAGTAAGGGTGAAACAGACTCAAAATTGCGGGATATAAGGCAATGTAGCCTTAGCAAGACAAAGCAGACTTGGCGCGCGCATGAAATCTGAGCTTTATATGGGAACCTTCTGCAAGTCAAGCACTTTCATGACGCAAGAGGATGCTTGTGACCATGAGAGGGACTCAGCGCCGCGATGAGCATGAGTCGCATGACCGCGCGAGAGGACGTCTGGTTTGGTCTAAACTTACTGCAAGTCTCACGGCCGCGAGCCAGAAACACTAGGGACGCGCGTGGCCGCGCGCGATGCTGATGCTGTAATTTGTTTTATTTTTATTTCTCAACCTAATGATGTGTAATGTGGTATAAAACGATTCTGACGTGTGTCAGAGAAGGGGACCAGACTTTTATTACGTAACTTTCATAGTAGAAACTAGGGTTTACACCTTGGGAGAGATTCCAACGTAGGAGAAAGCCATAACGTCTATTTTTCTCTACTTCTTCTTGGAGATCTCTGTCATCGTGGATATTAATTATTGTTTATGGGAATTCTTTGTGGATTCGATAGTTAATCATTGGTTTCTATTCAACGATTGGGTTTGATCATTCTAACTTTCTTCCATTCGTTTGTTTATTGATCATGTTTAGCCTTGATCCCATAATGGCTTTTGGTTCAGTCATGAACTAAACTCCATTATGGGATTCTAACGAATTTTAATATGTAATTTGGTTGCACATCTAAGTGTTAGATTTGTTTTGCATATCATTGGGTTATCTATCATGGTTGGTTTGTATGTATGAATGATGATAATCTTCGTGTTAGTATTTGTATGGAATTGAAATGAACATATGAATATGGATGAAATCATGATAGCATGCGAATATGGGGATTGCATATTTTGTGAAACAGATAGGAATATACTGTTTTGTCGTATGAGCTAGAATAAGGGTTGTGCTTAAAATTAATAGGATTACAATTGCGCATAGGAATATGGTAATTGTGATGGTATTGGTGATTACATAGATTCTAACATCTGTAGATGATATGTGAGTTGGTTATAGTGCATTGGAAAATGGTTATAACTCGCTTTTATGCCCTTGGCTATTATCCTGTGATATGTGAACACTTCTTGCATGACATATGGTGATTGAATGAAATATTGAATGAAGTTAGGATCCCATTGTTTCCACATTATATTTAGTCCATTTATACTCTTATTTTTAGTTGATAATCATAATTAGTTTAAATCAACAATTAAGTCCATAGTCTTAGCATATAAATATAGTGAGTTAATTAATGCATAGTAGTCTAAAGTTAACACTTTCTCTGTGGGATCGATACTTTACTTACTCTGTATTACTTGTTGACCCGTGTATACTTGCATGAGTTAGAGCTCTTTTATAAGAACTATAAAAGAGGCAACAACTTGTAGGGAAAGATTCTGACATAGCACAACTTGAAAACGCTCATCACGAAGGTCAATCAACAAACCGACCTCCACTACTCTTTGGAACTGATAATTATAACTTCTGGAAATTTCGGATGAGGATATATCTTAAGCGAGACCCATGGGAATGGTGGGTGGTAGAGAATGGACCAGTAATCCCAAGGAAAGATGATGGCACTCCAAAAACTCTACTCGAGATAGACTCAACCGAAACATACATGGTGTCATATGATTCAAAAGCAATGAACACTCTCCTCAGCGACATGGTGTAATCCGAAATAGATAAGGTTTCCTCATGCAATACATCAAAGGAGATTTGGGATACCCTAGTAGTAAGTCACGAAGGAACTTCCAAAGTGCGAGAAGTTAAGCTAAGTATGCTCATGCATGACTACGAAATGTTCAAACTGGAAAGAGACGAAACAATCAAAATGGCTCAAGCACGATTCTTGGTACTTACAAATTCTTTAAAGTTGCTCGACAAGTCAATTCCACAAAGTGAAATCAACCGTAAGTTACTTCGGGCTATGCCCAAAAGGTTTGCATCTAAAATTACTACTCTTCAAGACTTCATCAATATTTCTTCTATGGATACATTAACTCTCTTTGGTGAACTGGAAGAATATGAACATCAATTAAAAAGATATGATGACGAGGAATAAATTCCTCGAAAGAAAGTGCTAGCTCTAAATGCAGGAATTGAAGAAGAACTTGAAAATAACTCGGATGATGAAATAGCTATGATCTCAAGGAGACTCAAGGGATTACTTTAGAGAAAGAATAAAAGAAGAAATACATTCAATTCAAACCAGTTCAAAGCAAAGCAAACCGAAGAAACATGTTTTGAATGCGGACGACCAGGCCATTTCAAGAAGGACTGCTTTCAACTCAAAAACAAAGGGAAGCAAGGCAATAAAGAGTTCAAAAAGAATAAAGCCTTCTTAACATGGAGTGACGATGAAGAATCTGATGTGGAGATAAATGCGAATGATGAACTGGCTCAAATATGCTTCATGGGACTTGAAGGTGAATCTAGTGAGGTATCTTTTTCTGATATTAATATTTTGAAACAAGAAAATGAAAAACTAAAAGAGAAAAATATGTATTTAAAAGATCTAGTAAACACACTAATGAGTGAAGTTGAGTCACAAATAGATGAAAAGGAGTTAGAAAAAGTAACACATACAAATGAAGAAAAAGTACTAGCTGCGAAAAATGATTACTTAGAAAATTACAGTAAAATACTTTTCAACAAAGTAAAATAGTTAAATAATGAAGTTGAAAAATTAACAAATGAAATAAAAATGAGAGATGTATGCATTGATGCCTTTAGTGATGAATCTAGTAATAAAACACCCCTAACTAATGAATCACAAAAGGAAATAGAATCCCTAAAACTGTCTCTAGCTAAATTTGTTCATGGCGAAGAAAACTTAAATGTCATGTTAAGGAAACAAAGACCTAGTTATAACAAACAAGGAATTGGTTATAATCTGGTACATAGAAATGAAGTTGAAATGCTTAAATCTAAATCATCATTTAAATTAAATCATTGTACATGTGAGACCCCAGATTTTATGAATAAATATTTAATTTTCTCGAAATAATTTTTTATTTTTTTATATTATGGAGTGGATTTGATATAATGTTATAGTTGTGGATAGTATTTATAAATTTTGCAAAGTATGCAAGTTGTTATAAAATATTCGTTTGGTCGAGGAATATTCTTTTTGTCGGGGAATATCCGTACGACGACACAATCATTGGTGGACCCCACAACGGAAGTATTGTCGTAGTTAGAAAATGATAGAATTATCTTTTTATAAAAAAATAACGGCGAAAGTGTTCTGAATTAAAGCTGTTGAAACACCGGTGTTAAAAGTATAGTAATCGCATTGGTTGCATAAAGTAGCACACGGTATTGATTATTGATGCTTACGTGAGAAGTCACTCGGTTATACTCAATTATTTCTACAAGAATAATTGCTACATCATATCTCTCATATTATTGATTCAATTATTGTCACAAAGATCATCCGCATAATATTTATTATTATTAAATCAATAATTGAGACGACAAAGTTATTCATATTATTATTTACAATATTGACAATGTCTAGAAGTTCATCGAGAAGAGGTTTGATCACCTAATTGCTTACCAATAAGGAGAAATCCTTATCGGAAAGCCCCTCTCTTTCAGGAATGACCAGTTGTTAAATATTGTGAGTTATAATATTAATGATGAATAAGTTGTGTTGATTAAAGATGAAATTGATAGTTCCATTGTGTTGGGATTATTAGTGTTAATCGAAATCGACATCTATTTCGATGATAATTGATGTTTTGGGGTTATATTGATAAATCAGGTAATTTATCGGATAAATGAGCACTTAATTACTACTAATTCACATGCTTATATAACTATTTGTTCACATGTGGGTACTATTGAATCACATTCATATACTATTAAGGGAGTTGGTGCAAGATTGATAATACTTGCATGACTAAGTTAAAAATAGAGGTATAGTTGAAGGTACTATACTGTAATTAATTTTTTTCACATGATTATAATATTGATTCACATGATTGAACTATTGATTCACATTATTTACTATTAGGGGAGGTGGTGCAAGTTTGATAATACTTGCATGACTAAATTAAAAATGAAAGAAAAGTTGGAGGTATTGTACTATAATTTTTCGAGCCCCAAAACGTGCAATTATCGAAACTATATTTTCCTATAAATAGAAGCTCATTATTCCTTCATTTCTCACCAATTCACTAAAGCTATAGAGCAATTATTATAGAGAGAAATTATAGATAGAAAGAAAAGAAAATATCTCGCTACTTCACTACTTCTATATCCAGTTTCTTCTAAGGTAGGAGTATTATTTTTTCTTATCCATGAAAAGAACTCTCATCATTTCATTCTTTATTATTATGTTAGAATAACTCAGATATGCTGCATGGCTACCCTATATTTGGTGAAATTCTTACATTATTCCATTTTTTATTATTCTCATTGGAATATCACATGCATGCGTTTTCTTGGGACTGGTTAAAATCTTTTACTATTCGTCGAAATATCACATGCATGCGCTTTTTGGGACCTGGTTCCATTATTTATCATTACATTGAGAATAACCTATCTGCATGCGACCTATCGCACGCACGGTGAATCCTCTGTTATTCCATTCTTTATTATTACATTGGAATAACATGTCTATGTGGATTACCACATGCATAGTGAATGATCCTGTGTATTCATTCCTTATTAAATTGTGGAAATGACCTGTATACATGATGTCCTCATATGTTTTGAGTATTAGTAAGTGTTATGATGAGTTATGTTGGTTATTATGTGAAAACATGAAAGTTTCTTAGAAATCACAAAGAGTTGAAAATCGATTTTGGTGAAAAGCGGAACATAAAATTCAATTGACCATATCTCCTATTATATTTTGAATTTTTGAGTGAGGTCAAGTTCTAGAGTTAGATCTATGAGTTTTGTAACTTATCCAAGTGGAATCATTGTAAAAGGTGGTGTAGATTTTTTGTGTGGGTGACTTTTTAGCAAAGGAGTCAAAAAAGTCGCAAAAGAAAAAATGCTAACGCCTAGAAATTTAAAAAAAATTTGTTTTGAGTATTAGTAAGTGTTATGATGAGTTATGTTGGTTATTATGTGAAAACATGAAAGTTTCTTAGAAATCACAAAGAGTTGAAAATCGATTTTGGTGAAAAGCGGAACATAAAATTCAATTGACCATATCTCCTATTATATTTTGAATTTTTGAGTGAGGTCAAGTTCTAGAGTTAGATCTATGAGTTTTGTAACTTATCCAAGTGGAATCTTTGTAAAAGGTGGTGTAGATTTTTTTGTGTGGGTGACTTTAGCAAAGGAGTCAAAAGTCAAAAAAGAGAAAAATGCCATCGCCTAGAAATTTAAAAAAATTTGTTTTGCACTTAATTTGTGAGAAAAATTCGGCCTTTTGGGACATGAAAGTATATGGTATAAAGTACCTCCTGTCCAAAAGCGAGCTCATTCCGACTTAAAATGAGCAAGTTATGACCATTTCAATATTTAGGTTTTTCCGACAAAAAATGCTATAACCGGAGTTCTATAACTCCGATGACTATGAAATTTAAACTGGAAGCTCACGTTAACATGTGTAAGATTTTGCTAAGATTTGGGAATTTCTAGAGTTAAACTTAAGGTAGCTAATTTCTTAAGGAATTAATTAGAAATTGATTTTTGAAAAATAGTAAATGAATTTTAAAAATTCCGAAAAAAATATATGTTCAATATGGGACTATATTATGCTTAATCCCAGAAAAGAATAATTTTTGGGACTGATTTGGTATTTTTTATGAAAATAATCTAGTTACAAGTAAATGAGACGTTATTAGTTCTTGGTTAAATTAATTCTTGAACTTGTTTTATTGAATTCTTATATCATTGTCATCATCCTCATATTTATATTTTGTTCAAAGTCATCTGTGGCCTGTAGTGCATAGATGGACTTGGTATGATTATGACCAGGAATTATTCGGTATAATCATGACCGTAATGTTACAAATGACGTGGTAAAAGTCCTCATTGGCCCGTAGTGCATTGATGGACTGTTTTTGGTATGATTATGGCTATGGATTCTCTTCGGCCAAGGGTGCAAAGATGAATTGTTTTATAGCATGATCAGGACCGTTGATAAAAACACGATTATCTTTGGCCCGTAGTGCATGGATAATTTGTGGTTGTGATACTAAAGAAAAAGTCCTCATTGGCCCGTAGTGCATTGATGGACAGTTTTTGGTATGATTATGGCTATGGATTCTCTTCAGCCAAGGGTGCACAGATGAATTGTTTTATGGCATGATCAGAATGAATTGATGAAAACACGATTATCTTTGGCCGTGAAGTGCATGGATAATTTGTGGTCGTGATACTAAAGAATATCCTCGGCTCGTAGTGCGGGGATGATTTGATGATGTGGATTAATTATTGGTGAGTCTCAAAGAATGAAATATTAATTCATGGATGTGATAATAATGAATATCCTTGGCCGTAGTGCATGGATAATTCATGGATGTGATATTAACGAATATCCTGGCAGTAGTGTGGGGGTGATTCGATGATGTGGATTATTTGTTGTTCGAGTCTCAAAGATTATTGGTTTCTGATTTGTATATCTTTGCTCCGCAGCGGCAAAGATGAATTTATTAGTATGATTATGAAGCGGGAATTGTGATTTGGTATAACCATGATTTGTGATATTCGGTGAAGATAGGTGATGAGAATCATCTTCGTCACAGGTGCGAAAAGGGAATTCAGAATCACAATTATGATTATGAGTTATTCATATGATTGTGGACAGGAATTGTTGATTGATGTTACAAGGATAAAACATTATTGGTGGACTTTTAACATGGAGAAGATAATAGACCTTATGGTCTATTTGACTCTTCTAATGGATTGCTCGTTCCGCTGCAACTATGGTTGAAAAGTTTTATCATCTACCATATGTTCTAAATCTCTGATTTATTATTGATGAATTCTATTGATAATTTAATTATCTTTAGTCATGATATTCTTTATCGGGCTAGTTGTGCTCACCCCTTTCTGCTTTTCACAATTCCTTTAGGTGTAATAAGAGTGTTCTTAGTAAGAGTGTTCTTAGAATTCGGCGGGGATAACGAGGGGAATAGAATAAAGTGGTCTCTAGTCATGGAGGTTCTCCTAAATAGTATAGAAAAGTGTGTTGTATTCTATACATCATTTAGTAGTTATATTTGGTGAATCAAATAGGGTGAGGCGAACCCAACTTTGGAAGGGTGTTTTGCCACTATTACACAAGATGTCTAATGACATACAACCTCGTGTTATCATAAGACAGGGTTGTGTGCATCCACTTGCTGAGTATATCTACGGGCACTACCTATATGATCTTGGAGTTTATTTGAAATATAATATTCACTTGGAGATAGTGGAGATAGTTATATGTCAAGAGAAGACTCACCATTGGAAAGAAGATGATAGTAATCTTCTCGTTTTTCCTTTGGGGTCTATTGGGTCAACCAAGGATAATTATGTGGCCATATGATATCTATTATAACCTAGACGCATGGCCTCCCATGTACGAAGGTTTCCTTGAGCACTTCCCAAAGATTTTAATTTCTAAAACAGTCTTTGACTATACTTTTATGTAAAGTACCATTGTAAGGTTGTGGTCGAGGCACTATGAGAGTTACATACATTTGTATTAAAACTCACAGTTAACTGTGGTCGTATTCTATACGACAGCTCAACAGTTGTATAAATGAAGTTATATCTGAATTTTGTACTATGTATCTGGCGACTCAGTATGGGTGATGTATACCTAATTTTGGGGGCGTCACAATACACCTTTCACTACTTGTAAAAATTGTGGCACTAAAGGTCATCTAGAGATAAATTGTTCAAAGAAGAAAATCACTATCAAAGTAAAACAATGTGGATAAAGAAAAGGGTTTCAACTAACACAAATGGACCCAAAAAGATATGGGTACCAAAAAGATAAATTGCACTTTTCTTAAACAGGTGTGTCTCAAGGAAAAAGTGTCACCTCAAAAGTGGATCCTTGACAGTGGATATTCACGCCACATGACAGGTGACAAATCTAAGTTCGTGGAACTAAATGTCAAAAAGAAACATGGAACTGTCACGTTCGGTGATAACCTACGTATGTGAAATAATTGGAAAAGGTAAAATCAGAATGGTAAGGTTAACATTAATAATGTTCATCTTGTTAATCTGGATCAGAATTCAATCTTATCATTGTTAGTCAATTAATGGATAATGGACATCAAGTAAAATTTGAAAAAGATAAATGTATAATTTCACATGGTACTAATAATGTCGCTTTAGTCGTTCAAGAGAAGGGAATATATATACTCTTGATTTTGAGCGACAGGAGGAAGAATTATGTCTTACAACCATTCAAGATGAAGCGAATCTATGGCATAGAAGGATGGGACATGTTCATATGGACCTCATCAAGAAGTTGTCATCAAAGAACTTAGTAAGAGGATTACCCAAAATAAATTTCGAGAAGAAAGGTATATGCGAACCTTGTCAACTTGGAAAACAAGTAAAAACATCATTCACAGCCAAAAACATGGTATCAACTTCTTCTCCCTTACAATTGCTTCATCTCGATTTATTTGGACCTGAAAGGCATGTTAGCCTAAATGGTAAATTCTATGCTTTTGTGATAGTCGATGATTTTTCTAGATATACATGGGTACTATTCCTTACAACAAAAGATGAGGCATTTAAAGAATTTGAAAATTTGATTAAAAATTTGGAGACCAAATATAGTCTTAATCTTATAAGAATCAGAAGTGACCATGGTACTGAATTTCAAAAGGATTTTATTACATTCTGTAATCAAAAAGGAATCACTCATGAATTCTCAGCACCTAGAACCTCTCAACAAAATGGAGTGGTAGAAAGAAAAAATCGTACCTTACAAGAAACAGCTAGAACACTAATTCAAGAAAGTAAACTCCCAAAGAAATTTTGGGCTGAAGCTGTAAACACATCCCAGCTGGACTTGACTTCGATGCACGATAAAATTGGGCTAGGTGACCTTCTCTTCCATAATTATAACATGTTTTGGATTGCTGCGTACAGTTTGGACTGATGTGTCCTTCCCCACCGCATTTGTAACATACGACCGGCGGTCGTTCTCCTTCCTTAACAACAAGTGCTGGTGCTGACATCCTTCCATCATTATTGAATCTCCTCTTCTTGAAATTTCCACTTTTATTGTCCTGGCCATGATTACCACTGAAGTGGTTACCATTTTTGGAATGTTGATTCCCTCCACGTTTGTTGTCACCGCTTCGATGACTGCTACCACTTGTATTATCGTTTTGCCAGATGCTCTCTCTTAGTTGGGTTGACTCGTTATCGCGCTCCAATAACTGAACCCTATTTACAACATCTGAATACAAACACAGTTTGTGAGAAATTAGGTATTGACGTATCTCGGGTTTCAAACCTCTTAGAAACATCTGCGTCATTCTCTCCTCATTATCAACCAAGTGGGACACAAACCGGGATAACTCGGCAAACTTAGCTTCGTACTGTGACATGGTCATACTATTTTGCTCCAGCTTGATAAACTTTACTTCCTTCATGTGACGAATACTTTCGAAAAAGTACTTGTCGTTGAACAGTTCTTAGAACTTCTCCCAAGACATCTTCAGTGCGACAGGTTGAGTACGCTTTACCGATTCCTGCCAGTAATCTACCTCTCCTCGTAACATAAAGGTGGCAAAGGGAACCTTTTGCTCCTCGGAGCATCCCAAGACATCAAATATCTTTGTGATCTACTTTATCCACGTCTCCGCCTTAAGTGATTTTGGCTCTCCAATAAACTTCGTTGGTCCCAGCTCCTTGAACTGTTTAGCGATGACCGTCCGAGAGTTGCCAGTGTTTCCACCTACATTTTGAATAGGAGTCGTTCTCGCCTGATGTTGCATAAATTGCATAAAGCCTCTGAACATCCCATCGTTCATCATTTGGTCAGCGTTGTTATTTTCCTAAGGATTATTGTCATCCTGATGCACATTATCCTGGGTATTGATCATTGGTGACTCAACAGTCTCATGTGGTTCATTGCTTATCTCAACATTTTTGGATGCCATTTTCAAATACTGCCACAAAATAAGGGTTAATTGACATATCACATATTATCCCTATACTCTGACCGACCAAATAAATACCAAATAAACTTAGGTAGGTCATACTAGCGAAGAAATTTCCCGTCTCTCCCCTCGTAGTTCTAGTCTCACATCTCAGCTAGGGATCATATCCCTAAGCTTTGATACCAACTGTGATGCCCCCAAAATAGGTATACATCACCCATTCTAAGTCGCCAAATACATGATACAAAATTCAAATACAACTTAATTATACAACTGTAGTGTAAAATACAACAAAATATAAGCTGAGAGTTTTAATATGAATATTATCTTCTAGACAGTATTCAAACTCAAATGAAGTTCTTATTACATTTATTATCACACTATTTCACTGAATAGTGAGGACTACTAATGCAAACATCTGGACCGTCACTCCGTTCCCCGACTAGTCCCAGCTATATTCTCATTTCCTGAAGAGAACAATGAAAACAAATGATGAGCTCAACTATCCCAGTAAGAAATATTATGACTAAGATAATGCACAATAAATTATCGTTAGCCTTCAATAGTGTTAAACTGATAAAATATAATAAACATCAAGTTTAATCATAATTTAACAAGCAATCCATTAGAAGAGTCAAGTAGAGCCTGATATCTACTATCTTCTATGATTTAAAAAATGTATCATCAATTGTATCGCTGAGACTCAGCTTTAATAAATAAATCACATTATCTAATCATCCCTGCACTACGGCCAAGGATATTCATGTAATCATCAATGGTCATGATTATACCGAATAATCCCTAGTCATAATCATACCTACAACTGTACATCAATGCACTACAGGCCAATGAAGATTTTTACCACATCATTTGTAACATTACCGCTTTACAAGTGATTATCTTAAAATAATCTATGGTCATAATCATACCAATCAATAGTACATCTATGCATGTAAGCCACATATGATTTTTATCACAATATAAGCATGATGATGATGACAATGATATAAGAATTCAATTAAAAGAAAGCAAAGGATAAATTTTTAAAGATTTATAATTTAATTTATCCAGAATTCAATAATGTCCAAATTGTCAACATGATACTGCTTTGTGGAGTAAAATTCAAGAATAATATTATATCAAAAATAATTTGGACAGCAAAGAAATCAAATTTTGACATGATTAATTCCCCATGTGAATAGTACCCAAGTGAATAGTACCCAAGTTAATAGTACTTCAGGAATAGTACCCCGTGAATAGTACTTTATGAATAGTACTCGTGGATAGTACTTTGTGAATAGTACCCATGAATAGTACCCATGAATAGTATCCCGTGAATAGTACTTTGTGAATAGTACTGTATAAATGAATAGTACTCATGGACAGTACTCCGGCATGAAAAGCTTAAAATTTAACAAGAATGTGCATAAAATATCCTTGTGAAATGATACAAGATGAAGCACAAATTTTAAGGATATTCCATTAAATTCACGGAGTATAAAAGCAATACTTTAACAAAATGAGGGTATAATCAGGAATACGAGACGAAATAATATTACTCACATACTACAGAGTATGGAAGAAAATATTATTCCTATGAATAATCCCTTACCTCAGAAGAAGACTGGATACTGGAATAGTGAGGTAGCAGACTTCTCTTCTACTTTCTCTCTAAAGCTTCTCTTTCTATAATTGCTCTTGTGAGTCTTAGTGAATTGGTGAGAATGAAAGAAGAATTAGCTTCTATTTATAGGAAGATATAGTTTCGATAATTGCACGTTTTGGGGCTCAAAATAATACAGTATAATACCTTCATCTTTTCCTTCATTTTTAATTTAGTCCTGCAAGTATTATCAAACTTGAACCACCTCCCCTAATAGTACATCATGTGAATCAATAGTTCTATGCATGTGAAAAAAATAATTACAGTTTAATACCTTCATCTATACCTCCATTTTAAATTTAGTCATGCAAGTATTATCAATCTTGTATCACCTCCCCTAATAGTACATGCATGTGAATCAATAGGTACACACATGTGAACAAATAGTTATAAGTATGTGAATTAATAGTAATTAATTGCTCATTTATCCGATTAATTACCCAATTGGTCAATATAACCTCCAGACATTAATTATTATCGGAATAGTTGTCGATTTCCACTAACACTAATAATCCCAACACAATGGAATTATAAATTTCATCTTTAATTAACACGAATATATTCATCATTAATATTATAACTCACAATATTTAACAACCAGATCATACTAGGAAAGAGGGGGCTTTCTGATAAGAATTTCTCCCTATTGGCGCGCAATTAGGTGGCCAAACCTCTCCTTGACAAAACTTTCTAGACATTGTCAATATTGCAAATAATAATATGAATAACTTTATCATCTCAATTATTGATTTAATAATAATAAATATTATGTAGATGATATCGTGACAATAATTGAATCAATAATATGAGAGATATTATATAAAGAATTATCATGAGTAATAATTGAGTATAACTGAGTGACTTCTCACGTAAGCATCAATAATCAATACCGCAAAGGCTACTATGCAACCACGCCAGACATCGTATTTTTTACCACCGGGTAGTTCAACAGCTTTAATTCAGTAAAACTTTCGCCGTTATTTTTATAAAAGATAATTCGCAAGTTTTTAACTACGATAATACTTCATTGTGGGGTCCACCAATGATTACGTAGTCGCATTTAATATTCCTCGTTAAAATGAATATTCTCCGACCAATCGAATATTATATAACCACTTGATTACTTTGCAAAATTTGTAAATAATACCCACAACTATAACATTATATCAAATCCACACCATAATATTCAAAAATATATTTCGAGAAAAAATTAATATTTATTCATAAAAGTTGGGGTCTTACATTTTACATTATTCATTTATGGTTCAAAAGTACTCTATAACATGTTGTTGTTGAACCCTCGCATTGTCATTAAACTTTTGATTCAACTAATCCTTAGTTAATAAACGTTGAACTCTAAATTACCTTTGAAACTTATCCAAACCAAACTTCCTTTGGTGCGGACTCGTATGTTAAAACTGAGATGAACAACCCTATTACAGGGGATTATTTACGCGGAAGCGTTTAGATGTTTGTGCACAATACATGGTACAAAGGCTTGATCACCCTAAGTACGGGAAAGAAAGGTCCCTATAGTCTAATGACTGTTAAGGTTTAAGTTAAAAAATATTTATAACCTCGGACATAGATCATGGTCTTGTGACCCTCTGATGATTTCCAGTATCAGTTCTTGATTATCAATATTAGAAAATGTTATTCAATTTAATTGAGTTTATTCATTGTCAAATATTATGTCCTTTCAAGTGAGCACTTGTTTTGCTCACTCTTGCATATATATTACCATTGCAGCTAAGATTGAGAAGGTTGACGAGTCAACCACTAGTAAAGGAAAAGGAAAGATGAACAAGTGTTGAAGACTTTTTAATTTATTGAACTTGTGTTTTTCAGACTTGGTTTAATTATGATGTAATTAATTAATCTTCCGCAATTGATGAATGTTAAAAGGTTAGACAACCTGGGATTTATTAGGTGCGGACTCGTATGTTAAAATTGAGATGAACAACCCTAGTACATGGGATTATTTACGCGGAAGCGTTTAGATGTTTGTGCATAATACATGGTACGAAGGGCTGATCACCCTAAGTATGGGAAAGAAAGGTCCCTATAGTCTAATGACTGTTAAGGTTTAAGTTAAAAAATATTTATAACCTCGGACATAGATCATGGTCTTGTGACCCTCTAATGATTTTCAGTATCAGTTCTTGATTATCGATATTAGAAAATGTTATTCAATTTAATTGAGTTTATTCATTGTCAAATATTATGTCCTTTCAAGTGAGCACTTGTTTTGCTCACTCTTGTATATATATAACCATTGCAGCTAAGATTGAGAAGGTTGACGAGTCAACCACTAGCAAAGGAAAAGGAAAGATGAACAAGTGTTGAAGACTTTTTAATTTATTGAACTTGTGTTTTTCAGACTTGGTTTAATTATGATGTAATTAATTAATCTTCCGCAATTGATGAATGTTAAAAGGTTAGACAACCTGGGATTTATTGGTTTAAGTTATGTAACCCTTTAATGGGAAGATTTATTGCTCAAGTTTTATTTAATTTGGGTAGTTAGAAATGAATGTTTGGACAGTGAACACAAAATCCTGTGGGAATAGAGTACCTAGATTTAGGGGTGTCACAAAACTTTGATTGATTCTTTCTTTTGATTAAATCTCTCAACTTTCTGGTCATTAGTGTTATCTCTTCATCAAAGTCTTAATGATCTCCTTCATTATTGCTCTCGGCTTGAAGTGTTAAAGTCCTTTTCTTTGGTGTCTCATCTTTTTCATCATATCTTTTGAGTTGGTTCTCAAACTCCTCAAGCTCTCCAAATAATGTAAAAGTTTTCCATAGTACTAATTGTTGATGAGTTTTGAAGAGTGGTGACTTTTGGAGCGAACCATTTGGGCATAACTCTTAGCAGCTTTCTGTTAATTTCTATTTGATCAATTTTCCTCCCAAACATACCGAGTGAATTCATTAGAGTAAGGAAACTTTCTTGAGCTTCTTTGATCGTCTCATTTTTCTCTAGTTTGAATAGTTTATACTCTTGCATCAACATGCTTAGTTTCACTTATTTCACCTTGGAAGTTCCTTCATGACTCATGATGATGGTATCTCAGATTTCCTTCATCGTAATGCAAACAAGAAACTTTGTCAATTTATGATTGGACCATTCTGCTCAGCAGAGTATTCATAGCTTTTGAGTTGTAGGACACCATATATGATTCATTAATGTCTATTTCCATAAGAGTCTTTGGTCTGCCATCATCATGCCTTATAAAGACGGGTTCGTTGTCAACCACCCACCATTCCCATGGATCTCTGTTGAGGTATAGATTCTAAATTTTCAGAAATTAAAATTCTCATTGTCAAGCAACAATGGTGGCCTTTCAGTGGACTGCCCTTCTTGAAAATTAAATTGGTGTGCCATAGGATCTTATCCTACGGTCTATAATGACAATAGTTAGTAGAGCCAAACTTTGATACCAAATAAAATTATGTGTGTATGCACACCTTGAAGAGGAGTTGAATAACTATATGTGTTTGAATTGATTGACAATGACAAATTTAAAATTTTCTGTTATAGAAGTAATTCAGGCAGGTAGGATCTGTCTGCTTTGGTGTCTATATTAAACTGTTATTGCTACAGAAGTAATACAGGATAGGTAAGACCTGTCTGCTTTGGTGTATGCACTAAACTGTTATGAAGAACCTTCTTTATATTACTTCAGATTTAACAATGTAGTGTATGCAGATTAATGTATAATGTTATATTGCCAAATTAAGTAAGATAAACAAGATAATAAATAAATCATAAACACACCAATATTTATATTTGGTTCGACCCCTTATACCTCTATTATACGAGCCTACATCCAAGGTTAGGTATCAATTGATACCCAACATATTTTTATTAATTAATTACAAGACTCCATGTACAAATAAGATTTAAACATTGTTGGGCACCACCGCCCCCTTTGCACAACTGCAACTTCTTGCACCACTGCAACCTTAGAACTTCCTTTGTACATACATATCAACCACTAAATCAAACACAAACCAATCTAGGCTTGTATACAAGTTTTAACAAGAAGGAATATGATTACAAGATATATCTACGAATTTTCATCAATAAAAATTTAAGAACAAGGCAAGAATAATTTGCTAGACAACTTTTTTATATAAGCACTCTTATTTTTCTTAATTTGTTATCTTTGAAGTTTTTGTCGTGTAGAATAAATAAAGGTGAAGACAACGACACAACAAGAATTATGTTGGAACAGATTACTAAAAATCAGCAATCTCAACGGAAGACAATTTCAAACTGATAAAGAAGGATTTTGAATTTTGAAAACAGATCGCTTAAAATTAGGGATAAAATCTCATCTGAGATAAGATATAATTTAATAACAAAAATTATCTCAACCAACTGTTTAGGAAAGATTTTGATTTTGTTCAATCTTTATAAATAATAACTGAACATATGCTCAATTTATTTAGTTTTCAATTTGATATAACTTCTCAACGGATTGGAATTTTAAGCCCATGAAACCTTTTATAAAAAAAAAAGCTTTTACAACAAAATAAAAATTTGCCTTGCAATTAAAAACTTAGGCTAGAAATTCTTACATGATTTTCTGATATTACGTTTGGATTGAAGAAATTGAATGGAGAGTGGAATGATTCATTCCGTTCTCGTTGGAATGCGTTATTTCATACTCTCCCTCCTCCAAGAAATAAAATTAATAAATTTGGGAGGAATAAGAATGGTTCAATCCATTTCAATCGCAACCAACCACATTTTTTAATTTTATAAGAATGAATTATTCCATTCTCACGTTCATTACTTCAATCCAAACGTAACATAAATAATTTCCTAGAGACCTAATTAAGTAATGTGTCTATCTTTCTCTATGTTGGCATCTTGAAATCCGATACTCATTTAACATCTACTCCCTCTGTCCCACGATAAAAGTCCTTATTACTATTTTGGGTAGCCCATGTTAAATGTCCATTTTTTTTAATAACCAAACTTTTACACATATTTTCCCATTATACCCTGTAGCATTAAATATTTCATATTTTTCTTATTATAATTCTCTCTCCATATTTAATGACCTTATTATGAATAATTTTGTCATTTCATTCATTTTTTAATATGCGTGAAAAGTCCATCAAGACTTTTATCCTGGGAGGAGGGAGTATATGTGATTAGCCCAAAGTCCAAACCTCTAAATCACAAACATGACCCAATTTTATATAATCTCATATATCTTAAAAAATATATAAACTCATTAATTAATAATAAAATATTGTATTTCTCAACAAGGGGTATAAAAAATAGTTAAAAAATAAATAAAGTGGGTCCATTTATTGACTTGCTTGTGATTTTGACCCATGTCTGCGACCAAAGTTTGTCCATAACGTCCAATAAAAAATTACATGTATATAGGAAGTCAATTAATTTTGGCTGGCGAGCTTTCTACTCAAATTTAGGGCTCCATTCTACACGGCAGGAGCCTTTGCTTTCCTTTCGTCACCGCCGCCTTCACTTCCGTAAGTATCCGTTCTTCTTTAATTTCTGTCTCGGATACTATAGAAAAGTGCAGTTTATGCACATTTGGTTATATTTAAAAAAAATTAATTTGTTCTTTTGATAAGTAATAATTTGTTTTTTCTCAGTTGCAAATATAAACTGCTACAAAGGGAGCGAACAGTTGTTTGATGGCTCTTCGATTTGAGGCATGGCTATGAATTTTCACACATTGCGTTTAATTAATCTGATTTGGTTGTAGTCGTAAAATTAAGATTATACTATTGGTTTATAATATAGGAGTGATATTATGCTTTCGATTCGAGATTATGTTGCCATGACCCTGTTTGATCATCCAGTGATGTATAAATTACGTGAATGAGTTCATTATTTTCCTTTCTAAAGGAATGTAACTCTCTCGATGGAGACTTGTATGTTGGTTTATTTCTTTATGATAATCCAACATTTCGCGTATTGTTGTCAATGTGGAATTTGATTATTAGCTTAATCCCATGATAGAACCATGAAGTGCTAGATCAAAAAGTAGTACTTCTTGAATCCTTTATTAAGTCTTTTCTTACGAGTTTTTAATGAAGAGAAGAGAAGAGTAGGGAAAGGAAGAGATATGAAAGTTGTTTTCATTTGACTCTGCTTTGAAGTTAAAAGAAAGAAGAAAGTTGATTTCTTTCAACTTATCGAAAAAAATGGTTGATTTTTTTTCCTCCCGTTGCTTGGAATTTGAGATATGAGAAAGGAAACAATAGTGCTACTACTTTACCATTGGAAAGAAAAAGGTAAAGAAAGTGGGAATTTATTCTCTTCCTTATCTCTCCCTCTCTATTAAAATTCACAAGCAAGCAAAATGGAGAGAAAGTTAGGGACTTTGTTTCCATTTATCTTTTTCTCTATTCATCTTTAAACTCCCAAGCATAGTATTAGGGTTCACTTATTACTTTCTATTAGTGTGAAAGTTCCGCTTGTCCCTTTCCATTCTGATGTCTGAAAAGAGAAGTTCAATGGTATCATATAAACTTTGATATTGGCTGCTGATAATATTCAGCTCAATTTTGCTTCAAAAGTTATTGAGGAAACATATAATAAAAATTTGTATTTGCAAGAAGAGTAACAATGTTGTCAATGATTTTCTTTTCAAAGGTTTGTCCACCTGGTTAATAACTGTTTCATATTTCATCTCAATATTCAAACTTGTCGGCTGACTCTTTGAACAGGTCACAATTAAGATACTTCGTATTTGATGACTCCAATTATTTGTTTGTAAATATGTGGCATTTGCTGATACGGGTATCATCCGTTATTCCTTGTTGCATCAGATTCTTGGGAGGTTCAACCGTGCCCGAGCAGCTAAACTTACGCTTCCTCACTTTTTGTGCCAGACACCTCTATTTATGCCCGTGGGAACACAAGGTTAGAAATCTGATTTAACACATGTATTGTTATGAACATTAATTACATTTTCCAGAATTGGGTCATAACTTTTATCCGGTCCTTAGAAGTTTTTCCAACCATCTTTGAATGGATAATTTTAGAATTTTTTCCAACCAACTTGGGTCAAAGAGAAACAAAGGAAAATTTTACATTATTTTCTTTTACCAAGCAGAAGCTTTCAATTAAATCCCTAAGTCAAAAATTTCACATACATTGAGTATCATTATTCAGCAGGCTTTTCACCAAACATCCTAATTCATAGAGAAATAGGATGGTAAATCATAAACATAGGCTCATAGTCCTCTTGAAATAGTTCATAAACTCAATACTGTTGGAGTTAGTGACTTAGTGTACTTCTCTTTATTCTGCATTCAGTTGTATTTCAGCATCCATGTGTCACATGCATGCATATTTTCAGTATTTCATATGAAAAGAACTTGGTTTTTGTGGTTATAGGGACAATTAAAGGCTTGACAACCAACCAGCTTGAAGAGATTGGTTGCCAAATAATCCTTGGAAATACATATCATTTGGCACTCCGTCCAACTTCTGAGCTGATTGATGAGTTGGGGGGACTCCATAAATTTATGAACTGGCCTAGGGCTTTACTTACTGATTCTGGTGGCTTTCAAATGGTTATCTTCTTTTGCATACACACAATGGAATTAATATTCAAATAATGTAGGTTTTGGATGATCCTACTATAGCAGGTCACTCAAAAGTGATAAAGTAGGAAATGCTTCCAGCCACAATTTCATTATCCTAACATGCATACTAGTACATTGATTACTGCTTAGGCACTAACTAACATGTGACTAAAAATCTTGATGTTGTGACATGAATAATTATGGCATCACAAAAAGAAACAGAAGATAGTAGTTCTGTTATGGTAAACCAATTTGAAGGTTAATATAATTTTATTCAATGGTTCAACCATAATTATGAGTAAGTACTGGGCTATAGAAGTGGACATGTGAGGACACTACAACTTTGTGTATACATTTAAATGTAGATGTCCTCATTCGTTCACAGACACACATGACACAGGATATAAATAAATTATGAATTCTTTTACATATTCTCTCTGCAAGTATAGAGAAAAAATGTTGTGGAGTTTGTTTCATTGGAAAATAATATCAGATTTACTTATCTTAAGCTAATATTTTGACATATGTAATATATTAAACACACAAACATACATATATTCTATGTTAGTCTATTGTTGGGTCCGTGTCCTGCTTTTTTGGGATTTTCGGGATCATTCTATCCATAATGTACCCATGCCCCGATATGTTTTAATTCTTTTTAGGGTATTTTAGTGATTCAACTTCCACTAATTATATTTTGAGTGATGCTATGCAACTAACCTGGGATTGATCTGATGCTTTCAGGTCTCATTATTGCATTTGGCCGACATAACTGAAAAGGGTGTCACATTTCAGGTATTCTCTCATTTTAAGTTTCTAATGGTGTGCTGGATTATATATTATTTTATTCATGTTAATTGTTTGTTATGTAAAAGCTAATTTAATGCCATAATTTGTTCCTTATCCACATTATGAATTCTATAAGTTTCTAAGAAGATGCGTGAATAGAAGTATATGTTGTTGGTGTAGCAGAGGATTGCATTTTATAATTCATCATGAGATGCATAGATCTATTTCTAGTGACATTTATAGGATATTTCTAACATTTTTATCGTGGTCTAATCTATATAGTCAGGATAACCCTTTATTGATGTAGGACAATTTATAAACTGTATTATGCAATTGACTAATATATGAATAAGACTAGAATCTAAACTCTACACTTAACTAGGGTTTAGAGTTTCAACTCCGCGTCAATTAACTCTAGAAAATATCTCTACGATATAAGAAAGCCAATAATAATAGTAATATTCAGAATCTTTCCTCCCAAGGAGAATTACATCGGTATTTAAAGAAAATAAACCCTAAATTAGACTTGGAGACCAAAAAGACAAAAATATCCCAACTAATTAAAACAAGATACTAAAATACCCCAACTAATTAAAACAAGTTCATAATAATGAAATAAACAAAATAAATAAATAAAGCAACTAAATCATCAATCCCCATAATTTCTCCCCGGCTGTGAAAAATTTGACTCTGTCGAAATGAAATCTTCGTAGCGCGCCAACAATGCAGGATCAATGCGATATACCTTGTATCTACCAATTCACGTGCAATCACTGTCAGGCTTGCAGCGCCACTTAACTAAAAATTGGCGATAGCCTCCGCGCCTAGTCGACACAAACCTCTCATCCAAAACATCCTCGATACCATCTGTTGTAGACTGTGAAGAAACAAGAGGAGATGCAGGGGAACATGTAAAAGAGGAACAAGTACATGCTCAATAGGGTTATTAGATGAAGAAGTAAGAGATGGGGTCAACGGAGTAGAAGGTCCATGATATGGAGTAAGATCGGCCACATTAAATACAGGACTTATATTACTAGGAAGATCCAACTCATAAGCATTAGCACTAACCTTTTTAACACGAAATGGACCTATCCGCTTAGCATGCACCTTTTTCCATGTGTCGGGAGGTAACCTCTTGACACGGTGTCGAAGCATCACCTGATCATTCTCATTGAACTCTTGGTACCTGCGATGAACATCTGCAGCAGACTTATAATATTCATTGCTCAAATTAAATTTTTGTCTCATCTTAACATGCAAATCATGAATATGTTGTGCATAAGTCTCAACAGACTCCCTAGATCTATATGCAGGTGGAAGAGGAACAAGGTCAATAGGTTTCCTAGGCTGATAACCAGTGTAAATCTGAAAAGGACTCGCCCTTAACCGAACTATTATAAGCAAACTCAGCCATTGGCAAAACTCTATCCCAACTAGACACGTGATCTCCTAGAAGACATCTCACCAAATCACCTAGACTCCTATTAACTACCTCAGTTTGACCATCAGTCTATGGGTGATAGGCAATGGAAAACTTAAGTGTGGTATTTAATTTCTTCCATAAGGTTTTCCAAAAATAACTCATGAATTTAACATCCCTATCATAAACTATAGATAAAGGCAAATCATTTAGCCTCACAACCTCACTAAAGAAAATTGATGCAATGTGTGAAGCATCATCAGTTTTGCTGCATAGAATAAAATGTGCCATTTTAGAAAAACGGTCCACAACAAAAATAGAATCATGACCTCTAGGGGTCCGCGGTAACCCCAAGACAAAATCCATACTGATATCCTCCCGAGGAGCATGGGATACCGGCAAAGGCATATATAACCCCGTGTTTTGTTTCCTGCCCTTAGTAGTTTGACATGTGCGACACTCGGAAACAATACGAGCTACATCCCTCTTGAGGCTAGGCCAAAAGAACCTATCCTCCACAATCGCAATGGTCTTATTGCGACCAAAATGACCTGCGATCCCTCCCGCGTGTAACTCCCAAACTAGATGGTCACACATAGACATGCTAGGAATATACAAACGGGTGCCCTTAAAAAGATATCCATCATGGATACGAAAATTGCCCGAGGGTGGTCCATTAGAAGACCATTAGAATTCTGTAGGGCACTATATGTATCTCTAAAGTCACAACAAGAAGGATACTTATGGATAATACGTTCAAACCCAATAACCTTCACGCATCAATGGTTTTGTTCTCTACCCCTCGACAATGCTTTAGGACAAAAGAATAATCCTGAAGAAACTCAACCCACTTAGCGTGTCGATGACTCAACTTCTTCTAGGAGTTTATATACTGAAGTGCCTGATAGAACAAACTACTTAGGCAACAAATAGTGTCTCCAATATCTAAGTGCCTGAACTACAACATAAAACTCTCTATCATAGGTAGAATACCTTTGTCGGGCCTCATTTAGTTTCTCACTAAAGAATGCAACAAGATGACCCTCTTGACTAAGTACTCCCTCTATTCCTACGCCGGAAGCGTCACATGCTACTTCAAAAACCTTGCTAAAATCTGGTAGCGCGAGGACAGGTGCCTGCGTCAACTTGTCCTTAATCTCCACAAAGGCTTTGACAGTTGATTTAGATCAAACAAACTCCCCTTTCTTTAAGCAATTGGTGACGGGAGCCATAATGGTACTAAATCCCCTAATGAACCTCCTGTAAAAAGTAGTAAGTCCGTGGAAGCTTCTAGCTTCATGTATATTAGAAGATTCTGGCCACTCTTTAATAGCCTTGACCTTTTCAAGGTTAGCAGAAACCCCATCTTTAGAGACGACAAATCCGAGAAATATGACGGATTCTTGTACGAAGGAACACCTTTTCAAATTAATATAAAGTTTCTCACGCTGGAGAGCGTACTCTTGGCGCAAGTGAAGCAAGTGTTCCTCTCTGGTGTGACTATAAATGAGGATGTCATCAAAATAGACCACTACAAACATGCCAATAAAAGACCGCAACACCTGATTCATGACTCTTATAAAGGTGCTAGGTGCATTGGTTAGACCAAAGGGTAGGACTAACCATTCATAAAGGCCATCACTAGTCTTAAAGGCAGTTTTCCATTCGTCTCCTTCGCGGATGCGGACTTGGTGGTATCCACTCCGTAGATCTATTTTGGTGTACACACGAGTTCCTCTCATCATGTCTAACATGTCATCAAGTCTAGGTATAGGAAACCTATACTTAACAGTGATTTTATTGATAGCTCAACTATCACAACACATTCTTAAACTTCCATCAGCAAAGCTGGCACCACACAAGGACTAAGACTCTCGCGCACAAAACCCTTGCTCAACAAATCACCTACTTGGCGTCTCATCTCCTCTTGGTCCTTAGGGTTCATCCTATAATGGGGTAGGTTAGGTAAAGAAGACCCCGGTACGAGGTCAATAGTATGTTGGATATCCTTAAGAGGTGGTAATCCGTTAGATAATTCACTAGGCATCACATCAGCAAACTCATGGAGAATCTGCCTAACATCACTAGATTCGACATTACTACTCTTCTCAGCAACGTCCCTAACCTCTCTAGCCAAAACAACGCACACAACTTTCTCCTCTCTCACACTTTTCTCAAAGGCCTTCTGACCAAGGATATGGAGATATTTGGATTCTTGTGTAGGCGTATTATTTTCTTTTGGTTGACCCTTGCGAGACACTCGTGGTCTCACAGGCGCTAAAGTAATCTTCTGCCCCTTGTCCCATAATGGGTCACATCAAGATCATATAGCCAAGGTCACCCTAAAAGAATGTGTGCAACATCCATAGGAAGGACATCACACCAAACTTTTTCCTCATATCCCTTAAGGTGGATCGGCACTAGACACCTATGTGTCACATGAATAGATGTCTTGTTGACCCAAGAAACATTTCAAGGCTGGGGGTGTGGTTCTGCCTTTAACTTTAATCGTTCCACAACTGTCTTGGCAACCACATTTAAACAACTTCCTCCATCAATGATTAGCTTGGAAGAGATTCCACCACGTCTATATGTTTGAAAGATGGCATTTCTCTTCCAATCTTCCTCCTTGTTGGGACTAGTGAAGATGCATCTCATAACGTTTAAGTGTTGATCAACTTGTTCAAGGTGTACATCTGCTTCTTCATCCTCCGTGTAATATTCATCCTCCACTTCACCTTCCCTCCACTTCATCTCATACGAATCGAAAAATTTGTTCATAGTAGACAACCAATCAAGGAAGACATTAGGATCAGACCTACCGTCAAACTCGGGTGCATTGACCTTAATTTTTCTAGTGTCATCATCATAACCTCGGTTATAAAGGTCGACATTCCTAGGTCCACGGTATCCATAATCTCTAGGTTCACGGTAGCCATCATCCCTACGTTCACCATACCCAACGTTTTGATGTCTACGGTCTCGTCTCTCGGGGTGATCAGTATTTCGAGGTTCAAGGTTTTGGTACTCAACATTTCTAGGCTCAAAGTGTTCCCTTTGCCTATTTGGCTCAAGTTCTCCCTCAGGTATCTCTTCATTAACGGGGATGCCATCATTTCGTGCATTTTCTCTTATAGGCTCAGGTAAATGTTGTGTTCGTCGCTCAATGACTCGAACCCTCTCAGAAACACGGGCAAGTTCCTCAGACATAGCATCCATTTTAGTGAGTAATAAATCTGATTTGTCATTCATGGTCGGGCCATATTGATTTCCACTACGGGTTATCATCATGCAAATGCAATACTGAGATACTTAATTGTAGCAATTAAATTATAACCTACGGCAAATGCAATCGCACTTTCCAAAATATCAACAATCTCGACTAAATGATGTCCCACTAGTAGGAATATTGTGCAATTTAAGAGAATAAAACCATACGAGTTTTGAAAATTTGTAGTACTACGGAATGTGTAAAGAAAATCCAAGTAATTGAATTATTTATCCTATATTTTGCGAAAAATTTTAAGAGCAGTTTTTGTACTCTTTTTTTTTTTTGGACCTAACTGATTATAGTGTAAAATAGGGGTGCAAACTGCGAAGATTACAAATTGAAGGGAAAAAATCAGGGTGTAAATCGAATTTACCAGAAACAATGAGGATAAAGTCGTAGTTTAGCAAGGGAAATATATCTGTTGGGCTTCACGAATTAGGAAAGCAAGCTAGGTTACCTCCCTTGTTTCTAACTAAGTGTAACAGCAGCAAGCTGAAGATGGAAATGGGGAGAGAGCTTGTGATGGTGGTACTAAAGCTGCGGCGGCAATTTCGCACAGTAAGTCTTCTTCTTTTTTCTGTGTCTTCCTCTGCGTTCCTTTTCCTTTCCTTCCCTGCTCGTCCTTCCCAGTTGAGTCTGCACAGTTGAATCTGCTGCGGGTGTGTTTGAGCCGTGATGTGGGTCGCGATGCTGGGAGTCGACGATCTGATGGGTTAGCTTTAAGAATGGCTGGTCCGGGTCGGGTCGGGTCGGGTCCATGTTGGGTTTTTGTTGTTGGTGCAACGGCGGTGATGGAGTTAATCCGACTGTGGCAGCGGTGGTTGATGGGTGGACTTGTTGATGGTGACGAAGAAAGACAAAGCGTGACAGATGATATAGGACAATAGCGGGTCGACTCTAGTGCGAGATGGTTTCAGCGAGGCTTCTGATGATGAACAATGATTTTGAAAGCGATTCCCCCAAGGTTAGGTTCTGATACCACAAATGATGTAGGACAATTTATAAACTGTATTATGCAATTGACTAATATATGAATAAGACTAGAATCTAAACTCTACGCTTAAATTCTAGGGTTTAGAGTTTCAACTTCGCGTCTATTAACTCTAGAAAATATCTTTATGATATAAGAAAACCAATAATAATCGTAATATTCAGAATCTGTCCTCCCAAGGAGAATTACATCGGTATTTAAAGAAAACAAACCCTAAATTAGACTTGGAGACCAAAAAGACAAAAATATCCCAACTAATTAAAACAAGATATTAAAATACCCCAACTAATTAAAACAAGTCCATAATAATGAAATAAACAAAATAAATAAATAAAGCAACTAAATCATTGATCCCCATCATTTGTTCCATGGTATAAGCGTCAGCTGTCAAGGGTAAATCACAGTATTTGATAGTCGTACAAGGAAACAACACCTTGATCAGAGATTATATCTCCAGCTGTATAAGCTTCCCAACACTTTGAGTTGATAGGACTACTTATTTTCCAACATATGGGTCAAATATAGAGGTCTTGTATATTATTGGTAGCCAGATGAATGAATAGGACAGATATGCAAAGTTCCCAATGGGCAATAAAAGTTCCTGATAGCTTATCTTTACTCATGATATTAAGATACTTGTAGTACTCAAGTCTCTTGTATTCACAACTTTCACGATTCTTCTAACAGCTACACAGGCATAAGGTTTCCATGCTCTTTCCTTATTACCTATATAGCATGCCTTCCTGTTTCATTTATGGTGTGATTGTTGTTCCTGGTTACTCAATTTCCACTCTGAGACCTAATTAAGCATGCAAATTGTAATTTTCCTTTTTTTTTGGGTGTTATTAATACCTTTTCTTTTTCTTCTTTCTGTAGTCACCAGTTGATGGCAAGCCAATGCTTCTAACACCTGAAGAATCAATACAAATCCAAGTAGGCACAATCGTGTAGTACTGTTTTTTTGTCAATCTGGATGCTATTTTTTCTAAGAACTTATAATGTTAAATGCCTTAATGATTTAATAATGTGTAGGTACACCTTGTTTTTATATGTTTAATATTCAACCTCTTTCCTTGTTATACAAAGCATATAGAGTTGATTCTTCTTGCATACATAGATTTATTGATTAAATAATACCAATCAAATACTTGAACCTTTGGTGCTCTGCCAGCCCTCCCCCTCTCTCTCTCTCTCTCACACACACACACACACCCACACCCACCCAGATGTACAGATAATAAGAGCATGACAAATTAAGAGGTCTGTCAAATTTCATATATTTCTTTGAACTGAAACCCTTGCTCTATGTATTGGACAGATTTTATAATTTTCTTGATTTAGAATAAATGGGTCTTACATTATTAATTTCCTAGCAATTTACAGTATCTTATTTTTCCATGTTTTTATCATCTATATGGTTGAATTTACAAGAGATGGTTTAAAAGTTTCATTTTTATAGTGGTCTATAACCAATCTTGGTAAGGCATGCTTTGGATTCTCTTGCCATGTATATTCATCAGTCTAGCTTTGTTTTCATTTAAAAAAAGGTCTAATATTTTTTTGCATTTTGTTGTCTTCCACCATCAATTTTTTCAGAACAGAATTGGGGCAGATATTATTATGGCACTTGATGATGTTGTGAAAACCACCATTACAGGTCCACGAATTGAAGAGGCTATGTACCGTACTCTTCGTTGGATAGACAGGTGCATAGCAGGTATCTAATAGCAAATGTTAAACTTGTCCATTGGCATAGGTACTTGAACATAAATCCAAATAAAATCTGCTCTATGTTTGTGTTTAACCATCGCAAGTGGGTAAATGTTCCAACCACGATGAGTCTTGATCTTGAGCTAGAAAATTGTTCTATAAGCTTAGGAGTTCAGGGTCATACAAGGAGTTACCCTTCATGTTTGCTTTGGTCATCTGTTGGTACCTTATCCTTTTATCATTTTTTTACTGGTGAATGACATGTAAATTCTTTCCTGAAACTCCCAGTCGGATTTAAAAAAAATTCTATTCATGTTTCATTTTTCTTGTCTTCTTTCTCGTATTAATCTGTTATTCAGTTTTATATCATCTTTTACTGTATTAATCTGGATGGACAGCTCATAAGAGACCACATGAGCAGAATTTATTTGGTATTGTACAAGGTGGATTAGATCCAGTGTTAAGGTGAACTAACAATTCAAATTACTTATGTATCAGTCAGTTATTAGAACATCATCCTCATCTTTATTTTATAATTTATTCTTATCAGGGATATATGTGTTAGAGGTTTGGTGGATCGGAACTTGCCTGGGTATGTCTATACTCCTCTCAGTGAATAGTATTGATGTTAGCAGTGTAATGTATACTGTAAAATTCAATGGGAAACCGAAAGATAACAAGGACCTGATGACTGTAGATAGCTTTCAATCCCCCCCCTTGCTCAATACATATTACACACTGTTACTAGTGCTAGGCGATTCAATAGATGTTGCGCATGAGATTAATAGGTATGAGATCAATGTCTTGTAGTAGAAACAAATCAGCAATCTAGCAAAATGTTTCCTTCTATTTTCATCTTTCTATTTTCGGAGAAGGGGGCTGATTATTCTATAAAGATGCGAGTTCATTGTTGTTGTTTGTAATTATTTCTACTTTTGTTCTATATACAGCTCTCTCTTGTATTCTTTAAAGAAATGCTATCAAATTTTACTTCTTTCTTCAACATTTGTTGGTGCTTCCAGATGGTGCACTTACGACCCTGGCACTTTTTTCTTTCTTAAGATTCACTAGTTGCTTGGTAGTTCACTGATCAATGAATTAAAATAACAGTGTTTCTTTTTGTTACAGCTATGCTATTGGTGGCCTTGCAGGCGGTGAAGACAAAGATTCATTTTGGCGTGTTGTTGCTCAGTGTACTGCTGCCCTACCTGAGGATAAGCCACGATATGTTATGGTACAAATGACCTTTATGATTTGGACACACAACCTTTAAGTATCTTGCTTTCCATTAACTATATCTTTTCCTCCTTCTGAAACTCCTATATATCATGATATTTTGGTTGTATCTTTCCAGGGTGTTGGCTACCCGCTAGATATTGTGGTATGCAGTGCTTTGGGTGCTGACATGTATGACTGTGTCTATCCTACCCGAACTGCTCGGTTTGGCACAGCTCTTGTACCTGAGGTGAGGGCCCTTGTTTGATAGACGTCTGATTTACCTGCATGATTTTTGTATACCATGAGTTAGATTATAGTCTCATCACTCTTTCATCCCAATACTGCACATTTTGTAACTGTAAGAATTTCTGCTTGCTCTTATCCCACATAACAGTCTATAGGTTTGATGCTAGCTCATTCTCACATCAATCCTTGTTTGGAAGACTAATTCTACATGCTATCGTTTATCTTTGTGGGTTACATGTTTGGTGGAAACTCAGTGACGCTTATGCATATTGCAGTCAGCGTTGCACATGCACATGTACTGTAAATGGTCAAGTTAATATCAAGAGAAAATTAATCCTAAGGGATGTTTTGTTATATTCTCATATGACTTTTGAGGTTACTTGACCAAAACATGATTATATATGTAGTAAATCAACTATTATGGGGGAAGAGAGCTATGTTGTTACACCATTGTTGTTAATAACCCCAAAGGGTTAGCTCAAGTGGAAAAGAGACTACTGATAAGTGCTTTTCAAGGCATTGGTCATGTGTTCAATACTCTGCAAAGGCAATGATCTCCTTCGCACCCACACATCGTTTACTATGGGATTACCCACTGTGCATGGTTGATGGGTATTGTGTGCCCCTAGTGGTTTATCCAGTGCACACCCTAAGGATAGTGGTTGTAGGTTCCACCTTCATGAAATAAATAAATAAATATGTTTTTGTTAATAAAAAAGAAAAAAAGAGAAGAAGAACAAAAAAGTAATCATACCCTCAATTCCAGTTATCTGATCAGAATAGCTTATTTGATTTTTGTTATGCGACCAGCATTCTTTTCTTTAAATTGATGCAAATAATTCTGTTTGCCTAATGCATTTTTATTTCATTGTGATGCTTGATTTTTTATGCAAGTCATAAACCTTTTGGTGTTTGATCATTGTAGGAGAATTTGTTTTAGATGCTTGATGCATGTATATAATGTGTCAAGAACCATTTATTTATCATGTCTGGTTGAAAAGTGGTATTTGACAGCCCTTTAATCACCCTGGCGTGGGGCTGTTCAAGGACTTTGTGTTTCTTAGGCTTTACAACTAATCAACTATTGTTCTACTAATTCTCGGTCCTAGTCTCTTTATTTTACCTTGATATCCAGTTCTGCATTGCTCTAGACATTGTTTTACAAGGATGCAAAAGTAAATGTTTTCTATTGGCAGTATCAAACATGATGTTAATGTTATATCCTCAATTCCGTGTTCAAGACTTTATATGCATTCTGCTCATAAAGAAAACCCTTCTCTTTTCCTCTGATATTTCTCTAATCTAAAATCATTGTCAGGGAGTTCTTAAACTTAAGCACCAGGCAATGGCGGATGATGTCCGCCCTGTTGATCCTACATGCAACTGTATGGTATGTCCAGTAGAGGATACCCACTACCCAGTGATTTGAGTGTTAATTCAAAATGTATTAATGCTAAAATTTATTTATATTTTGATTGGTAATTTATGTTAAGTTTATCATTTTGTTTCTCTTTCTGTAGGTCTGTAAAAACTACACAAGGGCATATATTCATTGCCTAGTAACGAAAGATGCTATGGGATCTCAACTTCTATCATATCACAATTTGTATTATATGATGAATGTAGAAACCTATATCTTTTCTTATAAACCAAACTTTCTTAGTTTCATATTTCTATTTACATTTGAACATTAAATATTTCACACTTGCAGCTTAGCAGGGATCTACACTCATCGATTATCCAAGGACGGTTTCCAAAGTATGTTTGCCTGTACTTTTATAGACTTCATTTTCTCTCTCTCTCTCTCTCCCCTCTTTTCCCATACTTTTATTTCAACTGATGACTTGCCTTGGTAGGAAATTTTATTTCAAACTTTGTCTCACCCAATATTTATTCTAATGCAGGTTCGTATGCCAATTCCTGCAGAAAATGGTAATTGTAATCTTATATCCTCATCTGTTATAGTACTTTACATCCTGACACTGACCTATAGTTTTGGAATCCTGATTATACTATATGCCTTAACTGTCATTCTATGAAAAAATTGCCTTAAATGTATGACTGTGTATTATATAATTATACTATGTCCACTCCAAAGTATAATATCACTTGATTTGTAAGTGATGTTATATTTTGAAACGTAGGGAATGTATTATATAGGACTCCAATGTCACATGTTACACACGTACTTTTTCAAGTCATTTCATGTGTGAGTCATATCCCCTTTTCAAGTCTATGTGACTAGGGTTTCCGACTCATACCCCAATATGTAGCAGCTATTCCAATTCTCTCAATTGAGTTATCAATCATTGGAACCACCGTTGGCCTTATGTCGTGGGATCTGGTATAATGCCCCAAACCCAAATTACACTTGCCCATGTGTACCACTGACCCTACAATCCACCACACTCCCAATCCAAAAGTCATGAATTTTAGGTGCACATGAGTAGTGAGTTTGGCTTTATAAGGACCCATGGTTCAAAGGCGTGGACGTGGACCATGTTTCGGGAGTTAATTTTTTGACTCGGTATCGGTTTCGGGCCAAAAGCACCATTAGGCTAGTTAGGAGGTTCAATTTTTTTTAAAAAAATTATGAAATATTTTTAAAGTATAAAAAAAGATGAATCAATTTAGTTCACAAAAAACAATAACTTGTACACATAATATTATTCAAGTGATTCAACAAACACCTCGTAGATGTTTTTAATGGTACATTGTATGAAAATTAACGATAAATTATTTACACTTTTAAAAGTACATAAATAAAGTAAAAGAAGCTAAATAGTTATATATTAATCTTCATCCTTCTCTTCCTTCTTTAAATCATCAGCTTCTTCATGTTGCTCAGGCTAAAATCAATGAAATATGTTTATTCAAATATACATTTCAATAAAATATTGATGTAGTTTAACTCAAATGGCAAATCACTCATATTTGTATGGACTTGTGGATGTGGGTTCGAATCCTGCAAACGAATCACTAATTATGTAACCACACTTTTATTAGTTACATTTAACAAGTTAAACTTGTATCACTAATTAAATTAATTAAACAAATCAAGCTCTAATTAAAATACATTAATTAAATTAAACTCCTAAAAAATTAGACAAATTAATAAATTAATTAAACTTAAAAAAACAAGCAATTAACTAACCAAAGATGGTTCTTTAATTATGTAACCAACACTTCTAATTTACGAAAATATAACAATACAAAGTCAATTTGATCTGCCCAAACTTTAAGAATATAACATATATGAATATACTTATAATATGTATAACCTAATGGCCGAAAATCATATTTTTATTTTTATACGAAAGACATGGTCTTTAAAAATGTGACAAATTAAAGCTTCTAATATGTAATAACAAATATAATTTGATTACGTAGTACTTATAGATAACTAAACTATACATAAAGTTATATCCCCCAAACTAGTTTAATTTATTAAACTAATTAAATTTAACAAGTTACACTTTTTTCACTAACTAAATTAAATAAACAAATCAAGCTCTAATTTTAAAACACATTAATTAAGAAATAACAATAGAAGCCAAATTTAATGAATTAATAAGTCCTGCCAAAATATACTTTAGGCATATTCTAAGTTATAAACAAATAACAATACAAACCCAATTTAATGAATTAATAAGTCATGTCAAGCGTATTCTAATTTATTAACAAATATCAGTGTTCTAAAAATCGGCCTAGGCGGGGGCCTGGCGCCGCGCCTAAGGCCAAATCGGTGAAAAGAGCGCCCAGCCAATTAGGCGGCGCCTAGAAGGCGGGAAAGGCGGGGCCTAGGCGGGAAAGGTGGGCCTAGGCGGAGATATATTTTCTTTAAAATTACTACCAAAATTAGATCTTGATATATTTATTTTTCTAATGATTTACCATATTCTTAATGGAAGTTGTAGCATATCAAATCATAACAAGAAGTGAACAAGATTCAGTCAAAATGAATAATTTTATTATAGTTGTAATTTTTTGAACTTGTACAAACTTGAAATTATATAAATGATGATACATTTGTAATATTTAATTTAATTCAATATAATTCTTTAATTTATGTTTAGTTTCTTAAGTTTTAATATTGAATTGAATTCTTAAAATTTTAAATTTTATTATTTAATACCAATTTTGTTTATGAATAAAACTAATACGTCAAAGATATGTTAGTCATACTTAGTATATGGTATTTGTCATTTTCTTTAAGTCCTCAATTTTGAAAATTACACAAATTAAAATAATTTCATAATTAATAATATCAAATGTCTCATTCAATAAACTTCACACAAATTTTTTAAAATAACATTTATTTAAATTTTTGAGAGAGAAGAAGTAACGTATATAATTATATATTAGAAGATATCAAGATACTACTTACTAGTTATTACTTACTAGTAACACTAATTCTATAATTTAATTATTTAAAGCAATGGATATATATCTTACTACTTAAGTGCAATTACTATTAATTCTATAATTTAATTATTATCTTTATTATAGATTATTTTGCTTTATATTATTGTTTTGTTAGAATAATGTAAGATAAAATATTTAAATTGTCTTAAAATAAAAAAATCCCGTGCGCTAGGCCCCACCTGGCCGCCCGCTTCCTGCCTAGCGCCTTTTAGAACATTGACAAATATCAATACAAACCCAATTTAATGAATTAATAAGTCATATCAATTCTAAGTTACATCAATTAAAAACTAAACTAATAAAATTAGTTAAATTTAACAAGTTACACTCATTTCACTAATTAAATTAAATAAACAAATCAAGCTCTAATTAAATACATTAATTAAGTTAAACTGCTAAAAATTACACAGATTAAATAAATTAAATTAAATTTAATAAAACAAACAATTAACTAACCCAAGAAGATGATCCTTTAATCATGTAATCAGCACATCTAATTGTTTAACAATAAAAACCCAATTTAATTTAATAAGCCTGCCCAAACTTTTAAGCATATAACTTACATGAATATATATTTACAATCTGTATAAACCCAACGGCCCAAAGGCAACAATGTACCTAGAGTTCGCGAATAGACGAGAATAGAAGAGTCAAACTGTCGGAGACGAGGAGGCCAAATCCGGAGGAGAGGTGAACTTGATTGGCAATCTCAACTCCTAGGGTAGAGGGTGAGAGAATTGATTAGAGCAAGAGGGGTCGGTGCTCAAAACCCTTCAAGATGAGGAGTATATGAAGAAGAAAATTTTGGAGGGATAGGACAAAAATCCATCAAATCGGAAAGCCATGCATACTTTCAATTATTGCCGTCAAGTTTCGAGGCTTTTGGCTTTGCAGTAATTTTGCAGCAACTTTGCAGAAGGCATTGTTCTAAAAATCCCCGCCTAGGCTCTGCTTAGGCGCTAGGCCCCCCCTTGGCGCCCCGCCTAGGCACTAGGCCCCTCAGGCACCTCACCTAGGTCCAAGGCGGCAAAAAAATCTCTCCAGGAAATTAAGTGGGGCCTAGGCGGGGTCTATGCAGAGAGATTTTTTTTAATTTTAATAACTACCCAAACCAGATCTTGATATATTTATTTTTTAATGATTTACCATATTCATAATACAGGTTGTAGCATATCAAATCACAACAAGAAGTGAACAACATCAAGTCAAAATGGATAATTTTATTATATTTTGTAATTTTTTGAACTTGAACCAACTTCAAATTATATAAATGATGATACATTTGTAATATTTAGTTTAATTCAATATAATTCTTAAATTTATGTTTAGTTTCTTAAGTTTTAATATGAAATTAAATTCTTGAAATTATAAATTTAATTATTTAATAGCAATCTTGTTTATAAATTTATAAATAAAACTAATACGTTAAAAATATGTTTGAACTTTGAACAATTACATGTTTGTTTTTTAACTTTGACATTAGTAGCAATATGGTTGTGTTTAAACTTTAAGCAAATGCTTTTATTATCTTTATTATAGATTGTTTTTCTTTATATTATTGTTTTGTTTGGATAAATATAAGTTAAAATATTAAAATTGACTTAAAATAAAAAATTCCGCCTAGGCCCCGCCCTGGCCCTGCCTAGGCTCCCCTGGCCGCCCGCCTCCCGCCTAGCGCCTTTTAGAACATTGGCAGAAAGTTTGTTCTTTTTCCCTATCAATTTCTGAATTTGCTTTGTTTTTTAATTATTTTTTTGGGGGGTTTCGCTCGCTATGCCGCGCTTTCTCCGTTAGGTTGACCGATTCCGTTTCGTTATGACGAGTTGTCGAAAAGTTACCAAAATTCTCCCTTTACATTGATTTCTCTTGAATTGTCGTATCGTGACTTGGATTTGAATCGACGTTGACCGAGTCCTAGACGTTATGCAGAGTTTTCGGCAAATGGCCGAAACTTTGAACCCTGTAAGTACCTATCCTCTTCTTATCTTCTTATTGAATATTACAATCACCCCACCTTAAGATTTGACGTCCTCGTCAAATCCCTAACAATACTCAAATTCAATCTTAGGCGATGTTAGGAGTCTAGAGGTGGCTCTCACCATCCTCTTTGGTTTAACACTTAGTCTCGCATAACACGTATGTCCAACACTTCCAGTTGGATCTTGACTTTGATACCATTTGTAACTTCCCAAGCCCAAATTCCACTTGCCCATGTGTGCCAGGGATCCTACTGTCCACCACAAGCCCAATCCAAAAGTCGTGACTTATAGGCACATATGAGTAGTGAATTTGACCTTATAAGGACCTATACTCTTCTTATTGCCACCGATGTGGAACAGGGTAGTGACCCATCAGTCAACACCTCCGTCTATGTGTGTTGAACGTTCATTATCATCATTATTGGAGATGATCCCTTTGTATTGGAGGTGAGATCAACATATATATGACTTTTTATATGACTCCTTAAAGGGGGATGAGGCCGGCCGACCCCTTACTTAAGGTGAAGCCATGATCGACACCCTTAGGGGGAAACCCTAGTTTTATCCATAATTTCCCCTTTTTCTTGTTTGGGTTGAACCTATTTAGGTTCTAAGGATTCAATCATTTGCTACACGTGCCCCTCTTAGAGCTCACAGTAACCAACACTTTTATTTCATAAACCTTTTATTTTCCTCTTCATTGAACTTGTGTAGTATGAAAGGGATCTAAAGGGAGGTATGAATAAGTCTTTAATGTATGATGATGTAACATCTAGAACGTGCACACAAATGCAAATCATAACTATGTAGATTTAAAGGGATTTTTTTGTCTCATTTTTTCCTTTGGCTGGTTATTAGTCTTCTATATTGGGTCTCATAGTTTTTTGTTGAGCAACACTTGCCATTTCCATAAGTTTCCGAAGTAACCATATTCATCCTCTGCAATCGATTTTTATACCCGTGATGAAAATCTTTTTGTCACATGTAAGTAGATGATATCTAGGGTTTAGATAAATAATAGTTAACTAGAATAATTAGTAGTTAGTTTAAGCTTATCTGTTTTCTCCAAGTAGTTAGCCTATAAATAGTACTTACTAAGAGAAAACAAGTTCTGTAATCTGTTTCTCCAAAAATGAATGGCAATTTGTCCAATTCCCATTTCTCTTTCTTTCTCTCTCTCTCTCTCTACTTATTTTATTTCTCTCTAATTCTGTTAACTAGTTGAAGAGTCATGATCACAAACTAACTAGTTCATTATAAGTGGTAACAGAGCAGTGCGATCAGTGGACCGATCAGTGGACTGCTTTTTGCCTCCTGAACAGAAAGAGCTACCTAGAGGCTAGATTAAAATATTAGTAGGTGTATGGTGAGTGTCGTTAGAGTGGAACCACTGTGAAGGAAAGGGCTACCTAGAAGTTCAATTTAAATACTGGTAGGTATATGGTGAACCAATGTCGGTTGAGTGGAGCCGCCGTGGATGTTGATATTGAAGCTTGGTGTTATGATTCCATTACTAGCTTATCCGGGGCTAGTCCCAGATCGCAACTTGTATGGGGAACTTGGTGTGGGTTGAAATGGTCTTGGGCTCTCCCTTCGTATCAGCTCAATGTTCTAAAAGGCGCTAGGCGGGAGGCGGGCGGCCGAGGGGGGCCTAGAGCCTAGGGGGCCTAGGCGAGATTTTTTATTTTATGTCTATTTTAATATTTTATCTTACATTTATTCAAACAAAAGAATAATATAAAGTAAAACAATCTATAATAAAGATAATAAAGGCATTTACTTAAAGTTCAAACACATATCCATATTGCTAATGTCAAAGTTCAAACACAAACATGTAATTGTTCAAAGTTCAAACATATTTTGAACATATTAGTTTTATTCATAAACAATATTGCTATTAAATAATAAAATTAAAATTTCAAGAATTTAATTCAATATTAAAACTTCAAAAAACTAAACATAAATTTAAGAAATATATTGAATTAAACTAAATATTACAAATGTATCATCATTTATATAATTTGAAGTTGGTACAAGTTCAAAAAATTACAACTATAATAAAATTATCCATTTTGACTTGATATTGTTCACTTCTTGTTGTGATTGATATGCTACAACATGTACTATGAATATGGTAAATCATTAGAAAAATATATTTATCAAGATCTGGTTTGGGTGGTTATTAAAATAATAATAAAAAACCTCTCCGCCTAGAGTCCGCCTAATTTTCTGGAGTGATTTTTTTGCCGCCTTGGGCCTAGGTGAGGCGCCAGGGGGGCCTAGCACCTAGGCAAGGCGCCAAGGGAGGCCTAGCGCCTAAACGGGGCGCCAAAGGGGGGTCTAGCGCCTAGACGGGGCGCCAAGGGGGGGCCTAGCGCCTAGGCGGGACCTAGGCGGGGATTTTTAGAACACTGTACCAGCTAGCTTTTCGGGATGGGCACTCTTAAGATCATAACACTTATTTTTGTACTTTTGTGGACCAAGTCATTGATGAGATAGCATTCTTATTTTCTTAGAATTTTGCCTGTCTACCACACATCACTAATCGTTGATTTAGTGCAACAAAATTATCTTACTATTCTGTATGTATAACCAGTCAATCTGGTTTGAAAGAGTCTCCGTTACATGATTTTCTAATTCATTAATTTCTTGAGATTAGTTCTTATACCTCTTGGAATGTGTATTACCTTGTAGTTCCCAAAAGGTGATGTTCCTGAATGGGTCTGCAATGCCATGGAGGTTGCCGGAATTGATATTTCTTCCTGCTGTGCTCCATTCTCATCGTCACAAGATTAGGCATTAGACAAGATACAAAGCAAGAGACAATGTAGTAGGAATTATACACGTTCATTTATGATAATGGAGACACTATATAATACAGGTCAGCATATATTTTGTAGCCCATATGCTGCTTCACTAGGATTAGGATTAATGTTAAATTGAGAAATATTTATGTAAAAATTCATCTTTCCGTTATAAAAGTGCAGGAAATTTTCAATGAAAAGTTTTCCTATGCTTCTTCCTTCTTTCCACAATTAATTGACCTTATTTCACCAAAGAACAGATAGCATGAAGCTCTGTTTTCCTTGATGTAATTCTAAATTTGTGTAATTTTTATAACCTCATAAAAATGCACAAGAATATAAAAATATATTTATGATACCAAGTAGCATTTTACAGAACAAGTGACATAAATTTATCATTTTCCAAATTACATGTTTAATAAACAGATCCTTTTTGATACTCTTGCAACTCTTGTTGCAACAATTATTTAGATCGGCAAACTTGTTGAAGGGTTAGAATTAGGGGTGTAAACGGTATTAAACGGATATAGATACAGGTATATTTGTATCCGTATCCGGAAAATCAATTAGCTATCCGTATCCGGTATCCGACGGATTTAAAAATATTATCCGTATCCGGTATTCGAAAAAATATTCGAATACGGATAATATCCGTTATCATTTATTTTATCCGAATATCCGAATTCGTTTATCAGTAACCTAATATAAAATTCATTCAAAATATTTACGAAAAAAAATATTAAAGTTTAAATCATACATATTAATTAAACACAATTTTATATTTAAACCATACATATTAATTAAACATCCTAATCATAAGGGGAGGAACATGCTAATTGACGTTTTGGGTGAAAATAAAAAGATTCAATAATGTAACCGATACTTTGTTTGATGGATCAAATTGAAATTAAAATCTCAATATTATTCTTTCAAATTTTATTAAATAATAAAAAAGAGAAATAAATTAATATTTAATAAATGAATAGTAATATTTATGGGAGATTTATTTATTATTTATCCTCAATAAATAAATTACATGGTTCTAAGAAATTATTTGATTTCATTATATTTATGGAGAGTGCGAGAGTTATAATGTATGTGTGACAACTAGTTAATCTAACTTGATTCAAAATTGACATTGAACTTATTTTACATATTTGGACTTCTAGTTTCTAAATAATTAGGCAAATAAAAGTGATAAATACTCTCTTCACCCAAAAAATTTATAAACGTGAATTAATTTATTTAACTCTCCTTCTAGATTAATTTTAAATTAATTAGGACCTAACACATTTTAACAATAAAATTATATTGTTCATTGCTCCCGCTCTCGACCGTTGTCCTTAAAGCGTGTGTGTGTATATATATATATATATATATATATATATATATATATATATATATATATATATATATATATATATATATTAATAACTTATATAAATGAATGTGAGTGATTAATTAATGAATGTAAGTTATTACAATAAGTGCAGGCAGACATTTTTATTGGACATGAATATTGGATATTTTTAATTTTATTTATTTATTTATTTTTTTTTTTTTGCTTGTGACTACCAAAAATGTATAGTATTATTAAAAGAAATTTTTACAAAATATAGTGTTTTAGGTGTAATTTGTATATATCCATATTACAAAAAAGGGTTATTTATGCATGTAAAAATTTCTTTGGAATAATACTATACATTTTTTGGTAGTCACAAGCAAAAAAAAAAAAAAAAATTTGAAAATGTCCAATAAAGCTGTCCAATATACCTGTCCGTGTAGCATTACTCAAGTTATTAATATATATATATATATATATAATAACTTATATATATAAATGTTTTACCGTTAACTGTTGAAACACCCAGTGTTAAAAGTACAGTAATACGCGTAGTTGCACACGGTATTGATTATTGATGTTTACGTGAGAAGTCACTCAATTTTGCTTATTTTAATGGACCCCCATTTACCCATTATTTTAAAAATAATCGGTAGAAAGTTATTTTAAGGGGTGGGGCCCACGTGTGTAACAAAGTCTTTGGTGGGAGAAGTGAAGTTACGGGTGGTGTATAAATTTGGTAATGATGATGTTTTGATTATATGTATTATATAATTTTTTTTTATATATATATAATGGTGGGGCCCACATTTGAATTTTTTGAATGGAAATAGGTTGGGATGTTGAATTGGGAGGGAGTAGATCGTTTTAATTATAATGTATTATTGGTTTGCAAGTTGGCAAGGAGGGAGTTCAATCATTATTATTATTATAGTTATGTAATAATTTGAAGGTTTGGCAGGCAAAAGTTGACGAGGTTCATAACCCGTGACTAATGTTATATATATATATATATATATATATATATATATATATATAATATTATATTTTATTTAAAAGATTTTGCTTTTAAATATGGGTCGTCAGATTAAAGTAAATCAATCTGGGATAGATTCATGAATTAATTCTTATGCGGTCCATTCTTCTATAAATAGAAGCTCATTCCTTCATTATTTTCTTTACTTAATTCATTTGAAACTCCGAGAGAGAAATTATAGAGAAACTATAGAAAATTATTTTGCTACTTCCCTACTCTTATATCCAGGTTTCTTTTTACGGTAAGGGATATTATTTATTGTACACTTGTAAGGGTATTATTTCTTTTGTATTCATGAAGAGAACTTACGTTATTCCATTCTTTATTATTCTTTGGAATAACCAAAGATACGCTGACCACCTACCCTATACTTGGTGACATTCTTCTATTATTTCGTCTTTATTATTATTCATTTGGAATATCATCGCATGCATGCGTTTTTACGCTCTAACAGTTCCGTCTTTATTATTATTACATTTGAATATATCGTCATGCATGCTTTTCTGTAGGACACGGTTCCGTCTGTATTATTACATTGGAACATCCCGTCGGTGCAATTTTGCACGACACGGTTCCATTACTTATTAATGTCTGTTGGAATAACCTTTCATCGCGGATCTACCGCATGCGTGGTGATTTTTTTTTGTTATTCCATTCGTTATTATACTCGGTTGGTTAAAGTTTTGACTTCTATACTCCATGAAATTAGTGGAATATCCTTGATATTTGCGCTTCATCCAAAGATCTTTTCATGGAAATATTCTTACGAGCATTCTTGAATTTTACTCTACAAAACAGTGATCATGTCGACAATTTGGACGTTATTAGTTCCTAGATAAATTAATTCTTGAACTTGTTTTCTTGAATTCTTATATCATTGTCATCATCCTCATGTTTATATTATGTTGAAAGTCATCGGTGGCTTTGTAGTGCGTAGATGGACTTGGTATGATTATGAATGAGGATTATTTGGGTATACTCATGATAGTAATGTTACAAATGATGTGGTAAAAGTCCTCATTGGCCCGTGGTGCATTGATGGACCGATTGTTGGCATGATCATGACCATTAATGAATACACAAATATTCTTGGCCCGTAGTGCATGGATAATTGTGGTTGTGATACTAAAGAATATCCTTGGCCGTAGTGCAAGGGTGATTCGATGATGTGGATTAATTATTAAGCTGAGTCCCAGTGATAAAAGTGATGAAAAACCTTTTAAATCATAAAAGATAGTAGATTTTATCTTCTACTTGACTCTTTTAATGGATTGCTTGTTCCGCTGCAGTTAAACTTGATATTTATTATATTTTATCAGTTTAACATTGTTGAAGACTAACGATAAATTATTACGCATTATCTTTGTCATAATATTTTTCTTTGGGCTAGTTGAGCTCACCCTTTCTTTCTTTCATTCTCTTCAAGAAATGAGAGCGTAAATTGGGACTAATCGGAAGCGGAGTGATGGTCCTAGATGGTGCATTAGTAGTCCTCACTATTACGTGAAATAGTGTGATAATAATTGTAATGAGGACTCCATTGAGTTTGTATACTCTCTAGATGACAATATTTATATTCAAACTCACAAAGATATGTTTTGTCGTATTTTACTTTATTTGTTGTATAATTAAGTTGTATTTGAATTTTGTACCATGTATTTGGCGATTTCAAGATGGGTGATGTATACCTATTTTGGGGCGTCACATATATATATATATATATATATATATATATATTAATATATATATTAATATATTAATATATATATATGTATATATTAAATTATTAACAACTTATATAGGTAAATTATTAATTAATAATTTACATTAATTAATAACTTAATGTAAATATTAAGTGTGTGTGTGTGTGTGTGTGTATATATATATATAAGTTATTCGGATACGGATTCCGGATATCGGAATCCGGATATCCGTACCCGCCGGATATATTTACGGACGGATGTTAATCGAATACGAATACGCTTATATCCGTATTCTTATCCGTTTATTTACTGATACCTTTAAACCGAATACGGATATATCCGTTTTTTTCCGAATGCGAATAACATCCATTTTTTTTTTAATACAAATGCGGACGAATACGAATTTTCCAGTTATCATTTACAGCCCTAGTTAGAATTAATATTTTGAGACTACATATAAAACTATGGTTCTGTTTGTTCGGCGTAAAATATTTATGTGGGATTTTTTTTTAATACAGAAATTGACTCCTGTACTTAAAAATGTCAATTGCATTTTCCATGTCACAAAATCTAAAATTGCTGCGGTTTCTTTCTTTCTCTTGTTTCGTTTTGTTTTTTTTGTTTGTTTCTTAACAATTCCTCAAGTATTATAATCAAAAGTTGCTCGTGTAGGAAAATTTCTTTATACTCAGGTCCCACGTAAGCTCTTGTGACACCTTTTCCGCCCTATGATTCCAAGCTACTCCTTGTAATTTTCAATGATTAGACAGAAGGGCACAAGAAAATCTACAAGTTATCCTTTTTCCTTTACTTTTTCTGTTTATCTTTTGGCAGGAAGTCTGAGGAAATTCTATATTGTTTTCCCACTTTCTTTTCTGTCTGGACGCATCTTCCCACTTTTCAATTTACCTTCTGGACAACTTGTAGGGGCTCTATTAGTTTCTGAAGTCGCAAAAAACTATTCAATTTCTCTCCCTCTCATCTATAGGCAAACCCATTTCTTCTGGACTTTGTGATTGAGTTTGATTTAATATCAATATCTAGGGTTGCCTGAATTGAGTAACTGCATGTTTGGATATTTTGAAATGTTTGAAAGTTCAAACGTACTTAAAAATATTGTTCGTCTAGAAATAACTTATTTCAAACGCAATATTGGGAGCTAAAATACGACACACAAAAAATGGTGTGATGTGTATGGACCTCCAAGCTCACTAAATGATATCCACAAACGCCAGTAATTGAATAAATTATAAGACCATGTTTGTTTGTAAAAAACATGCTTGAGATTAGACTATTTGTCTTAATTTAATACTACTTCGGACTATTTAATTCTTTGACAATGGACTCTTAAAATCATTTGATAGCTTAAGATGAGGGGACTATTAATCTCACATTCATCATGGTTATTAGAAATGACAAAAAATAGTCCATAAAACTATTTAAAGGACTATTAATCCCTTATCATGGAATAAAATAGTCCGAAATATTGTAAAATTAAGATAAATAATATAATCTCAAATATGTTTTTTTAAACAAACATAACCTAACTGAATATAATGAGAAATTCTAAGTGAATATTGCACCATTCACTGAAATATCCTATGAAGTGGTTTTAAATTTTTTGGATCCTGATTGTATTTTCTTATTGAATGTTTGTCGTTCAGTCCGGCTCTCCATTCAGTTTGTCGTTTGCAAGTATAATTGTGCCGACGATTATTCAAATTCAACAAGGGCAAGTATAATTGTGCCGACGATTATTCAAATCCAACAAGGGTTATTTTATCAGTTTCTTTATGGATCCTCATCCGTACAATTATTTGCATTGTTTTCAAACAACATTATGGATGATGAGTATTTAGGTTGAATGTGGTTAACATGAAGTTAACTTTGGTTAATTGATTAATAATCGATTAATTAACGCATGGCGAGGAGGTAATTTTATCTGCATGTGCAAGATCAGATTGATTAATCGATCAATCAGCTACCATATAAAGTTAACTTCATGATAACCGGATCCATTTTGTAGGAGTTAGACTTGAAAGACTATACACGGGTTATAAGACTATTTATCTTCAACGCCGACTATTTATATGATCCATAGCATCTATTTGCTATGGATAAAAAAGTGACATATAACATCTACACCTTTCATTCCATAAAAAGAAGTGCTGAGATTTAAAAGGGTCTAACTCCGTCCGCTAGAAGTACTAGCGGACGTGGTTAGTATAAATTTTGGACTTTTATGCCCCCATTAAGCCTAGCATATATGCCAAAATTAAAAAACAGCATTCGCTAGTACTTTACGCTGTTAAACAATTAGAACAAAACTACAGTCCTAACCTTTCGATCTCTGCGGCGATGCTAGCTCTTCATCAACGATCCATCTAGAAAAACCCTTCAATCTATACACGCTAAAAGTATAGACGACGTTTGTATGACCGAACCATCGTCGGGTCCGTTGCTAAAGGGGGGTGAACTCGGGTGAATTGGATAAGGGATGAGTTTAAGATCCGGACCATATATATATATATATATATATATATATATATATATATATATATATATAATTCTTACTACCACTGTACCACAACAATATTGTAGTAAGGCCTTACCTACCGCTATAGCTCCTAAAGCGGATCCGGTTAGCATGAAGTTTATTTTTGAGTAAATTGGTCAATTGAATAATAGAATGCTGACACACATGGAGTCTCGTCTGCGTGTCAGCACTTTATTAGTCAATTGACCAATATATCTAAAAATAAACTTCATACTAACCACTTCACTCCTAAAGCAACACTACGTTGCCTTAGTAGTTGTGTTTAATTTTAAATCGTGATCAGTCAGATTTTAAAATAAATGGTGTAAGATTCGGTGGTCATATAAAGTTTAATAATAGTTATATGTTGTGGTTCAATTCACACACATATATATACTCTATTTGTTCGAAAAATAGCTAGACATTTTTTTGTCTATTCTAAATTTAGATATATATATATTTTCAAACTATAAAATTACATAACATGCCATTACTTGTATTGTATCATCACACCAATAGTACATTTCTATCCAGGAATGAATGTAAAAACATAATATATATATATAATCTCAAAAGCGAATTGGTTCGTTAATGAATCAGGTTCGGACCATCGTCATAGAACAGAAAGTTATCATCGTATGCTACGGCGACGAGACGAAATCTATATATATATATTTTCAGAATCATCCTTTTACAAATATATCTCTATGGAGAATTAATATAAGTGCAAAACAACTAAGAATTTAGCCCATCCTTGTGGTCAGATAAGCTCATAAATCATGATAGATGCTCCTCTGATTCTACAACATCAACTTGATGAATCTCATCATGATTAAATGGAGTGGAGTGTTGGGAATTTCATAGATTGGGAAAACGGTTGCCTCCACAGGGTTAAAGAAAATAAATATGTACCACCAGCAAAAAATCTAAAATTAAATTGCCTTTTTTTTTCTTTTTCTGTTTATTGTTCAGATTCTATCTTTGTTAATTATCACCAAACCTTGTTCTGTCTATTATATGTGCAGCATGTAGTAGGGATGAAAATGAAGCTTCATCCGATGCACGAGTCCAACTATACAGACTTGACGACTCATAAGATCCGCGTTGGGCGGTGCCGAAATATTAGTTAGGTTTTCCTGACTTGGACCAACAAGTTTGTGAATGGTAATATTTCTTTGAATCCCAAAATAAGATTGTTAACTTTTTAATTTCTTAATTATTTTCAACTTGTTAAAATTTCAAAAAATAATATGTATGGTAATTGTAAGAAATTAATTTTAAAAACTTTTGTTTTCTTGGGCTAATGATTTTTTCCCCAAATCCCTAATTAACAATAAGGCATTTGATCTTTCCAAATTTCACGTTGCTCATTTATTTAGAATGAATTCAAACCTCAATTTGCTCTTGTATTTCAAAATCAACGGAGCACGGATTTGTTCAGTGTTTCTGAGTTAAATAAATTGCACTTAAAATGAAATGTATTTAGACTCCCAAATGCTCCACTCCCACTAAAAGCCTTCTTCAAGATCTAGTCCCTGTCCAAGTTTGGTGTCCTGCAATTTGGTAACATTTTCCATCTCTACCTCCCAAAAAGATAAATGAAGTGTGAATGCATTGAATTAGTTTTGACAACTCAAGAGTTTGGTAAGAGTCCTAAATCATTTTTCATTTCACGTGAGCTTTCCATGCAAAAAAGCAACATTTCTAAAAACCTATCACCCGTGGCTTCCCTTTTCACTTTCATAGCATACCTACAAGCTAGGGGGCAGATTGAGACATTTCTTCACATTTATAACATGGGCAATGTGGCCCGTTATGGCTTTTTCTACACATGATAACAAGAAACTCTTTCTTTATTCTTCATAATTATCATCTATGAGATTATCAGTAGATCATAAAGATTTTACAATTTTGCAATAAAAATTTAATTTTTTTTAATTGGTGATGATATATATATATATTGGTATAAAGTTCTTAACACGTGCCTTTAGATTTGCCAAAGGGACTTGTGATTTAATAAGTAACATAGTTTGATATATATATGTCGTAACGAATCTCATTAAATTTAAAGTTGGATTTTAATCCCAATACATATCGTATCTGTATCATACATATCAGACACATGCAGAATAGACATGACAGTGATCGCATAATTAATAATCTCTTGGATGCATGCAATCTACTGTCAACTGAAACGCTAATGTGATACTTAAGAAAGAAAACCACTTGGAGCTAGTAGGTCTTACAAATATTTAACGAAGAGTGCTTTGATTTATAAAGTTTATATTTATTTATTTATTTCTATTTAGCAAGGAATTAGTCTAACTACAAAGGGCTAAACACATCTTTGTTACATTCAGTTCCATCCTTTTTATAATTTGACCCCTAAATTAATTTGACTTACACATCCGTTATATCAACTACCTAATTTTACACAATGTTCCCCCTAATTTAATTTCCGGCTGAAATTGGTCAGAACACCGACCCAAACGACAATGCCGTAGGAGCATTATGGGTTTATACTGTTTGGACCATAGCCAGATTCAATTGACTTTTTTTTTATTTTAAAAAACTAACTTAATATCGTATATTACAAAAAATATAAAATATAAAATTATACCAACTAATGTTTAACAAAAAATAACAAATTAAGAAGAAAAAAAACCCAAATAATACTAATCGATACCATATATGTATTAAAATAAATGATCACATTTATTAAACTTTTATAAATTAAAAAGAATATATAACAAAAGGAGTATTTATTTAAATTATAATTTTGAAATGTGAGGAAATATATAACACTTTTATTCCACCTACTATCATCACTTACACCGCCACGCCAACTACCACAACCACCATATTCATCAACACCACCACCTCTAACACCATTGCCGCCACCATTTCACCCATACCTCAACTGATCATCACTACTATAAAAATTCCAGATCTGATATTTCTCTGTAGAATGCACCACTATCCAACACCACCACAAAAACTTAACGCCGCCCACCACCACCTCAAAACACTACATCTAACCACAAATTCGATCAAGCAACATCCACCAAAAGTATAGATAGGGATGAAAACTGATAGATCTGAAGAAAGAAATAAAACACTTTAACATTTTTATTGTTTAATCGAAACTTTTCACGATTTAAATAGAGTTTCTGCTATTGGTTGGGGGTTGCCAATACGAATATTCATGGGGGAGAGGTATGATATAAGTTCATCAATCGGGAATTTTAGGAAATAGATTTTTTTAGATCTCTTTTATTTTTTTATTTTACAATTTCCTACTCCTAATTTTTTTTGTTATTATTCTAGATTGTATATAATCTTTTTTGTTATTACTCTAGATTGTATATAGTGAGTTATATATTTATATTTCCTAATTTTATTTTTTTGTGCGGCACATACGTTTCCTTGGGCTACGCCAAAAAAAAAGAAGAAAGGTTCAACCATGGAGGTCGGATAGGAGCTGACTAGTTGGTGGGGGTGCAGCGGAATCGTGGCGTGACGGCGCTTCTTCCTTCTTTATGCAGCTGATTGTGTTTCTAATTGAGAGGATCTCCGTCGCTTTTCCATTGTTGATGATGGTGGACGAGGAGAGAGTAGATATATATGGGAAGAGGGATAAATAATGTTTTTTGGTCATCAGATTGAAAGTAGATTTTCATTATAGTTCGAATTTTTTTTATTACAATCGAATAATTGTACTTTCAAATATTACAAAATGGTCATTAATTTTAATTTCCGTTCAAAAACCAAACGAAAATGCTTAGTAGACTAACAGAATCAACGTGGCACGTAGGGTCCACTCCCACGTGGATCTGTAGTTAAACGTAATACACTTTTTGGTTACTGTACTGGGGTTCGATTTTCATTGTGGTTATCGAAACTTTTTTTGTTACAATCGAATAACTGTACTCTCAAAAATTACATAATGGTCATTACTTAAAAATTATTATTATTTAGAAATTATTATTATTTAAAAATGTTGAAAGTCAATGTTAAAATTATTATTATTATTATTATTTCAAAATTATTATTATTACTATTATTATTATTTTGAAATTATTATTATTATTATTATTATTATTATTTAAAGATAATAAATTTTACTACTCCACTTTGTTTAAAGAGGATAATATACTTTTTGGTTACTATACTAGGGTGCCACGTGCCACCTCAGTGCCACGTGGATTCTGTTAGTCTACTAAGCATTTTCGTTTGGTTTTTGAACGAGAATTAAAATTAATGACCATTTTGTAATATTTGAGAGTACAGTTATTCGATTGTAATAAAAAAAGTTTCAGTAACCACAATAAAAATCGGACCCTAGTACAGTGATCAAAACGTTTTTTATCCCCCACTTTGTTTAAAGGGGATAATACACTTTTTGGTTACTGTACTAGAGTCCAAATACAATTAATTTTATAAAATTAAAATTTTTATAAAATTAATTTTTATTATTATTATTTAAAAATTATTATTATTATTATTTTGAAATTATTATTAATACTATTATTATTATTATTAAAATTGTTATTATTATTTTAAAATTATTGTTATACAATACTATTAATTTTACTTCAAGTTCTACATTTTATTAAAAATATTATTATTAATAGTATTTTATTATTATTATTATTTTAAAATTATTATTATTAATAGTATTTTATTATTTAAAAAGAAAAAGTCCCTTTCTTTTCTTGATTCGATAAATCGGATCAACATTGACTTTCAATATTTTTAAATAATAATAATTTCTAAATAATAGTAATTTTTAAATAATAATAATTTTTAAGTAATAATAATTTCAACATTGACTTTCAACATTTTTAAATAATAATAATTTCTAAATAATAATAATTTTTAAGTAATGACCATTATGTAATTTTTGAGAGTACAGTTATTCGATTGTAACAAAAAAAGTTTCGATAACCACAATGAAAATCGGATCCCAATACAGTAACCAAAAAGTGTATTACATTTGACTACAGATCCACGTGGGAGTGGACTCTACGTGCCACCTCAGTGCCACGTGGATTCTGTTAGTCTACTAAGCATTTCTGTTTGGTTTTTGAACGGAAATTAAAATTAATGATCATTTGTAATATTTGAGAGTACAGTTATTCGATTGAAATAAAAAAAAATTCGGTAACCACAATAAAACCGGACTCTAGTACAGTGACCAAAACGTTAATTATCCCTATGAGAAGAATAAAAGAATTGAAAATGATGGTGAGAGATAATTTTTATTTTCTAATTGTATATAGAAGTATTTTAATTTTTTAATGAAGTCAAATCATATTTTAATACGGTTAAACAATATAAAATTACTTGGCCTGCCGGAAAATTGTGTATTCGGGCCAATTTTTACTGGAAATTGAATTTGTGGGAGAAGGGTGGAACTTGGTGTAAAAAAAGTGTATTTTGGCCTAACTACAAACCACTCTGAGATTCAGAGAGTAGTACTGTAAATCCACTGTGGGCTTAAAATAAAGCTGAAATTTCCACCAACTTGCAATTGGATTTACCTCCATATTCTTGCAACTTCTCTCATCATTCCCACAAGTTTATGCGTAGCATAAAAATTGGTAACATATATACAAAATTAAACACCGTACTCTTTTTTCATCGTTTGTAACAAAATTACAGACTTAAGATATTCAATCTACTTCTGATTTTTTTTTAAATAAAAATAAAATAATAAACCGTGTACAAAATTTAAATTATTAAGTTAATGCATGGCATAAAATTTGGTAACCTACATACGTATATATAAAATCAAAGCCTGTACTCTTCTCATCGTTTGTAACTGATTTACAAATTTAATAGTTTATTGTTTATTGTTGAGTTGTTACAAATTTAATAGTTTATTGTCCATGATAAAAGTCTTTATTACTATTTTGGGTAGTCCCATATTAAATGTCCATTTTTCTTTAATAATCAAACTTTTACACATATTTTCCTATTATACCCGTAGCATTAAATATCTCATACTTTTCTTATTCTAATTCTCTCTCCATATTTAATGACATTATTATGGACAATTTTGTCATTTTATTCATCTTCTTAATATGCGTGAAAAGTCCACTAAGACTTTTTTACTGCTTCGAAGTTTTAAAATGGATGTAAAAGAAAAACAAAAGGACGGAAAATTTAAGTTTTCTTTCCAATTTTATGTTTCGAGTTTTTTAATAAACGGAAAAGAAAAGAAATGGATAGAAAATCTTGGCCACTTTTTCTCAAGAAAGTTTTCCATCCAAAATTGGCATGATTTGGACGGAAAAGAAATTAGGATAAGTAATATTTTATAATTCTATATTATCCTCAACTTTTAATATAATAAATTTTAAATTACAACTCATGTCCTCAATTTTAAATTTTTTATCATTTTCCATTAAAAACTCAGAAACAACACAATTTTTTTTTTTAAATTTTCTATTCTTTTCTTTTTTGTTCTAATTTAAGTTTTCTATTCTTTTTTTTTCTGTTCAAAATTCAGAAACAGAGTGTTATTCTTGGACGTAGGGAGTAATAGTTTATATGTGACATAAAAATTATGTGGTTAGCTATTTTTAGCCAATTAAGCTTGTATATCATTTTCCAACTGGCACCCAAAAAAGTCATATGGAAACCTAGCTAAATACAGCAAGAAAGTAGCACACATTTATATATACACACCATGTGAGATATTGCAGGGTGACCATTCTTTCTAAATTGGAAACATTGTATGTAGAAAGAATAACAACATAGCATGTGAGGTGGTTTTGCAGGGCTCAGTTTTTGGCAGAAGCCAAAGGTTATGTTGTAGTGTAGTACTACTACTAGTAGTATATATTCTGATGATTTCTGCTATTATACACTGTGTATGCACCGCGCTTACTCTATATACAGCCTGGACTCAGCTTGCATGAAGATCAAATTAATTTTCCAATAATAATTATAAAAAAATGTAAATTAATTTGCAACATGCCAAGTGCCAATTTTCTCATAAAATTAAGCTAACGGCAAACCCTTGAAGACTCATTGCTTCCGGCCTAACAAGCCCGAAAAACTACATGGATTCAATTTTAAAAAATAAGATAATTCTATGTGCACTAATAGTTATGTGTAGTAATAAAGTGAAAATAGTTCTCTTTCCGTAATTTTTTATGTCTTTTTAGAGAGTAAATTTGTTTTTGACGTTTGTAGATTTCAAGGAAAAATTAATAACTTAGTTTATCATATATCCATATATTAAATATTTATTTGTTTAATCTTTTATAATGAATTTTAAAAGATAATATTAAAATTTTATACTCATTTTAACTTATCAGACAAAATTTTAATTGTATTTTTTAATATTTATGTTTTTTACTTTATTAGTGCATAGTTAATACGTATACAAGTTCTCTTATCGATTTAATGTGTGCGCTTTTCTATGAAATTTCTCTAAGAAAGCAAATCTTTGGAAATCTTTTTGATGGACGTGTACTTATTTAGAACCGTTTATTCGAAGCCGCTTTATTGTGTACTCCCTCCGTACTTATTTAAATGACGTTTTAAAAATAAATACAAGAATTAACATGATAATTGGAAAATATTAAATATAATATTCAATTATCTATAATACCTTTAAATCATTAATTTATCATAGCACAAGAGTTTAAAGTACCAAAAAAATAAATAGAGTAATAAGGGGTAATTTTAAAAAAATTATCATTAATTTTCTTAAATTTGAACAAACGTCAATTAATTAGGGACAAATAAAAAACTCTAAAACGTCATTTAGATAGGGACGGAGGGAGTATTTTACTAATAAATAATTTTACTATCACATAATGCTCATATACACACATGCATACTACGGGTCTCACATGTCAGACGGGGGCCCACAGTATACATGTGTGTGTATGTGAGCATTATGTGACCCCTTTTATGTGATAATAGCATTGTTGTAAAATACGGGTGGTGTTTGATTGATATTTTAATACATCTCAACAGTCAACTTATTAATGCATTTTAACCGCTCATATTTTAGTACTAAGAGATCTTCTGAATAGTTAAAATACAAATATGATTCTAAATTATTCAGAGAATATCTTAATACAAAGATGTGAACTGTTAATATGCATTTAAGAGTTGAGTTGTTAAGATGCATTAAAAATTTAAGATGCAATCAAACACTATCTTAATCCATGCATTCTACAAAAAGTCTTGTGCCAAAAATAAGAGGATGCATACTTTTATATTTACTTCTAAAAATAATGAAGTGTTAATTAGTTTAGTGGGAGTGATATAATTATGAAATTATGATGACAAATTTTAAAAATATTGTATTATTTCTTCCGTTCCAAATTAAATGTCCAATTTAGATTTTTTACCGTTAAATTGACCATTTTAAAACTAATTTTTATACTATTTTAACCAAAATATAGATGAAGAGATTATAACCAAAAGAAAAATTATATAATTTACTACTAACCCCAATTTCTAAAATATTAAAAATATATTTATATATGTTTAATATCAATTCTAAAATAGTCAATTTGATTTAAAATACCAAAACTAGACATGTAATTTAGAATGGAGGAATATTTTATATTAATATCAATAAACTCTTATGTTAAAAAAAAAACTTTTGACAAGTATGCTTACTATTTTTAGCAGTATTACTTTATTAATTAAAAAAAAAATACTATGCGTGCATGGTGCATAAGTGCATTTATACCTATTAGCCATCCAAAACGAGCATTCGATGGAAGCTTCACACTTTGGTAGAAAAATTAATAAAAGAGAATTGATATATTTACATAAAAAAATTGACATTTTCATATAATTCTACTCGTATAAATAGTGACTGAGTCCCACTTTTATGTGAGTGAGATTCGTGTAAAAATATCATTTTAACATGTAGAAATATTAATTTTCTTATTAAAATTGAGTTTTGGATAGCTCGAAAGAAATTTGCTTAGCTAGGATAGTAACGTAACACTCAATTTATTCCATAAAAAAAAAGATTGTTCGACTATTTTTATTTTATATTAATATACTTAATATTTATAAATTTTGTAAATGAATTTTTTTAGAATGGAGGGATGCAGAAAGGAGGGGAGTAAGCTGTCGATTTAACGGTAGTGAGGCGATAATAATTAAAGTATACTGTAAGTGTCAAGAGAGGTCCACCGCGTGACTAAATGTGAAATTTGGGTTGAAATTTAGTCATTTCATGTCATCTTTAAAAGGGCTTTTTATAGCTTTATTAAACAGGCTGGCATAAATGAAATTGTCATGCCAGTCCATATCAACTCTCTCTCTCTCTCTCTCTCCATGTTTTAAAATTGGCTCGACTGATTAATGATTGAATGAATTCTGTTTGGCTTTTTTTGCTGCATTAAATCTCTTGTGCAACATTTTTATTTTGGGCTTTCTTTACTCATTCATTAACACACGCACAAACACAGACACACACACACACACACATATATATATATATATATATATGTATGTGTGGCTGACTTATAAGAACTGAAGTAGCCTACTTCTCTCTCTCTCTCTCTCCTTTTTGAGTTGCATAAAGTGGTGAAAATCTTTTTTAAAAAATACACAAGAAAAAGAAGGAAAATTTTAAGGGTTTGATTCATTAAGATTTGAAGGTTGATACTCCTTTCTCAATTGTCAGCCATGCAGCGGTTCAGTTCAACAAATTCATTGAGCACTTTACTCTATCCACCTCAAGGTATACAAAACTCTTCAACTACAGAAAAAAAAAACAAAACAACAACAGGGTATGTTTTATTTTTATCAAAAGACTCTGTTGTATGTTAAAAATCATAATTGGATTGTCCGCAATATTGTAATGTTTGGATTGCCTAAACATGCATTGAATTGAGGTGTTGTACCGTACAACTCCTCTATAGTTTTTTCCAGGCAATCCGGGATTTGTTGCATTGCTTTTCATTTTTAACGTTGTTTCATTCTTCCAATCTCTCAAGTTGGTTGCTAATGTAAATAAGAAATTTTTAACGTGTCCATGTCCCTGTTTGTGAGTGGCCTAACTGAATTGAGTTCTTACTCTTCAACTATTGAGAAAAAAGGGTACTGTTTTATTTTTAGTGAAAAACTGAGTTGCCTATAAATATAAGCACGGATATATATCCGAGCATTGACATTGCCCTTCATTTTCTTAACAGTGTTTCATTCTTCCAAATATATTTGTTTGGCTGCTAGAGCTAAAAGAAAATCTTCATATATCCATTGCTGTGTTTGTAATAGGCCTAACTGAATTGAATCTTCATATATATTTTTTTCTTGTACAACAGAGAAGAAGAACCCAAAAGACAATTGCATTTACAGTAGTGAAAAATACAAAGAAATGCCGAATGGTTTAGACGACGAAGACAGCAGCACATACATGGAAGAAACAGGGCAGAACACAGATAAAAAAAGGCGATTGAGCTATACTCAAGTAAAGACAATGGAGAAGATATTTGAGGTGGATAACAAACTTGATCCTGGGAAAAAAGTAACACTGGCACATGAACTAGGCCTCCAGCCTCGACAGGTTGCGATTTGGTTCCAAAATCGTCGTGCCCGGTGGAAAACAAAGCAGCTGGAGAGAGACTATAACCACCTTAAGGCCAATTATGAATCTCTTAAGCTGAATTACAGTAAGCTTGAGCAGAGTAAAGATAATTTGATTCATGAGGTAAAGTGTCTACATGATCATTTGCACATACTACTCCCTCTGTCCCATGAAGAAATTTTATAATCCAACTTTTTTTTGACTAAACCGCAAATTGTATTCTATGGTTTAGGCCCAAATTCAATCTCCACCCGAAGCTTCATTTTCGATTAAAAGCATCCTACACTTTGAGCACTTAAACAATTTGCACTCTAAACTTTAGTGTGGAGGGTGTAAATTGTTTTGACACTCAAAATTTATGATGCTTTTTACCGAAAATAAAGTTTGGGATGAAAATTGATTTTATGACTAGACTATAGGGTGCAATTTGTGATATAGATGCCAATTTTTTTTGGTCTCGGAAAAAGAGCCTCATTTGTTTAATGTTAATAATATAAAATGACGCAATTTCTACTGGTTTATCGATACAATTTTATTGTCATGCCATCGGACTAAACAAAACCTTCAAATAAATTTAGGGGGTAAACTTGAAACAAAATATATCCTTAAAATAAACAAATGAGAGCTTTGTTATGGTAGGGAGGGAGTTTAATTTTATTGAATTGGGATGTTGCTTAGTTTTATGCTGATTCTCTTCTGTGCATCTATTGCAGTTGAGAGAGTTAAAAGCTAAACTTGAAGAGGAAAACACAGAGACAAATCAGCCTATTTCGGGCTTACAAAGCAATGGACTATCCCAAATTTTTGTAGAGAAAGGGTTATCGGATAGCGATTCTACAGGAATTTTGAATGAAGAGATGAATCGTAATTTTCATATGCTAAAATCTCCTCCAGCTTTATCAACTCCAAGGTTGGATTTTTCTTCTTTTTCTTCGTCGAGTAAATATGAAGATTGTTTGGAATCAAGAGCTGATTTGAGGAATGCATATCAACAACAATGGATGAAAATGGAAGAAGGGTGTTTTTTTGGTAGTTCAGAGGAATCCTGCAATATTTTCTCGGTTGATCAAGCACCAAACCTTCATTGGTAAGTTTGGTTGTGGCCTAATGGGATATAATTGAAGAAACTATAGAAATTCCAGAATTTTTTTTTCTTCGGAATATTTGGAACCCTAATTGGTATGTAAATGATTGGACAACACTATTTTCACATCATTTTTTGATATTTCTACTTACATTAAAGTGTGACTCACTTTCTTCTCACGGGAGAGAGAATTATGTGGAAATAACAGTTTTCCAATTATATATAGAATTTAAACGAAAGAGGGATTAACATTGTAACTCATTTGGATTACGGATGGCCTTCATTTAGCCAGCTTAGTGAACACTAGCAGGAATTTCACTGTTTTTACGGCTTAGATATGAACTTTCTTGAGGCTCCGTTTGGATGTCAAGAAAGGAAAGAAGTAAAGGAAAAATATAACCGCTGTCCCAAATCCTTTCATTTATTGTTTTTTAAAACAGTATTTTGCATTTTGGGAAATTAAAGTATTTTCTTTAATATGAACTTAATGCTAACCAAACAGTCGCAAGAAATAATTTTATGTATTTTGTCTTTCATTTCCTTTAGGTTGCATTTCAATCAATCATTTTATATAAAGTCACAACAAGCGATCCTTTTAATTTGAAAATTCAGTGAGTCAATCCCATTTAATTTGAAATTCTACTGAGTTAACTCGGTTCAATTGAAAAAGTCAATTACTTTTTTTACGCCTTTTCCAATTCTTTCATGAATGTTTCCTCTTCTTCTTCTTCTTCTTCTTCTTCTTCTTCTTCCAATTTCAGTTTCTAGACCTTTTCCAATTATTTTCCTCTTCCTCTTCTTCCAATTTCAGTCTCTCTACAATTATTTATTCGTTATGTTCCCTTCTTTCTCTCCATCACAAATCTCGGTTGCGCCTTTTTCCCTCCATCACAGATCTGGGTTGCATATTGTGCCCGTGCGCCACAACTCTTCCCCTTTCTTCTCCACTTGGAATTTCAACTCGCCGGATCCTTGCTCTTCCTTCGCCAGAATCACCTGCACCGCCGTCAATCTCGGCCAATCCACAAGATCACTTCTCTTACACTAAGACCGGCTTATCCGACTCTCCGTGGATCGGGTCGGATCCTTCCCGCTTCTCTCTCCAATTTAACTGCATGTCAAAAATTTGGCCAATATTTAGGCTAAAATACGTGCATGGATGCAAAGTGTGCTCATGTTATGGCCATGGTCATTCAAAAGGTCTTCCTGGATGCAAAAGTAACAATTGGGCCATGGATTGAGAATGGCTTTTATTATGACTTTGATATGGAGCCTTTACCGATAAGGACCTCAAGAGGATAAAGAAGGAGATGGTGAGCAAAACCACTACATAATTACCAATATTGTTCTTTTCTAATAATGTGAAAGGCCGTACTACTCTGGAAACTATTCATTAGCCTATTGTTTGTGGTACAAAATTTATTTCTTAAATCATCTCAGAGGAATTTGATGGCACTATCTCGCTTCAAAAACGGTGAGTTTCTCGAATGAAGTCAATTGTCGCCGATAATTAAATGGTCAATCTATTAGCACCAGTTGGCACACAAGGTTCCAGCTCCTGGCTACATTGCCAGGACTTGGTGGATTCACAAAGGAGCTATTCCACGACCAGATTGATCAATTACAAAACATAGTGGTTTCTGTGAATGCAAACTCACCGGCGTCAATCCTCTTTCTCAAGAAATGGTTTCTTTTCTTCTTAATTTATGCATCAATTTACCGGATTTTGCCATGATTATCGATTTCGTGTTTTCGTTATGAATACTGCATGTAAAGTTAGCATTTACCATTTTTGCTATTTGATTGTGTTTGCAAGTGATAATGACCGCATCAAGGATAGATAGAATGGAAATAAAATGTGCAGAATGAGAAACAAAACGGTGGTGATGTGTGTAGCACAATAATTACTAAAATATGAGGTTGCAGGTTAATTATGTACAAATAATATCTTAGTAACACATCTGAATCCCCCCCACCCCCCACCCCCCACCCCCCACCCCCCAATAGACAAAGCACAATCAAAATTTGTGGTATAGTTGTAAGCTTGATACTTTACTGGAATTTGCTGTGGGAGGTTTTTATTTTTAATAAAGTTGAAATTGTGCCTAGATCTGGTAATTACTATGTTCAATATAGTTTTATTTCTTATATATACCCTATCCGTCCTAAAAAAAAGTCTCATTGCAAAATTTGCTAATGTTAAGTTGTTAATTTTTTGATACAACAAAAATTGGTAAGTGGGACTTTTTTTTGGGAAAGAGGTAATACAATTCATGTACATCTATTTATATTTTCTCAGTATAATGTGAGGTTTGTTTTGGGTATTCTTTTACAGGTCCAACAACAGTGAAGTTACTCCTCTGACCTCATGGGTTTCATTTAGTTAGTAAACTTGGTGTGAAGTTGTTGTTATATTTCTGAAAATCACATGATTCTGAAATTTTTATAATTATTTTGGTTGTTGTATTCGGTTTATGAACCTGGAAAAGGATTTATTACAAATGTAATACAAAGATAGTAATTACACTCATTTTGTTGTTATCTCAATGGAATGATTGTATGGATTGTAGTATCGTGGAGCACCATTTGTCGGGTTGGAAGATACCTAGATTTGGGGGAGTCACAGGTTGTATCAAAGCCTTAGGTTATAAAACTTAAGGGGGGAAGAACCTTAGGCTAATAACCTCGTTAGGAAAGGAAGAGTCCGGAGAAAGTTAACTCGAGTCAAATGAGTTAATAAGATTTTGAGGAAATCCAGTACCGAAAGATTAAAAAGATGAAAGGTAACCTTAAATGGATTATGTACTAATCAATTTATATGTGTTATTGTAGATGTCGATTACGATAGCTTGATGTAGGGGATATATGTGTAATTCATGAGGAGTCCGTGAATGAGTTGAGACAAGATTACACAATGGCTATAGCGCACATATACCGTAGTGATTCTAGAAGAGTCAGAGCCCGATGAATATTACTCGGAGGAAGACTATTCTGAGGAGACCATCGGAATAACATCATATTTGAATATGATGATAGATGTGGAGGATGATATGGAGGTGACATCGATTAATACGGTGATGCACGCCTAGATTCAACACCCATGAGACTATGAGGGCAATGTACCTCTAAAGGTGCTTGGATCAGTAACGTGCAATCGCCTGATAATATGGCGCAAAGACGGAAGGAAGAGATCAATGATCTCTATGAAGCCAAGGAGTCTCAGAGTCAAACTATGAGATAGAACATGATGAGAAAGTACTCATGACCGACAAGGCTAGGGATTATAAGAACGAGGTCGTAGAACTTAGAAGAAATCGGGTGAAAAAGACCGGAAGATAGATTTAATGTCATATATAAATGATAAAGGGTAAGACGAGGATTTTAAGCTTAAGATAGCTTGTTATTCTATTGAAGTTGGATGCACTCGACATACTATAAGTCGAGATATTGTATCGATTCTAGCTTAACGAGAAGCATGAAAATGTTGTTAAGCAAAGATTAGGAGTTAGTATGGTATATACTTTTGTATAGTGACGTAAAACCCTCTTTTGTATAATTAAAGGGTAGTCTTTTTGTAAATCCCAATTTTTGTGAAAGTCAATCGCGGGATATGTATGTAATAACTTTTGGACTATGGAAAACAACTTGTAAATCGTTTTGAGCTATAAAGAAGCATTTTAATATAAGGAAGTTTTTATTTTAAATTGCTTTGTTGTGTATGAGTTATTGTTCAGTTGTGTGATGACTAATAAAGAAATAAGCAAATAAGTAATAACGGAATTTTATTTATTTAATCAAAAATGCCCCCAAGAAGAAGACAACGTAACCAAGAGGCGGAATCTCATAATGATAACGAGGGGGGGTCCTAATAACCCAACGCAAGAATTCGTTAATTTATTAATGGTCGATTTAACCAAGTCGGGGTAGAAAGCACCAGAGACCTCAGGGTAGCCTGAACGACTACCTTTAAAGAATTTAAGAGTGTAGGTCCACCCAAATTTAAGAGAACGACTGACCCAATGGAGGCCCAGACATGGGTCAAGGAAATAGAGAATGCGTTTGTTATTACAAACGTAGCTGAGACGCAAAGGACTTCTTTTGCGACCTACATGTTGAAAGGGGAAGCCAACTACTGGTGGGAGGCTCACCAGGGTGGGCTAGAATAGGTGCTGTTACATGGGAACAGTTCAAGAAGGTATTCTTTGAGAACTACTTCCCTACTAGCATGCAAGGGAGAATGGAGATGAAGTTTCTAGAACTTAAACAGGGGGAAATGACTGTTCCCCAATATGCGGCCAAATTTAATGAATTGACAAGGTTTGCTCCACACCAAGTGGATATGCAGGAGAGGAAGGCTCGTAGGTTTGAGCAGGGCCTAAAACACTGGCTCTATAGTAGGATATCGATTTTTCAAAGTGCTTCCTACGGGACCATTCTGGAGAAGGCAATAATAGCGGAGGGTGGTAGTGAGGCGTTGACCCAATACCACAAGGATATAAAGAATAAGAGTAAGGGAGAGGGAGGAAATAAGGCAGAGGTTGCCAACGACGGTGGTAATGTGCCTAACAGGAAAAATTTTAACCCTGGGAATACTGGGGTGAAACAAGGGGATCCTAAAAGCAGGATGGAGGCATGCAAGACATGCGACAAGATTCATCTGGGAGTCTGTCTGAAGGGGAAAATGGGTTGTTATAACTGTGGATAGGAGGGTCACATATCTCCTAATTGTCCTAATCCTAAGAAAAGCCAGGGCTGTTTTGTTTGTGGGTCGGTGGACCACATGGTAAGAAATTGCCCGAAGAAAGGGGCGGAGGGTAGTTAAGGTTCTGGTAGTGGCAATTTGGCTATTATCGACCAACACCATCATGGGGTGTAACCTCATTTAACGCTTAATACGACCGTCAAGATGCGGTTGCATCATCGGATGTAGTAGCATGTATCATTCCAGTCAACGAAATAAATGCTTACATATTATTTGACTCGGGTGCTACTTGTTCTTTTATAGCATGTGGTTTTGCTAAGCAATTGGGATTAAATCCTGAAAAGTTAGAAACACCTTTAGACGTTAAGGTAGCAAATGAGTAGATAATTCCCATTGAACACATTCATAGGAATTATTTTGTAGATATCAGGGGTAATAGATTATCGGTAGATTATCATAAAAAGAGTGTGAACCTAAGGCTTTCTAAGAAACCTGAGGTGGTGTTTTATGGTTATAAATCACCGGGATGTTCTTGTTGTCTAACCATGACACAAGCTATAAAGATGTTGAAGAAGGGGGTGTAAAGGTTATCTGTGTCATGTGGTGGATACCCAAAGAGTGGGAACATCAGTGGAACAGATAGCGGTAGTTCAAGAATTCGCAGATGTGTTTCCGGAAGAGTTACCCGGTATTCGGCCAGATAGGGATGTAGAATTCGTGATTGATTTGTTGCCGGGTACGGCACCAGTTTCAAAGGCACCATATATGATGGCTCCAATTGAGATGAAGGAGTTAATGGTTCAGTTACAGGAACTGTTAGATAGAAAGTACATTCAACCGAGTGTGTCTCCATGGGGAGCACCAATATTGTTTGTAAAGAAGAAGGACGGATCGTTACGACTTTGTATTGACTATCGAGTGTTGAACAAGTTAACGATTAAGAATAAATACCCGTTGCCCAGGATCAATGATCTATTTGATCGATTGAAAGAAAGGCAAAAGTATTTTCTAAAATAGATTTATGAATCCGGTATCATCAATCGAAAGTGAGGAAGGAGGATGTACTAAGATGGCGTTCGTAACTCGTTATGGGCATTACGAGTTTCGGTGATCTCGTTGATTGATTTAACGCGCAAAACGCATTTATGGATATGATGAACAAAGTGTTCAAACAAGATTTGGACAAGTTCACAGTAGTGTTCATTGATGATATTCTAGTTCATTCTAAGACGCCGGAAGATCATGCTGAACATTTAAGAATAGTGTTGAAAACACTACGGAGGGAGAAGTTGTATGCAAAATTCACTAAGTGTGAATTTTGGCTTGAACGAGTGCAGTTTCTAGGACATGTTATAGACAAAGATGACATATTCGTAGATCTAGTGAAGGTGGAAGCGGTGAACGAATGGGAGCAACCGAAAATGCCAACCGAGGTTAGGAGTTTTCTGGGGTTAGCGGGATACTATAGATGGTTCATTTAGGACTTTTCTAAATTAGCTACTCCGTTAACGAATCTGACAAGGAATTCGGTGAAGTATGCATGGACAACCAAGTGTGAAAATAGTTTTCAAGAACTAAAAAGGAGGTTGAGTGAGGCACCTGTATTATCCTTACCAGATGATACGGGGAATTTTGTAGTTTATAGCGATGCTTCGCATAGAGGACTTGGTTGCGTGTTTATGCAACATGGCAAAGTCATTGCGTACACGTCACGTCAGTTAAAAGATTATGAGAAGGTCTATCCTGCTTATGACCTAGAATTGGCAGCTGTAGTTTTTGCCTTAAAAATATGGAGACATTATTTATACGGGGAGAAGTGTGAGATATACACGGACCATAAAAGTCTGAAATATATCTTCACACAGAAGGAGTTGAATATGAGGTAGAGAAAGTGGTTAGAGTTAATAAAAGATTATGACTGTGATATCTTATATCATCCGGGGAAGGAAAATGTAGTAGCCGACGCGCTAAGTCGAAAGGGTAGGTGTGACGCCCCCAAAATAGGTCCATTCCATCCAACCCATTCTGAGTCGCCAAATACATAGTACAGAGATAACTACAACTTTATTAATACATTTGTCGTGCAAAATACGACAACATATATACTGTGAGTTTAAAAAATAATTATTGTCTTCTAGACAATATACATACCCAAATAAATCCTCATCACAATTATTTATACATTATTTTACAAAAATGGTGAGGACTACTAAACAACTCTTTCTAGAACCTTTATTCCATACCCCGACTAGTACTCGCTACATTCTCGCCTCCTGAGAAGAAAAATGGAACAAAAAGGAAAAGGGTGAGCTCGACTAGCCCAGTAAAGAATATTATGACTAAGATAATATACAACAAAATTATCGTTAGTCTTCAACAGGGAAAATATAATAGAATACAATAGACAACAAGTTTTAAATCAATATTCATAATGAAATAATAATTCATTAGAAGAGTTAAGTAGAGAATGCAAATACTACTATCTTCTTTGTATGAATTTTAAAGTTCATCGCCTCTATTTTATCCTCGTAACATCAATCAATATATATCCGAGATCAAATATTCATCCTCAGACTATGTGCCAAGGACATTCACCAAATTGGGTCATGTTCATCTAAACACTGCTCATCTTTGCACCACGGGCCAAAGATATTCATCGAAATCAATCATCTTTGCACTATGTGCCAAAGATATTCATCATAAATCATTCATCTTTGCACTATGTGCCAAAGATATTCAATAATATAATCATTTAAGACCGAGGATGATGAAAAATATTTTTTAAAGAAACGAATCCAAAGGAAACAAAATGACGGGGATTAAGGATTAAGGATTCGTATTTTGTTTTATCCACGCCCAAAAATACCTCAAAAATAATCATAGTGGTGTAAAATTCAAGAATGATCAAACCATGGATACAATCAAAGCTAGTATCCATAATAGATATTTTGGACAAAAGAAAAAATTTCATTTTTCGATGAATAAGGTCAGATTCGTGAATAGTGTCAGATATCGTGAATAAAGGCCGATACGTGAATAGTAATCTCGACACCAAAAGATAGAAATTTCAAAAAAAACATCTTCACGCTTCGTGAATAGTACTTTTGTGAATAAGAACTCATGAATAAGAATCTCATGAATAGTAACCCCCGACATGAAAAAGTTCCAAATTTGATAAAAAGTTCCAACCAATATTTCAAAGATAATGATATTGAAGAAATAATATCATTTGAGAAGAAAATAACATCCCTTACCTCGAAAGACAAGATTTAGTTTGAAACACGGATATAGGCTATGACTTGAACTTTCACCAGATAGCAATACTCAAAGTATACTCAAAATACTCACAAGAATACGCCGATAATATAGAGAGAGAAAACTTCAGCCGTGTGATTTTCAATTCTAACCTAAGCACCTATTTATAGGAAATCGCTTAGTAACACCAAAGCAGTAAAATTTAATATAATATTAATATATATAAAAATATTATACGTATTCCTTGAAATCTTAATCTCAAAGAATTCACACATGCCAACCTTCTAAAAAAAAAATAAAAAACGTTTTTCTAATTTAAAATAATTTAAACTTCCAAAATCAATTATTTTGAGCTTCTAACTTCAATAATTCATAATAAATAGCCCTTTCATCGAGAAAATTGAATCTCGCGATTTTTTATAGGAAATTCAATTTCTACAACTTTGCGTAAGAAATTTTTCCAAATTCCAAATGTAAATTGACCAAATCCACAAACAGGCGATTTTATTGTGTTATAATCAAATTTCACCAATAAATGGGGTCCAATTGACATGTTTAACATGTTTTAAACATTTATTGTAACAAAATACTCTTCCTCCTCATATACTCATATATCCCACATTCGTTGTAAAATATCATTATTATTATATTATTAAAATATAATAATATATATTTAAATGAATTATTTTATCGTAAAAAGATAAAATATTAATTTTCAACAATTGTCACATTAAAAATTTTCTCCATGTATATCCACATAAAATCAATAATTTCTCATCATATGAATCAATAATTAATTATTCACAAATAATATTACTGTAATCACAATATCGACAACTGTGCGCTCCTGTGAAAGAAGGGGCTTTTCAATAAGAATTTCTCCTTACTTAATACAAGAATTAGGTGACCAAACCTCTCCTTAGATGTAGCTTTCAGACATTGCCAATAATGTTATCTAATAATATTATTCAGATAATATGAATTATTGCTCGATAATGAAAAATATCGTGAAATGACAATTATTGAAACAACAAGAATATAAAATATCAATGCAAAGAATTATTGAATCAATAAAATAAAATATCGAACAATAATTCATCAGAACCATTATCGAAGTAAGGCTTCTTCACGTAAGAATCAATAATTCGTGCAATATCGCAAGTGCCATCTTTGGTAATAACGCCAGACATCGTGTTTTAACCAACGGTATTCCAACAAAGGTAATGGTAACCAGAATAACTACGCCGTTATTTTTAAACAACTTATATTTGTCATTTTCTTCCTCCAATCGCCACGTTATGGGGCCCACACATGGTCGCTACCGTCGCATTTAATATTTCCCGACAAGATTTAATATTCCACCACCAAACTAATATTCCCAAACAACAATGAATATTTTATAACCACTTGCTTATTTTGAAATATTTTGCGTATTTTACCCATAACTATCCACATTAATCACATCAACCCTTACTATTTCAAAATAATAATTAGAGGAAATTAAATTTCATTTATTAATTATTTGGGATCTTACAACCTCCCTCCTTATGAAATTTCGTCCTCGAAATTGACGTGACGCACTGGTGTTTCAAAAGATGAGAATACCTCGCTTTCATTTCCGCTTTCCAACTCCCGTGTCATTTCCTCAATAAAGCATGGTTTCTCCACAAAACTTTAACTTGTGGTATAACCTCAGACATAGGACATGTTCTTTCCTATCCAAGATCTTGACATCCTCGCACTTAAGTCTCAAATTTATCTCGTTCGGTTCTAACTCAATAATGTGGTTCGAAAGTTGTCCACATATTTACGTAATAATCGATACGTGAAAAACGTTATGAACACGCAACATACTTGGTAGTAAAGCGAGTCTATAGGCCACGCTCCTACTGATCGAGAATTTCAAATGGAATAATAAATCAAAGGTTTGAGCTTTCCTCACATCGCCGATTCTCGCTGAATACCAACTTCGTGACCTCCTTCTTCATATGCATCACTTGATTGTGTAGCTTGAGCGGTTTTAACTTTATCGATTAAAGTCGATTCTACTTGTATATCATCACGTGAGTCCCTAGAGCCTTTAACTCTATCTTCATCATTTGTAAGTTATACGAGATGAGTCTCAGATTATCAACATCGCACTTGTAAACGATACGATCATCTTCTACTCAACCCGTCACCTACCACGCTCGCTTCTTCCACGATAATATTAAATGGTACGATCATAATCTTCAACAATTTCGAGCCAACGCTTTGGCGCATGATACGCTCATTTAGTTAAAGAAATATCCGAGGTTTTAGGAAATAGGTTTTGTACTGTAGGTCAATATAAAATTCGATTTCTCGCTTCTAGAAAGTAGGCTAGAAGTCATCAAGATTACGTCCGAAAATTTATTAACGATAGAAATATCATTCAAAATCGCTGACTTTCATCGCGCTTCAACCACAAAGACCTCACAACGACACCTATCGGCTTTACTACCGCATAAATATGGCGCCCCTACAAAGAGTCCGGCTTCGATGCATCCCCATCAACAGAAGTCACCAGATAGAGGCTCTCAGATCAACTTCTACAATTGGGTTTTAACTCAAGTTCAATAGAGCCATTCGATATGAGATTTTAGAAATGGGTTTTGTACCGGATTTAAAGTCGATACAAATTCAATATCACGCCCGGGAGTAGGCCAAGAAATTCTTCGTGAAATACGTCAGAAAAATCAATAACAACATGAATATTATTCAAATCGACGTGTCTTTATTCAAATCCATAACATGGACTAAGAAAGCTTCGACATTCGCTTTTTAATAAACAAATGGCTTTATAATTTAATATGAAAGAGTTTGACTTCAATGGTTTGGTTGCTTGAATTGAATAACAGTTGCTTAAGAATATGAAAACTAACAACCTTACGTAAAGCAATCAATTTTGGCATGATGAGTAGTTAACCTTAAAATCACATCAAAAACAAATATCTCTATAGAAATAAGGTTAATGTGTAATGTGATAGTGCCAACTCGAATCAAGCAAGATTTCTAAACAACGGATGTAATAAAAGTTTCTCTTTGAGTCTCCACAGATAAAGTCAAAGTCTAATTTCTCCATAGTCAAATTCACACGCGTTGGAAAGCGTAAGCAAGAGAGATAAAAGAATGGGTAGAATCCCAGATTCTAGTAAGGTATAAACTTCGCAAGAATTTATAATTAACTAACCGTGCTAAACTCGTTCGGGTTCCTCGCATTTTGGACCCTGGCCACGACAAACGCTCTTCTAGAATTGACTTTGACTTTTTCGGGACATCCTTTTGAGTCACCATCCCCATTGGACTTGGTTTCGCTACCGCACAATCTCGAAGCGATATGTCCTTCCTTTCCACAATTATAGCATACCAGGAACTGCTGTGGGCGGTTTGACCGATATGTCCCTCTTCCCACACTTATAAGATACGACCGGGTGGTCGCTCTCCTCCTTGGAACCGATTCTTTCTTTGGGCGCCGACGCTCTTCACATGGTTATTGTTGAACCTTCTCTTCTTGAAATGTCCACTGAGTCACCTCTCCTATTATCATGGCCACGATTACCACCCGAAAGTGGTTACCGCTTTGTCCGTATTCTTTCCTCCGTGGTTATCATCGTTTGATGATCGCCGCCACCGATATGACCTCGGTTGTGGTCCCCGGTTGAACATACCGTTATCACGCCTAATAATTGAACCTCATTTAAACATCCGAATATAAAGAAAATTTATGAGAGATAAGATATTGTCGAATCTCGGGTTTTAGACCCCTCGTAAACATACGCGTCATTCGTTTCTCATTTTCCACCAAATGAGGTGCAAAACCGACAACTCGCAAACTTCGCCTCATACCGAGACACCGTCATGTTGTTCTCGCCTCCGATCTAATAAACTCCACTTCCTTCATACGATTTAACACTTTCGTGAAAGTATTTGTCATTAAATAGTTTCAAACGCCTCCCAAGACACGCCGAGCGCGGCCGATGGTACGCTTCATGACTCCCCACGAAGAGTACGCCTCGCCACGGAACATAAAGGTGGCGAATGGAACCTTCTCGTTCTTCGTGCATCCCAAGACATCGAATATCTTGGTAATTTTTTGACCCATGTTTTCGCCATGATCGGATCGAAGCTTTCCTTAAATTCGGTGGTCCCAACTTCGAATCGCTTTGGTTGTGACAAACCCGTGAATTGCTATCATTTCCTCCTATGTTTTGAACACGAGTCTCCTCAAATGCGATTTTGCATGAACCGCAAAAAGCTTCTAAACATCCCGATTGCTTATCGCTCTACTCTTTCGGTGGTGTTGTTTACAGGAGGTACATTGCCAACTTGTTGCACGCGTTCTCCTCGTTGGTAAGTACATGCGTCTCCACTGGCCTCATTTTCACCGTCAATATTCTCGTCGACATTCTCAACACCGCTCATAAAACAAGGGTTAATTAAGGAAATCAATATATCACATAATATCCCTATATACTAACCAACTAACAAATAAGCTTAGGTAGGACACACTAGCTGAAGGATTTACTCTCTCTCCCTCCTAGTTCTATTCCCTAGATCTCCGCCAGATATCATATCCCTAAGCTCGATACCAATTGCGACGCCCCCAAAATAGGTCCATTCCATCCAACCCATTCTCGAGTCGCCAAATACATAAAGACAGTAGATAACTACAACTTTATTAATACATTTGTCGTGCAAAAATACGACAACATATATACTGTGAGTTTAAAAAACAATTATTGTCTTCTAGACAATATACATACCCAAATAAATTCTCATCACAATTATTTATACATTATTTTACAAAATGGTGAGGACTACTAAACAACTCTTTTCTAGAACCTTTATTCCATACCCGACTAGTACTGACTCGCTACATTCTCGCCTCCCGAGAAGAAAAAATGGAACAAAAAGGAAAAGGGTGAGCTGACTAGCCGGTAAAGAATATTATGACTAAGATAATATACAACAAAATTATCGTTAGTCTTCAACAGGAAAAATATAATAGAATACAATAGACAACAAGTTTTAAATCAATATTCGCAATGAAATAATAATTCATTAGAAGAGTTAAAGAGAATGCAAACTACTATCTTCTTCATGTATGAATTTTAAAGTTCATCGCCTATTTTTATCCCGTAACATCAATCAATATATATCGAGATCAAATATTCATCCTGCACTCTGTGCCAAGGACATTCACCCGATGGGTCATGTTCATCTAAACACATTCATCTTTGCACTACGGGCCAAAGATATTCATCGAAATCAATCATCTTCTTTGCTACGGGCCAAAGATATTCATCATAAATCATTCATCTTTCATGCCAAAGATATTCAATAATATAATCATTTAAGACCCGAGGATGATGAAAATATTTTTAAAGAAACGAATCCCGGTGAAACAAAATGATTAAGGATTAAGGATTAAGGATTCGTACTTTGTTTTATCCACGCCCAAAAATACCAAAAAATAATCATAGTGGTGTAAAATTCAAGAATGATCAAACCATGGATACAATCAAAGCTAGTATCCATAATAGATATTTTGACAAAAAGAAAAAATTTCATTTTTTCGATGAATAGCCGTATTCGTGAATAAGGTCAGATATCGTGAATAGTCAGATATCGTGAATAGTAACTCGACACCAAAAGATAGAAATTTCACAAAAAACATCTTCACGCCGTGAATATGAATAGTACTCGTGAATAAGTAACTCATGAATAGTAACTCATGAATAAGAAGTAACCCCGACATGAAAAAGTTCCAAATTTGATAAAAAGTTCCAACCAATATTTCAAAGATAATGATATTGAAGAAATAATATCATTTGAGAAGAAAATAACATCCCTTACCTCGAAAAGACAAGACTTCTAGTTGAAACAATTTGAGGATATAGGCTATGACTTGAACTTTCACCCAGATAGCAATACTCAAAGTATACTCAAAATACTCACAAGAATACGCTCGATAATATAGAGAGAGAAAACTTGGGTTTCGGTGTGATTTTCAATTCTAACCCAAGCACCTATTTATAGGAAATCGCTTAGTAACACCAAAGCAGTAAAATTTAATATAATATTAATATATATAAAAATATTATCGTATTCCTTGAAATCTTAATCTCAAAGAATTCACACATGCCAACCTTCTAGAAAAAATAAAAAACGTTTTTCTAATTTAAAATAATTTAAACTTCCAAAATCAATTATTTGAACTTGAACTTCAATAATTCATAATAAATAGCCCTTTCATCAGAAAATTGAATCTCGCGATTTTTATAGGAAATTCAATTCTACAACTTTGCGTAAGAAGAAATTTTTCCAAATTCCAAATGAAATTGGACCGAAATCCACAAACCAAGCGATTTTACGTGCTATAATCAAATTTCGATTCAATAAATGGGGTCCATTTACATGTTTAACATGTTTTAAACATTTATTGCAACAAAATACTCTTCCTCCTCATATACTCATATATCCCACATTCGTTGTAAAAATATCATTATTATTATATTATTAAAATATAATAATATATATTTAAATGAATTATTTTATCGAGAAAAAGATAAAATATTAATTTTCAACAATTGTCACATTAAAAATTTTCTCCATGTATATCCACATAAAATCAATAATTTCCTCATCATATGAATCAATAATTAATTATTCACAAATAATATTACGTAATCACAATATCGACAACCAGCAGGGTTCGAGAAAGAGGGGCTTTCCAATAAGAATTTCTCCTTACTTGGCACAAGCAATTAGGTGACCAAACCTCTCCTTAGCATGAGCTTTCTAGACATTGCCAATAATGTTATCTAATAATATTATTCGGATAATATGAATTATTGCTCGATAATGAAAATAATCGTGAAATGACAATTATTGAAACAACAAAGAATATAAAATATCAATGCAAAGCAATTATTGAATCAATAAAATAAAATCTTGAACAATAATTCTGTAACCATTATCGAAAGTAAAGTGCCTTCTTACGTAAGAATCAATAATTGGTGCAATACCAGGTGCTTCTTGCAATAACGCGTAGACATCGTGTTTTAACCACCGGGTATTCCAAATGCAGTAAACCCAGAATAACTACGCCAGAGTTATTTTTAAACAACTTATATTTGTCATTTTCTTCCTCCAATCGGCTTTTAGTTATGGGGCCACACATTATCGCTACTGTCGTCGCATTTAATATTTCCGACAGATAACGAATATTCCACGACCAAACGAATATTCCCGACAACAATGAATATTTTATAACCACTTGCTTATTTTGAAATATTTGCAGATGATTTTACCCATAACTATCCACATTAATCACATCAACCCTTACAATTATTTCAAAATAATAATTAGAGGAAATTAAATTTCATTTATTAATTATTTGGGATCTTACAACCTCCCTCCTTATGAAAAAGGTAGTCCTCAATAAATTGACGATACGTACATAATGTGGTGTTTTGCCTTAAAAATATGGAGACATTATTTATACGGGGAGAAGTGTGAGATATACACGGACCATAAAAGTCTCGAAATATATCTTCACCACGTAAGGAGTTGAATATGAGGTAGAAAGTGGTTAGAGTTAATAAAAGATTATATTTGTGATATCTTATATCATCGTAAGGGAAGGAAAATGTAAATATATATAAAAAACGCTTTTAAGTCGAATTGGGTAGGTGCGCCCCCAAAATAGGTCCATTCCATCCAACCCATTCACGAGTCGCCAAATACATGAAGATGTAGATAACTACAACTTTATTAATACATTTGTCGTGCAAAATACGACAACATATATCTTGTGAGTTTAAAAATAATTATTGTCTTCTAGACAATATACATACCCAAATAAATCCTCATCACAATTATTTATACATTATTTTACAAAATGGTGAGGACTACTAAACAACTCTTTCTAGAACCTTTATTCCATACCCCGACTAGTACTACATTACATTCTCGCCTCCCGAGAAGAAAAATGGAACAAAAAGGAAAAGGGTGAGCTCGACTAGCCCAAAGAAGAATATTATGACTAAGATAATATACAACAAAATTATCGTTAGTCTTCAACAGGAAAAATATAATAGAATACAATAGACAACAAGTTTTAAATCAATATTCGCAATGAAATAATAATTCATTAGAAGAGTTAAGTAGAGAATGCAAACTACTATCTTCTCATGTATGAATTTTAAAGTTCATCGCCTATTTTTATCCTCGTAACATCAATCAATATATATCCGAGATCAAATATTCATCCTCGCACTACAAAGCCAAGGACATTCACCAATTGGTCATGTTCATCTAAACACTGCTCATCTTTTGCACTACGGGCCAAAGATATTCATCGAAATCAATCATCTTTGCACTACAGCCAAAGATATTCATCGAAATCAATCATCTTGCACACTACTGAGCCAAAGATATTCATCATAAATCATTCATCTTGACAAGGACTACGTGCCAAAGATATTCAATAATATCATCATTTAAGACCGAGGATGATGAAAATATTTTTAAAGAAAACGAATCCGGTGAAACAAAATGACAAGGATTAAGGATTAGGATTCAGTATTTTGTTTTATCCACGCCCCAAAAATACCTCAAAAATAATCATAGTGGTGTAAAATTCAAGAATGATTAAACCATGGATACAATCAAAGCTAGTATCCATAATAGATATTTTGGACAAAAATAGGAAATTTTATTTTTCATGAATAAGGTCAGATTCGTGAATAGTGCCAGATATCGTGAATAGTAATCTCGACACCAAAAGATAGAAATTTCACAAAAAACATCTTCACGCTTCGTGAATAGTACTCGTGAATAGTAACTCATGAATAGTAACTCATGAATAAGAACCTAGAGCATGAAAAAGTTCCAAATTTGATAAAAGTTCCAACCAATATTTCAAAGATAATGATATTGAAGAAATAATATCATTTGAGAAGAAAATAACATCCCTTACCTCGAAAGACAAGACTTCTAGTTGAAACACAGGATATAAGCTATGACTTGAACTTTCACCGTATAGCAATACTCAAAGTATACTCAAAATACTCACAAGAATACTTCGATAATATAGAGAGAGAAAACTTCATTTTCAGTGTGATTTTCAATTCTAACCTAAGCACCTATTTATAGGAAATTGCTTAGAACACCAAAGCGAGAAAATTTAATATAATATTAATATATATAAAAATATTATACGTATTCCTTGAAATCTTAATCTCAAAGAATTCACACATGCCAACCTTCTAGAAAACAATAAAAAAACGTTTTTCTAATTTAAAATAATTTAAACTTCCAAAAATCAATTATTTTGAGCTTCTTGAACTTCAATAATTCATAATAAATAGCCATTTCATCAGAAAATTCGAATCTCGCGATTTTTTATAGGAAATTCAATTCTCTACAACTTTGAAGAAGAAATTTTTTCCAAATTCCAAACAAAAATTGACCGAAATCCACAAACGGGCGATTTTACAGGCTATAATCAAATTTCAGTCAATAAATGGGGTCCACCGACATGTTTAACATGTTTTAAACATTTATTGCAACAAAAAAACTCTTCCTCCTCATATACTCATATATCCCACATTCGTTGTAAAAATATCATCATTATTATATTATTAAAAAATAATAATATATATTTAAATGAATTATTTTATCAGAAAAAGATAAAATATTAATTTTCAACAATTGTCACATTAAAAATTTTCTCCATGTATATCCACATAAAATCAATAATTTCCTCATCATATGAATCAATAATTAATTATTCACAAATAATATTACGTAATCACAATATTGACAACCAGCAGGTTCCTGAGAAAGAGGGGCTTTCAATAAGAATTTCTCCTTACTAGAGCCTTAATTAGGTGACCAAACCTCTCCTTATGCGGAACTTTCTAGACATTGCCAATAATGTTATCTAATAATATTATTCGGATAATATGAATTATTGCTTCGATAATGAAAAAATACCGTAATGACAATTATTGAAACAACAAGAATATAAAATATCAATGCAAGAATTATTGAATCAATAAAATAAAATATCGAACAATAATTATCGTAACCATTATCGAGTAGTGCCTTCTTACGTAAGAATCAATAATTGGTGCAATCATCTGTGCTTACTCGCAGGCAATAACGCCAGACATCGTGTTTTAAACCAACGGGTATTCCAACAAAGGTAAAGCAGAATAACTACGCCGTTATTTTTAAACAACTTATATTTGTCATTTTCTTCCTCCAATCGCTTTTTCGTTATGGGGCCCACACATGGTCGCTGGCTAATCGTCGCATTTAATATTTCCCGACAAAGACGAATATTCCACGACCAAACTAATATTCTCAAACAACAATGAATATTTTATAACCACTTGCTTATTTTGAAATATTTGCGTATTTTACCCATAACTATCCAAATTAATCACATCAACCCTTACTATTTCAAAATAATAATTAGAGGAAATTAAATTTCATTTATTAATTATTTGGGATCTTACAGTAGGAAAAATCTATCAATGTTAACGACTCAGAATGAGTTAATAACAGAGATGGCCAGGATGGAGTTAGAAATTAAGTTGCCAAGTGAAACAACAGAAATGTTATTTTCAATAGAGACTCGACCAACGATAGTGGAACGGATTAAGGAAGTACAGATAAGTACGGAAGAATGCGACCATGTGAAAAAGATAATGAAGGATGACGTGAAGACTAAGTATAACCTTGATAAAGAAGGTTTGCTTCGTTTTGAAGGAAGAGTTTGGGTTCCAAATAATTCCGAGTTGAAAGAAGAGATTATGTGTGAGGCTCATAGTTCGAGGTACTCGATACATCCTGGTAGTACTAAGATGTATCAAGACCTTCGTCAGAACTTTTGATGGCCGAACATGAGGAGGGAGATTGCAGAATATGTTAGTAAGTGCTTGACTTGTCAGAAAGTCAAGGCTGAACACCAAAGATCGAGTGGGTTATTGCATCCACTGGAAATTCCGGAGTGGAAATGGGAACATATCACCATGGACTTCGTGGTGGGGCTTCCAATGACGAGAAAAGGATACGATGCTATTTGGGTAATAGTGGATCGGTTAACTAAATCAGCTCATTTTCTACCAATAGGAGTTAGATATAACTTAGAGCAGTTAGCTAAGCTTTATGTCAAAGAAATCATTTCCAGACATGGAGTGCCTGTTTCGATTGTGTCTGATCGTGATCCACGATTCACGTCAAACTTTTGGAGGAGTTTGCAAGAGCAAATGGGAACGCATTTGAGATTGAGTATGGCGTATCATCCACAGACTGATGGACAAAGTGAACGGACAATTCAAACGCTAGAAGATATGTTAAGATCTTGCGTTATGGATTTCAAGGAAAGTTGGGACGAACATCTACCTTTGGTAGAATTCGCTTACAACAATAGTTTTCACGCTAGTATAGGCATGCCGCATTACGAAGCGTTGTATGGAAGGAAGTGCAGAACACCACTTTATTAGGATGAAGTAGGTGAACGTCGAATGTTTGTACCTGAGATGGTACAACAAACAACATACATGGTTGAGCTAATACGAACTCGATTGGTAGCAGCTCAAGATAGACAAAGGAAGTATGCAGATCCTCATCGAGGGAAGAGGGAGTTTGAAGTAGGTTCATATGTTTTCCTAAAAGTATCGCCCTGGAAAGGGAAGATACGTTTTGGGAAGAAAGGGAAGTTAAGTCCAAGGTTTTTAGGACCTTTTGAGATTTTATAAAGGGTAGGAGAGGTAGCTTATGAAGTAGCCTTACCTCCAGAAATGGAAAGAATACACAATGTGTTTCACGTGTCAGTGTTACGTCCTTATAAACCGGACTACAAACACGTAATAGAATATGAATCTATTCAAGTAGAAAAAGACTTAACGTATGAAGAACTTCTGATTCAGATTATTGATAGGAAGGAACAAGTCTTGAGAAATAAAGTAATACCTTTAGTAAAGGTAATTTGGAGTAACCACGATGCTGGAGAAGCAAAGTGGGAACTCGAAAGTAAAATGAAGGAAAAGTTTCCTCATTTGTTTATAAGAATAACGAGATTCTGGGGACAAAATCCTTATAAGGAGGGAAGCATGTAACGCCCGAGAATTTCGGATTTTGAATGAATTGAATTTTTATTTGATTATGTGAATTAAATGAATTTAATTGATTTATTATGTGAGTAAGATGTTCGAAGGTCGTTCTATGACCTAGAATATACGGATGTGGTTAGTATTCTGGCTTTGTGCTAGGATTAATTGTTGTGAATTATCAAGACGAAAACGAAGATTTTCTGAGAAGTTTTTCGTAAAAACACTATTCATCCGATTTTATTCGGAGCTAGGGTTTGAAATTTTGAGAAACGTGTAATGATAGAATATGAAAATATTATAGAATATCCAATAATATTTTCGTTATGACAAACGAAGTTTTCACTTGCGGACTTAAAACCTAAGGGTTTGTAAAAGTGGTTTTCGAAAGGGAAATGAAATGCGTATAGTCATTTTGATGATTATACATATGAGATACGAGTATTATATTAGTATGAATATGAGTATGGTATGAAGAATAGTAAGACGTATAATACGAATATCGTATGAGTATTAGACGAGGAGAATACGGGAGTTGTACGCATAGAATACGAGAAGTATTAATGGAGTATGAATAAAGAATTTTGGTATAATTTAATTGGACTTGGATTAATAGCAAGCCCAATGAATTAAGTATACAAGCCCAAGTTAAGGCCCAACGTTTAATTATGTCAAGCCCAATCCAAAAGGTAAACCGCGGGTCGAACCGGTGGGATGGATAAAACCCATGGGGCAACCCATGGGATGATCCAAGAGGGAATGGGCCAGCCACTTGGTGGTCAAGTAAAGTGGCAACTTGCTCACCAAGTACTTTACTTGGTGGCAAAGTTGATTAAGAAGGTGGAATAGTAAGGAGGTGGAGTTTGGACAATTTTGCCCTTTAGTTGGTTGCCTATAAATACAAAGCTAGAGTGGGTTAATTATTGTTTTGAAAAACTTGTTCAACCTATATTGAGAGAGAGAAAAGCTAGAAATGCTTAATCATTCTAATTCCAAGCAAATCTTTAGACGTTTATCAAGAACGTGAATTACTTCAAAGGTAAATTCTCATAAACCGTAATCTTCATCTTTTTCGATTTCTTTCTCTTAGAAGAATTGTAGATTGGTGGAGCATGTGTATTGAGGAGATATAAGGATGTCTATTAATGATCAAATCATTGATAGGTCATGATAAAAAAGAAATCGTAAGTGTTTACTTAAGTTAAAAACCGTAGAAAGTCTTGAACGTGAACTTAGTTATGAATGAACGATTTGAAAATTGTTATAGATAAGGAATGTGCCTATTATTTGGTTAGAATGACTATGATGAATCAATGGAGTTTTCCATTTGATTTGGCTTATAGAACACGAGTAACGAAGTTATGGCGAATTTTGCGAAAATAGACATTAAATGTCGAAAACGTAGAAATCTCGGTTTAATGGTCAAAAGTTGTTGTGTATCTTGAAAACATTGGTTTCCAATGTCAACATGTGAGATAAGGTAATTAAGAGTCGTTGGCGCAAGAATCGTCACATTCCGACTTATAACGAAGAAAACGAGTATTGAACGGTCGAAAACGTTAAACGAACGCTCAAAAATGAACTCAAAGGTGAATTCTGAGTTACCGGATTCGAAAATGTGAAATTCTTATATGAACACGTAAAGGATGTGATTTGTGAGTTGTAGGATTTCGAATGGGTCAATTCGGATGTAAAATGAACAAATTAGGAAGCCGGGAGTTTCGTTAGATAAGTGGACTGTTTTGGCCAACTGGTGCACAAAAAAAATACAGAAATACCAAAACCAAGACAAAGTAGTCGCGTACAGTAAAGATTAAACCCTACCGAGTCCTCGTTAAGTCACTCAAAGAACGCCACTAAAATACTAGGGATGTCACGTCACAACACCGGCAGTAGAAAAATGTTGACCAAGTTAGGTTTTGTTCCATTTGAATGTAGACCTAAGGTAGGACATTGAAGGTACTTAATGTACATAATAAGACCGAACTTAAATCACTTATAAGGTGATAATGTAAGAAGATTTAGTAAGGTTTAATAAAAATTAAACGAAGAACGCGAGAACGTAATAAGTAAACCGTAAATGACGTTCAACGTTGGTACTTAACCAATAATGATCGAATGTCGATTAGTAATATAAGAACGTTAATGAGCCGTAACAAAGTATAGAAAGTTGAATCGACTTTAATAACGAAGTTAATTCAGGTAAGACATAGAAGAGAAATAAGTTGGTTAGGGAGAATAAAGTTAGTTGTTTGATACTAATTACAGTGTGCTATGTGAATATATCATGTAGATCCTGTAAAGACTGAGAATTGTTGAATTGTATATTCGAAGACGCTTGAAGGCAAGTCTTTCTTAAATGCTTGTCTAACCTTTGTGTTAGCCAAGTTTTCTGTGATGCATGTTATAAGATGCATGGATGGTTTTAAAGAAAGAGTCAATGCCTGTTTTAACTCGGCTAGACTAATACTGAAGAGTTGATTGACTTGTTTACAAGTCTTTCGGTATAGAACTGTTAACGCTATCCTATGCCAAGTATTTGGTACGGATGAGAAGGTAAGTTTGTCTATGTACAAACAAAAGTATTTTTCATCAATTATTCGATGGGCACGTGAGGTTGCCAAATGTTAAACGTAAATACGTTTGACGAAAGAGTGTTGATCAACATAGAGTACAATAGGCTGATCACCTAGAAGTGCTCGTAAGTAAAGACGGGTGGATGGCCTTAGTGCCGGATATCCTTTTCAAGTATGAAAACAAAAATAGTATGTTCATGGTCTATTGACCGGTTTATCATTCCTAAGCTATTATATATACTTTGGAATTGTTGTTATGACATGAGAAGTACTAGTCAAATGTTTCATAGTGCGTCGTAGTTAATTGTTCAGATATGGAAATAAAGCATGTAATTGTCAAGGTGATATTCATATGATTCTTTGTTAAGACTTGCTGAGCTAGTTATGCTCATTCTTGCTTGAACCATATGTTTGTAGCTAAAGCCGAACGAACTAAGAGTTCTAAGAGAGATAAAGGCAAGGCTAAGATGGACAATTAATCGTCCTGTAATAGATTAGTGTATTTGGTTGTAATATACTTATGAACAACAAACAAATGTATTCGATTTATGAACCTGGGAAAGGATTTATTACAATTGTAATACAAAGATAGTAATTACACTCATTTTGTTGTTATCTCAATGGAATGATTGTATGGATTGTAATATCGTGGAGCACCATTTGTCGGGTTGAAAGATACCCGGATTTGGGGGCGTCACATGTTGGTATCAAAGCCTTAGATTAGTTTCACTCGCGGGATTGATTCTACGTCTAGATTAGTTGCTACCAATTGATATGAAAACAGTATTACATCATATTGAATGCGAGTGTATTCTCATATTCTGTCCACTTGAGAATTGATTAAGGGAAAATAATCTTCAAGATTACATTGTCGTGCTACTTTGTCTCATTTTTTAAAATGAAGGTCTATCCAGACATCAAATTATTGCAGGTACAGAAGAGTGTTCCATAGTTGTCACTTAGGCATTATTAGTGCATCCAATGTATAACCTCCATAATGTTAATTAAGTAATAATATGATATAAAATTATTAATATAAATAATAAAATGCTAAAAAATTATACTAATAAAATTTTAAATTGAAATTATTAATACCCTTCCATATTTAAATAATTTTTCAAAATTATTACATATAAACAAACAGAAGAATAATTAAATCAACTATTACATATCTAAACTTTGGAGCTATTTAATGAAATAAAATCGTTATATATACATGGGGATTTTTTTTTTGTAGAGAGTATTGACAATCCAATCTAGTAAATAGTTTTATATTAAAGTTGTAAAATAATAGCGTAGTACTACCTCCAATTTTCAAAAAAGCAATTTTTATCTTTTATCATAATAAACTTATACAAATTTATAACAATAATTGTGATGTGAATTAATTTAAAATTTGGAAAACAATTTTACTCATTTAAACAGAAGAGTTTACAAAAATACTATGTTAATTAAAATTAAATAATTTTTTTTATTAATTTATAAATTTTAGAATTTATTAAATTAAATAAGATAAAATTCTTTATGTATTCAAAAAAAATTTCCACTAAAATATTATTGAATAAATAAAGCATAGCGAAAAAGAAAGCATGAAAAAGATCCAAAAGATAACCTTATATAGAATGAAACCATACCTTCAGAAACCGATTCCATCAAAAAAAATGTTTTACATAATACTTGAACTAATTTAAAGGTAAGATATACTTTCATGATATATGTATAAGTCCTCTTGAAGATTCCTATTAATCATCATATTAAAGCATTTACCTGCCCAGTGAGCATTTCATACAAGAGTATTCCAACACTCCACCAATCCGCATCTTTATTGTGGCCCTTAGAAAGTAAGATTTCTGGAGCCATGTATTCAGTGGTCCCACAGATCGAATTTGATCTACTTGATGCGTCAAATTTCCTTTGGTAGCCCAAAATCAGTAAGCAAAAACTGGACAAAACGTACTAATTTAGGAGAGAAATCGAACTTAATATCTAATCATTTAAAAGGATTTCTTATGATTTTCATTCATATTCCTGCAACAGTACAGAATATATTGGCATTACAATTACATGCCCATCAGCGTCCATAAGTATATTCTCAGGTTTAATTAACCATGATTTGTGATTATAAATTTATGTCATGTAACCATTCAGAAGATTCTCTCTAGTAATGGAAACATGATACATATGGTAATACCTCTTAAAACTATAATTTGCAGATGTAAATATACTGACATGTAAGAGCTGAACGAATTGCTGAAATGAAATCCTATATATAAGGTGAAACTATATCTATACTTGGTATTGAAACTACAGGAATCCCCTTTTCATCCCATGTATTCTTTCCTAGTGGATCAGATGGTAATGTTGCTATTTTTAAAAACACGATATTTAAAAAACAGTAAATCAGAGTGAATCCAAGGCTTAACTTTACCCTTCACTAAATAGGCATTGCTTTGTCAAAGTTCATGTAACAAAGTTTTCTGGAGTGGTGATTTAAAATTTATGAAAGCTAATAATAGTTCTCAAGGGGATTTCCAACTTAGAACTAAGTGCTGGGAAATAATTACATAGTATATGTATATTTGAATGTGCAGCATGACAGCATCAATATATATATATATATATATATATATATATATATATATATATATATATATATATACTGTACAAGTCTTGATAAACAACACAGACCTTTATGCAACATTTATAGTACTTGTCTTCTATTAATATCTTAAATCAGGGGGAAACCACTAATATCAGGCAATACTGCAATAGTAATAAAAATGAGATGTACATCTAGGATATTTTCGACACCTAGATTGAAACATCCTCGATTACAAAGTACATCTTAACCAAGATAAAACTTGGGGTGAAGGACAAATGTCTTACCCAAGATTAATGTCCACATAATTGTAATAAGGTGCCACTCTTTGAGCTGCTTCCAGTAAAGTATCTGGATCATTTGCACATAATTGGACAAATAGTGGTCTATCTTCCTGCCAGTGTAAAAATCAGAGGGGGAAATATGAATTCTTTGTATATTAAAAGAAAATAAATTTTCACATGCCTCACAATCACACTAAGAAAGCTGTTGGAGACCAGTAATCATTAAAAATTGAAATAGTTAAAACATAAACAAATGCTCTTGCAATGAAACCTTGGTTGGAACATGGTGGAATATTTAGAAGAATATGACATTCCCATGGTGAACACTGAACAATAGCTAAGTATAGAATACTGTTCGCATGAAGGAGAACCCACATCAACCAAGTGACTGCTTAGTAGTTCAGTGGATGAAATGATGCCATTTTATGCAGCAAATGAAATTGAGAACATCATTTTGGTAAATGCTAACTTTTTTCATTCTAGGATCTCCCATCCAAGACAAGGAGGTGGACTTACAAGCTCAGTAGTGACACTAATTTTTATTGGATACCAAAATGAAATATCATTTATAGCATAAACGAAAAGAACGAAGAAATTTGCCATAACCAATATTAATGCCTAGATGCTAACCTTAGTGTAGTATTTGTAGCCCCTAGGTCCTTCAGTAACAATCAAAAGCTTAAGGTGTGGGCGATAAAACTTCTTTAACACCACCTTGTCATCATACGGATCATCACCTCCCGTTAAGAAAGTGATCTCGTCCTCGCTTATCTTAAAATTTCACAAGATATTAAAAGTGTAAACAATTAAATTTGCAAATTGTTTTCAAAGAAAGTAGAGATCTAATTCAACACTCCAAATTATCATACAAGGAAAAGTGTACCTTAATAATGTCAGCTTGATCCCATATAATTAAAAGGATAATATGCTAGCCTGCATGAGTAATAACCAAAGCACTTAATAATCAATTACAACCCTCATCCATTAACACTGCCCATAACACACAAGAATCCAAGTATGATATATATCAAAATAAATGTTTTATAAATTTGATTAAACAAACAAAAACACATTTATGTTTCAGAATCCAGTAAAAGTAGATCTAAAGTTTATTAAAACGGAAATGGCCATATGTGCTAGCTGGCTTTTCCTGAGAAATGAAGATGAATCATTGCAGAGGCTGGAAGTAAAATATCCACTGGGTTGTAATCTACTTCTTCTTGATTACTGATTTTCATGTTCTTGGAGTGTAAAGAATGATATCTACTGGAGGATACTACAAATCAATAAACAGATGAATCTATTTCCTTAGAAATTGCTTCCAAGTACACCTTAGGTTTACCTTCTTAATTAGGTCTTTATCAAGTTCTGATTGTGTCAGAAGCATATCAACACTTGGATTGCGGAAAAACATGAATTCACGCTCGCCATCAGCTCTCAGTGTAACAAATGTCAGTGCAGTTCTTGCATGACTGTCAAAATGCATGCCAGAGTTATCGACATTGTTTTCTTTCAGAACATCAGCTAGCATGCGACCAAATTCATCTTCTCCCACCTGAGATGCAATAGATGAATCCTTGGTTAGAATTACTTTCACATAAACCAGTGGAACAAAAGATGGCAAAAAAACAAAGAAAGTTATGCAGGTTCTGCGCAAGACTAAAAGGGAAAAGTCATGTAAGAGAAGATTCGAAATGATGGAAAATAAATATCGAGAAGCATACAGAATGCATACTCAAGCTGCACAAAAAACAGAGCAAGCTGTAGGAGCTATATCAGCAAAAGTGAGTGTTTCAGTATTGTGTACAAAGCATACTTGTAAAATTGACCAGTATGCATACTAAATTCTAGAACTTTGACATCCACTCAATTTGTATTATTGCTCAGAACTGAGCCTTATTCAGAATATAGAGTAATAGTAGACCAGATCACTACTTTAAGAAAGTTAAAATTAAATCATATGGCAGTGCACAAACCACTATTTAAAAGCAATTAACTATTGTATTACATCATAATGATACAATAGGATGGACTTTCAAATGATCACCCAATATATGTTTTCCATAACCATCCCTGCCATAGAATATAGTGCACAGTTTTACATAAACATGCATTTCTGATGGGTGTAACTAAACTCCTGAAGCCCTTAACTATAATCGAAGAAAACAAATCTAATTAATGACATTTATAGAGATCATTAACGTGGAAAATTTTATAGGCAACAGTTGACATTTCCACGTGAATTTAATATCTTATTACTGTGATCTGACTTGTGATGAAATTAATGAAGATCATAATTATAAACAGTTTTGATGTTATAGTACTTGAAAGTATGTCATATAATCTGACACTATTAGGAAGATTGTGCATGAAATTGTTGATCCGTAATCAGTGATTAATAATTATTTTTAATTACTATTAGGAAGATTGTGCATGAAACATTAGGAGTAAGGGAGATCATATTCATCATAAATTCTTCATATATTTCGACCACACAATAATGTTTAAAGAAAATCCAAAATCTTCTTACCCAATAAAGGAACCTACACACTATTTCAACGACATCAAGTAAAGAATTACAATTTCTTTCAGAGCCTTCAAGCAGTAAAACATGCACTATAGTAACTTCAAAATCAGAACCACAGTTCTTTTCCTTGGGGTATTTTTTAGCATCTTACCTAATTTCCAAGTCAGCTACAAGGTCGTTCCTACACCATCTGACATGAGAGATGCAGCAGCGGCAACAGTAGTAGGAACAACTCCAGTGGAAACACTGGGTTTTGACAAATGAAGCAACCTAAATGATAATGCAAAACTCAGATAATTAAGCAATAATTCAAAATTGAGATTGATTTGGATAATGGACTCTCATTTATGACTTCCTGAAAGAAATATTGGAGTCTTAATTTGGGATTGAATCTATAACTAAAACACAGTGGCACGAAGGATAGAACAACTGGATTATCATCCAACTCTTGTGACAAAAATCTCTCTCAATGCATTATCAATTAAAAACATAATTAAATAGATGAATGAAAACATACCTGAAATAAGATTTTCCGAACACCAGTCTTTTTGATTTTCTGACTAAATCCGTGACTCAACAGAAAGATTTTCCCCTTTCTTCTGTTTCGTCTTGCCGTGGTATGCTTCTTCCGATTCATCATTTGGGGATAATTATTCTTCGTTGTTTGAACGCCAAATTTGAAGATAGGATTCCAGTTATTATTTGAACGAATTTGAACGCCAAATTTGAAGATAGGATAGGATTCTAGTTGTTATTTGAACGCTAAAGTTGAAGATAGGATATGATTTCGGTTGTTATTTTAGAGCGGCACCGTTGTGAAGAGTATTTTGGTGAAGGATATTTAGCAGCATTAATTAGAATGGACAGCTGTTGAGTTTTTAAAAGGACAAATGTCAACATATTATGTCATGTATTGTGATTTAGTATATATAATAGATTTATTTTTTTTTGTATTTTATTTTAGGGAAAGAGGGGGAATTTGATATTAGGTATTTTTTATGTATTAGTTTAGGTTATGAGTAAAAGTAGGATTACATTATTTCTTCATTGTACGCTCGTTGAATGATCGTTAATAAATAGAGTTTTTTTTATTTATTTTTAATCTTCTTCTTCTTCTTCTTCTTCTTTATTTTAGTTAGTTTATTTATTTTTATGTCTAGTAATTAATTTCTTTAATTTAGGATAAAGATGACATTAAATAATTATTCATGACAATATTATTTTATCTCTTCTATTAATTGTGATTTAATGTTTAATTGATTTCGTCTCCATATTTTGTTATTGAAATACTTTCGTTTTATATTTCTTATGTGATTTTAAATTAATTAAGAGGTTTTGATAGATTATTGTTAAGATATGACTTTTTCATAATTCATGTTTGCTCGAAGAAGTTTTGATGGATTATAGTTAATCCTTAAATTTTCATAATCTATTATTGCCTACGTTAATTGTAAAATTACTAAATTAAAGGAAAATGAGATCAAAACTATAGTTAAGTTATAAAAATAGAAAAGATTGAATTACTTATTATGTTTATTGTTTACTGGATTCGGATTCCTAGATTACTTTGTCATTAATATTAGTTTTCATATTTTAATTAGTTTAATTATAGTTAACCAATTCTATATTTTTATTTCTAATTCCCCTAAAATAAATATTAAGGATGTTTTAAAATTAATTTAGACTTTGTGGGTTCGACATATACTTGTCAGCTCTTTAATTTGACACTGTACACTCGCAATTATATATTTTTATCACATCAGTTAGCTTTTAGTTATGTTGATTGTAAGGATGAAATCATGTAGGGATCCAAAGTAATAGAGCACTTGCTAACAAACTTGAGCTTAATTCATTTATGATAAAACTTGACGCTGCTTGTATAAAACCACAATTTTTAAGTAAAAATTAAAATTAGTATGTTTTTTAATTTATGTGTGTTCTGGTTGGGTTTGAGAGATTCGAGAGGACTCACACCACGTGACTGGATGGTTACATTGAAAATAAGAAGTTTGATATCCTAGAAGAGTCACCGTCCAAATTGACTTATGATTCCCTTGTTAGAGTTGACTTCCTATTTTTGAGGAAGTTGATAGACACGTAATTCATACATTTTATTTTCCCTAATTTTATCTTTTTAATTATATTAGTTTATTAAATTAATATGTTTTATTTTATTTTGTAGGATTTAATATTTGTTGCAATAAAGTCAAAATCGATATTTAATGCTCTTATTCAGGTAATGAATATCCAAGAAGAATCCTACAAGGAGAAGGAAAGAGGTGGAACAATTTTAGTGTGCAAGTCAAATCCAACAAGAGAAAGGAAAGTCTATCTAGAAGATCTTTTTGAGAAGTTGATTGCCACTAGGAACTTGAATCATACATGGAAAGGGAACAAAAGTGTCCAAGTTCAATGAATCTAAATTAGGGTTCAAAGTTATTTTTTCTATAAATAGGTCTCTTGTTTTAGAGAGAAAGGCATTAGGCATTGTATTAGTTTATGTTAGGAGTAGAAGTAGTTTAAATTACGTCTTCATTGTACGTTCGTTGGATGATCGTTAATTAAAGGGAATTTTCTTATTTATTTTTAATATTCTTCTTTTCTTTATTTTAATTAGTTTAATTATTTTCCATGTCTAGCTAAATTCTTTCATCTAGGATGAAGATGAAATTAAATAATTATTTGTGACAATATTTTTCATCTCTTCTATTATTTATGCTTTTATGTTTAATTGATTTTGCCTTCATGTTTCGTTATTGAAATACCTTCGTTTTATAGTTCTTATGCGATTTTAAATTAATTAAGAGGTTTTGATAGATTATTGTTAAGATTTGAGTTTTTCATAATCCATGCTTGCTCACACCAGTACAAAGTAGTAAATAGACAAAACTTAAACCACAACGTTTTTATAAAAAACGTTGTGATATTTTTTTTCACAACATTTTTTAACAAAACGTTATAGATATTTAAAAGGGCATTTTTTTTATTTTAACTAGATAACATTTTTTTTAAAAAACGTTATCTATCTACAAAAACACGGAGCTTAAATCTTTATCAATTTAAAAGTTTTCTTTTCTTTTTTAATATTTCATTCGTGTTTTCTCGCTCTATCAGCCCTCGCCTCTCTTCCTTCTTTCTCATCCCTCCGCCTCCGCCCTCTCGTTTTATGCCACCGCTACTCGCGCCATCTATCCCTCGCGATACTACCATCCATGCTTTTACCCGCCAGACGACGTCATTGCTTAACGAGACAAATCGGTCCAAGATTTTGATAAAGAAGAAGAACCAGTCACCGAAGAGTCGAGAATACGTGACGAAAAAAGAGAAAATAGAGAACCTACTCCGTCGACTCACGTCGGAGAGATTTCCGTTGCGAGTCCACGACGTTTTAATTAACGGAAACACCAAGATGAAGGACCAACTCATCGAAGCCCTAAAAACTGATCGCTGCGAGTCCGCTCCTAGGTATGTTTTAATTGATTTTTGATGAACAAATTTTCAATTTCTGAGTTTTTATTGTGTTTTATAGCTGAGTATTGTTGTTTGTAGTAGGAATTTATTTTTACAAATGGTTAGGTATGGGATTTTCATTTTTTGCAGTGAGACTAATTGTTTGAGTATGTTTTGTTATTTTGCTATTTAATTGATGGTTTTGCGATTTGGGCTTGATAAATTGGGGTAATTGTAGACACTCGAAATTTTCTTCTCCTGTTACTAACCATGTAGGAGGGCAAAAGCGTCTTTTTCCCACTCCAAAGATAACCCTGGAGGACTACAACATCAACTTCAAACCCCGGAGATAACCCCGAGAGATCTAGTTTCCAACCCCGGAGATAGCCCCGGGAAATCAGGTTCCAACCCCGGAGATAATCCCAGGAAAGTCAGTTTCAACCTCGGAGATAACCCCGGAGGATCAAGATCAAAGCCTGGAGATAGCCCCAGGAGTTCAAGCCAACCTCAGAGATAGCCCTGAGGACAGTCAAAGTCAACATCAAGTCAACCTCAGAGATAACCACGAAGAAACGCATCGCTGTTGCGGCGAAAATCGGAGATAACCCCGGGAGGGGCAAAATGGTCATTTTTCCAACTCAACTTCAATTCAAATCAAATACACTCATTTCAACTCAAAATACTTCAAAAGAAGTCCCACAAGAGCGATATCTCTAACTCCTGAAATAAACTACACAAAACGACTCCTTCGGATTGCTGACGAAACCCGGAATGCCATTTCTTTGGCCATGGACCCATCTTCTGGAATCAAAAAGGTCAAATCATATGTCATTGTGTAGTTCTAGGAAAGAGCTTTCTGAAATGGTATGGCACTCTTCCATCGGACTCCTGGATTGAAAGTTATGAGCGACCGAGAGCAGCAATAAGGTTGTCTCAATGTACGTGCTTCAACACGACGGGACCCACCTTTGCCGGGGCACTCGAGAAGCCGCAGTACACTGCTATTAGGTGCCGTGACTGCATGCCCCCTCTATAATTAGAGGGCTTGGGGTGCTAATTTTCTAAGAGAAAAAGGCGAGGAAGCCCTGCCCAATTTGCTCTACACTCACCCCATGCAGTGTACTTTCCCCTTTTAAACACCTGTGAGCTCATATATAGCCCTTTTGTACCTACAAAAGTCATTGTTTACCCACTCTAAAGATATAGAAGCCTTCTTTAGCAGTCAGCTGTAAGCCTTCTCACACACTTTAGAGTCTTTCTCTTCATCTTTGCACACACCCTTCTACACGTTGAGAGTCGTGTTGCTTTCTTTTGCCCGGACTTTGGTCTGTGGTTTCATTTCAGTATGTATATATATATATATGTACATTATATATATATATACATTATATATATTTATATATATATTGACTAACATTATCGAGTTATGCCTCGATTGAGCCTAGACTTCGGTCTGGTGTGTTTACTGTTTTAATATATATATATATTAACTGTGTGTCAAACTTTGTTCGATGATCCTAGACTTCGGTCTGGAGCGTTTATTGCTTTAATATATATATTTACATTTATATATATTAACTGTGTGTCGAATTTTGTTCGATGAGCCTAGACTTCGGTCTGGAGCGTTTATTGCTTTAATATATATATTTACATTTATATATATTAACTGTGTGTCGAACTTTGTTTAATGAGCCTAGACTTCGGTTTGGAGCGTTTATTGCTTTAATATATATATATATATATATATATATATACATATTTACATTTATATATATGAATTGTGGTGAACTCATTCTCGATGAGCCCTAATTTTACATCAAATGCGTTTATTGCTTTATATATATATATATATATATATATATATATATATATATATATATATATATATATATTTTGTCCCACCCGGAGTTTACGCCGTGGTGGTTGATCGTTTTCGACTTTCTTTACGTTTCGTCCCGCTTTGGAGTTTACTTCATGGCAATAATCGTATTTTCTGACTTTATTTACATTCTCGTCCGTCTCGAGTTTCCGCCATTGGCGGTTGGCCGTATTCTGACTTTATTTACATTTCGTCCCTTACTGGAGTTTCCTCAAGTGGCGGTTGATAGCTTTAATGACTTTATTTATATTTCGATCCCCATAGAGGTGCTTGCGTGGTTGGTGATCATGTGCGTATATATATATATATATATTCTGACCTTTTTATATATATACCGCCATCGCTTTCATATAAAGCTGCAAAAGATTTTGTGAGCCTAGGAATCATGTGATCATAGATTCATCCCATTGAATCTAGATTCGGTTCCTCATGATGGACATTTTTCATTTGTAGCGACTTTGTAAATTATTCTCATGGTGTCTGAATTTCCTCAGATGGTTTCCATACCCACGAGGAAGTCGGCATTATTTTGTACGTTATTTTCATATGGATGCCTCGCATTTATAAAATAAAATCAACCAAGCCGCACACTTAATAAAATGGGAGTGTAAAAGGTCTCAATTACTATTGAGCATCAGGGTTTGAAAAACCTTTTTTATAAAACATCATTGCTATATCTTGCTAAAAACTGAATTTTTACATAAATTCAAACCCGGTGTATATAGGTTCGAACGAGGCCTCGCATTACTTCCAAATAACAGCACATTGACCCACACACACATATTTAGATAACAGTTTCTTGAGAAGAGGCGGTCACCGTGGTAACACGGATGTCGGGGGGTGCCTAACACCTTCCCTCGCATAACCAAGTCCCTGGACCCTAAGCGAATCTCGGTTTCAATCAATTCAGTATATGATGTCACATCATTGGGTCAATGTAAACCTTTTCTCGGTTGTGTTGGGTACAACCATTTAAAAACCAATGGCGACTCTTATCAGTCCCATCATCGACATTATACATGTGGGACCTTTTTCACTTGTTTTTCAAACAAATCTCACCTAAAATGAGAACAAGTAACGGAAAGGACATCCAAAAATCCCGGCGTCGACAGTGGCAACTCTCTGCTGGGACTCCAAAGAAGAGGACTTAAGCCGCTATTGCAATCTTTTCAAAACTGTTATCTACATGTGTGTTGATGTTGCATTTACATTTTTGATGAATGTGTATGAATGCATTTCCTTATTGCACTTAGTGCTTCGCACCATAACTGCTTGTGATGCTAGTGCTTCGCACCATAACTGCTTGTGATATTAGTGCTTCGCACATGTCATCATTTTCATATGGTGAGACGCGATGTATGTGAATGTATGTTGTGTGGTCCCTCCACCAGGAGGCTATCCCATCGGTGTTTGATTACTGGACTCGTGAGAAGACTAATTCTCTGAGGCTCAGGAAAGGCACCACCCAAATTCGCTCCAGTTGAAAGACCTAGGATTAACTTCTCGTCAAGTAGATTGCGATGATTTGGGGAACCTTTATGCCAAAAAGCATGAGAGTAACCTAAGATAGGTCACCGATAAACCCAAACGGAGGAAAGTCTCTTCATGCTTCTCATTTCAATTACTTGTAAACACAATTACTTGTAATTACATTCTATATATATCTCCATGTAATGAGAAATATGAAGAAATGTGTACACATACATATTTAGCATGCTACAAACAGCTGACATCCTTTTTGCAGGATAAAAATCCTAAAATGGACACATCACATAACATGTTATTATACACATTCCCTAAAGACTAAACTATGCAAGTCTTTCGCAGGGAAGAAATCGGTCCTGTTACCCGTTTAAAGTCCAAGAAGGCACTGATCCCACCGTTAGGCATGGCTACACCGGGCCAGCCTGATCCTACTCCTGTTTCCCGAGAGGAGTTTGAAGGATTAAGGAATCAGATAGCAGAATTGGTTGTCTTTCTAAAAGAACAAAGTAAAAATACGCAGGGCCAAACAATGCCTACTCAACCAGAGTCCTTCACACTAGGGGGCACTCAGGGCACTGGTAAAAAGATGGAAACCTAGATACCTAAACCTCATTCCAATAAAGAAATCAAAAATCTCAGGGATGATCGAGAAACTGGGGATATAAGAAAGAAAGTCCAACAAATGGAGGATACCATCCGGTCAATTAAAGGGACTGGAAATTATGGGAGTGTCACCTATTCAGATCTCTGTATATTCCCAGGGGCTCAATATCCTACCAAATTCAAAGTTCTAGAGTTTGAAAAGTACAATGGGGGAGGCGATCCTATATGCACCTAAAAGTGTACATTAAGCGAACTCGGGGTCTTATCTTTGAAAATGAAAGCCTCGAATGCAACTTTTTCAAAAGAGTCTCATCGGAGAAGCTAAAGCTGGTATGCCCGACTTGTGACAATGCCAAAATCCACAATTGGGAAGAATTGCCCACGCCTTTCTAAATCGATCTGAGTTTCGACCACAAATGGCACCAGATCGATATCAAGTGACTAAAGTAAAAAAGCAAAGTAATCAATCTTTCCGAGAATATGCCCAAAGGTGGAGACATCTAGCATATATAAGTTATTCCATTAATGATGTAAACCGAGATGGAAATGACATTTATTGATATCCAAGAGGCTCCTTACTATGAGAGGATCCTAGCAGCATAGGAAAGCCATTTCATGAAATGATCAAACACGGTGAAATGGCGAGAGAGATGGGCCTCAAGGCAAGATTAAAGACTTCACTGCCTTGAAAGCAGTCGCCAAACATATACAAACTGGCAAGTATGCGAGCGATCCCAAAGGGGTACCCGACATATAATCCTGGATCTCATTGAAAATGGGAAATTGGAGATAGAATTTCCCATAACCAAAAAAGGTGAAAAGGAAATAAAAAGCTTAAGATGTCCATTCGAGATGCAGACGGTTCAAATAAGGTGAAGACTATGAAGCGATTATTCGCCGCTGAATACAAGGTGGGTGATCTAATGCAAGAAATGACAGGAAGAGACAAAGGCATCCCTAAAGGAGATTCCGCCAACATCAAACGTCCTATGGTTCCAAGATATCAACCACGTTCTCGATTTTATCACCTTGGATGATGCGGAGGAAATACTAATCCTTTCGAAGAAGAAAAAGCCAAAAAGGAAAGTTCTTTGCAAGACATGCCACAAGATTCAAGGAGATTTCATGGTTGAATCCTTTGAAACCCATGAAGAAGGCGAAGGAATAGATGAAGGAAAAGGTGGTGAGATTGTTTGGGAATCCAACCCATTAGAGAATCCGAGTTCATCTCTTTTTGCGATCGTCCATTGCAAACGTTCACGAGGAATGTCTTGAATCGAAGCAATCAAGTTATGGCCCAAGCGAAGACATTCGTAATCAAGGGTAACCTCTATCACGAGCCTCAGAAGGCAACATAACCAAGCGATTAACCGGACTATTAGGCCTCAACTAGCCAAGAAGATGTAGATCCAGGGGATAAAGTTGCGAGTTCCAGAAAATGTTGGAACGGTATCACTTTCTATGTAGTATGCCTTTTATTTTCCATGCAAGTAAAAAAAAAAAAACAAAAAAAAAACAAAAAAAAACAAAAAAAAAACATCTCTACACTCTTCTCACCACTTACCCCTTTGAACCTTTTCAAACCAAGCCTGAACTACGAAAGACCTGATCTCCTCTTCAATAGGAGTACGTAGGCAACCATCAATGGTGCGGTCAAACCAAATAAAAACCCAAACCAACACTTCTCAAACAGATACACCCCAGACGATGATGGCCCAGACGTAATGGTCATCATTCGGGAGAAAGAGGTTGATGATAGCCCCTCCATCACTGCAATCCACCAAGACTTTGCCCTCGATAATTGAAGCACCACTCCTTGTATTTGCCGACGAGGGTAAAAAGGGAAGAAACTTTCTTTACCTTGTAGATAGCAATAATCGCTTATTTTTTTTCTCAGACAAGATTAGCAGATTACTTTTTTTGTCATTACAAAGCTAACACTTTGTGTGATTGAAGCAGTGTTATATACTAAGTGAACGATATTTTGTTTCAGGACTCAATTTAGATGTGCTCTGCATTTTGGCGATGAGGTGCCTATTCTCCACAAGGATCAGTAACTTTGATGTAAAGTTGGACTCAGACTTGATGGAAATACAAGATGACTATGAGATACCTCAGGAGATCAAAGAATGGGTCGAAGACAAACCCAAGCCAAATCTTGATCAAACCACCTCTTTCAAACCTCGGAACCTTAGAAAACCCCAAACAAGTCCAGATTGGTACGGACCTTACTCCAAACCAAAGGAATGACATGGTTACTCTATTGACCCTATTCCAGGATGTGTTTGCATGGTCTCAATGAAGACATGGTGCATTTTATCCTCGACATTGTCATTCATCGCCTTCCCATCGTGAGGGGAATTCAAGCGGTCCAAAGAGTAAGCTCAAAGCGATTAAAACTTGAGTGGAGGTTAAAGGTTAAAGAAGAATTGTGAAACAATTTCAAGTCGGCATCATCATGGTGTCAACATACCCTGAATGGCTATCCAACATAGTACCCGTGCTGAAACTGGGAAGGGAGGTGCGAGTTTGTGTGGATTACAGAGATTTGAATAAAGCTTGCCTCAAAGATAGCTTTCATGTGCCGTTCATCCACATACTCATTGACAATACAACTCGATACGACATGTACTCCTTTGCTGATTGCTCTGCGGGGTACCATCAAATCATGGTTACTGAAGATGATCATGAGAAAATTTCATTCATCATGCCTTGGGGATCCCTTTGCTACAGACAGTTGTCATTCGGCCTCATCAATGCCGGAGCTACCTATCAATGAGCCATAGGACTCTTTTCCACGATCTAATGCATGAAAAAAAAAGAAAAAAAAAGAAAAAAAGAGAAAAAAAGAAAAAAAATAGAAAAAAAGAAAAAAAAAGAAAAAAAGAAAAAAAAAGAAAAAGAAGAAAGCTCTTCAACAGGTTCTACAGTTGCTTCCTTACCATCGGCATGTTCTACAGATGGCTTCGGAGTTTGAAGAAAATCCTTCCTCCATATTCCTTAGAATATGAATGATTTTCTTGAAAAGCGCTTAGCAACCTTGGCCTCCTTGATCAACATACATGACAAGGAAGACATGCCAACCCACACATTTTCCCAACAAAAAGCTCCAGCCTATGGGAAGTATATTGAAAAGTATCGGATGACCTACCTCCCATCCAGCATCCTTGGTATCAACACATCAAGAAGTATTGACGAGATGGATCTACACCCGCTGAGGCGAGCCCGACTGAGAAAAGGCAGATCCATCAACTTGCTATAAAATTCTACCTGAGCGGAGATGCATTATACGAAAAGAGATGCAGAACGATGTCTTCTCAGATGTTTGGACGAGGACCAAGCTCAGAGGCTATGGATGAAATCCATGGGAAAGTATGTGGCCCACAAAGGAGCGGCCTTTTACTTGTAAAGAAGATCCTACAACAAAAAAGTCCGACTACGGCAGTTCAAAGAACACGACTTGGTTTTGAAGAAGATCATTGACAACCAAGCTCAGTCTAAAGGAAAATTCTCCCCGAACTGGGAAGGCCCGTTTGTTGTCAAGGAAGTATTGACAGAGGCGTTTTGATTGCTGTGAAATGGACGACGATGAATTTCCACAGCTTATCAAATCGAACACCGTGAAACGGTACTATGTCTAAGGTTACCATCAAGCGAACATCCTGGTTTTGGATCATCAGATTACCAGTCATTCCGATTCTTTAACCCTTTACCACATACAACTCTTCCACACTTTTCCCCTCAGGGAAACATCCTTTCAAAGCCATCAACCTGGCTTCACTACGATCATACCACTTAGGTCTTCTCACCACGAATTGAACCTCTTACGTTTGCAGTTTGGCTGCCCATACATGGGATCAAACTTTTCACACTTTCAGTTTATCCTCAACCTAGGATCAAATTTTCTCTTCCCCATGATCGACGACCGCTTCATGGGATCACGTTTTTAACTCGCCTTGAAGGGGCGAACTTCGTCGACTGATCTCCCTAATACACGCAGAGTACGTGAAAATGACCGTGTTATGGTCCGATCTCACCACAGAAAAACAAAAACAAACATACTCCTATCCATAACCCCATACAGAAACAAGTCCCAAGACACCAAAGATGGTTGGGAATACACACAGATCGACGATCCATTCTGAAAATCCTAAGACATCTCATTGTCCATCCATCAAGGAGGAGTTCAGAATACATCCAGATCACAAAGTCTTGGAGAAATAAGCGAATATCAAGCAAGTAGCAAGGCACAACTAAAAGGGAAGTGAATCAACATATATTTCCATGCCATATATAATGTTGTTTGATATATACAATGTGTACTGTACATGACAAAATGGTTAAGCTATTCTGTGCAAGAAAATACAAACCCATCTATAAATTAGTGTATATGCGGGCTATCAAGTCCAACATGAATTCCCTCTCAGAAGAAGGAGGTAACATCGTGATCTCCTACCCAAGGGTTTCTACACGAGCCAATGATCCACTACCAACTACATGCGATATCTCGGGTGGATATAACGTCATCGTCCGCCAAAGAACAAGATATCCCTATGAGTTAGAGCATCATCTCTCTAACAAAGCGACATCTTTACCGAGAAAGAGTCACAACATCAAAGCCCACATCCACTACTGCTCACCGGATGGTACAGATGTAAAAGCCTTCTTGCGATTTCGGTGTCTTATCAACTCATCTATCAAAGCAACTATCCCGCATAACAAGCGAGGGTGGGCAATTTCAAAATTAGCGACAATAGGATAGTGGATCCCTTACAACAAGATTGGGGCAATCTCTAAGCGGCGACAACTCAACACTTTGGGGCATTTATCAATCATCTTAAAATGGAAAATGCACGGTTAAGCGCCATCAAGACGGCGGTCCATCATCATCTCAATGGCGATTCGAGATATTATTCACTCACGACTTCATCAACAAAGAGAGTTTCTCATATGAACCCTCAAAGATCAACATACGAAAAGGATGGGGTATTTTTCCAATTCCAAGAAATGGAAGGAGTTTAAAGGCGAGATCAAGCTTCTCATCAAAAAGAAAGGGGTGAACTCGAAAGAAATCATAGCGACATAAGCGTGCCCCTTACGAAAGAAGGGGAAACTTCTCAAAAAAGTTCTTAACTCAGAAGTAGAAGGTCAACAACGAAACGACTAGCGAATGAAATCTACAACATCAACATGTGTTAAGTTCTCACAAGCTAAGGCCTCTACACCGACGTTCAAATCTGGGTAGCGAAAGAATGAATTACACCCTCCAGGGATTTCAACGACATTCAAGTCATAAGTTCAGCCGGGTTTCGAATCAAACGCTTAAGGAAATGGGGCAGAAGTACCCAACAATGAAATGAGACTCCAAATCACCTCAAAAAGGATGAGACATCTGGTGGTTGTCATCAATCTAACATAACATCAGGCGAAGTCTAGTGAAGTAATCCGTGGAATATTACTTCAGCGAAGGTATCAGAAGATCTGGTATTCTAAACCATTGCCATCAATACAGCGCGACATCAACACAGTTCAGCGATGAAAGCTTCGTATACCACCGTTCGAGTGGGAACTGGAAAAGTTTGGCGATCAGCAGGATAGTCACCGTTGCAACTACCAGCGAATACATCGGGAGGGTCTGGTGATTTTAGAACGTCATCCCCATCAGAGATGTGAAAAACATCCCAACTTATCTTCAGTTAGCGATTAAATGCCAAACCATTGGAGTCAACACCATCATAGGCATCAACAATGATCGACAAAAGGTAAAGCGATTTGCAAAAACATTTTAACATTCATCATAACATTGCGATTTGCGATTTTGCGATATGCGATTTGCGATATGCGATATGCGATTTGTGATATGCGATAGGTGATTTACGATATGCGAAATGCGATGTGCGATTTGCGATGTGCGATTTGGCCAAAAGAAAAAAGCGAAGTGCGAAATGCGATGTGCGATTTATGAACTGCGATTTGCGAAAACATTATCACATTCATCATAAACATTCACTACATTGCGATTTGCATCATTGAAAATACCTTGTCATGTTTCAAGTGTCTACTAATCTTTATCATGTCCATTCCATTGCATTGCATGAACATGATAAAGAGGGGCATCTGTAGACACTCGAAATTTTCTTCTCTTGTTACTAACCATGAAGGAGGGCAAAAGTGTCTTTTTCCCACTCCAAAGATAACCCTGGAGGACTACGACATCAACTTCAAACCCCGGAGATAACCCCGGGAGATCCAGTTTCCAACCCCGGAGATAGCCCCGGGAAATCAGGTTCTAACCCCGGAGATAATCCCGGGAAAGTCAGTTTCAACCTTGGAGATAACCCCGAAGGATCAAGATCGAAGCCTGGAGATAGCCCCAGGAGTTCAAGCCAACCTCAGAGATAACCCTGAGGACAGTCAAACTCAACATCAAGTCAACCTCAGAGATAACCCTGAGAAACGACTGCTACAACTGCGCGAAAATCGGAGATAACCCCGGGAGGGGCAAAATGGTTATTTTGCCAACTTAACTTCACTTCAAATCAAATACACTCATTTCAACTCAAAATACTTCAAAGGAAGTCCCACAAGAGCGATATCTTAACTCCGGAATAAACTACACAAAACGGCTCACCGGATTGCTCGGCGGAAACACAGGAATGCCATTTCGGTCATGGACCCATCTTCCTGGAATCAAAAAAGGTCAAATCATATGTCATTGTGTAGCTCTCAGAAAGAGCTTTTCGGAATGATATGGAACGCTTCCATTGGACTCCCGGATTAAAAGTTATGAGCGACCGAGCGAACAACGTGTTGTCCGAATGTACGATTGCCGACACGGCGGGATTTACATCGCCCGGCACACCGGAAGTCGCAGTACACATGTTACTAGATGCCGCAGTACACTCTTATTAGATGCCGCAGTACTCTGCGGCACCCCCTCTATAAATAGAGGGCTTGGGGTGCTGATTTTCTAAGAGAAAAAGGCGAGGAAGCCCTGCCCAATTTGCTCTGCACTCACCCCATGCAGTGAACTTTTCCCTTTTAAACACCTGTGAGCTCATATATAGCCCTTTTGTACCTACAAAAGTCAGTGTTTACCCACTCTAAAGATATAGAAGCATTCTTTAGCAGTCAGTTGTAAGACTTCTCACACACTTTAGAGTCTTTCTCTTCATCTTTGCACACACCCTTCTACACGTTGAAAGTCGTGTTGCTTGCTTTTGCCCGAACTTCGGTCCGTGGTTTCATTTCATCAGATATATATATATATATATATATATATATATACATTATATATATTTATATATATATTGACTAACATTATCGAAAGTTATGCCTTGATTGAGCTCTGACTTGATGCAGTGCGTTCTTGCTTTAATATATATATATATATATATATATATATATATATATATATATATTTACATTTATATATATTAGCGTGTGTCGAACTTTGTTTGATGAACCTGACTTTGATGGAGGCGTTTATTGCTTTAATATATATATTTACATTTATATATATTAACGTGTGTCGAACTTTGTTTGATGAACCTAGACTTCGGTCTGGAGCGTTTATTGCTTTAATATATATATTTACATTTATATATATTAACTGTGTGTCGAACTTTGTTTGATGAGCCTAGACTTCGGTCTGGAGCGTTTATTGCTTTCATATATATATATATATATATATATTTATATATATTAACTGTGTGTCGAACTTTGTTCGATGAGCCTAGACTTCGGTCTAGAGCGTTTATTGCTTTAATATATATATATTTACATTAATATATATGAATTGTGGTCGAACTCTATTTGATGAGCCTGGATTTTACATCCGGTGCATTTATTGCTTATATATATATATATATATATATATATTTTGTCCCACCTGGAGTTTACTTCGTGGTGGTTGATCGCTTTTACAACTTTCTTTACGTTTCGTCCTGCCTGGAGTTTACTTCGTGGTAGTTGACCGTATTTACAATTTTATTTATATTCTATCCTGCCTGGAGTTTCCTTCGTGGCGGTTGACCGTATTTACAGCTTTATTTACATTTTCGTCACTTTGCCCGGGGTTTTCTCCGTGGCGGTTGATAATTTTTTAACAACTTTATTTACATTTCGATCCCCATGGAGGTGCTTCTTCGTGGTTGGTGATCCTGTCTGTATATATATATTTCTGATTTTTATATATATACCGCCATCGCTTTCATATAAACTGCGCAGATTTTGTGAGCCTAGAATCATGTGATCACGCATTCATTCCATTAAATCTAGATTCGGTTCTCGTGATGGACATTTCCGGTATGTAAACAAATTTGTAAATTATTCTGCAAGTATTCGATTTTTCTCGAGATGGTTTCCATACCCACGAGGAAGTCGACATTATTTTGTACATTATTTTCATACGGATGCCTCAGAGATTCGTAAAATAAAATCAACCAAGCCGCACACTTAATAAAATGGGAGTGTAAAAGGTCTCAATTACTATTGAGCATCAGGGTTTGAAAAACCTTTTTTATAAAACATCATTGCTATATCTTTCTAAAAACTAAATTTTTACATAAATTCAAACCCGGTGTATATAGGTTCGAACGAGGCCTCGCACTACTTCTAAATAACAGCACATTGACCCACACACACACATTTAGATAACAGTTTCTTGAGAAGAGGCGGTCACCGTGGTAACACGGATGTCTGGGGGTTCCTAACACCTTCCCTCAAGATAACCAAGTCTCCAGGACCCTAAGCGAATCTCGGTTTCAATTTAATTCAGATAGCGATGTCACATCATCGGGTCAATGTGCAAACCTTTTTTCTCGGTTGTGTTGGTACAACCATTTAAAAAAACTAATGGCGACTCTTAAGCATTCCATCGTCGACATTATACATGTCGGACCTTTTTCACTTGTTTTTTCAAACAAATCTCACCTAAAATGAGAACATCAAAGAACAAGTAACGGAAAGGGACATCCAAAAATCGCGACGTCGACAGTAATTTATTTGTGAGGTTTTTGATTTGTTTTGTTTAGGTCAAGACTGGAATGACTCATGACGTTTGCGGGCCCGGTTCTATAGGAATTTTCAAGAGAGAGTTTGGCCAGAATGCCAAGGTATAAGGACTTCTATTGCTCAATAATTTGGAGCAGGTATTCAATTTATTTATTTTTTATTTCATCAATGATACAATTCAAAATAACCAAAGTTATTTCCTTTCCCCCCCTTTTTTCCTTCTTTAAACTCTATTATATATACTATCACATAGGACGATGTTATTTTATCTATGGTGTTTGAACATCTATGTTATGTTCTGGTTTATCAGGAAGTATATATAGCCAATTCATTTAACATAGGAGGTGTGAAATTTCAATCAACATATCAATAACTAACTAATGTTATGCAAGTATAATTCAGCAATATGCCAAATCAAGTGTATTTGGAAATAGCGCTGATATCTGGAAATGAGCAACTTTGTGTTTGTAGTTTATTTCAATGCTCTTGGCACCATCATTCTTCTCCCATTTGTTGCGTGCAGGTTACTTTCTTTTATGATTCCAGGTTTAAATCTCTCCTTTACCTTTAAACAATCCAATTACTGGTGAAACAGTGATTAGTTTCGATACAACTGTGATCTCAATGTTACTAACATCATATGTCTTCTATACAGAAGGAAAGGAGCTCCCTTGACTTTCTCTCTTCTTTGCAGATTCTTCCTCCTCGACCTAATTGGGTAACACTAGAAAGACTACATTAATTTCATGGGCGCACACAGTATACACATGCTGCCACATGCATCTAGTTAATTCTTTGGATTCTATATTCGTTAAATGTACTTATGAAAGGGAGTTTTATTCAAGAATGGATTTCTGTTGCAGGAGTGCTGCACAAATACTTACATTTGCTGGCCTCAAGTACAGTACTCCAACTCTTTCATGGGCTATAGGAAATTTGATCCCATTGTTTACATTTCTGCTTGCAATCATTTGCAGGTAAGGATGTCCCACACAGAAAGGATTGTTAATTATTTAAATTGCTTAGCAATTCGATGATTATAATAATATTGCTGTATGCATCATACATATAACTTACTATGAGTTTTGGTGTGAATAACTCATTAGGAATTTCTGGTTGTCATGCTTCTTTGCGCCTAAAAATACTACCTAAACTCATATATAGAAGCTTCTATATATGTCAGATATGGTTTGTATCTTTTTTTTCTTTTCAAGTTTTGGAGTGTCTGCAGCAGTGGCTTAATGAGTTTAAATTGTTGTTTGACTGAAAATATGTAGCATCGTCATTACAACTTTAAGCTTCCTTATTTTGCACGTATGTCTCTACACATACTTAACTTATGCATAGGGCCATTTGGTTAACTTATGCATACGCATACTTAACAAATATTGTGTATCAAAATTACTGACCAATTTATGTTCATTACTGTTATTTGATGATTGGGACACAAGTTCATGACTGCATTTTGAAGTTCACTTAACATGGCTCAGTTCTATTAGTAATAGTTAGATTGCTAATCTGATTCAATCATATACAGAATTTATGAAAAAGTGAACGAGAGGTGGGAGATTTGTGCCAGTCTGAGTGAAGGACAATTTCAACAGGTACAACATACATGAACGAATAACTGAATAATAATATTGAATGAATTAAAATGCATCCTTCCCTCGTTTTATCTCTCTCAAAAGTATGATAGTCTGTTTCGTGTTTTCCGAACAGTCAAATGTTCAATCACATCAACATATTGTAATTTGTAGTGGTGCCTTTCTATCGGTCTCTTGGTCTATGGTTGTGTTCATGTTGTTGTCTCTAGGACTGTAATCACTGCAGGCTAGAAGTTAAAGCTATTCCATATATACATCTCAATTTATTTATTTTAGTTCATATCAATTCTATAAATAAATACTAATGGTAATAGGTTTGTAACAACTATAAGTAAATCTCTTAAATGATTATGTTATTCACTTGTGTTTTAATTTTTGGACATGAAGGATTTGAAAATAGGGATGTATTTTTTGAGAACTCGTGCTGCAGCTGATGCAATCAAGTTCACTGTTGATGCCTCCATTTTAAACAAAGTAATACTCCACATTTGTTGCTTATTAAATTAGAGCATGTTTGGTTACTCCACAGACCATTATTCCTGTTTTATGTATCTTAGTGGGGTATGGATCATTTTAAAAATGGGCCAATGGGCCACTATGGATAGATGTTCAGTTCCATTACTGATAGTGAAAAGTTGAAAGACTGGTTCCATTAGATCCAAAAGACCTAAACTATATTCATTTCCTTATATATAGTGGTTCCAACAATATGGATATGTAGCTTTCATATAAAATCAAATTGATTCTGTGTTCATGAGATTTCCACCTGCATCATTTCTTCTACACTTGTCATTTAAAATAGCAAACTTATTTGGCTTTTTGGCAAAGCAAGAAAATACCAACCAGGTGGATGATAATGCCGATACTAGTATAGCCCAGGTGGTATGTTCATTGCAGAATAGAGAAGAGAGCATGGCCTGTGGAAGTTAGTCCTTTAATTAGAATGGTTCATCGTAGTTTTCCATTATGGTGTTTGATGCCTTACTCACAAAAGAACCTTGCCAAAAGGTGTCAGATTTGGTGTAATATGTGCAAATTTATGGAAGATGTAAATATGTAACGACAATTATGGTCTTCGACTATTGTATGTTCCTCTCCTCCTTTTGACTAATGTCTTGTCATACTTTGAAAATAAGAATGTTTGTCAAAACTGTAGAATTGTGTGTGGTTGGATTACTCGGAATCTTTGATAAATTATTGAAGTTACAACTCTTTTAATCTTTCAGGCTACAATATGCTAATCTTTCAGGCATTAGCATATTGCAGGTGCATTGGTAATGTAGGTGAACCACAACCTTTTTTTTTCTTCTTTTTTTTAATCTACAACATTTTAAAATCATTGTGTAAATATGCCTAAACGTTGTCTGATATATTAAACTACAACATTTTTATCCAGAAAACGTTGTGGAATCATACATTCTACAACATTTTTAAGCATCTGCTAATTTATGGAAAACAAATACACAACGTTTTTTTTCTTAAAAAATGTTGTGTAATGTGCTTAACTACAACGTTTTAAAAACGTTGTGTAAATGTGTCAAATAGATGACACCCTTAACCACGACGTTTTTCTGACTGAAACCACAACGTTTTGATGGGTTATATAGTTAATCCTTAAAATTTTATAGTCTATGCTTGCCCACGTTAATTGTAAATTACTAAATTAAAGGGAAAGGAGATCAAAATCATAGTTAGTTATAAAAATAGAAGAGATTGAATTATATGTTATGATTATTATTTAATGGATTCAGATTCCTAGATTGTTTCCTTATTATTTGTTTTCATATTCTAGTTAATTAATTCTCAATCTTTATTTCTAATTCGCCTAAAATAGATATTAAGGAAATATTAAAATTAATCTAGTCTTTGTGGGTTCGACCTGTACTTGTCAGTTCTTCAATTAGACATTGTGCACTTGCAGTACATAATTTTAACACATCAAGTTTTTAGCTCCGCTGCCGGGGACTAGACTTAATTTTATAATCCTTAATTTTTATTTATTCGAATTAGTTTTTTTTCTCTTCTAAATTTTTTTTTCCAGGATTATTGAAGCGGATCAAAGGAGCGAAAAGATAAAGATTTTGTTGCTGCGCTTTCTTTGGTACTTCGTATCTATATATATTTTTAAAAAAATATATAGTAGTTTAGTTTTTTATTTTTTTATATATTTTTTTTGTGCGACTTTCGTGGTTAGTTGTCTATTTGTTTTGTTATTTGTGGAAAAATGAATTCTTATTATACTTGGAATAATAATTTTGCTTGGAATCAAGAACCCTATGAAAATTTTAATGCACACCAAGTAAATCAATTTTTTCCAAGTTATGAAAATTCTTATTAAAGTTCATATCCATATCCATATTCATATTCATATCCATATTCGGATCCAGAACCTCAATATCCACAAGAAATATCAAATGAAGTAGAGGAAAGACTTAGTGCCCTGGAGAAAACTACGAAAGTTTTAATGGAAGAGCAATTTAGTATTATATCTCGTCTAGAAATTCAAATGAGTCGATTAACCACCATAATAAATGAACAAGAGGTGAGTGAAATTTCTAGTAACTCTAAGGTTAATTTTGAAAATCTTGATGGTTGTGGAAATGATGAGGAATGTAAGACCCCAACTTTTATGAATAAAGATTAATTTTTCTCGAAATATATTTTTGAATATTATGGTGTGGATTTGATATAATGTTATAGTTGTGAGTATTATTTACAAATTTTGCAAAGTAAGCAAGTGGTTATATAATATTCGATTGGTCGGGGAATATTTGTTTTAACGAGGAATATTCAGACGATTTACCTAACAATCATCAGTGGACCCTAATAACGAAAGTATTGTCGTAGTTAAAAACGACATAATTATCTTTTATAAAAATAACTACGAAAGTTTTTACCGTTTAAACTGTTGAACTACCCAAATGGTAAAAGTACAAAGAATACGCTGTGGTTGCATAGTACTTTACGATATTGATTATTGATGCTTACGTGAGAAGTCACTCGATTATACTCAATTATTGCTACAAGAATTAATGCATAATATCTTTCATATTATTAGTTCAATTATTGTCACAATATCATCTCATATAATATTTTATATTATTAAATAAATAATTGAGACGACAAAGTTATTCATATTATTATTTCGCAATATCGACAATGTCTAGAAAGTTACATCAAGGAGAGGTTTGGTCACCTAATTTGCTTGCCAATACAGGAGAAATCCTTATTGAAAGCCCCTCTTTCCTGGGAATGATATGATTGTTAAAAATTGTGAGTTATAATATTAATGATGAATAAGTTCGTGTTGATTAAAGATGAAATTTGTCAGGAATAAACATGTGAATGTTATTCCTATTTACATATGATTTGATTATGATATATATATATATATATATATATATATATATATATGAATGAATATGCAAGTATGCTTGCATTAAGAAAAGCTGTAAAGTCCTTTGATAGATAATAGAAACATATGTACAAGGACTTAGAATGAATTGATCAAATATGTTAGGTTAATCTTACATAAGCAAAACAACTCTGTAAAGTCCTTAAAAAGAAATGATGTACAAGGACTATAAACATAGAAAGATCAAACATGTTAGGTTGATCTTATGATGTAATAGATAGGCTTATCTGATCGTCGAGCACTGCACCAGAAATCGTAGTCTGCCAGGAGAGTCCAGGAAACTCGAGAGCTATCAAGGCAGAATCGTAGTCTGTAAGATAGTAGTCTTGGAGTTCATAGACTTCCAGAAGACACGAGGAAGGATCGTAGTGTGTCGAGTAGAACTTCCTCAGGGCCATAATCTGCTGAGGAAGTCATGTTCAGAATCGTAGAGACAGCCTGTCTACGAGCCGAATGAGTATCTGCCGACACCATGTCAGAGATCATAGACTACACTTGGGATCGTAGAGTCTACTGATCATATCAAAGGCAGAGATCGTAGTCGATCAAGATCAGATAAAGACATCGAGCACAAAGACAGAAATCGTAGAGTGTCAAGATCGATCTCGTAGTCGAGGTATCTCGCACGTACCGTTCAATCAAGAAAGCGTAACTACGACCTCAACCGCAGATTGTTTCATTAACGCCAAGGCGTAATCGTAGAAAGCAAATCGATTCTCAATAAATGAGCACTCCCAGAATATCCAAAGGAATGAACTTGTTGGCACTGCAAAGATACATCCCATCTTAAGGAAACCAGAGAGCACTCAACGAATGACATGCAAGCTAACAGAAGATCTAAGCACCAACCCAATCAGCATCAAGATTAAGTTGTGAAGCCATTCGAGATGAAGTCTTCCACAAGGAGATCAGAAGAAGACTTCAGTAACTAACGAAGGAAAGTCAGCAAGTGCAGTAGCTGTCAAGTGGACAGAAGACAATGATCTTGGAAGCAACCAGGATCGTAGTATTTGCCAAATAAAGAAAGAACTGATGAAGTGCATACAGAGATACTGGACATCTTTTGAAGAACAAGGCTAAAGTGATTAAGCATTGGGTCAGTCCATTGATGATAAGTGAACGGGAGATCACAAGGAGAAAGCGAGCTAGACATGCCACAAATCTGAAGTGTCTTGCTATTCAGAAGGGGCCAGAACAAAGAAGTCAAGTCATCAGTATCTGAGAGCTGTTGAGGCAAACAGAAGTGTTGAAGTACTGCACAAAAGAAGGAAGAGGTGTTCTACATTAAAGATCCAATCAACACTCTCCAAGATCGTAATGTTGTCTCTACCAGTCAACATGACACTACGATCAGGTCCTTGAAGACATGCATCAGAATTGTAGAGTTCGAATAGCTGAAGGCTGAAGCATTGGCAACGGTTCAAATTGAAGGGTAATATCCAGACAAGTGCTTATTGAGAGCATCGATGCAAAAGGACAACCTCTGATCGAGAAATCAGAAGGAGGAAATAAAGTCTTCAACCTGCCCAAGACATTAAAGTGACATCTCTGACGGGGTAGGTGAAACAGTAGTCTGTAGTGTTAGAAAAGTATAACATGTCACATCTGCAGTCCACACCAAATAACTCGAGATCCATGAAGCATTTCAAAGAGCTTCTAACGGCTACTTCTCAACGGGAAGATTGGGAAGGAGTATAAATAAGCTAGAGCTTCAACGATCAAGAGGTGCTAAAAATTGCAATGTTGCAGAATCGTTGAGTTGGTTAAAATGCTAACGTTGACTCTACGAGTTCCACCTGAGCTCAAATAGAACAAGTCTCAGTGATAGTGAGACTACAAAGGTGGAAGTGAAGCTACTTTGAAGATGGACTTGAATAGATCAAAGCTTCACTCAACAAAGATAAGAATGCCCACTGAATTGGCATCTGAGCTAAGAGCCGAGAAGGACAAGAAGATAGCATTTAGAAGAGTGGCAAAGCACAAGGCAGATCCTAAGAGCCACTCTACGATTCACCATGAACCCAAAGCTGAAGCAGAGCAAGTGCAGAACCATGTCTGCCAACATGTTGAGAAGGGTTCAAGAAATGGTGATGGTGCACAGCTGACAATATACAAAGATGAGCAGAACGGAAGAAGATCAACTGCACCAAAGATGTTGTGGTCCAGTCTCAAAGCAGAATGCAAAGAGGACCACACCAAGCTGCTAAGTACAAAAGATGATCAAGCTTAAAGACATCTTAGCGACTCAAAGACCACCACCACCACCACCAACACACAACAATAAGAAGCCGGGCTCGAGGGGTCCTTGTGGGAGGGACTAATGAAGTTCCAAGCCCGCTAGGGCTTGAAGAGTTCCTAGGGAACTAGAGACGATTTCTAAGGTCAGCGGCCTTGAAAGAGTTCTTAGTGAATCTGAGTCCCAAGGTCACGCCTTGAAGGAATCTTAGTGATTCAGGTGTCGCCCTTCTTAGTGGAAATCTTGCTAGTTGAAAGCGGAAGAGTGGATTAGGAGCTTGAGTCTCTACGAACCACTTAAAACCCTTGTGTCTTTCACCTTATGTCATTTACATTATGTATATTAACCGATATAAGCTGCTATGTATGTTTTTAATCGCTATAATGAATTAATTCTATTTAACAATGTATGTATAATTATGAATATATCAATGAAGGGGATCTTTTACTTATTCCGCTGTGTTTGAAATGATTTTTATGTCTGTCATATGCTAAATCATTAGCTATACAAAATAAACCAAAAAAGTATTTAAAATAAAAATGATCTATTCAACCCCCCCTTCTAGATCTATATTATGCCTACTGGGAACTAACAATTGGTATCAGAGAAGGTTCTCATGCTATATTCTAAAGCTAATCACTTTGAGTCTGATCCCAGGCACAAACATTGTTCTAAACTTAGTTCAGTAGTAAGTCACTTGTTATATGCAGATGAGCTCACACGTTGGAAATATTGTGTACAGGTAAATGTGTATATACACCTGAAGATGCTCAGATTGGTCCATGCTCTCAAGTATTATATCAACAAGACCAATCCTTGCCTGCAGTCAATCTTGTGGTCTGAAGACCAGACGAGATAGCTCAAGAGACATCAATAACAAAGATTCAAGCATCCTCCAGCCTAAAAGATGAAAAGGCCATACATGCTAAGAAATTCCTATCCAGAGAAGAAAGAAGATCTTCTCAAACATGTGTCCGCCAACCAAAGAAATTGGTGCAAACCGCAGAATCAAGGATGCCAAAGAAATAAAGATGCTGAGATTCTCCTAGCCTGCATCTTCAAGACCACGACTGATTGATTAAAGGCCAACAAGAGAAACAAGCTGTCAGGAGCAAATGTGAAGCTATACACATCAATGCCTAAACTCAATATATTAAAGATAAATGACTGTTAAGAAACTGACAGTAAAAAGGCACGATTCCTCGCTATGATAAATGTGCACATCATGAATGCACCTCCTTATGAACTATAACAGTATTCTGTCAAGGAGTCATAATCTACCTAAAAAGGTGAAGAGAGAAAGTATCCTAAGGGTGGAAACTAAATTGTCTATAAATTTTCTCTCCATCCAAGTTTTAGGCTGAAGATGACATCTTGAAAGAAATTTGAAATGGGTCATAAGAGCATCGCATGATAAATTAATTTTATGTGAAGTAATCTTTGCTAGTGGGTTGGTATGTATGTATAAACTTATGTTCTAAGTGTTTGACAACACACAGAGAATGATCAGTTCTACAAGAGTATCTCGATGATTAATAGAAACTGATCTCCTCCATGAATCAACCAAATACATCTAAATCGTAGAGTTGATTCTCACTCTGTGAACACTTAAACCTTGTGAACATAACCCTGTAAATGATAAAACCATCAAAAGAAAGAGAGTGTATTTTTAAAATGACTAATCTTACACACACTCACCATCATGCATCTCAAAATGTGTTATCAAAAACTAGTTGCATGCATGGATACGACTGTTGGTGATAAATGTGACGATTATCCAAATATGAGGAACATGGGTTTAAAAAACTAACGTAGCAGGACCCATTTAATTGTGGGTACCAAGAATAGAAATGTATCTAACTCCGCGGTACTCGTACGACCGACCACACTCAAGGAATGTCAAGGTAAGACTTCACCAAGAAGACTCAACCAATGTATACTAAGGAATGTTCAGAAATGGTTCTGATAAAATTCCTATATGACCAAGCCTATCCTTGAAGACCCGCTGAGCTAACCTGAATGAAGCTCACATGGCTGCTAATCTGTGTATGGAAGCAGGCCATGCAAACAAAGATGAAAAGGGTCTTATATGCTCAAATCAGGCAAATCATGCTAAATGAGAAGAATCCTCAAAGAAGCTCACATCAAAGGATCATCGAGCATCAGTCAAGAGGAACTCATTATGGGAGCAGAACTTCACACGCACAAGACTGTCAAATAAGACTACGTTCGTAGTGCTGTCAAATGATCGTAAAATGATCAGTGCTGAAAATATCCATGCCTACTATGCAAAGAGATCTAAGTGATAAATAGTGATTCCAGTCAGAAGGAGATATGCAAGGCTGCCTTCAAATGAACCTAAAGAAAAGGGAATCACATCTATCTGAGAAGACAACATCAACCATGGGGAGCAGTGATCTGTTAAGAAATAACAACACTGAGATATACTATGAAGTAATGTACCAGCTGCAGAGTCCCAAAACTTTGTGACTGATGAACCAGATGAAGATCCATAGTCAGTAGGAATGTCTCAAAACGTACTACTTATAACCTATTAGCCACCCAACTCAAAATCGTGGAGTGCTCACGATCAAGCATCCGATCGTAGTGTTAGAGCAGGAGGACACCACGATTACAGCAAGTGCAATTGTCCAAAGTTGGTAGAGGACCTCCCTACCAGAAAAGGTCAAATGAGATATCATTGCAAATCACTTCTAAAGTATTTCATCTGGAAAGCGCCTCAGGGAAAAACCTGACCCTTATCTCACTCTAAGAGGTTGGCCCTTCCTAAGCTACCTTGACCCAGAAGGAATGCTTAGTAAAGTTCATCTCAAGAACCAAGTCAGTTATAGATCGTAGAGTCGAGGTTGAAGAAAACTCCACGATAGTAGAGCAACCTCATTGATCGTAGAAGCAGACTCGACGATCGCAGTCCTACCAAAGGATACTCCAGCTCATAAGGAGCTCGGAAGGACTGGACAATTGCTCAACCATTCAGATTATGAGGAGATAAGTTCGGATATATCAGTGATCAAGCTATGAAGTTTCAAGATGAGGATTAATGTCAAAACCACCCACTGCAATGTCTCTCAAAAGATGATTGTTAAGTCTACAAAGGAAAACGTAGAGTCCATAGCTGCCTTATCATGCTACTCTACGAATCAAAATAGTCAACGATCAATCCACGTCATTGACACCTATTCGTTTTTGAAAAGAAACATTAAACTGAAGAGTTAATGGGGGAGTTACAGCTCATTTGTGACGCCCCTAAAACAGGTATACATCACTCATCTTGGGTCGCTAAATACATGGTACAAAATTCAAATACAACTTAATTATACAACAGTCGTGTAAAATACGACAAAACATAATCTAAGAGTTTTAATAAAAATATTGTCATCTAGAAAATATTCACACTCAATGGAGTCCTCATTACATTTATTGTCACACTATTTAATAAAATAGTGAGGACTACTAATGCTATCATCTGGACCGTCACTCCGTTCCCTGACTAGTCCCGGCTACGTTCTCATTTCATGAAAAGAACAATGAAAGAAAGGGTGAGCTCAACTATCCCAGTAAGAAATATTATGACTAAGATAATGCAGAATAATTTATCGTTCGCCTTCAACAGTGTTAAACTGATAAAATATAACAAACATCAAGTTTAATTACAGCGGAATAAGCAATCCATTAGAAGAGTCAAGTAGAGAATAAAATCTACTATCTTCTGTGATTTAAAAGGTTTTTCATCACTTTTATCACTGAGACTCAACTTAATAAATAAACCACATCATCCCTGCACTACGACTAAGGATATTCATTAGTATCACAACCACAAATTATCCATGCACTACGGGCTAAGGATATTCGTGTATTCATCAATGGTCATGATCATGCCAACAACTGTCCATCAATGCACTACGGCCAATGAGGACTTTTACCACATCATTTGTAACATTACAATCATGATTATACCGAATAATCACGGTCATAATCATACCAAGTCCATCTATGCACTACAAGCCACTGATGACTTTCAACACATTATAAACATGAGAATGATGACAATGATATAAGAATTCAATAAAACAAGTTCAAGGATAAATTTGTAAAGATTTATAATTTAATTTTTCCAGAAATCAATAACGCCCAAATTGTGTCAACATGATTTGCTTTTGTGGAGTAAAATTCAAGAATGCTCAGAAGAATATTTCCATGAAAAGATACTGGATGAAGAGAAAATATCCAGGATATTCTACTAATTTCATGGAGTATAGAAGCCAAAACTTTAGCCAATCGAGTATAATAGAATATATGAAATCGCAAATGGATTTTTGCTCGCCATGCGGTAATCCACGTAGATGCATCATTTCCACAATTTAATAAGGAATGAATACTAAAGATCATTCACCATGCATGTGGTAATCCACATGTAGCAAAGTTATTCCAAATGAATAATAAAGAATGGAATAATAGAAGAATTCACCGTGCATCGTAATCCACATGCATAAAAAGTTATTCCAATGTAATAATAAAGAATGGAACCAGTCATGCGTAACTCCGCATGCAGGATATTCCAATGTAATAATAAAGAATGGAACCAGTCACGCGTAATCCGCATGCATGTGATATTCCAAATGTAATAATAAAGAATGGAATAACAACAGAATTCATCAAGCATGCGATAGACCCACATGCATAAAAGTTATTCCAATGTAATAATAAAGAATGGAATAACATAAGAATCTCACCATGTATGCGGATTGCTTGACAGATAGGTTATTCCAACATAATAATAAAGAATGGAATAACAACCCTTACGAGTATTGAAAGAAAAATAACTCTCTTCATGAATACGAAAGAATAATATCCCTTACCTTAGAAGAAACTGGATACTGGAATAGTGAGGTAGCAGACTTCTCTTTTTCTTTCTCTCTATAATAATTGCTCTTGTGAGATTTAGTGAATTGGTGAGAATGAAAGAAGAATGAGCTTTTATTTATAGAAAAATATAGTTTCGATAATTGCACGTTTTGGGGCTCGAATTTTTACAGTATAATACCTTCCTCTTTTTCTTTATTTTTAATTTAGTCCTGCAAGTATTATCAAACTTGCACCACCTCCCCTAATAGTAAATAATGTGAATCAATAGTTCAATCATGTGAATCAATAATTATAATCATGTGAAAATATGAATTACAGTATAGTACCTTCAACTATACCTCCATTTTTAACTTAGTCATGCAAGTATTATCAATCTTGCACCACCTCCCCTAATAGTACAAGAATGTGAATCAATATTAAACACATGTGAACAAATAGTAGCAAGTAATTGCTCATTTATCCGATTAATTATCCGATTGGTCAATATCACTTCCAGACATCAATTATTATCGAAATAAATGTCGAGTTCCACTAACACTAATAATCCCAACACAATGAAACTATCAATTTCATCTTTAATCAACACGAACTTATTCATCATTAATATTATAACTCACAATATTTAACAACGTGTCGTTCCCGTGAAAGAGGGGCTTCGATAAGGATTTCTCCTTATTGGCGCCGCAATTAGGCGACTCAAACCTCTCCTCGATGTAACTTCTAGACATTGTCAATATTGAAAATAATAATATGAATAACTTTGTCGTCTCAATTATCGATTTAATAATAATAAATATTATGCGAGATGATACAAAGTGACAATAATTGAATCAATAATACGAGAGATATGATGCATCAATTATCGTAGCAATAATTGAGTATAACCGAGTGACTTCTCACGTAAGCATCAATAATCAATCTGGTGCAGTGCTACTATGCAACCACGCCAGACATCGTACTTTTTACTATCGGGTAGTTCAACAGTTTAACGGTAAAACTTTCGCCGTTATTTTTGTAAAAAGATAATTTTGGCATTTTCTAACTACGACAATACTTCCGTTGTGGGGTCCACCAATGATGTGCCGTTGTACGAATATTCCCTGTTAAAACGAATATTCCCCGACCAATTGAATATTATATAACCATTTGCTTTCTTTTCAAAATTTGTAAATATTACCCACAACTATAACATTATATCATATCCACACCATAATATTCAAAAATATATTTCAAGAAAATTTAATCTCTATTTATAAAAGTTGGGGTCTTACAACCTCCCCTTCTTATGAAATTTTGTCCTCGAAATTAGGGTGCGTACCTGGTATGTCGAAGAGGTGAAGATACCTTGACTTCATTTCAGATTCTAACTCCCATGTCATTTCCTCAACATCGTGGTTTCTCCACAAAACTTTGACTTTCGGTATAACCTTGGAGCGTAGAATATGATCCTTCTTATCCAAGATTTTAATAGATACCTCTTCATACGTTAAATCTTTCGCTATCTCATCCGGTTCTAATTCAATAATGTGGTTCGGGTCTTTCATATATTTACGTAACATAGATATGTGAAAAACGTTATGAACACGAGACATACTTGGCGGTAAGGCGAGGCTATAGGCTACAGTTCCTACTAGATCGAGGATTATAAATGGGCCAATAAATCGAGGATTGAGCTTTCCTCTCTTTCCAAATCTTGTAACTCCTTTCCATGGAGCAACACGTAACAACACATGATCTCCAATATTGAATTCCACGATCCCTTTCGATGAAGATCAAGATAACTCTTTTTGTCGATCTTGTGTGGTTTTATACGTTTGTCGAATCATTTGAATCTTTTTCGTAGTCATACGTACCAACTTCGGTCCCAACAACGTTGCTTCACCCACCTCATCCCATCATACTGGAGAACGACACTTTCTTCCATACAACGCCTTAAATGGAGCCATGCCAATACTTGCTTGATAACTGTTGTTGTAGGAAAACTCCACCAATGGTAAGAACTTGCCCCAACTTCCATTGAAGTCAAGGACATAGAGTATTAATAAATCTTCAAGAGTTTTAATAGTCCTCTCCGACTGCCCGTCCGTTTGAGGATGATATGCCGAACTAAATCATAAATCCGTGCCCATAGCTTTTTGTAAACTAACCCAAAATCGTGAAGTAAATCTTGGGCCTCAATCAGAAACTATAGATATTGGCATACCATACAATCTTATAATCTCGTTTATGTACATACGAGCAAGACGTTCAAGTGTATAAGTTTCTCGTATAGGTAAGAAATGAGCCGACTTGGTCAATCTATCAACAATGACCCAAATCGCATCTATGCCTTATGAAACCTTGGGAAGACCGGTAACGAAATCCATGGTAATGTGCTCCCACTTCTATTCTGGAATTTCAAGTGGTTGCAATGGACCTTTTGACACTTGATGCTCCGCCTTGACTTGTTGACAAGTTAGACACCTTGAGATAAAATCTGCGATCTTTCTCTTTATATTGCTCCACCAAAATGTATGTCGAAGATCACGATACATTTTGGTACTCCCAGGATGGATTGCAAATGGTGTGTTGTGCGCCTCCATCATGATTTTATACTTTAAGTCAGAATTGTTAGGAACACAAAGTCTAGAGTTGACTCAAAGTATTCTTTATTCATCGATTCTTGCTTCCGAAATAGCACATTCTTGCACTTTCTTCCTCATACACGTCAGCTCCAAGTCTGTAGCTTGAGCAACTTTAACTTTATCAATTAAAGTCAGTTCTACTCGTATATTCGCCATCATCACATGGGTCCCTGGAGTCTTTAACTCTATCTCCATCCTTTGTAAGTCATATGCAATGGGCCTTTGCGTTGACAATAATGCATTCGTACCCGCATATGATCTTCTACTCAATGCATCAGCTACTACGTTCGCATTTCCAGGATGGTATTGAATGGTATGATCGTAATCTTTCAATAGCTCGAGCCATTGTTGTTGCCGCATGTTGAGTTCCTTTTGAGTGAAGAAATATTTGAGGCTTTTATAATCCGTATAGATCTCCACCTTCTCTCCATACAGGTAATGCCTCCAAATCTTAAGTGCAAAAACGACAGCTGCCAACTCTAGATCATGAGTAGGATAATTCCTCTCATATTCTTTGAGTTGTTGTGAGGCATAGGCTATGACTTTCCCATGTTGCAAATGTGACACCCCCAAAATAGGTATACATCACCCATTCCGAGTTGTCAATACAATGCATGCGTAAACAACTACAACTTTATTATTACAGTAAAGAAATCTGTGAGTTTAAATACGAGATATTGCCATCTAAACAATATCCACATACAAATAAATCCTCATCATAATTATTGATACATTATTTTACAAAAAATGATGAGGACTACTAAACAACTCTCTAAAACCATCATTCTATACCCCGACTGCATTACTCGCTACATTCTCGCCTCCCGAGAAGAAAAAATGGAACAAAAGGAAAAGGGTGAGCTCAACTAGCCCAAGAAGAATATTATGACTAAGATAATATACAACAAATTATCGTTAGTCTTCAACAGGGAAAAATTTAATAGAATACAATAGACAACAAGTTTTAAATCAATACTCACAGCGGAAAATATTAATTCATAGAAGAGTCACGTAGAGGATGAAATCTACTAATATCTATGAATTTAACAGTCCATCATCAATATTTTTATCCCTGTAACATCAATCAATATATATCTGGAATCATATGTTAGAGTTTATGCCCTAGAGGCCAATTATTTGATATAATTGCTTAACGTTTTGATATTATATTTGATTGAATAAATATATGATTTTATTTACTGCGTAATATAATTGTTAACATAATAAAATTCCTTAGAATAGTGATTCAAATTATATAGTTTCAAGTATGTGACTTGAACATGAGATTATATATTACCATTAGTATCGTTGTTCTTAAATGTCCTAGTCGAGTATCATTGTTGATGGGACAACAATGATGCATCGAGACTAGTAGATGGATCGATTGATGACCAAATCTCATTGGTCATAAATATATGAGATATTAAGTCAATGCATAGGTACATGTTAGAGAACGATGTAATTGGATGGATCCACCATGAGAATTCTATATGGAGCATTATGCAAGTGTCATTAGCAATTCTCATAGTGACAATGATGTAATGGTCCTCAGGACGAAATCGCTATATTACTACACGAGAATTTATGTACTTTGATATCATCAAATGTCACCTTTAATAGGTGGACTATAAAGGTGATTATTGGGTTCATCATTAATCGTGTGAGAAATATGAGTGATCTAGATGGAATTTAACCATCCTATATATTATGGGTGATATCCATAGGTTCTTGATTGAGTAGGACTATGAAATGCATGGCCATGCTCAAATAGTGATTTGTTTCATATAGTCTACTCATTGATCAAGAAAACTCAGATTAGATTATGAAGAGTATGACACATTCCATGACTCGAGTTTAATCTAGGATATTAAGGTTAAAAGGATTAAATTACATTGAAACATTGGTCACTTTAAAAGGTTGCATCGAATCATCGATCTTATTATTACTTGGGTAGTAAGTGATGCATTACTAGATGTCGCCAACGCTTATAATTTTATAATATGATTTTAAAATTATTGCCAACGTAATAATAACTATATGTGGTCACACACATGTAACGTTATTTAAAGGGAATTAATTTAAATTTTAAGGATTTAAATATATTAATATGATTAATAGTATTTAAATCATTTAATTTAAATTAAAAGGATAATTGTATATATGTATATTAATTAAGTAAGACTTAATTAAGATATATATATATATATATATATATATATATATATATAATAAATCGGATTTTATAAAATTAGGTTTTGATTTGATTAATTCCTTTTAACTACTATATATATGATATATAAAGTACTACTTAGGGTAAGATATCATAATTGAAAAACCCTAGCCGCTTCTTAGAGAGAGACTAGAGAGAAAACATTTGTAAAATCCATTCCTTTTGGTGGCTAGTACTGCAAGTCCTTCTTATCGCAGTAATCGATTCGATACTGTTCGCGTGCGGCGTTAGGTGTGATATCAGTAGAGAGGCGCTAAATCGGTTTGTATTGCGTTGGAGATTCGAGGTATGATCGGCTTTGATTCTCGTTTTTTGTTTATATCTGGTATAATCTCTAAACCTCTGAATTAATTGATTTTCGCATGGATCCTGTTTTAGGGTTTCGGAAATTGCTTTAAAATTTTAATTTCCGCTGTGCGTTTCTGTGCCGAAGCCCAACAGTGGTATCAAAGCTACTTGCGAAAAGATTAATTCAGATTACGTGTTTTAATTGTATTCGATATATATGATATATGATGATGCATGTTTACCGATATAAAATTGAATATATGATATTCCGTTGAATGTGTATTCTGGTAATATAAATGATGATACTGTTAATCGTATCTTTAATCGGTGGAATAACAATATAACAATTCTAATCGGATTAGAAGCATGAAGAATCGTTTTAATATGATTAATCGAAACTGGAAATATATGATAAATTACGGGTGTCTTTGTTATTCGTTTTAATATGATTAAATAAACCTGAAATATATGATAAATTACAGGTGTAATTGTTATTCGTTTTAATATGATTAAATCGAAACTGGACATATATGATTTGTTATTATGGGTGTTTTGGTGGATTAAAATGTATGATTCTGAAATTGTTTCAGAGATTCGTATGGAAAAAAAATCTGCAATACAGAGATTCAAGGTTTCGGAAATTGCTTTAAAATTTTAATTTCCGCTGTGCGTTTCTGTGCCGAAGCCCAACATCATATATTCATCCTTGCACTACAGGCCAAGGACATTCACCAGTTGGTCATGTTCATCTAAACACCTGTTCATCTTTGCACTACGGGCCAAAGATATTCATCAGAAATCATTCATCTTTGCACTACAGGCCAAAGATATTCCATAATATCATCATTTAAGACTGAGGATGATGAAAAATATTTTTTAAAGAAACAAATCCAGTGAATCAAAATGACAAGGATTAAGGATTAAGGATTCGTACTTTGTTTTATCCACGTCCAAAAATACCTCAAAAATAATCATAGTGGTGTAAAATTCAAGAATGATCAAAACATGGATACAATCAAAGCTAGTATCCACAATAGATATTTTAGACGAAAAAGGGAAAATTTTCATTTTTCGATGAATATGCCGTATTCGTGAATAGTGTCGTATACGTGAATAGTACCGTATACGTGAATAGTAACTCCGACACCAAAAGTTCCAAATTTGATAAAAAAAACTTCAGATCAATATTTCAGCATAATGATATTGAAGAAATAATATCATTACGAAAAAAATAATATCCCTTACCTCGGAAAGACAAAGATTTAAGCGGAATAATGGATATAGGCTATAACTTGAACTTTCACCGATAGCAATACTCAAAGTATACTCAAAATACTCACAAGAATACGCTCGATAATATATAGAGAGAAAACTTCAGTTTCTTGTGTGATTTTCAATTCTAACCTAAGCACCTATTTATAGGAAATTGCTTAGAACACCAAAGCAGAAAATTTAATATAATAATATATTTATAAAAAAAATTTTCACGCCATCCTTTGGAAATCTGAAATCAGCCACCTAGCATGTGATTAATGAGGCTCACAATATATAAAAAACGTTTTGTTATTTTAAACAATTAAAACTTCCAAAAATCAATTATTTGAACTCCTAACTTCAATAATTCACAATAAATAGCCCTTTTGTTAGAAAATTGAATCTCGCGTGTTTTTATAGGAAATTCAATTTCTACAATTTTGCGTAAGAAAGAAAGTTTTTTAAATTCTAAATGTAAATTGAATCAAATCAACAAGCGGACGATTTTACAAGCTATAATCAAATTTCGGTCAATAAATGGGGTCCACCGACATGTTTAACATGTTTTAAACATTTATTGCAATAAAAAATACTCTTCCTCCTCGTATACTCATATATCCCACATTCGTTGTAAAAATATCACCATTATTATATTATTAAAATATATATATATATATATATATTTAAATGAATTATTTTATCGAAAAAAGATAAAATTTTAATTTTCAACAATTGTCACATTAAAAATTTTCTCCATCTATATCCACATAAAATCAATATTTTCCTCATCATATGAATCAATAATTAATTATTCACAAATAATATTACGTAATCACAATATTGACAACCGTGCAGGTTCCTGGGAAGAGGGGCTTTCCAATAAGAATTTCTCCTTATTGACGCCTTGCAATTAGGTGACCAAACCTCTCCTTAGATGTAACTTTCTAGACATTGCCAATAATGTTATCTAATAATATTATTGAGATAATATGAATTATTGCTTCGATAAATGAAAATCTTGTGTAATGACAATTATTCAAACAACAACAATATAAAATATCAATACAACAACACAACAATTATCGAACCAATAAAATACTGAATAGTAATTACTGTAACCATTATTGAGTAAGGCTTTCTTACGTAAGAGTCAATAATTGGTGCAATACCAGTATCTTCTTCGCGTGCAACAACGCGTAGACATCGTGTTTTAACCACCGTATTCCAGCGGTGTAAAAGCGGTAATAATTACAATCGTTATTTTTAAACAACTTATATTTGTCATTTTCTTCCTCCAATCGCTTTCCGTTATGGGGCACACACATGGTCGCCTGGTCGCATTTAATATTCGACAAAGCATTTAATATTCCACGACCAAATGAATATTCCCCGACAACAATGAATATTTTATAACCACTTGCTTATTTTGAAATATTTGCGTATTTTACCCATAACTATCCACATTAATCACATCAACCCTTACTATTTCAAAATAATAAATAGAGGAAATTAAATTTCATTTATTAATTATTTGGGGTCTTACAGCATAAGAACACATCCTAACCCTTTGCCTGAAGCATCACTGTAGATGACAAATCCCTCCGAGCCAGATGGTATTGTCAGAACAGGTGTTGAAATAAGCCTCCTCTTGAGTTCTTGAAAACTCTTATCACATTCCTCGCTCCAACCAAATTTTGTATCTTTCCGAGTCAGCTGTGTTAATGGAGTAGTGATTCGAGAAAATCCTTCTATGAATCTCCGATAATAACCAGCTAAGCCGAGAAAGCTACGTACTTCGGTCACTGACTTAGGTTGCTCCCAGCTTTGAATTGCTTCAATCTTTGTCGGGTCAACAGATATTCCATGATTTGATATAATGTGCCCAAGGAATGCTACTTCCTCAAGCCAGAACTTGCATTTCTTCAACTTGGCATATAACTTGTTTTCACGAAGCTTTTGGAGTATCAGCCTTAAGTGTTGCTCATGATCTTCACGGCTTTTGGAGTAAATGAGGATGTCATCAATAAAGACGACCACAAAGTGATCCAAATATTCCTTGAATACTCGGTTTATCATATCTTTGAAGGCAGCAGAAGCATTAGTTAATCCAAAAGACATGACTAGGAATTCGTAATGCCCGTACCGAGTTCTGAAAGCAGTCTTTGGAATGTCATCAGTTTTAATCTTTAACAGATGATATCCAGAACGAAGATCGATCTTTGAAAAGAATTTGGCGCCTTACAACTGGTCAAACAGGTCATCAATGCGAGGCAACGGGTACCTATTTTTGATGGTGACATGATTCAACTGTGACGCCCCCAAATTCGGGTATCTTCCAACCCGACAGATGGTGCTCCACTGTACTAACATCCATACAATCATTCCATTAAAATATAACAAAATGAAGGTAATTACTATCTTCTTATTACAATCAAACTATAATCCTTCCCAGGTTCATAAACCGGTTACATCGTTCATTGTTCATAAGGTAGAATACATACAAACTTACTAAACTATTACACAATGCCTAAACATCCATTTTAGCTTTGCCCTTATCTCTCTTGGCATTCACAGTACGTTCGTCTTTAACTGCAGTTATTTAATTCATGCAAGAAGTGAGCATGACAGCTCGGCAAGTTTAATCAAGGATAGCAGGAATACCACATTCATGAATTATATTACAATTCCAACATAACTGAATAATAGTTATGAAGTATTATGAATCAATAATACTCTAACAGTTCATAACATCAATTCCCAAAGTATAGAATAGATTAGGAATTCTGAACCAGTCAATAGACCATGAACAGTCAATTTCAATTTCCATATTTGAAAAGGAGTCCACAGCACTAAGGCCGTTCATCCGTATAACTTACGAGCACTTCTAGGTGATCAGCCTATAGTACTCTATGTTGATCAACACTCATTCATTAAACGTATTTACGTTTAATATTTTTGGCAAACTCGTGTGCCCATCGAATAATCGATGAAAAATACTTTTGTTTGTTCATAGACAAACCTTACCTTCACGCCCGTACCAATTACTTGGCATAGGATAGCGTTAACATTTCTATATAGAATGATATAAACAATAATCAATCTATATATTACAAATAGTCTAGCCAAGTTAAAATCTGGCATCGACCCTTTCTTTAAAATAAGTCTTGCAATTCAGTTCAACGAATCACATAAATCTTGGCTAACATGGAAGTTAGACAAGCGTTAAGAAAACTTGCCTTTCAGCGTCTTCAAATAACTTACTCGACTGACCACAGCCTTTACATAATCTACATGATATATTCACATAGCACATTGTAATTAGCCATCAAACAACCATTCACATTGTTCCTACAAGCTTCTTTCTTTTCTATGTCTTTGTTAACTTAATATCTTCATTAAAGTTAACATGACTTATTACCCTTCGTCCCGGTTTATCACTCAACTGATGTTTATTAACCGGACTCAAACATCGTTGATAAGGTACCAACTTCGTTCATTGTACATATCTTGTTAACATGCATTACATTCCTAGGTTTTATACCATATACCTTAGTATAGGTAATATAGGATTAGTCTTAGTACATTCATTGAGTATATAAATTCAACTCAAGTAGGTCTCGAAATAACTGAAGTTCAAAACCTAAGTTACTATCAAAGACACGAACTCGTTGCGCAGTATGACATCATAGCATTCTAGTGATAGCCATTGTATTTCACTCTCCTTGTGTTTTGCTTTCGGACTTGGCAGCTGCACATGAGTCCATGAATAAATTCTCGTATTGCAGTCATGAGTCTCCAAACCTTTTTATTTTTTCTCGGCCATAACTAGTGCTGCGGCGTGGCTTTTTACACTACGTCTGGCACCGCGGCGCCAGACCTCAGTACCAGATTCTCAGCAGTTTTGAAAATCTATATGAAATTCCCGGGGCCGTAACTTCTTCGTTATAAGCCCGATTTGGTCCGTTCAAAAGCCTACACGTCATAAATGACACACCATACACGTTTATATAAGAATTTGACACTTTTGAATCCGTTAACACAAAATTCACTATTAAGTTCATTTTATATACGTTCGGAAACGTTAATGAGCGTTCAATGCTCGTTTTCTTCGTTTTAAGTCGGAATCCGACGATTCTCGAACCCACAACTCTTAATCACCCTATCTCACGTATTTACATTGAAAACCAACGTTTTCAAGTCTCACGACAACTTTCGACTATCATTCCAGAATTTCTACGTTTTCGACGTTTAACGTCTATTTCCATAAAATTCGCCATAACTTCGTTACTAATGTTCTCTAAGCCAAATCGCATGGAATACTCCATGGATTTCATATCTACATCCTAACCAAACAAGATGCATATACTAACGTATTGATGGAGCTCAATTATTTATCAACAATCGATCTCAACTATCAATATTTTCATGGTTCAAAACTATATTAAACCTTATGATTCTTATAGTCTCATGACTTATAGAGATTGAATCTATGGTAAGTCATCTTTAAATCCTCACTCAAGACATATACCACCCCTTCCATGATTCTCTAAAATGAAAGAAAATCTAAAAGAGATGGAGATGAAAGGTAAGGATTATACCTGAAGAACTCTTGGTTTTCTTTCTTGGAAAACTCTATGATCAAGCTTCCAAAGTGTATGTTTTGCAAGTATAGCTCTCTTTCTCTCTCAAATAATCTAGGTTTGCAAGTTGAAAACTCCCAAACGAATCAACCTAGCTTTCTATTTATAGAAAACTAGAATGGAGGGCAATTTGGACTATAAACCACCACCTCCTTACTATTCATGTGTGGTCACCAAGTAAAACACTTGGTGACCAAGCCTTATGCTTGGCTTCCACACCAAGGTGGCCGACCCACCACCCCATGTGACATCCCATGGGTTGCCCCATGGGTTTTACCCATTCGATGACCCACCGGTTCGTCCCACGGTTCGGTTTTAATGAATTGGGCTTAACTAAATTAACATTGGGCCTTGGTCATTCAAATGATTGGATTAATTAATAATCCAACTCAAATGAATTAGTCATTAAGTCTTAACTTAATTCTATAATACGAATCGTATCACATACTTACAATTCACGTATTATCTTCGTATACTACTCGTACAATAATCATATTGTACTTCATATTTACTCAACGTATTATACATAGATACTAAATAGTATCACCAAAAGTATAACACGCGAATTATGCCTAACGCCATTCCTTCTATGCATATTATTTCCTTCTCGGAAATCAATATAGTCAACCCTTAGGTTTTAAGTCCGCAAGCGAAAACTGCGTTTGCCATAAATGAAATATTATCAGATATTCCATCTTATCACGATATTCTATCATTACAGGTTTCTCAGAATTTCAAAATAATTCCCCGAACAGAAATGTATGAATAGTATTTTTACAAAAATTTCTCGAAAAACAATTATTTTCGTCTTGGAAATTCCAAACAATTATTTCTAACACGTAGTCAGAATACTAACCACGTTGGCACATTCTAGGTCATAGAACGACCTTCACATAGCTTACTCACAAAGAAATCAATTAAATTCATTTAATTCACGTAATCAAATAAAAATTTAATTGTCATAAAAATCCAATTTTCTCGGGTGTTACATTCTCTCCCCCTTATAAGGATTCTGTACCCAGAATCTTAGCTTATAATAACATAAACAAATGAGGAAAATCTTCCTTTATTTTACTTTCGAGCTCCCACGTTGCTTCTTCAGCATTGTGGTTTCTCCATAACACCTTTACTGAAGGTATTACCTTATTTCTTAAAACTTGTTCCTTCCTATCAATAATTTGAATTGGAAGTTCCTCATAGGACAAGTCCTTCTCTATCTCGAATAGATTCATATTCTATCACATGTTTATAGTCCCGGTTTATAAGGGCCTTAACATCGACACATGAAACACATTATGAATGCGTTTCCATCTCGGAGGTAAAGCTACTTCATAAGCTACCTCCCTACCCTTCTTAAAATCTCAAAAGGTCCTACAAACCTTGGACTTAACTTCCCTTTCTTTCCAAAACGTATCTTCCCCTTCCAAGGTGATACTTTCAGAAAAATAAAAGATCCTACATCGAATTCTCTATTCTCTCTGTGAGGATCTGCATACTTCCTTTGCCGATCTTGAGCCGCAACTAATCGAGTATGTATTAACTTTACCATGTCCTCCGTCTGCTGTACCATTTTAGGTCCCAACATACGACATTCACCCACCTCATCCCAACACAATGGAGTCCGGCACTTCCTCCTATACAACGCTTCGTAAGGCGGCATGCCTATACTAGCGTGAAAACTATTGTTGTACGAAAATTCCACCAACGGTAGATATTCGTCCCAACTCCCTTTGAAATCCATAACGCAAGATCTTAACATATCTTCAAGCGTTTGAATTGTCCGCTCACTCTGACCATCCGTCTGAGGATGATACGCTGTACTCAATCTTAACTGCGTTCCCAATTATTCTTGCAAACTCCTCCAAAAGTTCGATGTGAATTGTGGATCACGATCTGACACAATCGAAACAGGTATTCCATGTCTGGAAATAATTTCCTTGACATACAGCTTAGCTAACTGATCTAGGTTATACCTAACTCCTATTGGTAGAAAATGAGCCGATTTCGTCAATCGATCCACTATCACCCAAATAGCATCGTATCTTTTTCTTGTTGCTGGAAGTCCCACCACAAAGTCCATCGTGATGTGCTCCCACTTCCACTCTAGAATTTCTAACGGTTGTAACAACCCACTCGGTCGTTTATGTTCAGCCTTAACTTTTTGACAAGTTAAGCACCTACTAACATATTCTGTTATCTCCCTCTTCATATTCGTCCACGGATTTTAATATGCAGTTTAGTTGCATGCTTAATTGCTGGACTGTTTTACGTATCATACGGGATTTCTATCATGGTTATTTTGCATGTATGAATGCTTGATCACCATTCATTTTTAGTACTTGTATGGAATTGACAATGAACATACAAGTATGGATTGTAATCATGATAACATACGTATATGGGGTTGTTTTGTATGGCTTGTGTATTTCGTGAACCAGATAGACATATACTGTTTCACCGTATGAGTTAGAATAAAGGGCTTGTGCTTAAATTCAATATGATTGCAATTTCACATAGACATATAGTGATTTTGGTTATATTGATGATTACATGGAGTCTATCGCTTTTGGATGCTGTGTAAGTAGGTCATAGTACATTGAAAAATGGCTATGACTCTATTAGTGCTCTTGGCTATTTTCCTATGATATGCGAACAATTCTTGCATGATAGTGGTAATTAGATGAAGTATTAAATGAAGTTAGGATCCCGTTATTTCCAGACTTGGTTTATTCCATTATTGTTTATGTTTTAGTTAATATTTGCAATTAGAGTAATTCATCAAGATAGTCATTAGTTTAAGCATATAAATATAGTGATTTAATTGATGCATAGTGATTTAAATTAGACAACTTTCTCTGTGGGATCGATACTTTACTTACTCTGTATTACTTGTTGACACATGTATGCTTGCATGAGTTAGAGCTCTTTTGTTAGAACTGAAAAAGAGGCAACAAGTTTTTGGCGCCGTTGGCGGGGAAAGGCGTTTAAATTTAAATTATCATCATCAGTTTTAAGCTATATTGTATGACTTAGACAATTCTGATCATTTCTCACTTCTATTTTTGTTTTGTTTTTGGTTTCAGGTACTTGTAGATTTTTATGCACACGCGATCATCCAACTTAGAATTGACACCCGCGCAGGATAACATTAACGGAAGAGGTTGGAAAGTAGGTGTGTGGAGAAATTTTCAAGCTCAGTTAGAAAGTACTACATTTAGTATGGTAGAAGAACATAGAGTTGAGCAAAGAGAAGAGCACCGGGCTCTAGGGGACTATTCCATGCGAAATATTAATGGACTTCAGTCTAGCATAGTCAGACCGGCGATAGCAGCAAATACTATCGAGATTAAACTGGGCACTATTCAGATGGTGCAGAATTCGGTACAGTTTGGGGGTACTGCTATGGATGATCCGAATGAACACCTGTTGAGTTTCATCGAGATTTGTGATACATTTAGATACAACGGTGTGATGGAGGATGCTATCAGACTTAGGCTATTCCCATTTTCATTGAGGGATAAGGCGAGAAGTTGGCTACATTCTTTGTCGGCTGGATCAATCATTACATGGGAGGACTTAGCACAGAAATTTTTAGCCAAGTTCTTCCCAATGGCTAAGACTACAAAGATGAGGACAACTATCTCTCAGTTTGAGCAACAACAGGGCGAGTCCTTATATGAAGTATGGGAGAGATATAAAGACATGCTGAGGAAGTGTCCACATCATGGTATGCTAGATTGGATGGTGATCAACACATTTTACAATGAATTGGGATGGCAGTCGAGACCTATTATAGATGCAGCCGCTGGAGGGGCATTATGGGCCAAGAGCTATGAAGAGGCCTATACCCTCATCGAAACAATGGCTGCAAATGATTTTCAAAATCCTACAGCTCGGATGCCACATCCCAAGGTTGCAGGTGTGTTGGAGGTAAATGCTATTACGCAGTTGTCGGCACAGATGGTAGCTATGGTAAAGAAAATAGATACATTGGCAGAAAACAAGACAAAAACAGTTGCCTTCGTCTATGATATTTGTGCGGGGTCACACTCGACAGATCAATGTGCTATCAGCTCAGAGTCAGTGCAGTATGTGAGCAACTACAGGAAAGATCAAGGACAATTTCAGAACACATACCACCCCAACAACCGAAATCATCCAAACTTTAGTTGGTTAAATAACCAAGGGAATCAGCAGAATCAGTTTCAGATGAATCAACAGTTTCAGCCACAGCCATCTCAGCCACAATTTACTCCAAACCACCGTTTCCACCGGGATTTTCTCAACAACAACAACATCACACTCCAGCTGCACCTCCACAAGAAAAGAAATCAGAAATGGAGGAGATGATGTTAAAGTACATGGCAAACATTGAGGTTATGATCAAAAGCCAAGCAGTGGCTATTAAGAATTTGGAGACTCAGATGGGGCAAATGGCCAGCATGCTTAACAACAGGCCCCAAGGTTCTTTGGCAAGTAATACAGAGACAAATCCTAGAAGAGACGGGAAAGAACAGTGTCAAGCAATCACATTAAGATCTGGGAAGAATATTATAGACACTGCAAGTCGCGCGCCCGTGCTTGATTTACAAGGGGATGCCGCGCGGGACTGAGCAGATGACTGCTGAGAAAGAAAATCTAGAAAATTCTGAGGTCCAGCAGGAAGAGAAAGATAAAGCAGGGTCAATTGAGAAACCTGTGAGTTCAGTACCACCAGTTCACCCTCGAGTTCCGTATCCGCAAAGATTAAATAAGCATAGGGAAGATAAGTAATTCAATAAGTTTCTGAAGGTATTTAAAAAGCTACAAATCAATATACCTTTCGCCGAGGCATTGGAACAAATGCCAAGCTATGCAAAGTTCATGAAGGGTATACTGTCAAGGAAGAGGAGATTAGACGAATTTAAGACAGTAGCCTTGACAGAAGAATGCAGTGCAGTGCTTCAGCAGAAATTACCTCCAAAGCTGAAGGATCCGGGCAGCTTCACAATTCCGTGCACAATTGGGAAAATGAGCTTTAGTAAGTGTTTATGTGATCTTGGGGAAAGCATAAATTTGATGCCCTTGTCAGTATTCAATCAGTTGGGATTGCTGGCTCCAAGGCCGACAAACATTTCTTTGTAGCTAGCTGACAGATCCATCACATATCCACGGGGAATTGTTGAAGATGTCTTGGTGAAGGTGGACAAATTTATCTTTCCGGCTGACTTCATCATTTTGGACTTCGAGGAGGATAAAAATATACCAATCATACCGGGGAGACCATTTTTAGCCACATAAAAGACTTTGATAGATGTGCAAAAATGGAACTCACTATGCGCATTCATGATCAACAGGTCACCTTCAATGTCTTCAAAGCCATGAAGTTCCCAACAGATGAAGAAGAATGTTTCCTAGTTGATTTGGTGGATCGGGTTCTAAATGATGAAGTACAGAGTCTAGTGGATTATGAACCTCTGAGGAATGTTACTAATGAGAATTCAGATTTGGAGGACGAGGAATTCGATGAACTTGTGCAGTATCTGGACACTACTCCACATTTCAGAAAATTCAAGACACTTGTCGAACCATTGACAAAAGCTGGAGAATCATCGGTAAAATTAAAACCATCTCTTGAGTCACCTCCAGAGCTTGAATTAAAACCACTTCCAGAACATCTCAGGTATGCATTTTAAAGTAAAGATTCAAAGCTACCTGTGATTATTTCTTCTGCACTAACATCTTTTCAGGAAGAAAAATTGCTACGAGTGCTTAGAGAGTTCAAATCAGCTATTGGATGGACCATAACAGATATCAAAGGGATCAACCCTTCATTTTGTGTGCATAAGATCTTGCTGGAAGATGCTAGTAAGCCGTCTGTTGAACAACAAAGAAGACTTAATCCGATAATGAAAGAAGTGGTCAAGAAAGAGGTACTGAAATGGCTGGATGTAGGCATAATTTATCCGATCTCAGACAGCTCATGGGTGAACCCAGTGCAGTGTGTACCGAAGAAGGGTGGTATGACAGTCGTGACTAATGAGAATAATGAGTTGATTTCAACAAGAACAGTGACGGGGTGGAGAGTCTGCATGGACTACCGCAGACTTAACAAAGCTACAAGGAAAGATCATTTTCCACTCCCATTCATTGATCATATGTTGGACAGATTAGCGGGTCATGAGTATTATTGCCTTCTGGATGGGTATTCAGGCTACAATCAAATTATGATAGCTCCAGAAGACCAGGAAAAAACTAACTTCACATGTCCATACGACACTTTTGCTTTTAGAAGGATGTCTTTCGGATTGTGCAATGCCCCAGCCACCTTTCAGAGATGCATGATGGCTATATTTTCAGATATGGTGGAGCAGAGTGTGGAGATATTTATGGATGACTTCTCAGTCTTCGGGGACTCCTTTGATTTATGCCTTGAAAATTTGGTTATGGTTTTGAAGAGATGTGTTGAGACGAACTTGGTGCTGAACTGGGAAAAGTGCCATTTCATGGTACAAGAAGGAATCATATTGGGACACAAGGTTTCGAAGAAGGGACTTGAGGTGGATAGGGTGAAGCTGGAAACTATTGAGAACTTGCCAACACCTACTTCAGTAAAAGGTGTTCGGAGTTTTCTAGGATATGCAGGTTTCTACCGCAGATTCATCAATGATTTCTCTAAATAACTAAACCACTATGCAATCTATTGGAGAAGGATGCACAGTTTAGTTTTGATGAAGCCTGCGCGTCAGCATTTGAGCACCTAAAAAGGAAACTAACTTCAGCACCAGTGATCACTGCACCAGACTGGGATTTGCCATTTGAGCTGATGTGTGATGCCAGTGATTACGCCGTAGGGGCTGTTTTGGGGCAGAGGAAAGAGAAAATTTTTCATGTGATTTATTATGCCACAAGACCCTCACAGATGCAAAGTTGAACTACACCACTACAGAGAAAGAGTTATTGGCAGTGGTATACGCCTTTGATAAATTTCAAGCATATCTGATTGGTACAAAGGTGATAGTGTATACAGATCACGCGGTAATTCAACATTTAATGGCAAAGAAGGATGCAAAACCCCGGTTGATCAGATGGATTTTATTATTGCAGGAATTTGATTGGGAAATCAAGGACAGAAAGGGCACAGAAAACCAAGTGGTGGACCACTTATCTCGACTAGAGAATCCGGAAAGAGAAGCAAATGATAAAGTCATGATTAATGAATCCTTTCCAGATGAGCAGTTGTTTGTGGTGAAAGGGGAAGTGCCATGGTTCACAGACTATGTGAATTATCTGGTGAGTAAGATGGTACATTCTGACTTGGTGGGTTATCAAAAGAAGAAATTTCTGCATGATGTCAAATGGTATATATGGGATGAGCCTTATTTGTTTAAACAGTGTTCTGATCAAGTGATTAGAAGGTGTATTCCGTATAGCGAGACCGAGGGGATTCTGCAAGATTGTCATTATACTGTGGATGGAGGTCACTATGGTGGAGAAAGAAAAGTGGCTAGAGTACTACAAGCAGGATTTTACTGGCCAAAAATTTTCAAGGAAGCCTACAGTTTTGTACAGCGGTGTGATAGATGTTAGAGAGTGGGAAACATCTCAAAAAGAAATGAAATGCCATTGAACACTATCCTCAAATTAGAAATTTTTGATGTGTGGGGGATTGATTTCATGGGACCTTTTGTTTCTTCCTGCGGTAATCTCTACATCTTGCTCACAGTGGATTATGTGTCAAAATGGGTAGAAGCGGAAGCTCTTCCGACAAATGATGCTAAGGTAGTTCTCAAGTTTTTACACAGAAGTATATTCATGAGATTTGGGACCCCGAGGGCCATTATCAATGACGAGCACAGTCATTTCTGCAATAGGCAGTTCACAACTTTGTTGGCTAAGTATGGGGTGAACCATCGCATTGCTACAGCTTATCACCCCCAAACTAATGGCCAAGCTGAAGTATCGAATCGAGAAGTCAAGAGAATCCTTGAAAAAGTTGTGAATCCCACGAGGAAGGACTGGTCATTAAAGTTGGATGATGCAGTATAGGCTTATAGGACGACATATAAGACTTCGTTGGGTATGTCTCCTTTTCAACTCGTATATGGAAAAGCCTGCCACCTTCCTATGGAGCTAGAGCATAAGGCATATTGGGCAATTCGAAATCTCAATTTTAATTTGAAAATTGCAGGAAAGAAACGCCTACTCCAACTCAATGAGTTGGATGAATTCAGATTACAGGCATATGAGAATTCGAAGCTGTACAAGGAGAAGGTGAAGAAATGGCATGACCGAAAGATCATTGAAAGAGCTTTTGAACTGGGACAAAGGGTTTTGCTTTATAACTCTAGACTTAAACTTTTTCCCGGGAAGCTAAAATTGAGGTGGTCAGGGTCATTTACCGTGAAGACTATTTTTCCACATGGTGCAATTAAAATATTTCATAAGTTGCCAGACAAGCCTTTTAAGGTGAATGGACAACGCTTAAAGCATTACTTTTGTGGTGAGGTAGATAGACAGAAAGTTACCTCAATTCTTTCATCGATATGAGAATCAGAGACTTAGCGCTTGATGGGAGGCAACCCATTATCTCTATCTCTATTTTCTTTTTTATTCAGTAGGGTATTTAGCTAGTTCATATTTATTTCATTCTTAATAGATGGCTATATTGCGCATAAGTGCATGTGTAATAGAGTCTGCATTGGACAGTGTTTTAGTATTGTATAGAATCTACTTGTTCATTTATGTTTATTTCGGAGTTCACACATTGATATGGGTAAATGGTGTGATGTAGGTCTCTTCAAGTGAAATCACTGATAGGCAGTTGGGAGTAAACTTCAAGTCTGAAGAAGTGGTCGCGTGGCCGCCAAGAATGACTCTGAAGATAAGACATGGCTACCACAAGACTACACATCTCGGACAGAATGCCACATCTCGCGTGCTACCGAAAAACCATTGCAAGGTAGAAGCGGCCATGCATGCGACACCAAAGCGTGGAAAATTTTTTCTGATTTAAAATTGAGTTGTGGTCTATTTGGTTTCTCACTTGACATAATAGAAGCGTATTCTTCTGCTCCCCCATAATCATAAGACTCCTCAGCTCTCATCAAAGTTCATACCCATGATTCTCTCCACTGGCATAAATCTAGGGTTTCTACTTGGGTTGTGCAGTAGTAAGTTTGGGGGTACGTTCATTAGCAGCTCTTGCGCAGTATCAAGCAATTCAGCTGCATTCTCTCTATCATCTGGACATGGGTCCAAAAAGAGCACACTCAATCTCCATCTCTTCCTCCTCAGCTTCTTCCTCCAGTAACCAAGAAGAGGATGTCATGGACCACATGAAATTTATCTGTTTGGAGGCCCAGCAGGAATATTATCGGATTATGGCCAAATCTTTTGTGAAGGAATGGGGACTTAAACCTGAGAAGCAAGACGACCAACTATGGTATATGATATGAGAAAGAGGCTGGGTTGGCTTGACTGAAACTCTTATGCCTATTCCCATGGGGATTGTTCGAGAGTTCTATGCGAATGCAAAGGAAATGACAGGAGGGATAACGCTGGTTCGAGGAGTGCAGGTGGATTTTTGACCTCCAGCAATCAGAGCAGTCTTCAGAATAAATGACGCACCACCGACCGGGTCTGCTAATTGGGTAGAAGGTGCGCATTTAGAAATGGATCTGGCAGGAGTGATTGCTGAATTGTGCATTACGGGCACCAAATGGAATTATAAGGCAGGGACAACTGAGCCAAAATCTTTTCCAGCGTCCGCCTTGAATCGGTATGCCAAAGTGTGGAATCTATTTATCTATGCCAAACTAGTTCCGTCAGCTCACCAGCATGAAATAATCACTGAGCGTGCTATCATTTTGTGGGGCATCATCAAAGGCAAGTACATTGATGTAGGCCATTTAATTCATCAAAATATGCTGCATTATTTACGGGGGAGCACTACGGGGAGTATTCCGCATGCATCTGTGGCAGCCATGCTTTGTACCCAACAAGGAGTCCCATGGAATAATGAGCAGCTACATAACCCGTGCCACGACATCACTCATGCTACTATTGCCAAGTTCAAGGATTGGACGGGTGGTGAACGCATCATGTGAATTAGGTTTTATCATTATAACTTTCCCGAGCCATCACAAATGACTTCCTTGGATAGGCAATGAGGCCATCCATCCATAAGCACCTGCGCCCATGGTGATTGCCGACGACCGAAGGTTGGAGCGAAAAGTCGATGCCATATACGATAATTTCAGAGCGTTTGCAATAGGACTCATGAGGGCCTTGTCCGAGGCTTTTGCGCAGCAAGGAACGATGCTAGAGTGGCCTCAGTTCGGGACAACAATGCCATATCCACCACCAGATTCACCACCCGAGGAGGGTGGTCCCACTGAGCATTAGGGGAGTTTCTTTACCCTTTACCTTCATTCAATGGGGCATTAAATATTATAAGTTTGGGAGTATTGGGGTAGTAGTATAGTTGCATGTAGTATTGGCATGGTTAGTTTAAATTTTGCATGTTCATGTTTAGTTTATTTGTTTATGTGTTAGAATTTTTTTTTTAATTTGCATGTCTCACAGTTCTTGCTGTATGGAAATTTTTGTCTAGTCGATGATGATAGTGAATTTTGAAAGATTTTTGAGTATGTTGGATAACATGAACCTATCTATAATATTTTACACGATGAAATTCATGTTGCTGTTTAAATGCTTTCGGTTTGCACGAATGTGTTCACAATCACTTGAAGGTATAAGAAGTATGTGTTGCATTGCTCGATAGAAAATGTAGTGTCAAAAAGAGAAATATGTGAAACATGGATGTAGACTTGCAAAACATTGACATTCAAACTTTGGGAAAACATGGGTATGCTATGTATAAAAAAAATCAAATAGCATTAACGTGGCTAGTCTTATTTCGGGGCTCTGACTACTTGAGTAAGTACGCCCGAGGGGATTGTCTCTACACCTAGCGCCCTAAGGTCTTTCATGGTCTGGGAGTCATTGGTTGAAAGCTCGGTAAGGGGTAGCAGTGTTGCCTAATGTAATAAGACATTGCACAGTCATGTGAAAAAAAAATAAAATCAATAAACACCGCGGGAAAGTGCGAAAATCGCCCTCGTGAGTAAAAATAAAGCAGTTAAGCTCATTGTTGAACCTCGGTGTGTTTTGATATGTTGGAATAGTCTTCGTTGCATATGTATACATGAGTCTTGATTTAAACTATAATTTTCTGTTTTGAGCAATTTAGTATGTGTATTCTTTGCTTAAATCAACTTTTGGTGAACATAACACACACACACAACATATCTATAGCATGTATGAATTATCTGAGTGTATGATATTATGCCTATGGTTCGGTTTGAATTTGTATTCTTGAATCTGGATAATTCGCTGAGGCATTTTGGACTGAAATTCTATTAGAGTTGGAACAATGTGATTCAAGTTTGCATATTAATTTAGTTGTATAGTAGTGCTTTTGCATTTTCATTGTTATTTAGCATGCATTGCTTGAGGGCAAGCAATAGTTCAAGTTTGGGGGTATTTGATAAGTGGGTTTTACACCTACTTATTGGATATTATTTCACGTGAACTAGGCCCATCTCAAGTATATTTTAGTGTGTTTTTAGTTGCATTTTATGTTATTTTGCACTGCATTTACTTAAAACTCCTTTCGTGTAAAAGTGCAGGATATGGCATGATTTGGTGATGTAAATGGCATGAGGCTGTTGGATGCATGGCATGAGGATCAATTGGAGCAGGAGGCTAAGCATGGATGGACAAAAGAATGAACAGTAGAACAGATAAGTTGCTGCAATGCAGTAACCGTAATTCAAAGTTGCGTAAGAAGTGTGCATGCAGAATAAGCTTGAGGACACGCTGCTTGCCATGAAAGCACCCTATTTGACTGACATTACTGCTTTGCAAGTTCTTGCTTGACATGAGGATTTCAAAGGAGAAAGGGTGATGCGTGCACAATGCACGATCTTCTTGAAATTATTTATTTTAATTTCTAATTTTAAGGGTTTTAATTAATTAAAAATGATTTCTGACTGGTGTCAGACGGATCATTCATTAGTTTTTACGTATTTTCATATTGGTAACTAGGGTTTACACTCTAAGGGAGATTCCAACGTAAAACGAAGCCTAAACTCCAACTTTTCTAATTCTTCTTGGGATTCTCTATCATTGTGGATAATTATTCATATTTTGCTGGAAGTATATAAGGATTTGAACGTTACTAGTGGATTATAATCAGCAATTGGGTTTGATCATTTCTATCCTTCATCTTTCAATTGTTTGTTTATTAGCCATGTTTTGCGTTGATCCCATAATGGCTTTTGGTTCAGTCATGAACTAAACTCCATTATGGGATTCTAACGGATTTTAATATATAGTTTAGTTGCGTGCTTAATTGCTGGACTGTTTTACGTATCATACGGGATTTCTATCATGGTTGTTTTGCATGTATGAATGCTTGATCACCATTCATTTTCAGTACTTGTATGGAATTGACAATGAACATACAAGTATGGAATGTAATCATGATAACATACGTATATGGGGCTATTTTGTATGGCTTGTGTATTTCGTGAACCAGATAGACATATACTGTTTCACCGTATGAGTTAGAATAAAGGGCTTATGCTTAAATTCAGTATGATTGCAATTTCACATAGACATATAGTGATTTTGGTTATATTGATGATTACATGGAGTCTATCGCTTGTGGATGCTGTGTAAGTAGGTCATAGTACATTGAAAAATGGCTATGACTCTATTAGTGCTCTTGGCTATTTTCCTGTGATATGTGAACAATTCTTGCATGATAGTGGTAATTAGATGAAGTATTAAATGAAGTTAGGATCCCGTTATTTCCATACTTGGTTTATTCCATTATTGTTTATGTTTTAGTTAATATTTGCAATTAGAGTAATTCATTAAGATAGTCATTAGTTTAAGCATATAAATATAGTGATTTAATCGATGCATAGTCATTTAAATTAGACAACTTTCTCTGTGGGATCGATACTTTACTTACTCTGTATTACTTGTTGACACATGTATGCTTGCATGAGTTAGAGCTCTTTTTTTAGAACTGAAAAAGAGGCAACACAACCCTTACGAGTATTGAAAGAAAAATAACTCTCTTCATGAATACGAAAGAATAATACCCCTTACCTTAGAAGAAGCTGGATCTTTGGAATAGTGAGGTAATGAGACTTTCTTCTTCTTTTCTCTATAATTTCTCTCTATAATAATTGCTCTTGTGAGACTTAGTGAATTGGTGAGAATGAAAGAAGAATGAGCTTCTATTTATAGGAAAATATAGTTTCGATAATTGCACGTTTTGGGGCTCAAATATTCTGATTATAATACCTTCCTCTTTTCTTCATTTTTAATTTAGTCCTGCAAGTATTATCAAACTTGCACCACCTCCCCTAATAGTAAATAATGTGAATCAATAGTTGAATCATGTGAATCAATAGTTATAATCATGTGAAAATACGAATTACAGTATAGTACCTTCAACTATACCTCCATTTTTAACTTAGTCATGCAAGTATTATCAATCTTGCACCACCTCCCCTAATAGTACAAGAATGTGAATCAATAGTACACACATGTGAACAAATAGTTATAAGCATGTGAAATAATAGCAATTAATTGCTAATTTATCCGATTAATTACCCGATTGGTCAATATCACTTCCAGACATCAATTATTATCGAAATAAATGTCGATTTCCACTAACACTAATAATCCCAACACAATGGAACTATCAATTTCATCTTTAATCAACACGAACTTTTTTGTCATTAATATTATAACTCACAATATTTAACAACCAGGTTGTTCTCAGGAAGAGGGGCTTTCAGATAAGGATTTCTCCTTATTGGCGCGCCGCAATTAGGTGACCAAACCTCTCCTCGATGAACTTCTAGACATTGTCAATATTGCAAATAATAATATGAATAACTTTGTTGTCTCAATTATTGATTTAATAATAATAAATATTATGCGATGATAATCTTTGTGACAATAATTGAATCAATAATATGAGAGATATGATGCGGCAATTCTTTGTAGCAATAATTGAGTATAAGCGGTGACTTCTCACGTAAGCATCAATAATTAATACTGAAGTGTGCTCTTATGCAACCACGCGACATTCTTTGTACCTTTACTAGGGTAGTTCAGCAGGTTAAGCGGTAAAACTTTCGTCGTTATTTTTATAAAAGATAATTTTGTCATTTTCTAACTACGACAATACTTGGTTGTGGGGTCCACCAATGATTGTCTTAGTTATACGAATATTCCCTGTTAAAACAAATATTCCCCGACCAATCGAATATTATATAACCACTTGCTTTCTTTGCAAAATTTGTAAATATTACCCACAACTATAACATTATATCATATCCACTCCATAATATTCAAAAATATATTTTGAGAAAATTTAATCTCTATTTATAAAAGTTGGGGTCTTACATCATTAATGGGCATCGTGCAACCAATAGTTGGTTGACACATCACTGATTATGCAGAGTTAGAAGGAACTGCCATAAAGGAAAATTCAAATTAGTAAACAGTTATCAAAAACTATCGAACCTTTCTCCCTCCCATTTTCAAACCCCTAGAATCCTCTCAGAAGCCAAAATCAATTAACCTTCCAGAGTTTTGCCCAAATCACAATCAGCCATCTCTCAAAAACCCCTCTGAATCAAATACCCACATTCCTCAAACTACTCAAATGGAAAACTAGTGAGTAATTATTGGCATTCAGCTCGGAACCAAGACGTTTGAAAAATCCAAAAAGAAGTTCAGAGACATTCTCGAACTTGTGAAGAAAGCTGAATTCTCATAATGTGTTGAGGCTAGCACTCGAGTTTATACTGAACTGGTCAAGGAATTCTACTCAAATGCATCCATAAATGCTGGAACCCTTTCAACCAAGGTTAAAGGTCAGTCTCTTAAGCTCAAATCATCTGATATAAATCAATGCTTAGGTTTCCTGACCTAGGACTGAGAAACCTTGATGAGATCAACACTGAGCAAGCAAAGGAGATTATGGGGTACCAAAGAAACCCCAATCTAAAGGATGTGAAGAAAAAGGAGTTCCCTGAGGAATTCGAGTTTCTTGCTGAAATAGTAGGAAAGTGCATACTATGCAAGGACACTGCACATGACACGTTGCTTGATCAACAACTAAAGATTATGTCTGCAATAGTTCAAAGAAGACGAATCAACTTTGGGGTTATCCTGCTAGATCAAATTTCCAAATGGCTAGAAAAGGCTGAGATGAAGAAATCTACAGATAAACCCTTGACTAAAGTTTTTCATGGAAGACTACTGAGCATTGTAATGAGGAATAAGCTAGGAGGAAGAATCAAGGATGATGAAGGAGAACCTCTTAATGTTCACAAAGTAATGTCTCCATAACTATTTGTGAATTGGAAGAAGAACCCAAAGGAGAACAGAAGGCTGACAACTGGGAGTAGTAGAAAGACCTCCATAAAGAAGAGGAAGGCAAAAGAGGTAGAAAGCTCTGAGTCTGATGACTCTGTACTAGCAGCAACCACACCAGCCGAAATAAATCCAAAGGTGTGAGGAAAACAGAGGCTTCATCAAGAAGTCTCTCCACCAAAGACAAGGATAAAGAAGAAAAAGTCCTAACTGCTGAAACCACAAAGAGGAGAAGTAACAGATTACTTCAAGGGCCATCCAACAAGAAATCCAAGGTGATAATCAAACCAGCCTCAGTTTCCTAAGATAGTACATCTGATGAAGAGGAGGATGTAGAATCAGAAGAAGAGAAGGCAACTGACAATCTCAAGGCTTAGTCCCCACAGACCAAATCTAGCAGTGAAGGTGAAACTAGATTAATGAATGAAAATGCAGCATCTGCTGATGGAGAAGAATGCTCAAGCCCTGTGGCTAATCCTCAGAGCAGTCACTTTGCTGATGAAGAAGAGATTCAAGATGACCAAACTCAATCCCTAAATGCAACTGCCCCAACAAGCCCAGATGATAGGTCAAATGATGTTATTTCTAAAGAAGAAGAACATTCCCCTTCTAATCCTGAAAGCCCCCATGACGGCTCAAAAGGTGACGAGTCCAAAGGAGAAGGGTCTGCCCCTATCAGTGCTGAACCTCAAGGAAGTTCGTATGATGATCCAAAGGCTTCAAAGTCTGAAGAGGAAGAAGAATATGAAACTCCTATAGCTAAACTTCCAACAAGAAGGAAGATCTACATATTGCAAGCCAAATTTGCCTCCAAAAAGAGAAGTGATCACTCCAATGATGTCATTGAATTAAGTGATGATGAGTCTGTATCATAAGAATTAAGTGCTGAAGATGAATCTAGTAATGAAGAAGATGAATCAGAGGAAGATCTTGCTAAAGAAGGATCTAGAAATGAAATGCAGCAAGAAGGATTCACTGTTGGAAATGATCAAGATGGTTCAGGCTCCGAAAGAGAAGAAATAGAGAATGATTCCAATTCTGAAAATCAAGAATCAGAGGAACCAGAATTCAATCCTGTCCTCTCTCCAGGAAAATTCACCAGGAGAATAGTGGTAGAAGTCTTGAATGAACCACCAGAAAGATGGGTATGTAGATGAACAACTCAAGGTGGTAAGGATGACTACCTTTGATATAGTTAAAAACTGGAAGAACATGGGGCTAGACTGCACGACCAACCTCTACAATCCTGATGACCTGCTAATGAGATGGTTCTTCTAATGGATGCCGTGGCTAAAAGCACATACTAAAAAGGATGCAAGTTACTTCAGCTGGTGCTACTCTCACTTTAAACATTCTTTATTATCTAGGTTTTAAAAATTTGGCGTTACGTGTAAACTATTACATTATGTGTCGGCGTTCATGGCGTTACATGTGAATGCCTAGAAGCCCGGACTCGTGACTTTGTACACATGAGTCTCTTTTATTACTGAGTCACATTGGCGTGACTCTCCAGGGGCTGAGGGCCATTTTGGCGCTGCTGGCAACCTAATTAATTAGGTTGAGTCATGCAAATGCGGACTCTATGCCACAGATAATTTTGACAGATTTTTCAACTTGTGAGATTCTCGAACTTGTAACTTCTTCGTTATAAGTCTGAATTGGCTTGTTCAAGAGCCTACGGTTCATAAATTACGTACTCTACGTGTTCATGCAAGAATTTTATCTATTCTACTTCGTTTGCTAAAAATTCACCTATTAGTTCATTTTTAACGAAAATGATAAACGTTCGTGAATGTTCAACGCTCATTTCTTCGTTCTAAGTCAGAATCTGGCCATTTTTGAGTCTGCAACTATATAATGCCAAATACGAATTGTCTCCATTGAAAACCAACGTTTCTGAGTTCAAACACAAAATCCGACTTCGATTCTGAGAATTTCACAAATTCGACAATTTTCGTCCAGTCGTGTGAATTCCGGCAAAACTTCATTACTAACCATTTGTTCAACATTCCAAAAGGATTAATTTCATTATCTAGACATCTCAACTTACATCATATAATCACTTATCTTTAATTTAGATTATAGCTTATTCCTTATAAGTTCATACTTAACAAATTCTTTCATACATGATTTTCATTTCCTTATGACTTATTCTTGATTCAAGTCCTTTGAGCAATCCTTATTGCATCTTATTAGCATATTAACTTCATTCATGTAAATATGCTATAAGTTCATATATGATCATTATAAGTTCCTAACTTACTTAGGTTTAACTTGTTTATTTCTTGCTTACTTGGCTTAAGTCCATTGCTTATTCACTCTTTATATGTTCTTAGCATATAAGTTCATTAGGTTACACTTCTCTTATCACCCTACTATGATAGAGATAGAAGAGATAAAACCATTTACCTTTGAAGACTAACTTCTCTTGTTTTGGAAATCTAACAATGAAGGTTGGACTTTAAAAGTGTTTATCTTCTCTAACAAATAAGTTATTTTGCAAAGAGAGTTTATTGAATGAATTTGAACAAGCTAGATAATGAAATCTAACTTGCTATTTATAGAGCATTCAAGGTTAGGGCAATTAGGTCATTAGGCATCGCACCTCCTTAATTAACCTCCTTACTATTAACTACTTGCTCATTAAGTAATCTTGTTCCCTACATAATTTGCTTGGCCACCACATAAAGGTCTTGCTCTCCACTTCACCCATGGGTTGCCCCATGGATCCTACTTTGCTCATTGGATCACCATTTGGGCTTAGGTTTAGTTTGATTAGCTTATCTTTTGGGCTTCCTTTAATTTGGTTTGGGCTTCCCATTAATCCACACTTGGGCTAAACATTGCTACAACTTGGGCTTGTCCCTTAATGCTTAATGAACTTGCACATCCTACAAGATTACACAAGTTCATTCCATAGACATTAATTTCCCAGTGCTCTCAATTTAAGTCCGTATGCGAAATATTGCCTTTTCTATACTTAGATTATTATTAAATAATCCATCTCACCTCGATATTATAACGTTACGTATTTCTTGGAAGTTCAAAAATAATTCCTGAGCGATAAACGATGAATAGTGTTTTTCGTAAAATTTCCCGAAAAGCTTTTATTTTTGTCTTGGAAATTAAAACACTTTAATTCTCTCACGGGTTTCAAATACTACGATATTCTGACGTTGCTAGGTTATAGAACGACATACATCTTATTAACACATAATAATAACAAATAATATCATTTTATTCATTATAACCGTATTTACAAATGGTTCAATTTTCTGGGGCGTTACATTCAAGGTCTATACAAAATTCGATTTCACACTCTGGGGGTAGGCTAGGAAGTCCTTCAGGAAATACGTCGGGAAATTTATTAACAATAGAAATATCATTCAAATCTGACATATTTTTGTTTAAATCAGTGGCATGGGCTAAGAAAGCTTGACATCCGTTTTTCGATAAACGAATAGCTTAATGGCTTGATATGACAATGATTGACTTTAGTGGTTTGGTTGCTTGAATTCGCATAATAGGTTGGTTATGAATATGAAAGCTAACAATCTTACGAAAACAATCGGTTTTAGCATGATGAGTAGCTAACCAGTCGATTCCTAAAATCACATCAAATGCAAGTATTTTCAAAGAGATACGATCGACAGGTAACGTGCGGTTACCGATTTGAATCAAACAAGACTTATAAACAGTGAATGTAATGAAGGTTTCTCCCAATGAAGTTTCAACAGATAAGTAAAAGTCTAATTTCTCTGGAGTCAAATTTAAACGTTGAGCGCAAGTAGGAGAAATAAAAGAGTGGGTAGAACCGGTATCTAATAAGGTATAGACTTTGCAAGAATTTATTATTAACTAACTCGTGCTAACTTCGTTCGGGTTACTCGCTTTTTGAGAAGTCACGAAAAACGCTCTTCCTGAAACCACTGACTTTGTTTTGTCCGTATCCGCCTTTGGTGCCACCGTCTCAGCTGGACTTGATTTTGCTACAGGATAAAATTGAGCTATATGACCGTCTTTTCCACAATTAAAACATACCTTGGAAGGCTGTAGACAGTTTGGACTTATATGTCCCTCCTTTCCACATCTGTAACATCTAACTGGCGGTCGTTCTCCTCCCCTATAATTTGTTGCTGGCGCTAGTGTTGCTGCCGATGACTTCCCATCATCGTTAAATCTTCTCTTCTTAAGTTTTCCACTTGAATCATTTCTTCTATTATCTTGGCCATGATTACCACCGAAGTGGTTACCATTTCTGGCATGATAATTTCCTCCACGATGGTTATCATTGTTTCGATGGTCATTGCCACCGGTACGATTATTATCGTGTTGTTTCTCGTTATCCTTTGGTTGGGCTGACTCATTATCGCACTCCAATAACTGGGCCCTATTCACTACATCTAAATACAAACACAATTTGTGAGAAATTAGGTATTGACGTATCTCAGGTTTTAAACCTCTTATAAACATCCGCATCATCCTCTCCTCATTATCAACCAAGTGGGACGCAAACCGGGATAACTTGGCAAACTTAGCCTCGTACTGCGACACGGTCATATTGATTTGCTCCAACTTAATAAACTCCACCTGCTTCATGTGATGAATACCTTCAGGAAAGTACTTGTCGTTGAACAGCTCTTGGAACTTCTCTCAAGACATTTTGAGTGCGGCAGGCTGAGTACATTTTACTGATTCCCACCAGTAATTTGCCTCTCCTCGTAACATGAAGGTGGAAAAGGGAACCTTTTGCTCCTTGGAGCATCCCAAGACATCAAATATCTTGGTGATCTTCTTTATCCACGTCTCCGTTTTAAGTGGTTCTGGCTCTCCCAAAAACTCCGGTGGTCCCAGCTCCTTGAACTGTTTAGCGATGACCATCCGAGAGTTGCCAGTGTTTTCACCTGCATTTGAACAGGAGTCTCTCTTGCCTGATGTTGCATGAATTGCATAAAGCCTCTGAACATCCCATCGTTCATCATCTGATCAGTGTTGTTGTTTACCTTAGGATTATTGTCTACCTATTGCACATTATCCTGGGTATTGATCGTTGGTAACTCAACGGTCTCATGTGCTTCATTGCTGATCTCAACATTTTCATATGCCATTTTTAAACACTGTCACAAAACAAGGGTTAATTGACATGTCACATATTATCCCTATACTATGACCGACCAATTAAATACCAAATAACCTTAGGTAGGTCATACTAGCGAAGGAATTCCCCGTCTCTCCCCTCCTAGTTCTTGTCTCACATCTCAGTCAGGGATCATATCCCTAAGCTTTGATACCAACTATGACGCCCCCAAAATAGGTATACATCACACATCTTGAGTCGCCAGATACATGGTACATAAATTTAAATACAACTTAATTATACAACAGTTGTGTAAAATACGACAAAACATAGCTGAGAGTTTAAACAAGAATATTGTCATCTAGACAATATCCACACTCAATGGAGTCCTCATTACAATTATTATCACATTATTCCGTAGAATAGTGAGGACTACTAAAGCCACTTATCCTGGACCATCACTCCATTCCCCGACTCATCCCAGCAATATTCTCATTTCCTGAAGAGAACAATGAAAGAAAGGGTGAGCTCAAATAGCCCAGTAAAAAATATTATGACTAAGATAATGCAGAATAATTTATCCTTAGCCTTCAACAATATAACAACTGATAGAATACAATAGACAACAAGTTTTAGATCAACAACTGCAGCGAAATAAGAAATCCATTAGAAGAGTCTAGTAGAGCATAAAATCTACTATCTTCTATGATTTAAAAAATTTTTCATCAATTTTATCAATAATCCCTGGTCATAATAATACCAACAACTGTCCATCAATGAACTACAGGCCAATGAGGACTTTTACCACATCCTTCGTTACATTACAGTCATGATTATACCGAATAATCCCTGGTCATAATCATACCAAATCCATCTATGCACGTAAGCCAAAGATGACTTTCATCACAATATAAACATGAGAATGATGACAATGACATAATAATTCAATAAAACAAGTTCAAGGATAAATTTTAAAGATTTATAATTTAATTTATCCAAAAATCAATAACGTCCAAATTGTTAACATGATACTGCTTTGTAGAGTAAAATTCAAGAATAATATTCATGTACCAAAAATAATTTGGACAGAAAAGAAATATATTTTTCGGGTAAATAGTATCCCGTAAATAGTACTTCGGGAATAGTACCTCGTGAATAGTATCCCGACATGAAAAGTACCCCAAAAACCCGACTGAATAATATTCAGGTGAATAATAATTTGGGTGAATAGTAACCCATGAATAGTAACTCGTGAATAGTACTCCGACACGAAAAGTGCCCCGAATACCCGAGTGAAGAATACTAGAGTGAATAGTAACCGGGTGAATAGTAACCGAGTGAATAGTATCCATGAATAGTAACTCGCAAATAAAATACCAAATAAAATGATATTTTATGACGAGTACAAAAGAAATGATATCTCATACGAGTATAAAATAATATATGAAACTGCAAATGGATTTTCATCCGCCATGCGGTAATCCACGTTGACAGATCATTTCCACAATTTAATAAAGAATGAATACAAAGGATCATTCACCATGCATACTGAGTAATCCACATAGAGCGAGTTATTCCAATGAATAATAAAGAATGGAATAACGAAGAATTCACCATGCATGAGGTAGTCGCGTCAGAGCGAGTTATTCCAACAGAATAATAAAGAATGGAATAACAAAAGAATTCACCGAGCATGCGATAGGCCTCGCAGACGGAGTTATTCCAATAGAATAATAAAGAATGGAACCGGTCGTGCGTAATCACTTTTACAGGATATTCAACGAGAATAATAAAGAATGGAATAATGAAGAATTTCACCGTGTATGCGGTGATCGCATAGACATGTTATTCAACATAATAATAAAGAATGGAATAACAGAAGCTCTCTTCATGAATACGAAAGAAATAATACCCCTTACCTTAGAAGAAATCTGGATACTGAAATAGTGAGGTAGCAGACTTCTCTTCTTCTTCCTCTCTATAATTTCTATCTATAATAATTGCTCTATAGCTTTAGTGAATTGGTGAAAAATAATGAAGGAATGAACTTCTATTTATAGAAAAATATAGTTTCGATAATTGCACGTTTTGGGGCTCAGAATATTATAGTATAATACCTTCCTCTTTTCTTTTATTTTTAATTTAGTCCTTCAAGTATTATCAAACTTGCATCACCTCTCCTAATAGTAAATCATGTGAATCAATAGTTCTAGATATGTGAAAATACGAATTACAGTATAGTACCTCTATCTATACCTCCATTTTTAACTTAGTCATGCAAGTATTCTCAATCTTGCATCAACTCCCCTACTAGTACAAGAATGTGAATCAATAGTACACACATGTGAACAAATAGTTATAATCATGTGAATTAATAGCAATTAATTGCTTATTTATCCGATTAATTACCCGAATGGTCAGTATAACTTCCAGACATTAATTAATATCGAAATAAATGTCGATTTCCACTAACACTAATAATTCCAACACAATGGAACTATCAATTTCATCTTTAATCAACACAAACTTATTCATCATTAATATTATAATTCACAATATTTAATAACCAGGTCGTTCCCAGGAAAGAGGGGGATTTCCGATAAGAATTTCTCCTTATTGGCGCGCAATTAGGTGACCAAACCTCTCCTTGACAGAGCTTCTAGACATTGTCAATATTGCAAATAATAATATGGATAACTTTGTCATCTCAATTATTTATTTAATAATATAAAATATTATGCAGATGATACTGTGACAATAATTGAATCAATAATATGAGAGATATGATGCAGCAATTACTGTAGCAATAATTAAGTATAATTGAGCGACTTCTCATGTAAGCATCAATAATCAATACCGTGTCCTACTATGCAACCACGCGTATTACTATACTTTTACCACCGAGTATTTTATGACAACTTTCTTATTTTGAAAAATTTTCACACATCACGCTTAACTTTAAACTTTTATCAATTTAACTATTTACCAAAATAGAAAAATTGAATAATTTTATTTCATAAAAGTCGGGATCTCACAAAAAAGGTATACATCACCCATCTTGAGTCGCCAAATACATGGTACAGAATTTAAATACAAACTTCTTTTTATACGATGACGACAAAAACGTGGTAGAGAGTTTCAACACGGATAATGTCTCGTAGAGAGTATCCAAACTCAAATAAAGTCCTCATTACAATTATTATCATACTATTTCACTGAATAGTGATGACTACTAATGCAAACATCTGGACCATCAGTCCATTCCCCGACTAGTCCCAGCTATATTCTCATTTCCTGAAGAGAACAATGAAAACAAAGGGTGAGCTCAACTAGCCCGAAGAAATATTATGACTAAGATAATGCGAGAATAAATTATCGTTAGCCTTCAACGATGTTAAAAGCGATAAAATATAATAAACATCAAGTTTAATCATGGCGGAACAAGCAATCCATTAGAAGAGTCAAGTAGAGCATGATATCTACTATCTTCTATGATTTAAAAAGTTTATCATCAATTTTATCATTGAGACTCGACAATAAATAAACCACATCATCGAATCATCCACGCACTACGGGCCAAGGATATTCATGTAATCATCAATGGTCATGATTATACCGAATAATCCCTGGTCATAATCATACCAACAACTGTCCATCAATGCACTACATGCCAATGAGGATTTTTACCACATCATTTATAACATTACAGTCATGATTATACCGAATAACCTCTGGTCATAATCATACCAATCAATAGTACATCTATACACGTAAGCCACAGATGACTTTTATCATAATATAAGCATGGGGATGATGACAATTATATAAGAATTCAATTAAAAGCAAGCTGTGATGCCCCCAAAATAGGTATACATCACCTATTCTGAGTCGCCAAATACATGGTACAAAATTCAAATACAAACTTAAATATACAACATGAGCTGTGAGTTTTAATACAAATATTGTCTTCTAGACAGTAATCAAACTCAAAATAAGTCCTTAATACATTTATTATCACACTATTTCACAGAATAGTGAGGACTACTAATGCAAACATCTGGACCGTCAATCCATTCCCCAACTAGTCCTAGCTATATTCTCATTTCCTAAAGAGAACATTGAAAGAAAGGGTGAGCTCAACTAGCCCAGTAAGAAATATTATGACTAAGATAATGCAGAATAAATTATCCTTAGCCTTCAACAGTATAACAACTGATATAATACAATAGACAACAAGTTTTAGATCAACAACTGCAGCGGAATAAGAAATCCATTAGAAGAGTTAAGTAGAGCATAAAACCTACTATCTTCTATGATTTAAAAGATTTATCATCAATTTTATCGCTGAGACTCAACTTAATAAATAATCCACATCATCGAATCATCCCTACACTACAGGCCAAGGATATTCTTTAGTATCACGACCACGAATTATCCTTGCACTACGGGCCAAAGATAATCGTGTTTTCATCAACGGTCATAATCATGCCATAAAATAATTCATCTTTGCACCCTTGGACGAAGAGAATCCATGACCATAATCATACCAAAAATTATCCATCAATGCACTACGGGCCAATAAGGACTTTATAACATCATTTGTAACATTACGGTCATGATTATACCGAATAATCCCTGGTCATAATCATACCAAGTCCATCTATGCACAACGGGCCAAAGATGACTTTCATAACAATATAAGCATGAAGATGATGACAATGACTAAATAATTCAATAAAACAAGTTCAAGGACAAATTTTAAAGGTTTATAATTTAATTTATCCAGAATTCAATAACGTTCAAATTGTCAACATGATACTGCTTTGTGGAGTAAAATTCAAGAATAATATTGTAGCAAAAATAATTTGGATCGAAAACGAATCAATTTTTATTATGAATAGTATCCTGGGTGAATAGTACTCGAGTGAACAGTACCCCGTGAATAGTACTTTGGGAATAGTAACCCTATGAATAGTACTCCGGCATGAAAAAGTTAAAACTTATCAAGAATGCTTAGAATAATATTTCCATGAAAAGATACTGGATGAAGCGCAAATATCAAGGATATTTTACTAATTTCATGGAGTATAGAAGCCAATATTTTAACAAAACGAGTATAGAATGAAGATCAAAACATGGATACAATCAATGATAGTGACCATAATAGACATCTGGGACAAAAAAGAGAAAATTTTATTTTTCGGTGAATAGTGTCGTATTCGTGAATAGTGTCGTATACGTGAATAGTAACCCTGACACAAAAAAGGTAGAAATTCCACAATAAAACTCATATCAATAATTCGGCATAATGATATTGAAGAAAATAATATCATTTACGAAGAAAATAACATCCCTTACCTCAAAATAACAGTAGTTCTGATCGGAATATCGAATGTAAAGCTGAATGAAACTTGCACTGAATAGCAACTCTCAAAGTATCTAAATACTCACAAAAATACGCTCGATAATATAGAGAGAGAAAGAGAGAAAACTAGTTTCTGGTGTGATTTTCAATTCTAACTTAAGCGCATATTTATAGGAAAATGCTAGAACGCCATAAGAGACTAAAATAATATTATTTCTTTTCTTTTCTACCCACCAACCATTGAATCAATCTAGCATGCCATTTCTGAAAAATTTAGCAGCCCACATGTTTTCAATAAAACAAAAGTGGCTCCCACTCAATTTTAAAAATTATTTTATTTTCCAAAACTTCAGTAATTCATAGAAAATAGCCCTTTTATCATAAAAATACGAATTTTATATCCATTCCACACGAAATCGAATTCTCTACAACTTTGCAGAAGAAAATTTTTTCAAATTCCAAACAAAAATATCCGAAATCCACAAACAGACGATTTTCAAAATCTCTTAAAATTCATAACAAATCATATGTTAATTTTTAACAGTTCAAAATTTGTGGACATATACTCAACTTATATATGCATAACATATCCAAAAATCACAACGATCCAACGGTCGGATCAAAATTATAACTCACGCAATAGAGGTTAAGAACACTGATTTGATTTTTTAATACCTCCAATCTGACAAAATACTGATAAAGCACCTCAACATTAATTCCTTCATTTATAACCACATAAAATAAATATTTTTCTATCCATCGTTTATGTCCACATAAAATAAATATTTCCTTATCATATAAATCAATAATTAATTATTCACACATAATATTACAGAATCACAATTATGACAACCAGGTCGTTCCTATGAAAGAGGGGGCTTTCCGATAAGGATTTCTCCTTACTGGCGCGCAATTAGGGGAGATTGTAAGATCCTGAATTTTATGAAATAAAAGTATTCAATTTTTCTTATAATTACTATTCAGTAAATGGTTAAATTGATAAAAAAAAAACAAACAAAGTTAAGGGTGATATATGAAATTTATTTCAAAATAAGCAAGTGGCTATAAAATACATATTATTTGTGGAAATATTCGTTTGGTGGGAATATCCAGATGACACAGCTTGATCATTTCATGGGCCCCATAATGAGAATAAGCTGTCGGATGAAGAAAATGACAAATTTGAGTTTTTATAAATAACTTGGCGTAATCGTTACCATTAACTTTGTTGGAATATCCAAATTGGGTAAAGTAAAGTAATACGTGTTGTTGCATACAAGAAGCTTTGCAGTATTGCACAATATTTTTGAATTATTGATTCTTACGTAAGAAGGCCTTTACTCAATAATTGTTATAGTAATTACTATTCAATATTTTATTTTATTGATTCAATAATTGCTACGTTGACATTTTATATTATTGTTGTTGATAATTGTCCTTTACATGATATCTCCATTATCGGATCAATAATTCATATTATTTGAATAATATTGTTAGATAGCATTATTGGCAATGTCTAAGGAAGTTTACGTCAGGAAAGGGGTTTGGTCACCTAATTGCGCATAAATAAGGAGAAATCTTTATCGGAAAGCCCCATCTTTCACAGGAGCGACTTTGGTTGTCATAATTGTGATTACGTAATATTATTTATGAATAATTAATTATTAATTTATATGATAAGGAAAATATATATTTTGTGTGGATATAAATGAAGGAATTCTTGTTGAGGTGTTTTATCGATATTTTGTCGGATTGGAGGTATTAAAAGATCAAATCAGTGTTCTTAAAGCTCTATCAATGTGAGTTATAATTTTAATCCGACCGTTGGATCATTGTGATTTTTGGATATGTTATACATATATAATTTGAGTATATGTCCACAAATTTTGAACCGTTAAAAATTAACGGTTGATTTGTTATGAATTTTAAAATGTGTTAAAAATCGTCCGTTTGTAGATTTCAGATATTTTCTGTCTGGAATTTGGAAAAACTTAAAGCTACAAAGTTGTAGAGAATTCGATTTCGTGTGGAATGGATATAAAATTCGTATTTTTCTGATAAACGGGCGATTTTCTATGAATTACCGAAGTTTCAAAAAATAAAATAATTTTTATTAAAATTCGGTGGGACCCACTTTTGGCTGGTGTTGAAAACATGTGCTTGAATTTTTGTTCAAGGGAGATGGCTGGCTACTGAGTTTTCAACTAGTTGGTGCGTAAGAAAAGAAAAATAAATTAATAACATTTTATTAATTTAGTCTCGTTTAGCGTTTTAGCATTTTCGTATAAATAGACGCGTAAGTTATAATTGAAAATTACACCAGAAACAAATTTTCTCTCTTTCTCTCTCTATATTATCAAGCGTATTTTTTGAGTATTTAGATACTTTGAGAATTTCTATTCACTGCAAGTTTCCTTCGGCTTTTAATCCGATATTCTAGTCAGAAATACTGCTCTTTTGAGGTAAGGAATTGTAAGGGTTATTATGTTTTTCAGTTTCGTAATTTTTCTGACCTTGAAAAATACTGGAAAATTTTGAAATGATAATTTGATGAGTTTTCTAGATTGTGTCCAAAAATCGTGATTTTTGGATGTATAGATTAGGAGTTATGAATTTTATAGGAAAAGACTATTTTAAAAGTAAACCCTTATAACTCCTTGTGGTTAACTCCAAAATTGGTGAAATTATTATTGGGAGTACATGTATATAACAAAAGTATACTCTGTAAATTTTGAAATTTTTGGACAAAAGTACAGTTTATGATAAATGTCTAAATATTCAGCAATTTTGGCCATGTGAAAAATAGGAAATGAATTTTAAAAATTTTGAGAAAAATATATGTTCAATATAGGACTATATTCTGCTAAATTCCAGAAAAGAAAATTTTCTGGAACTGATTTGATATTTTTCATGAAAATGGACAAGTTATGAGTAAATGAATTAAATATGTTATGTAAAGTAAGAAAATTGAAAAATAAGATTTTATGGCTTGAGAATCCTATATAAGGTATATGCATATTTTTTATGAGGGTTTTGGTTATTGGTGATGAAATCTTATGAGTTTGGCATTTTAGGATGATTAAATACATTATTTAATAAAGTGTAAATAATTTAAATAAATTGTTTATAAGTTTAAGAAATGATTAAAATATTGTTGCAATATTAATAATATTAGATTATGAGATTATTAAGTGATTTATAACATTTGAATTAATGTGTTATAAATATTGATATGGATTTTATTGTGAAACTTTATCTTTTTGTGTCGGAGTTACTATTCATGAATTACTATTCATGAATTACTATTCACGAGTTACTATTCACGGGTACTATTCACGAAAAAATTGGTTTCTTTTTCTAACCAAATTATCGTTGATTTATGAATCTTACTCTTGAAATTAAATTCATGTTTTGATCATATTATTTTTATTATCATATATAACATTTTTATAATCTTGGTGAAGAAATTTCTCTTTGACTTGAGTGTAAAGATGGGTAGATTATTGGTATGATCGTGACTATGGGTTCTCTTTGGCCAGTAGTGCAAAGTTGAATCGTTGACTGGTATGATCATGACCATTTAATTTACAATTGAATATTTTTAGCTTAAGTGCAAAAGTGAATTGATCAACATGGTTATAATTATGGTTTATATAAATTCTAAAATGATTATGTATTTCTTTGAGATATGAATATCTTTGGCCCGTAGTGCAAAGATGACCTATTATTGAATATCTTTGGCCCGTAGTGCAAAGATGACCTGTTGTTGAATATCTTTGGCCCGTAGTGCAAAGATTACCAGTTGTTAAATATCTTTGGCCTGTAGTGCAAAGATGAACTATAAATGAATATTTTTGGCCCGTAGTGCAAAGATGAATTTATTAGTATGATTGTAAACAGAAACTGTGATTTGGTGTAACCATGATCTTTGATATTTCAGGTAAAGACAGGTGATGTAAATTATCTTCGTCCTGGATGAGAAGAGGAATTTAGAACCACAATTATGATTATGAGTTATTCACATGATTGTGGACAGGAACTGTTGATTGATGTTACAGTGATAAAATATTGTTGGTGGACTTTTAACATGGAGAAGATAATAGACTTTATGGTCTATTTGACTCTTCTAATGGATTGCTCGTTCCGCTGCAACTATGGTTGAAAAGTTTTATCATCTACCATATGTTCTAAATCTCTGATTTATTACTGATGAAGGGTATTTATAATTTAATTATCTTTAGTCATGATATTCTTTACTGGGCTAGTTGTGCTCACCCTTTTGCTTCACAATTCATTTCAAGTAATAAGAGTGTAGCTAGGTCGAGCGGGGGTAACATGGGAATAGAATGGTGATCTCTAGCTGTGAAGGTTCTCCGTAAACAGTATAGAAAAGTGTGTTATATTTTATACATCATTTAGTAGTTATATTTGGTGAATCAAATAGGGTGAGGCAAACCCAACATTGGAAGGGTGTTTTTGCCACTATCATACAAGATGTCTAACGACATGCGACTTCGTGTTATTATAAGACAGGGTTGTGCACATCCACTTGCTGAGTATATCTACGAGCACTACCTATATGATCTCGGAGTTTGGTTGAAATATAATTCTCAATTACAGACAGTGTAGATAGTTATATATCAACAGAAGACTCACCATTGGAAGGAACATGATAGTAATCTTCTCATTTTTCTTTGGGGTCTATTGGGTCAACCAAGAATAATTCTCGAGTCATATGATATCTATCATAACCTAGACGCATGGCCTCCCATGTACGAAGGTTTCCTTGAGCACTTCCCAAAGATTTTAATTTCTAAAAGCAGGTTATTAATGCGTACCTTTATGTAATGTATCAATGTGAGGTGTTGTCCATAGTTGGGACATGAGTCACGATTGGTATTAAAACTCACAGGCAGATATATGTGTTGTTGTATTTTGCACGAAAATTGTAGTAATAAAGTTGTAGTTGTTTTCTATACCATGTATTTGGCGACTCAGAATAGGTTGGATGGATTGGACCTATTTTGGGGTATTACATTTCGTTACTGGTCTTCCCAAGGTTTCTCAAGGCATAAATGCGATTTGGGTCATTGTTGATAGATTGACCAAGTTTGGTCATTTTTACCGATACAAGAAACTTATACATTTGAACGTCTTGCTCGTATGTACATAAATGAGATTGTAAGATTGCATGGTATGCTAGTATCCATAGTTTCTGATTGAGACTCAAGATTCACTTCACGATTTTGGGTTAGTTTGCAAAAAACTATGTGCACGGATTTACGATTTAGTTCAGCATATCATCCTCAAAGCGGACGGAGGCGATGGAGAGGACTATTCAAACTCTTGAAGATTTATTAAGACTCTGTGTCCTTGACTTCAAAGGAAGTTGGGACAAGTTCTTACCATTGGTGGAGTTTTCTTATAACAACAGTTATCAAGCAAGTATTGACATGGCTCCATTTGAGGCGTTGTATGGAAGAAAGTGTCGTTCTCCAGTATGCTAGGATGAGGTGGGTGAAGCAACGTTGTTGGGACCTGAGTTGGTACGTATGACTACGGAAAAGATATTCAAATGATCTGACAACATATAAAAACCTCACAAGATCGACAAAAGAGTTATGTTGATCTTCATCGAAAGGATGTGGAATTCAATATTAGAGATCATGTATTGTTACGTGTTGCTCCATGGAAAGGAGTTATGAAATTTGGAAAGAGAGGAAAGCTCAATCCTCGATTCATTGGCCCATTTTTAATCCTCGATCGGGTAGGAACTGTGGCCTATAGACTCGCCTTACCGCCAAGTATGTCTCGTGTTCATAACGTTTTTCATATATCTATGTTACGTAAATATGTGAAAGACCCGAACCACATTATTGAATTAGAACCGGACGAGATAGCGAAAGATTTAACGTATGAAGAGGTACATGTTAAAATCTTGGATAAGAAGGATCATATTCTACGCTCCAAGGTTATACCTCAAGTCAAAGTTTTATGGAGAAACAACGATGTTGAGGAAATGACCTGGGAGTTAGAATCTAAAATGAAGTCAAGGTATCCTCACCTCTTCGACATACCAGGTACGCACCCTAATTTTGAGGACAAAAATTCATAAGAAGGGGATGTTGTAAGACCCCAACTTTTATGAATAAAGATTAATTTTTCTCAAAATATATTTTTGAATATTATGGTGTGGATTTGATATAATGTTATAGTTGTGGGTATTATTTACAAATTTTGCAAACTAAGCAAGTGGTTATATAATATTCGATTGGTCGGAGAATATTCATTTTAACAGGGAATATTCGTACGACGACACAATCATTGGTGGACCCCATAACAGAAGTATTGTCGTAGTTAGAAAACGACAAAATTGTCTTTTTATAAAAATAACGGCGAAAGTTTTACCGTTAAACTGTTGAACTACCCAGAGGTAAAAGTATAGTAATGCGTGTGGTTGCATAATAGCACGCGGTATTGATTATTGATATTTACGTGAGAAGTCACTCAGTTATACTCAATTATTTCTACATTAATTGCTACATAATATTTTTTATATTATTGATTCAATTATTGTCACAGTATCATCTGCATAATATTTTATATTATTAAATAAATAATTGAGACGACAAAGTTATTCATATTATTATTTGCAATATTGACAATGTCTAGAAAGTTACATCGAGAGAGGTTTGGTCACCTAATTGCGGCTGATAGGAGAATTCCTTATCTGAAAGCCCCTCTTTCACGGAATGATCTGGTTGTTAAATATCGTGAGTTATAATATTAATGATAAATAAGTTCGTGTTGATTAAAGATGAAATTGATATTTCCATTATGTTGGGATTATTAGTGTTAGTGGAAATCGACATCTATTTCGATAATAATGGATGTCTGGAGGTTATATTGACCAATCGGGTAATTAATCGGATAAATGATCAATTAATTGTTATTAATTCACATGCTTATTGTGACGCCACCAAAATAGGTATACATCACCCATTCTGAGTCGTCAAATACATGGTACATAAACAAATACATCTTCAGTAATACAATTTTCGTGCAAAATACGATAACACATATACTGTGAGTTTGAATACAACTATTGTCTAATAGAGAGTATACAAACTCAAAAGGAGTCCTCATTATAATTATTGATACACTATTTTACAAAATAGTGAGGACTACTAATACAACTATCCCGAACCATCACTCTATACCCCATTTAGTTTCATTATATTCTCTCACCTCACGAGAAGAAAAATGGAACAAAAAGGAAAAGGGTGAGCTCAACTAGCCCAGTAAAGAATATTATGACTAAGATAATATACAACAATTTATCATTAGTCTTCAACAGGGAAAAATCTGATAAAATATAATAGACAACAAGTTTTAGATCAACAACTGCAGAAGAAACAACAATCCATTAGAAGAGTCAAGTAGAGAAAGAATTCCACTATCATCTAAGATTTAAAAGTCCATCATCAATATTTTATTCCTGTAACATCAATCAATATACATCTTGAATCAAATATTCATCTTTGCTTTCTGAGGCCAAAGATATTCATTTGTATCTTGATTGGTCATGTTCATCTCAACACTGTTCATCTTTGCACTATGGACCAAAGATATTCATTAGGTAATCATTCATCTTTGCACTACTGGGCCAAAGATATTTAGTAATATCATCATTTAGGGTGAGGATGATGAAAAATATTTTAAAGGCGAATCCGGTGGAGACGAGAAGAACAAATAGTAGGGATTAGATATAGCAGTTTATCCAAGATCAATAATACTCCATAATAAACTATAGTGGAGTAAAATTCAAGAATGAAGATCAAAACATGGATTAAATTTCAAGAATAAGGGTCTGTGAGATAACTTGGAATTTTTTTTTTTTGAACAAGAATCGTGTGAGCAGATTGCCGTGAATAGTACCCAGTCATGAAAAGTTCAAAATTTGATAAAAAGTTCAGACCAATCTTCCTATGAAATGATATTAGATGAAGCGAAATTTTTAATCATGTCAAGAATTATAGAAGTAATACTTACCATAGTAAGTTCAAATTTAAGAATACGAGAAGAAATAATATCGCTTACGTAATATGGAGTATGAAAGAAAATACTATTTCTCACGAGTGTTGCAATAAAATAATATCCTTTACCTTAGTAGAAGTTGGATTTAACTGGAATATCGGATATTATTCTAAGAAAATCTTGCAGAAAAACTACGCTCAAAGTATTCTTATACTCAAGAAAAATACTCACAATACTTTTAGAATGAGAATTTCTAAATTTGAAGGTGTGATTGAGGAAGGAGGGGTTACCCCCTATTTATAGTAAAACCTCAGAGGAAAAACAAGCTTATGCGCCTAACTCATCAGCCTAACTTCTGCCTAATTTTATTATTTTCCAAAGTTTAGGGCCCACTCTTTTGAAAACATGTTTTGTAAAACCTTTGATGGAGCTTAATTCAAAGCCTAACTTCACAATTATCAATATAGGTGAGGGTCCACAATTTGGCAACACCTTACTTTGCTGACAATTCTCACCAACCCAAAATAATTCTACACAAAGCATGCAAATATACTTTGGTTACTTCCGCCCCTCAACTTAGAAAAGCATTCAACGAAAATTAAATCACATGAATATATATATATATATATATATATATATTATTTGAATATTTTATCAAAGAAATAATTGTAATTCCACAAAAATATGCCAAACTTTCAACAATTATTTCATGCAAAAATTCTTTCATTTATATTCACATAAAATAAATATTTCCTTATCATATAAATCAATAATTAATTATTCATAAATAATATTACAGAATCACAATTATGACAACCAAGCAGTTCCCAGGAAAGAGGGGGCTTTCCGATAAGGATTTCTCCTTACTGGCGCACAATTAGGTGACCAAACCTCTCATTGACAGAACTTTATAGACATTGCCAATAATTCTATCTAATAATATTATTCAAATAATATGAATTATTGATCTGATAATGGGAAATACTGTGCCATGATAATTATTGAAATAATAATAATATAAAATATCAACGCATCAATTATTGAATCAATAAAATAAAATATTGAACAGTAATTACTGTAACAATTATTGAGTAGTGCCTTCTTACGTAAGAATCAATAATTCAACAATATTGTATCGATCATGTCTTCTGCAAATGCGCATGACAGCGTATTACTTTATTTTAACCAAGGGTATTCTAAATGTTGTTAAGCGGTAACAATTACGTCGTTATTTATAAAAACTCAAATTTGTCATTTTCTTCATCCATGAGTTATTACGTTATGGGCCCACAAATGATCGCTACTTGTCGTGCAAACGGATATTCCCTACAAAAAGAATATTCCCGATCAAACGAATATTTCCCGACAACAATGATTATTTTATAACCACTTGCTTATTTTGTAAAATTTGCACATTTCACCCACAACCAAAGTATTATATCAAATTAACACCTTATTATTTCAAAGTAATAATTAGAGAAAATTCAATTTTATTTATAAAAAGTTGGGGTCTTACAACCTCTCCTCCTTATGAAATTTCATCCTCAAAATTGACGTACGTACCTGGAATGTCGAAAAGGTGAGGGTACCTCACTTTCATTTTCGATTCTAACTCCCAGGTCATTTCCTCAATAGCATGGTTCCTTCACAAAACCTTGACTTGTGGTATAACCTTTGTTCGTATGACATGCTCTTTTCTATCCAATATCTTGACATGTACCTCCTTGTACGTTAAATCTTCGGCTATCTCGTCTAGTTCTAACGCAATAATGTGGTTTGGGTCTTTCACATACTTACAAAGCATAGATATATGAAAAACATTATGAACATGAGACATGCTTGGAGGTAATACGAGTCTATAGGCCGCATTTCTTATTCGGTCAAGAATCTCAAATGGACCAACAAATCGTGAATTGAGCTTTCCTATCTTCCCAAATCTTGTAACTCCCTTCCATGGAGCAATACGTAACAGTACATAATCTCCAATATTAAATTCCACGTCCTTTCGATGAACATCAATATAACTCTTTTGTCGATCTTGTGAGGTTTGAATACGTTGTCGAATCATTTGGATCTTTTCTGTAGTCATGCGTACTAATTCTGGTCCCAACAACGTTGCTTCTCCCACCCCGTCCCAACATATTGGAGAACGACACTTTCGTCCATACAATGCCTCGAATGGAGCCATGCCTATACTTGCTTGATAACTGTTGTTGTAGGAGAATTCCACCAGTGGCAAGTACTTATCCCAACTTCCTTTGAAATCTAGGACACATAGTTTTAATAGATCTTCAAGAGTTTGAATAGTCCTCTCTGATTGTCCGTTCGTTTGAGGATGGTATGCCGAACTGAATCAAAAATCTGTGCCCATTGCTTTCTGCAAGCTAACCCAAAATCTTGAAGTGAATCTTGGGTCACGATCCGAAACTATGGATACTGGCATGCCATGCAATCTCACAATCTCATTCACGTACATACGAGCAAGACGTTCAAGGGAATAAGTCTCACGTATCGGCAAGAAATGAGTATACTTGGTTAATCTATCAACAATAACCCAAATCGCATCTATGCCTTGAGAAACTTTGGGAAGACCTGTAACGAAATCCATGGTAATGTGTTCCCACTTCCATTTCAGAATCTCAAGTGGTTGCAATGGACCCTGTGGCACTTGATGTTCCGTCTTTACTCGTTGACAAGTTAAACACCTTGAGATAAACTCCGCGATCTCTCTCTTCATATTGTTCCACCAGAATGTGTGTCGAATATCATGATACATTTTGGTACTCCCAGGATGGATTGCAAATGGTGTGTTGTGTGCCTCCATCATGATTCTATGCTTCAAGTCAGAATCGTTAGGAATGCAAAGTCTGGAGTTGACTCGAAGTATTCCTTCTTCATCGATTCTTACTTCTGGAACATCACCTTCTTGCACTTTCTTCTTCATACGCATCAGCCCCAGGTCCGTAGCTTGAACAACTTTAATTTTTTCGATTAAAGTCGGTTCTACTCGTATATTCGCCATCATCACGTGGATCCCTGGAGTCTTTAACTCAATCTCCATCCTTTGTAAATCGTACAAAATGGGTCTTTGTGTTAACAACATCGCACTCGTACCCACATACGATCTTCTACTCAATGCGTCAGCTACTACGTTTGCTTTTCCAGGATGGTATTGAATGGTATGATCATAATCTTTCAACAGCTCGAGCCAACGTCGTTTCCGCATGTTGAGTTTCTTTTGGGTGAAGAAGTATTTGAGGCTTTTATGATCTGTATAGATCTCCACTTTCTCCCCATACAGGTAGTGTCTCCAGATTTTCAATGCAAAAACGACTGCTGCCAACTCTAGATCATGAGTAGGATAATTCCTCTCATATTCTTTGAGTTGTCGTGAGGCATAGGCTATGACTTTCACATGTTACATGAGAACACATCCTAACCCTTTGCCTGAAGCATCGCTGTATATAACGAATCCATCCCAAGACCGGATGGTATTGCGAGCAGTGCGAAATGAGTCTCCTCTTGAGCTCTTGGAAACTCTTCTCGCATTCCTCGCTCCATACAATTTTTTATCCTTAGAGTCGGTGAGTTAACTGAGTAGAGATTCGAGAAAATCCTTCCACGAATCTTCGATAATAACCAAATTAAGCCCGTAAAGCTCGCACTTGGTCACGCAAACTTGCTGTTGCTCAACTTTGTATTGCTTCAATCTTTGCGGGTCAACAGATACTCCATGTTTTGACACGCGTGCCCAAGGAATGCTACTTCCTCAAGCTAGAACTCGCATTTCTTCAGCTTGGAATATAGCTTGTTTCCACGAAGCCTTTCAAGTATCAGCTTCAAATGGTGCTCATGATCTTCACGGCTTTTGGAATAGATGAGGATGTCATCAATAAAGACAACAACGAACTGATCCAAATATTCCTTGAATACTCTATTCATCATATCCATGAAAGCAACAGGAGCATTAGTCAATCCAAAAGACATGACTAAGAATTCATAATGCCCGTATCGAGTTTTGAAGGCAATCTTTGGAATATCCTCAGTTTTAATCTTCATCTGATGATATCCAGTACGAAGATCAATCTTTGAAAAGAATTGTGCTCCTTGCAACTGGTCAAACAGGTCATCAATGCGAGGTAGCAGATACCTATTCTTGATGGTGACATGGTTCAATTCTCGGTAGTCAATACAAAGTCGCATACTCGATCTTTCTTCTTTACTGAATAAAGCAGAGAGCACCCCAAGGAGATGTACTAGGACATATGAAATCGATGTCTAATAACTCCTGTAGTTGGACTTTTAACTCCTGAAGTTCAATAGGAGCCATTCGATATGAGATTTTAGAAATGGGTTTTATGCGGTTCAAGGTCGATAAAGAATTCAACATCACATTACGGGGTGTAGTAGGAAAGTTCTTGAAAATACATCGGAAATTCTAACAATGTGAAATATTATTCAAATCTGAAGTGTTTTTGTTCAAGTCCATAACATGGGCTAAGAAAGCTTGACATCCATTTTTCAATAAATGAATAGCTTTATGGTTTGAGATAGCGGTGGTGATCGATTTTTAGTGGTTTAGTTGTTTGAATTAAGTATAACGAAGTTGGTTAGGAATATAAAAAACTCACGACCTTACGAAAATAATCAATTTTGGCATGATGAGTAGTTAACCAATCAATTCCTAAAATCACATCAAAAACAAGTATCTTTAAAGAGATAAAATCCACAGGTAATGTGATGGTGCCAACTTGGATTAAACAAGATTTATAAACAGTGGACGTAACGAAAGTTTCTCCTAACGGAGTCTCCACTGATAAATCAAAGTCTAATTTCTCCGGAGTCAAGTTTAAACATTGAGCACAAGCAGGGGAGATAAAAGAATATGTAGAACCGGTATCTAGTAAGGTATTATGACGCCCCCAAATCCGGGTTATCTTTAACTCGAGTTTAGTGCTCACGATACTAATATACCCATTCATATTAAAAGAAAACTATCTTATATTACATAACTTAAATCCCAGGTTCTATAGACCTTTACATAACTTACGAATCGAATATCATTACACAACATAGTACTAACAGTATTTATTACATTTACTACTTAAATAAGCACATGCGCTTAATAAAAGACTATTCCACAACTTTACCTTTTCCTTTGTCTTTACCAGATGGACCAGCAACTTCATTCTTAACTGAAAACTTTATATTTAACACAAGGGTGAGCAACAAGCTTGCTCAGCAAGGAAATAAGCAGCTAAATATAATGGAACAGAAATATTATGTCAATGAGGATTCAATAATAAATACTGAACAAGATACTCCTTTAAAAGTGTTGAGTCTGAAAAATTAGACTTTAGCATGCTGTAAGGTCAAATAACTAGTGAACTCTTTACTAGAATTGACAGTAATAATACTACAATTCATGGATACATACAGTTTATAAAAGCTGATTTATATCCTAGACTCGTACTTTAGGGGATCAGCCAAAGTACCTACATTGTGCACAACATAATGATCTAATGACATTTTACATGTGTCCGGAATCATCATATAAAATTACAATATGCCCCTATAAAAGGGTTGTTCGTTCACAACATTATACAAGAGTCCGCACTCCACAACAAAGATGGTTTGGAGAACATTTAAATGAGATTTTCAAGAATAATATCAATGTATCTCAACGGGTTGTCTACTAGAATTAATGGCATTGACATGCTTTCAATATAACTCATGTAAGAGAGAAGTTCAATATACTATTCTTTTGAAGCTGATTGGATTTAACCTTATATTATTCATAATAGGGAGAGACAGTTCAGAAATTAAAGAACCTGTCTACTATAGAATACTTGCTCAATAAAGAGTAAGAGTTAGAAACTTGCCTGGTTTGTAGACTATTGATTCAACTTAATACGTTCTCACAGAGCCTACACAATCATTGCATTTTCAAGCTTATTAGCTAATTAGCTAAACCACATAGCTTGTGTATGATCACACATCACATAATTTTAGAGGTCAAGTTTGTAGTTAGATTCCTATATTTTATACATTTTTCAAATATCTCATCCATGTTTTCACATTAGTCAATTTTCACTTTGTTGGGTTCGACATACTTGCAACAAGTAATATGAATCATATTACAGTTATTATTTGCATTAATCAAGCATGTTAGTCATATAGTTAAGTCATATATCACGTAGTTTCAGTGGTCATGGATAGATTTCTTATATATAATACATTTTTCAAATATCTCATCCATGTTATTATCTTCACCATTTTTCTCTTTAATGGTGTCACACAACATGTTTATAGCCTACATCTTATTAGGATTTTAACACATTAGTGTTTTAGTTCTAGCATACAAGAATGCTTTTGTAGCTTATTAAAGGTATTTCCAATATCATTCTATGCCTAATCCTTCACATTTTAATTTCAAGGCCAATTAGCTAATTAAAACTGCCATAGCAGTTTGTTTGCTTTGTGACCTGCTACTGCCTAAAGGCAGTAGCTTCACTTCCTTTCTCTTTACTTACATGTATGATTTTGAGACATGTCCCACACACTTGTTTATTTAAATTTTGAACTTGATGGGCAAGTTTTTGAGTTGCACTATAAAGCCAAAAATGGCTTTTCCAAGACTGCAAAACAATAGTATACTAGCAAATCAAGATGTGCAAGGCACTGCTATGCCCAGATGATTATCTGGCCCTGTAGCAGCCCCAGCAAGTCCAGTCAGTCCATAGCCTTTATATGCCAGCAACCAAGCTTGGTTTGGCCCTGTGAGGTTCAGCTAAGCTTGGTGTGGCCTTGCAGCCTCCGACCCTAAGTCGAACATAAAGGCGCTATTGCAATTTGCTAACTTGGCATTTCTTTGCCACAAATGAGTAGCAGATTCTACCATTCTTCTTTAACTTGCTATCCCATTAATTTTTTCTATGTATGTATCGCACCGCCAACTTCGCTATCGCTATTATTCTTTGTCTTCGCCAACTATTATTTTCTTGCATACCTATTACCATAAGATGTTTGATACTGCTTAAGTGTTGCGATCACATGTCATCATGCTTCATCAAGCTGCAGAATCGAACAATGGGAAGGATTTAATCGACTTCTTTTACTTTTAACCCCAAGCATGCTAGATTCTTTCTATCTGGTGGTCATGGCGATCCTTTCTTTATCATGAACAGCGATTCTTAAGCCTCTCCCATCTCTCACCTTGTTATATTTTAAAAGTTTTGCAACCCAAGTTAATCATTAGCCTAACATTGGTATAATCTAGGCATGACATCAACTACTAATACTTATGCCAAGCTCCTGTCCTGAACTTTCACAGCTGCCTAAAAATAGTGTGCCCAAGGACTTGACATGATAAATATTTCACATCTGGTTTTTAGCTAAGACTTCTATTTAGTGTGCCTATACATTTCAATTTTCCATTACTTGAAATACAAAATCAATTCCCAGCCTTATGTTGGCTTGCTAATTGATTTTTTGTTAAGGTAGTCCACTTGGGACTTTCGTCAAGCATGTGGTGTGCGCAGTCTCAAATTATATGTGTTATAGACATTTGCTTGTGTAAGAAAGCCAATTTTGTCCTCCTTATTACTCCTCAGCCCAACTTATCTCCTTGTGCCTAAGTTCAGTCCATACTATCATAGCCATAACATAGCAGTCAATTTAATATAACTACTTAACACCTATCATGTTAACAGTCAATTAAAATAGCAACATGGCATGTCCCTCAGTTAGATCCTACAACAGTTTACATAGCAACTCAAGCATCCATATAACAGTCTTTGAGTACATAATGAGAGAAAATAGGCAAGGTTCAAGACTAAGCCATCAAAGCAGTCCTTATAATACAATAGACAGTTTTGTAAAGCAACACATAGTGCTAGCAGTCAGTCACCATGGAAATATAACATAGCATGCCAGTCCAATCTATTATAATAATAGGCAGTATATAATATGGCAGTTACTTAAGCAATATCATGACTTAAGAATCAAAATAGCTTTTCAACTCACAAGTGTCATATTATATATATATATATATATATATATATATATATATATATATATATATATATATATATATATATATATATATATATATATATTCATGATTTAAAAACATGCATACCAAGTATTATTATTCCAAAGATAGGCTTCCAAAATAGTTTTGACACAGACTTACCATATCAGTCCAAAGTAATATAGTATATCATACCATCTCAGTTTATTTCAATAATAGTTACATATACATTTAGCATAGCTCACCATTTCAGTCCCTTTTCACTTTGTTTTGCTCAAGTGTTACACCAATACATATTATACATAGGCATAGAGTGTACTTGAAGCATATTTACATTTTATGTTAGAGTTTAACCACCATTTTGGACTTCCTTCCCAGCCACACTGTTTTTGCCATTATAACAGTTTTAGATAAGAATCTTAGGCATGGTTCATTACACCAAAACAGTAGCAAGCATTGACATATATGTATTTCTAAAACATGCACCTGGTAATTACCATATATTCATGATTTAAAGCATCTAGAGGCAAGGTCCTTAAGTTTTAAATCAAAACATCCCTCTTTAGGATTTAATTTCAAGAATTACCATGGTTTACCCTCACGTTTCCAAGGATAGCATGAATGTGTAATATAAAAGCTTATACTATCTTTCTATATGGTATTTCACATGTATAGCTTATATTTGGATGTCATAGAATAGATTACACCATAACAGTCCTCTAATCTTAGCATACAAGATAAAATAGTGGCCAAGTCTTAGTTATCTGCTTAACTCATATATAGGCTGGTATACATTAAGTGATGCCCAATACATTCTGCTACACATAGCATATAAGCCTACTTGATTTTACTTGGTTATTTATCTTGATATTCTAGTCATAAGTTCTGACTGCACGCTTAGCTTAATCTTTTAGCATATAACAGTCCACATTAATAGCATAGCAGTACATTTAACATCACAGTAGTTCATATGGTAACACAGATCATGCTAACCGAAATCACATTATCATTAACTTTGGAAAATTTGTAAGACTCTTTGATTTCACATACTTAAATAACATTTCACTGATGTTGCTCCTACTTGACTAGTAATTCGTGGCTACTTTATAATACCTCTACTACTAATAACAGTATAGCAGCTCTTTTAGTTACTTTAAGTTTATTTTATCAAAACATAATCCTGAACATTAACCAACTAATCACAAATATGTAGATGCAACCTTTTAGCATGCTTGATACCTTAGTAATAATATATAGTTTATTCGATATCCTTTTCTTTAAATCACAGTTAGCATAAATCAAAAACTAAATCAGTTCTTAGCTTGGCAAACTATCAAACACATAGAGTGCAGTCCTTATATATGTATATATTACATGGTCTCTAGCTCACTGCCCCCAGCCGTATGGCTTAAACAACATCAAGTATAAAATCACCTTAGCTTGATCCCTACTCTGATGAGTTCACATAGCAATTAAAATAGTCATTTATGATACTTGGCCACTAACAGTCTAATTGCTAACACTTAAAGGAACATGAACGACTGGAAAAAGATTGGGGGGCAGGATTGGCTTACCTTATTGATTTGAAGGTTACAAGTGGGTTGAGCTGCTCAGTTTCCTTTTCCCCCTCTTAGCCAAATTCTTCTATCTCACTATCAATCTGCTCTCTTTTTCTTTCTTTGTGTGCTAAAGTTTTGGGAAGTCGGTTAAGGACATGGAGTTATATAGCTGGCCTTCCTTCTTTCGGTTATACTGAGCTTGGTTACTTCTACTGTTAATTGCATCACCTCCTAGTTGGCCCCTACACAGTCATCATTCCTAACCTATCTTGTGCAGTCCCTTCACAGCCATCCTAGCAGCAGACTCTACTTACCTGCTAAGCCTTATCTTCTGCAAGCTTATCTAACGTGTTCTTTGTCTGTTATATAAACTGACTTTCCTGCTAACTATCATCTTAATTGCTCATTTACTTTGAACTGAAGCAGTTCTCCATGGTGTATACATTAGTTGGTTCACTGGATTGGGCTAGGAAAAATTTGAATCTTCATAATTTGGGCTTAAACCAATCCCCCCTTATTACCAATGGTAGCTGTCGAACTGGGCTGGTAAATGAGTTAGAGTTGGCTTTATCTTAGGCCCAATACCATAACCCATATTCCTAATTTTTATTGAAGGAGACTTGCAAGCATACATGGCAAAATTTTATTATGGCCCAATATTTTAATATGGACTCTTGTTAAATTAAAACACGTGGACTTTTATCTATTATTTTCTCTAGCAACAATAGTTAGCACATATATCATTGAAATGACTATTCCATGTAATCTTAAATAATTCGTACATTAATTCTTTATCCTTCATAAATCAAGATGCTTAATATACTATTAAATAAATAATAGTTTTGTCACAATAAGAAGTAATGACAAAAAAAAAAATTCATACGCAAAATTATAATAATTGAATATTACATAGGATTTTCTGAGTCATTACATTCTCCCCTCCTTATAAGGATTCCGTCATCGGAATCACAAGTACAAGGTTACTCAAAAAAGATGGGGGTAACTTTTCTTCATCTTTTCTTCGAGTTCCCACGTAGCTTCTTCAGCACTATGGTTCCTCCATATCACCTTCACAGAAGGTATTATTTTGTTTCTTAAAACTTGTTCTTTCCTATCAATTATTTGAATAGGAACTTCTTCATAGGTTAGATCTTTTTCAACCTGAATAGGTTCATATTGAATTACATGCTTGTGATCTGGTTTATAAGGTCGTAGTACCGATACATGAAACACATTATGAATGTGTCCTAATTCCAGAGGTAAAGCTACTTCATAAGCCACTTCACCTATTTGCTTTAGTACTTCAAAAGGTCCTATGAATGTTGGACTCAGTTTTCCCTTCTTTCCAAATCTGATTTTTCCCTTCCAGGGAGATACTTTTAAAAACACAAACGACCCTATTTCGAAATCTCTCTTTTGACGGTGCAAGTCTGCATACTTCTTTTGCCTGTCTTGGGCTGCTACCAATCTTGTTCGTATTACTCGGACAATTTCTTCAGTTTGTTGAACCATTTCTGGTCCCAGCAATTTACGTTCTCCTACCTCATCCCAATAGGCGGGGTTACGCATTTCTCCCCGCATAATGCCTCGTAATGGCGGCATCCCTATCTTGGCATGATAAGCAAGTTATTATACATGCAAAACTCGACCAATGGTAGGTGATTATCCCAATTTCCCTTGAAATCCATGACGCATGCTCTCAGCATATCTTCCAGTGTCTGAATTGTTCTTTCGCTTTGGCCGTCAGTTTGAGGGTGATATGCCTTACTTAATTTCAACTGCGTCCCCATACGTTCTTGTAGGCTTCGCCAAAAATTAGATGCGAATCGTGGATCTCGATCGGATACGATTGATAATGGAACGCCATGTCTCGATACAATCTCTTTTACGTATAATCTAGCCAATTGATCTAGATTAAATCTGATCTTAATTGGTAAGAAATGCGCTGACTTTGTCAACCGATCCACGATGACCCATATAGCGTCGAAGCCTTTCTGTGTAGTTGGAAGTCCCACAACGAAATCCATAGTTATGTGTTCCCATTTCCATTCCGGAATCTCTAACGGTTGTAGCAGTCCACTTGGTCTCTGATGCTCAACTTTCACTCTTTGTGAGTTAGGCACCTCTTGGCGATGATTACGCCACTTCTCTTTTCAAATTGGGCCACCAAAAGTGTTGTCGGAGGTCTTGATACATCTTTATGCTGCCTGGGTGAATTGAGAAACTTGAACTGTGTGCTTCTTGCAAGATTTCTTCTTTTAGGTCTCGTACTGCTGGTACCCACACTCTTCCCTCAAATCGCAATAATCCTTCTTTATCTATTTTGAACTTGGTAGTCTCTCCTTCTGCTACTTGTTTCTTCACCTTTTTGCAACCCTCATCTTGATCCTGGGCTTCTTTTACTCTGTCCAACAAAACGGCACGAGTCTCTAAATTAAACAGTTTTTCTTTCGACTCTCTCGGATATTTCACCTCGATTTCCATTTTCTCCATTTCTCTGATGATCGTCTTGGTTTGTTAGTGTCTCTAATTTTTTTCTTCCCTTAGGCAGAGGCGCCAAACGATTACGTTGGATTTCCCAGGATGATACAAGATTTCGCAATCGTAGTCCTTGATCAGTTCTAACCATCTTCTATGCCTCATGTTTAATTCCTTTTGTGTGAAGATATACTTCAGACTTTTATGGTCTGTGTATATCTCACATTTCTCGCCATAAAGATAGTGTCTCCAAAATTTTAAAGCGAATACTACTGCTGCCAGCTCCAAGTCGTGTGTAGGATACCCCTTCTCGTAATCTTTCAACTGGCGAGACGCGTATGCTATGACCTTGCCATGCTGCATCAAAACGCATCCAACCCCTTTGTGTGACGCATCGCTGTTGTGACACCCCCAAATCCTGGTACTTCATTTCCTCAAGATTTGGTGTTCACTTAATCAAAACATTCATTTCTAACTACCCAATCATAATAAAATTGAATAATAAAAACCTGCCCATACAGGATTAAACTTAAATAAAAATATCCCAGGTTATCTAACCTTTAATTATAATCATTCAAATGCGAAAATTAAATTATTACATTATTCAAAAGTCTATAACGATAAAATAAAATTACAAGTCTTCATCACTTGTACATTTTTTCCTTTCCTTTGCTAGTGGTCGGTTCATTGACTTTCTCAACCTTAGCTGCAATAAGTATATAATATGCAAGAGTGAGCACACAAGGCTCACTTGAAATAAGAATAAATACTTTACAACATTACAACCTTTGACAGAAATAGGTTCAATAGAACTGAATAATAGTTTCTATTAACATTTTAAAAATACTACTGAGGGTCTAATGACCACGAATCATGTCCACAGTTATAAGTACTCTTTCAACTTTAACTTTAACAAATATAAGACTATAAGGACTCCCGTTTTTGGGGGATCAACCCTTCGCGTACAATGTATTATGCATAACCATTTCAACATAAGCGTAAACCTCTAATAAAAGAGTTGTTCATCTCAATTATTTAGAATACAAGTCCGCACCAAAGTAAGTTTGGTTTGGATACATTACAGGTAATTTAGAATTCAATTCATCATCAACTAAGGATTTGTTGAATACAAAAGAAATAACTGTATGCTATGGAATAATCATAACTGAATTGATATTTGTAAATTAGCATCATGCTTTAGGAATAATCTAATAGCATAAATATTGAATAACCATATCATAATTTGCTTTGAATAATATTAAGTCAAAGTTTATTGAGAATTGGATACCAAGCACGCATAATGAATAGTAATTTGAACGATAAAGTTATTCAACACTAGAATATTAGAATATAGTGATTTGCATGCTAAATAACAAGTTACATATTAAAGAAACTTGCTCAATACTAAATATACGATTTAGAATACTTGTATCCTTATGAACAATTAGATACAAGAGCTTTCTCAAAAATAAACCATTTAGCTCTACGAAAATGTAGAGTTAGTCACTTGTGTAATTGCAATTGAATTAAAAACAATAATGTACTCAACGAAATTAAACTCGCACAATGAAGTTTTTGAGTTAGAGAACTTGCCTTTAGCACAAGCTAACCATTACCACTTGAATCTCAATACCCTATATATATGTCATCATGACATAATTAGTCATTACCAACCTTTATATCTATATAAACAAATATATACATCATGTAGGTTAAATTATCAATTCACATAATCAAACTATGTTAATACACTACAAAAAAATGGGGCTTCAGCAATAAACGATTTTCGTTGCTAAAGGTGCCAAATTTCGTTGCTAAAGGGTTTTGGCAACGACTTTACTGTCGTTGCGTCTTTCGTTGCACAATGAGCATTGATAATTGTTCCGCAACGAACGTATTTTTTTCGTTGCCAAAAGTAATACATTTTGCAACGAAATTTGGCTTTCGTACAGACATCGATCTTTTAGCAACAAAATGTATTGTTGCAGAATAATAAAAATTTATTGCTAAAAACCCCATTTCGTTGCAAAAGCCTACTAATTGGCAACGAAATGAACTTTTTTTTTTGCGACAACCATGCATTTTCGTTGCAATTGACACCATTTTGCAACGACATTTTTCGTTGCAGTAAATAATGAAAATTGTTGCCTAAACTTGCTTTCGTTGCGGAATGTAAACTTTTTAGCAACGATTTTCGTTGCTGATTATATTATTTGGCAACGACATTATGCTAAATCAACAACGAAGATGTTTGTTGCTAGTTATTTTTTAATAGCAACGAAAGTCGTCGATTAGCAACGACATTATATGTTGCCATTTTTTTATATGTGCAACGAAAGTTGATATGATTTGCAACAATAAAAAATGTTGCATTTTATGTTAGTATTAGCAATAATATCCTCTTCGTTGTTATTAGGTTAATTTTTCGTTGCTAAATATTATATTTTTAATGCCATTAGCAACGAACATTTGTTGCTAAATGTATAAAAAACTGTTCCTATATTAAAACTTGTTCAATGCTTTGGTAACGAATTATATTGTTGCCAAATTAAAATTTGACATTCTTTTTATGTACCTGGCTATCTCAATGTTCCCATAGCAAATAATGACAAAAATATAAAAAACTAAAATATTATTAACTTAATAAAATCATCCACTACATAATCATTCATTATCTTTACAATTAACAATCTAAAACTATCACAATTCTTCAATCAAAGTATATATCTACATATATATAGAGAGAGTACACTTCATAATTTTGTCCCTTGTCTTCCGTAAACGTAGCACGAAAATTTGATACCCAGTATTGTAAGGCAGGTTGTAGAAGCAATCTTTCTGCACATATTTAAAAATAATAACAAGTCAGGAAAATGAAACAAATAGGTCACATAAGAGGCACTTAATGCCAAAATCAATACACAAAGACAGTAGAGTTGCTACGTGGTCACATAAGAGGCACTTAATCCCAATGTTCTTCTGCCAATTTTCTTAACAGATTCAACTGTGTTTCAAGAGCTGAATTTGCATTACACAACTTTGTCCAGGTATCTCTACGGACTTTTGAGGATCGATTTTTGCCATTTCTTATGACCACCGCCATTGATGGTGTGGATGATCCTCCAGCCTGTGCTCGCCTAGTAAAGCGTAAATGTATCATTATTATTATGCCCAACTTTAATAAGAAACATGTCAATGCAGAGATATGTAGTTGCTAGCACAAAGCTTTCTAATTACATAAGTGTGTTGTGTTGTTTTGGTAGGGGGAAAACATCCCTTTGAAGCTCTGAGACCCTCTCTGAGCCGAATGGGATCAATGGTGATCTAGATAAGAAATTCCGACCATTTGGCAGCCCTCATATATATCCCATCGAACCAAGACAATATTTGCAGAATAATAACTTCAAAAACTGGAAAGAGTACTTCCTATGTTTGAATTTCATGAGGTACTTTCCTTTAAAATCTACATCAGGTGAAAACTTTCTCAATTCATAGATAAATTATTGACATATAATATGTGCATAGCTGCTTAGACCAAGCAATCAAATGCATATAAACATGCAAAATGCAAAATGCAAAATACAATGAATGTTTGTATACTTACCAGCATCATCAATGGAGGCAAGGAGAATTTAGTCCTCTCATGTGCAATACAATGAGCAATTTGAGCTATCACATGCACCACATTCAGATCTGCAGTGTCCATTTCTTGGTTTTGATCTTCACTCAATGATGAACCACCCCAAGGTAACTAAGCAATGCTGCGACCACAGCAGTTGTCATGGTTGCAGATGATCCTAGTCCAGTTTTTGCAACTTCAGGCTTGGAATTTTCTCCATTTGACTCTCCGGCGTTGAAGGTAATTGAAGTAAAAGGTTTAAGGGTGGCCAATGATTCTGGAGATAAAGGGAGACCAACCCAATGATTCTGGAGATAAAGGGAGACCAAGGGCTTCAATCTAAGAAAAAGGGGGGCGGGGGACAACATTATCTTTACTTCAATAATATCATAAAGATCACAATTCAAATCATTACATATTAAAGAAGTCTCATGATAATCACATACAAAAAATAGTGAAGCATAAAAGAAAGTTCATATTGCATGTGATCACATATTGATATAAAACAAAGTTATTCCACTTGTTTTTTGTCTTAAAAAGGTCGCACCTATAAACAATTCATCCAATTTTGCAAAGGTAGGCTACCTTATTTTATGTATCTAAATACAATTAATAGTCCCAAACACCAAAAATAGTTTATGCAGATTGCCCCATGTTCATATCACTTCACTATCCACACATAACTAGCATATATGCAATGCTAAAAACTATGACATAGCTAATGCAACAACAAATGAAAATTATAGATGGAGGACATGAAGAGCCATAGCCTTTGAAGCAATGAGGACATTAAGGAGTTGATATTGAACGAAAACTAATTCTCCATGCCTTAACAAATGGAAGGGTAAGTACATATCTACAACTTAGCACTTTAAAAACTTACTGGGCAATCAACAAAAGACACATGCCTCAGTAACTTCATCCTAGAGTTCTCAAATTCAGGCACATCACACACGGGAGCATCTTCTTTCCCACTTCCATAAGCCCTGTTTAAAAAAATTGAGAATGATGAAGATAAAAATCAGAGTTCCAAATTCAAATACAAGTGCACAACACCATTATGAACTTACTTGTAACACATCGGGCGTGGGCAGCGTTCATCTTCACATTTGAATATCTTTGCATTTGCATATCTGAGCTTTATGGTAATGTTGCGTTCTAGCTCATTTTTGAAACGAACAGTCTGCAAACAAATGAGAGATCAAAATATCTGCTTTAAGGTTCTACATGTATAACTAATGTTAGAATTAGATTACTTGTTGGTTATTAAGCTTCACTTTTTCATGGTCATATTTCTTATTTAACCTAAAAATGAAGATACAGTAAGTTTTCACAAAGTAGATGAGATAAATATATACTCCCACTTATAATAAACTAAATTCGCTCACATAAGTCAACCTATAATTGTAAATAATAGCTGAATAAGTTCCGATTTTGATAAAGAAACCTTTATCCAAAATTAAGTATATCACATAGTTAAGGACCAACATATGTTTATGGCTGCACTAATTAACACTATTTACTTGTTTGCATACAAGGGACGACTACGAATACCTTAGAAACAATGACTAGGCATCAAACTCAGCAACATTACCTGAATTGATCTTGTTAAGCTTCACTTTTTCCATAAAATATTGCAATACTCAGTCAATTAACACCCCCATACCGTGAGTCATGCTAAATTGGTTCTCAACAACTTGAGTTCAATCTGATAGCCTCAAACAGAATAATCAAATATAACAAATAAAATTCCATGATCCATTTACACCCGAGTTCATCCACATTGTATTTGGACATCTAGAATTCCTATGAACATCATATCTTTTCTGTTTCCAATAACAGTGAACATCCTTTCTAGGATAAAAGTTTAACGGTAATCCTATAGGAAACTAGGCTTTAAATTTTGATTAATCAAGTAATAACTTTGAGCAATGAGATATAGTTTTTACAACAGTTGATTTTCTATGTTCCACATGATCGATAGTTCACGAAACCACAAACTTAGCTCGATTATTAGCTTAAAAAGTAAGATTATAATGGCTATTATCTCAATATAAATAAAAGCGTTAGGGAGACATTGAAATTTTAAACTCGTGAACACCACATTGATGTCACAACCATTAATTTTACCAATATTTATCGTAGCTTAGAGATATAACCCAGTGAGAGAGGATGTAGTTTTGTCACATCCGACTTGCTCGAGATCTCGCTCCATCAAACAATAAGCCACACATGAGAACACGTAAATAGTGATCGCAACACTGTTGAAATATATACATACATATATGGTCCATAGCAACTAACTAGTTTACTCTCCTATCTATCTCCTTGTACTACCATATGTTGTCTTACTACTCGTCGATGAGTAAATTAACGACTAATTCTCAATGTTGTGTTAGTTTTTATGGATGATTATATCATTGGATATTTAATTCTACTACTAGGCAGTACGATTCACGATGAATAGAGAATTATGCTTACTGCTTTCGAACTTGACTCATAGAACTTAGGATGGGACATGCGATGACAAACACATGCCTAAAGAAACGGTTGGAAAACTACAATTTTAATCTATATCCACTGGCTGTAATGGCGAGCTCATATAGAAATGATCCCATGAGGTTGTCACGTTAAGATTCATTGCCTTGTTATAGGCTATAAAAATACTAGTAGTAGTAATTACGATCTAATGTAACTATATAGAGTGAATGTACAAACTGGATAACTAAAGTTAAGAAGAAGAAGGAGCACAACATCCAGTATGTATGGAGAAGAGAGTGGGAACATATAACAATGAAACCAATGCCTTTTGCGCCCCGCCATTCTTTTTACTATTTCTAGATAAATTTCAATTTTTTGTTTATGGTAAATTTAACATTATATTTAAACTAGCGACCTTAGAATGCCTTGTGCTTGGATGAAATCAACAAATGCATAATCATTGTACTAAAAATGACCTCATGAAGCATGTAGTGATCAACAAGTGCATAATCATTGTACTAAAAATACATAAAGACTGCATCTTTATGTATTAACAGAAAACTAAAGTGGAAAACATTATAGCTGAACATGTAAGATCTTGGTCACAATCAGATGAATAAGAAGCTATCTAACCAATAATTATCCATCCACCCCAAAACCATGATAATGAAAGTATATGTGTAGATATATGCATGATACCTTCATCATTCATGAATAGTTTCCTCCTCTGCATGAGGCTCATCGACATGGGTCTCATTATCTTCATTTTTATTAATTTTCGGGTCATTGGAATAGCTAGCACTAGATCTGGATGCTCTTTTAGAAGCCATTAAAGCAACCTAAAAATGTATTGCACAACAAAATGTCTAACGAATAAATGACCGCAACATTAATTTATAGTAGAACAAATTCTCTATCAAATCAAAAAACAAACAATTTGATTAAAAACTACCTTGTAAGTAGAATCAGAATTATGCGAAATTAGTTGTAGTGAAATCCTTTAATAGATCACAAACACAATGTTTCTGCAAGATCACAAACACCATTATAATAACCATGAATGTTGTTTATTATGAAAAGGCAATTATACTAAATTGTTATTTTGCCTCAACTAGCCCAAAAAGAATACCCAAAGAAGTTTATAAGATATGGTAACCACAACAGCAGGCAAAATTGCACAGAAAAACAAAAACTAAAAAGTAGAGACGAGTTAGCTCTTGGATACAAAGTTGGCCCGTCTCAGTATAGCCAAAGATAAATAGGTTCATGTTTTTTGCAATTCCAATTTAAAAATATTACTTCAAAATATTCATTCATTCAATTTTGACATTATTATTATCTCATATATACTTAGTAACTGTGATCAGAATAAGATCGATACATGGAATAATGAATGGAAAACAAACAAACAAGAAAAAGAGCAAAATTAACGTACAAAATCTGACATTGAGTAAAGTATAGACTATAGAGTGCTGCTTTTGCAGGCAGTAAACCCAGAGACAGCCTATCTATCCTTCATAGTTTCCTGCAGCTTTCTAATAGACGATATAAGGCTAACATTATTTAATTTAATTTAGATATGGAAAAGTATTCAAAACGCATATATTGGGAAGACCCATCATAGTGTCGACGGACCCCGGCGTGAACAGGACCGTTTTACAAAACCATGGCAACGTTTTCATACCTTGATATCCCAAATTAGTCACTGAATTACTTGGAAAATCTTTAATTCTACAAATGAATGGAAATCTACAGAAAAGATTACATGGACTCAATGGAGGCTTCTTGAGATCTCCTCACCTCAAATCCCGTATGGCCCGAGACATTGAGAATTCTGTCAAATTCTCCTTATCAAATTGGAATTGCAAAAAACATGAACCTATTTATACAGAGCTAAACTTTTGCGTGTACTCCTCAACAAGACCCGGCGGCGACACATCCGGGTGGTACTTCTGGGCGAACTGCTTGTACGCTTGCTTGATCTCCCCCAGCGTTCCGGTTTCGGGTATGCCTAGAAGCTCATAGAAGCTCATCGCCTCCATGAACGACGGCGGCGGCGCTATTACAGGCCCATCGTTGATTGCGGCTCTGGTTTTGGAGGATCCGACCCTGGATTGGAGGGAAATACGGGGCTTTGGAAATTGGGTGTTGAAGGAGGAGTGGAGAATTGGATTAGTACGAGTTGTTGACAGAAATGATGGAGGAGGGTGTCCATCCAGCCCTAGAAGAAAGAAGATCTGATTTCTTTTCGGGTTTATAGGAAAAGATAAAAGATTTGTAATGGTAACTATAAGTCTAAAAAAATAATAAATTTTAAAGTAAAGTTTATTAATAAATGAATGTTCATTTTATTATTTTTAATAAATATAATGATTAATGTTTTAAATTATAATTCAAGTAAGTTATTATCATTTTTGAAATATTAAATTTTAAAATGAATACTTTAATTACAACTATAGTTAGAAAAGAAAAAAATAATAAATTTTAAAGTATAGTATTAATGAATGAATATTAATTTATTTATTTTTAATAAATACAATAATCAATAAACTAAATTACAATTCAAATAACTTTTCATCATTTTTGAAATTCTAAATTTTAATTTTAAAATGAATGCACTAATTACAATTATAAATAGAATAAGAAAAAATAATGAATTTTAAAGTATAGTTCATTAATTCTAAATTAATTGAACTTAACACATTTTAATAAAAAAATTATATTATCCATTGTTTATTGCCTCCTGTTATCGCAAGTAAAATTTGAAAGTACAAAATTTGTAACAAACTAATACCTATGTATATATAATTAATTTATATATATATGACTTATTAATTATTGAATATAAGTTATTAATATATATATATATATATATATATATATATATATATATATATATATATATATATATGGGTTCCAATTCATGGCAACCTAGTTGTTAGAGTACTATTCCAAGAACCCATGGCCAAATGATGCAAACTCATTAGACAGTGCTGAACTATAGATGCATAATTATCACTATTATTATTATAATTATGACTATTATTATTATAATTATAATAATAATAATTAGTAATAATTATAATAATAATTAGTAATAATTATGATAATAGTATTAATAATAGCAACAATAATAACAATAATAATAACAACAATAATTATAATTATAATTCGAAAAAAGCCACATCAGATATGTAACGTGTAAAATTACAATATAAAATACCGCGTCAGATCTACCACGTGTGCCACGTAGGCGCCACGTGTGTCACGTCATTAGGTCAACGTATATGTGGCGTCTGGAGGTTCAAAGTCCAAATTTTTGAATAGAAAGGGACTCAGTTTGCGTGATAATAATAATAATAATAATAATAATAATAATAATAATAATAATAATAATAATAATAATAATAATAATAATAATAATAATAATAATAATACTACAAAAACTACAACAACAACAACAATAACAGTAATAATTAATTATCATATTTAAATATTTACATCATAACATTACATATTATATCAATTATACTAAATGATGTAAATATGATAATATGTTATGTTATGATATAAATGATGTAAATATGTTATGATTTTAGTATTTTAATGATGTAATTTGAATTTTTGTTGTTTTGATTAATTAACAAAATAATTTGAATTATAGTATTTTAGTATTTTTTTTAATTTTAGTATTTTTAATTTGATTTTTTAGTATTTTTTTAATTAATATTTTTTTAATTAGTATTTTTAGTATTTGATGTAAATATGTAATTAGTATTTTAGTGTTGGGTAAGTGACTTTTAGTATTTTGATATGTTATATACAACTATGGTAAAATTTTAGTATTTTGATATGTTATACAACTATGGTAAAATTTTAGTATTTGAGTAAAATTTTAGTATTTTAGTATTTGAATTTAGTATTTTGATTAAATGATGTAAATATGTTATGATGTAAATGATGTAAATATGATAATATGTTATGTTATGATGTAAATATATTATGATTTTAGTATTTTAATGATGTAATTTGAATTTTGTTTTTTGATTAATTAACAAAATAATTTGAATTTTAGTATTTTTTTTTGGATTTTAGTATTTTTTAATTTGATTTTTTAGTATTTTTTAATTAGTATTTTTAGTATTTGATGTAAATATGTAATTAGTATTTTAGTGTCGAATGTATGTGACTTTTAGTATTTTGATATGTTATACAACAATGGTAAATTTTTAGTATTTTGATATGTTATACAACTATGGTAAAATTTTAGTATTTAAGTAAAATTTTAGTATTTTAGAATTTGAATTTTAGTATTTTGATTAAATGATATAAATATGTTATGATGTAAATATGATTTTAGTATTTTAATGATGTAATTTGAATTTTTGTTCTTTTGATTAATTAACAAAATAATTTGAATTTTAGCAATTTAGTATTTTTGAATTTTATTATTTTTTAATTTGATTTTTTTAGTATTTTAGTATTTTTTAATTAGTATTTTAGTATTTGATGTAAATATGTAATTAGTATTTTAGTATTTTAGTGTTCAAGATGGCGACTTTTATAATAAAAAATCCTTATAAGCTTAGTTAGCTTGAGCATTTGTTTAAAGAGAGTGGGAGGTCTAGAGTTGATTCTCAAAGAGAGCATTATTTTATTTTAATTTTTAAAAGCCCCTACAGAATTGCCTGCCAAAGCTTTTTTTATTATTAGTACTATTATAATTATTGTAATAATTATTATAATTATAATAATAATAATAATTAATAATAATTATAGTAATAGGAATAATAATAGTAATTATAATAATAATTATTAATAACAATAATAATAATAGTAGTAGTTATAATAATAGTAATAGTAATAGTAATAATAATTATAATTAATACTAACAATTATAATTATTATTATAATTATAATTATTCTTATTATTATTATAATTATAATAATTATTATTGATATTATTATAGTAATAATAATAATAAACAATAATAACAATAATAATAGTAACAATAATAATTATTATAATAATAGTAACAATAATAATAAAAATAATAATAATAACAACAACAACAACAACAATAATAATAATAATAGAAATTATAATAATAGTAATAATTATATTTATTATAATAATAAAAATAATAATTATAAGATTAGTAATAATTATTCTAATAATAATAATAAAAATTAATAATAATAGTAATAATAATAGTAATAGTAATAATAATAATAATAATAATAATAATAGTAAATATAATAATAATTATAATAATAGTAATAGTAATAGTAATAATAATAAAAAATATAGCACATGAAGCATGAAAAAAATTTAATAATGACTTATAAGTAAAAAAAAGTTAAAAGTTAAGTTATTGTCAAACACTAAATAATAACAAATGACTTATAACTTAGTTTAACCAACTTATAAGTCATTGCCAAACAGCCTCTAATACAAGATATAAAGAGAAATTAATATTTGATTATAAAAAAAAATACAAGTCAAGAAAAAAGAGAATTTGAAAAATGGGAGTTAAAAAAACTTACACACTATTGGTGCAACTTTATTATTATTGTTATTGTTAATATTATTATTATTATTATTATTGTTGTTGTTGTTGTTGTTGTTGTTGTTGTTGTTGTTGTTGTAGTATTTAACTTCTTGAAATTATATTAATGGTATGTAGTGAAGGAGAAGAAATGAATATATGGGGGAAATCTCATGTTTTGATATGAATAATAATCCTTGCAAAATATTAACAGATAACTTGTGTTGCTCCAGCAGTCAAATGACCAAAGTTCCAAATGATAGGTCATAGGTTCGAATATGTTTTGCATTTGGATATAATTTTTAAATACTAAATATGAATATTTTTTGACAATTCTTTGAATACCGAATATGGTCTTACAAAAACATGTTTATTGAGATTATCTTAATTTAAGGCAACATTTTAATAGTCGTTGCAAAAAGTTGTATAAGATATGCAACGAAAATAAAAATTGTTGCAAATGAATGTGGTCCATATTAGACAACGAAATATAGCAACAAAAAAATTTTCGTTGCCCACGATGAGGAGAAATCAAGTAGTTAGAAATTTTGCAACGAATTTCTAACGAATTTTGCTTTCAAATTTTGCAACGACTTATGAATTTCGTTGCAAAAAGTGAAAGCCTGACACAATCTGCAACGAAGGACAAGTTTTGTTGCTAAACATACACTTTTAGCAACGACATATAAACCTGTTGCTTGAAAAATCGTTGCTAAAGCCCTATTTTTAGCAACAAAAAAACTTTCGTTGCCCACGATGACGGGAAAATCAAGTGGGTGAAAATTTTGCAACGAATTTCTGACGAAATTTTTTCCCGCCAATGAATTAGCAACGAAAATTTGCAACGACTTATGAAATTTGTTGCAAAAAGTGAAAGCTTGACACAATTTGCAACGAAGGACAAATTTCGTTGCTAAACATATACTTTTAGCAACGATTATACATACTCTATCAAATTCAATAGTCAATTTATCAATTTAACAACTAATTAACCTTAATTTCATTTTAAACTAAGCCATACTCATATATTTTCATATAAACACTGTAATATGGTTTTCTTCACAAATTACATACATACATGACTTAACTTCTCTATAATCATATATAAACTCATGAAACAACCTTTTACAAATAATTATCATACAAAGTTATATATATATATATATATATATATATATATCAACAATTCAATTTTTTTTAAAATTATTTTACAGAGACTTTTTGAAGAGGAAAAACTAAACTTTAAAATAAAATAAGAGGATTGATATCCTACCTTTGATTTAAGAAGATGATGGCTATCCTTTTGATTATCAAGCTTTTTTTTTTCCCAATTCCTTTCTCAAAACCTATTAGAAATCACTCACTTTCTCTCTAGAGTTTTCTCAATTTTCTCTGTATTCTTCTTCTTCTTATCTCCCTTTTCTTCAACTGAGTCTTTCTTTTCTCTTCTAACATACGTAGAATAATATAACGTATATAGTAATAATATATATTAATGATATAATATAAATATAGATATAACTTATATCAGTTATGTTTTATTTGAAAATCAAAAGCCATAAGGCTTGTTTGGCTAACCACTAAAATATAATCAATCAATCCTTATGCCTTGTTTGAAAAAAACACAATTAGAATAAAGACTTAATAGACATTAGGCCTTGTTTGGCAAAAACTGAATTAAACTCTTTTAATTTATTTTAATAACTACTTTATAGCAATGTTATTTGTCACACTTCTAATAAATTAAATAATCAATTTAATCAATTCAAATGCTAATCTATTAAATTACTTTAACACATAAATCATTCCCACATAATTATAATTTTCTTTATAATTATAAATTTATTTAACCAACTAACACCTTATTTTAATTACAAATTCTAATTAAAATATTATAATTCATTTGATCACTATTAGCTCTCTAACTTAATTATTAAATTAAATTAGTATATAATCTCATAACAATTAATTTTCTTAGCTCCTTAATTATTTATTCAACAAATAATTAACTAAACCACATCAACTCAAATTGAACAATTATTTATTCAACAATAAACATATCCATTAAAGACTTATATACATCAATAAATATTTAATATTTAATATTTAATTATTTATTCAACAAATAATTCATTAAACCACATCAACTCAAATTGAACAATTATTTATTCAACAAATAATCATATCCATTAAAGACTTATATAAATCAATAAATATTTAATATTATAATTTGAAATTCAGAATGTTACATCATTCCATCCTTACAAAAATTCTGTCCTCGAATCACCACTTTAAAGAAGTCATTTGTTACATTCTTCCCTTACTTACAAAGATTCTCATCCCCGTAATCGAAGACCTGATTAAACAAATAACTCGTGGTACTCTTTCAACATTTTCTCTTGAGTTCCACATAGCTTCTTGTTGTGGTTCCTCCATATCACCTTCACAGAAGGTATCACTTTATTCCCGAGAGCACTTGTTCTTTTCCTCGTCGACTATCCGGATAGAACCTCTTCATAAGACAAATCTTTCTCGAATCGAAAGCGGTTTCGTACTCGATCACATGTTTGTAGTCGGGTTTATATGGTCGTAACACCGAAATGTGAAAAACATTATGAATATTTTCCAACTCTGGAGGTAGAGCTATCTCATAAGCCACTTCTCCCACTCTTCGCAGCACTTCAAAGGGTCCAATAAACCATGGGCTTAACTTTCCCTTTTTACCAAAACGAATTTTCCCCTTCCAAGGAGAAACTTTTAGGAATACATAACTTCTTACGTCAAATACACGATCTTTTTGTGTTGATCAATATACTTCTTCTTACATCGGTCTTGAGTCGCTACCAATCTTGTCCTAATGAGTTTGACAAACGTCGCAGGTTTGTTGCACTAGTTCTAGTCCTAGCAATGGTTGGCGTTCACCGAAGTTCATCCCAAAGACAATTGGAGTTCTGCACTTTCTGCCATACAATGCCTCGTAAGGTGGCATGCCGATGCTCACGTGGTAACTGTTGTTGTAAGCAAATTCCACCAACGGTAAATGTTCTTCCCAGCTTCCTTTAAAGTCCATGACACATGCTCTTAGCATATCTTCCAATGTCTGATTTGTTCGTTCGCTTTGGCCATCTGTTTGTGGATGATAAGCCATACTCATTCGCAACTGTGTCCCCATGCATTCTTGTAGTCTCTTCTAGAAATTTGATGTGAATCGTGGATCTCTATCTGACACAATTGATACTGGCACTCCGTGCCTCAAAACGGTTTCTTTAATGTACAATCTTGCCAACTGATCAAGATTGAATCTAATCTTTATTGGTAGAAAGTGCGCTGATTTTGTCAGTCTATCCACTATCACCCAAATCGCATCGCATCCTCTATGAGTAGTTGGAAGACCCACCACAAAATCCAGCGTGATGTGTTCCCACTTCCATTTTGGTATTTCCAACGGTTGAAGTAATCCGCTGGGTCTTTGATGTTCGGCTTTTACTCTTTCACATTCAAGCATTTCGCTACGCATTCTGCAACTTCCCTTTTCATATTCGGCCACCAAAAATGTCGGCGCAAATCTTGATACATTTTCGTTCTTCCCTGGATGAATTGAATATCTTGAGCTATGAGCTTCAATCAAAATTTCTTCTTTCAACTTTCCGTGTTCATTGAAACCTGCATTCTTCCCTTAAAGCTGTAGTAGTCCTTTAAGATCGATCTTGTATTTTACATCACTACCCTCAATCAGATTCTCTTTGATTTTCCCACACTCTTCATCTTGTAGTTGAGCATCCTTCACTTTGTCCACTAAAGTTGGACCGGCTTCTATCTGGAATAGTTGTTCATCAGATTCTTTTGGAAATTTGATTTCTAACTCCAGTTTTATCATTGCTGAAATGAGCTCCTCCTGAGTTGTTATCAGCATCAATTTTCTCGACCTTTCCTGCTTAAAGCATCTGCAACCACATTCGCTTTGCCCGGATGATAAAAGATCTCACAATCATAATCTTTTATCAATTCCATCCACCTTCTTTGACGCATGTTCAAATCCTTCTGAGTGAAAATATACTTCAGACTTTTGTGGTCTGTGTAGATCTCACATTTCTCTCCATAAAGATAGTGTCTCCATATCTTCAGAGCAAATACAACTGCAGCCAATTCCAAATCATGAGTCAGATTCCCTTTCTCATAATCCTTCAGTTGTCTTGATACATACACAATAACTTTGCCGTTCTGCATAAGAACACAACCCAACCCTTTGTGTGAGGCATCACTATACACCACAAAATTTTCTGTATTATCTGGTAATGCCAACACAGGTGCTACACTTAACTTCTTCTTTAAATCTTGGAAACTCTCTTCACATTTCTCCATCCAAACGAATTTTACAGCTTTCTTTGTCAAATTTGTTAGCGGAGTGGCTATCTTAGAAAAATCTTGAATAAATCTTCTATAATAACCAGCCAGTCCCAAGAAACTCCTCACTTCTGATGGTATTTTTGGTTGTTCCCAATTGATCACAACTTCCACTTTTGACGGATCCACTAAAATCCCATCTTTGTCAAACACATGACCCAAAAATTGTACACGGTCGAGCCAAAATTCGCACTTAGAGAATTTTGTATACAACACTTCCTTTCTTAGTGTTCCAATGTCAAACGTAAGTATTCCACATGTTCTTCTCGAGTTTTGGAATACACTAGAATGTCGTCGATGAATACCACTACAAACTTGTCTAAGAATGGTTTATACACCCTATTCATCAAATCCATGAATGCAGCAGGTGCATTGGTTAAACCAAATGACATAACCAGAAACTCGTAATGTCCATACCAAGTTCTGAACGCCGTTCGTGGTATATCCTCCTTCCTCACTTTCAACTGGTGATACCCACTTCTCAAATCTATTTTCGAAAAGTATTTAGCACCTTTCAACTGGTCAAACAAGTCATCTATTCTTGGCAACGGGTATTTGTTTTTAATAGCGACTTTCTTCAATTCTCTATAATCAATGCAAAGACGCATCGACCCATCCTTTTTCTTCACGAATAAAACCGGCGCTCCTTACGACGATACGCTTGGTTGAATATACTTCTTGTCTAGCAATTCTTGCAACTGTACCATCAGTTCCTTCATTTCTACCGGAGCCATTCTGTACAAGGCCTTCGATATCGGTGCTGTTCCCGGCGCTAAGTCGATCACGAACTCAATTTCTCTGTCAGGCGAAAGTCCTGGCAAATCCTTTGGAAACACGTCTTCGAATTCCCTAACTATTGGTATTTCTTCCATTTTTACATTCTTCTTCTTAGTATCGACTATGTAAGCTAAATAGCCCACACAGCCTTGACTCAAAAATTTCTTGGCCTGCATAATCGTCAAACATTTCATTTGTCTAGGCGACTTTCTACCATAAAATACTACCTTTGACGGAGTCATAAGGTTTACACACTTCTTTTGGCAATCAATTACCGCTCCATATTTGAACAGCCAATCCATTCCCAAAATAACATCAAATTCTCCAAGTCTAATCGTAATCAAATCTACCATAAAGATATTTTCCTTAATGTTCACCCTACAGTTCTTGTATACGAATCTAACAGGGATTACTTCCTTATTCGTAATTTTTATGTTCAAAGGAAAAGTCAGTTCTTCACTAGGCAATTCTAACCTCTTAGCAAATTCATTAGATATAAACGAACAAGTAGCACCCGAATCAAATAATACATAAACATTTATATCATTGATTGGGATAATACCTGACACCACATCTTTTGATTGCACAACATCTTGCACAGTCATGTTGAAGGTTCTGGCTGTGGGTTTGTTTGATGTTGCAGGTCCTGCAATGGCCCATGTACTTCCATTGTTACCTCCATTGCTTCTGGTAGTCACTCCATCCTTCTTCTTAAGGCATTCACGAGCAAAGTGATCCTAGGATTCGCACGTGAAGCACGCATTCTTCATTGGTTGAGTGCAATTTGGGGCGATGTGACCCTCCTGGCCACAAATGAAGCAAACTCATTTCCACATCAAGCACGCACCCTTGTGAAATTTCCCGCATGTCGCACATGCTTTAAACTTTTTGTTTTGCTGGTTACCCTGCTGGTTTCCAGCACCCATGTTTCCATTCCACTTCCTCTTCAAACTGTTGTTGTTGTTTCCATCGCTACCACCTCCATTCTTAATCTCATTTTCATTCTTCTTCTTCTTTTGTTCCTGATTGAACTTTGTCACTGCCTCCCCTCCACCTTCAGCGAGTACTGCCTTCCCATCACTACTGCAAATGTCTTCAATTGGAACAGGGAAACCCTACTGTACAACTAGGGCTTCAGTCCCTGTTCAAATCTCTTCGCTTTACACTCGTCTGTGCTGACCTGATATGGCGCAAACCTCGCCAATTCGTTGAATTTCGCGGCATACTCAGATACCGTCATCGTTCCCTGCTTTAATTCTAGAAACTGCACTTCTAACTGACTCTTCGAACTCTTTGGAAAATAGGTCTCAAAGAACAACTCCTTGAACCTATCCAAGGTAATCACTCCTGGCCCTTCACGAGTTTTATTGGCCTGCCACCAATAACTAGCTTCTGCTTTCAACATAAATGTTGCGAAAATAGTCTTCTGATCATCCCCTGCCCTAGCGACATCGAACACCTTTTCTATGTCCATAATCCAGGTCTGTGCTTCCACTGGATTCATGGACCCACGGAATTTAGGTGGTCCAACTGCCTTGAAATTCTTAAACGTTGTACCATGGTTTTGTGGTTGATTTAGCAACGCTCCTGTCAGAAGTGTCACTAATTGTTGAACGGGGTTACCGTCAACATTGTCGTTATTGGTTCCTTCAGTGGTTCTCTGTTGTGGTGGTTGACGTCTGGGAGGCATTTTCTGTTAAAATACATATCCCAGGTTATCTAACCTTTAATTACAATCATTCAAATGCGGAAATTAAATTATTACATCATTCAAAAGTCTATAATGATAAAATAAAATTACAAGTCTTCATCACTTGTACATTTTTCCCTTTCCTTTGCTAATGGTCGGTTCATTGACCTTCTCAACCTTAGCTGCAATAAGTATATAATATGCATGAGTGAGCAAACAAGGCTCACTTGAAATAAGAATAAATACTTTACAACATTACAACCTTTGACAGAAATAGGTTCAATAGAACTGAATGATAGTTTCTATTAATATTTTAAACATACTACTGAGGGTCTAATGACCACGAATCATGTCCACAGTTATAAGTAATCATTCAACTTTAACTTTAACAGTCGTAAGACTATAAGGACTCCATGTACTTAGGGGGATCAACCCTTCGTACAATGTATTGTGCATAACCATTTCAACGCTAAGCGTAAACCTCTAATAAAAGAGTTGTTCATCTCAGTATTTAGAATACAAGTCCGCACCAAAGTAAGTTTGGTTTGGATACATTACAGGGTAATTTAGAATTCAACGGTCATCAACTAAGGATTAGTTGAATACAAAAGAAATAACTGTATACTATGGAATAATCATAACTGAATTGATATTTGTAAATTAACATCATGCTTTAGGAATAATCTAATAGCATAAACATTGAATAACCATATCATAATTTGCTTTGAACAATATTAAGTCAAAGTTTATTGAGAATTGGATACCAAACATGCATAATGAATAGTAATTTGAACGATAAAGTTATTCAACACTAGAATATTAGAATATAGTGATTTGAATGCTAAATAACAAGTTACATATTAAAGAAACTTGCTCAATACTAAATATACGATTTAGAATACTTGTATCCTTATGAACAATTAGATACAAGAGCTTTCTCAAAAATAAACCGTCTAGCTCTACGAAAATGTAGAGTTAGCCACTTGTGTAATTGCAATTGAATTAAAAACAATAATGTACTCAACGAAATTAAACTCGCACAATGATGTTTTTGAGTTAAAGAACTTGCCTTTAGCACAAGCTAACCCTTACCACTTGAATCTCAATACCCTATATATATGTCATCATGACATAATTAGTCATTACCAACCTTTATATCTATATAAACAAATATATACATCATGTAGGTTAAATTATCAATTCACATAATCAAACCATGTTAATACTAGTTAACCCTTGATAACAAGCTCATTCATAGTTTAATACTACTAAAATCATCATTTAACAGTCCTATTATTAACACATAACATTTATTTTCAAAATTTGTGTAATAAACTAAAACTGTCAGACCATTCTACTAGCTAGCTCATTTCTTATTTCCACCAATTACATTTGTGGTTGGTATTTATGGTGCACTGATGTATTTAAAAATACATGAGAAACGAGTTAACGATTGGCGCGTATTTACAGGCATTTTACAATAATGAAACTAACTATCATTGGTTGAAATTCATGGCCAAATTCTAGAATCGGCGACCAAGCTAAACAACAACATGAACAAAAAGCCAAATTGGCCTACAAGCTCCAATCTAACAAGCTAATTAACAAGTAATTAAATACGGAGACTTCATGTAAACATATTGCAAAGACTCCTAACAAGATTCTACCCATAAAATAACATAAACATCAAATTTACAACACCCAATTTCAATATTTTTGGCAAAAACTCCATTTTTTTTTACATTTTAATGAAAATCAACACTATGATTTTGTTTTTCAATCAAAACAGTAAATTCAAAATACCATAGTTATGATTATACATACTCTATCAAATTCAATAGTCAATTTATCAATTTAACAACTAATTAACCTTAATTTCATTTTAAACTAAGCCATACTCATATATTTTCATATAAACACTGTAATGTGATTTTCTTCACAAATTACATACATACATGACTTAACTTCTCTATAATCATATATAAACTCATGAAACAACCTTTTACAAACAATTATCATACAAAGTTATATATATATATATATATATATATATATATATATATATATATATATATATATATCAACAATTCATTTTTTTAAAATTATTTTTACGAGAGACTTTTTGGAAGAGGAAAACTAAACTTTAAAATAAAATAAGAGGATTAATATCCTACCTTTGATTTAAGAAGATGATGGCTATCCTTTTGATTATCAAGCTTCTTTTCCCCAATTCCTTTCTCAAAACCTGTTAGAAATCACTCACTTTCTCTCTAGAGTTTTCTCAATTTTCTCTGTATTCTTTTTTTTCTTCTTCTCTCCCTTTTCTTCAACTGAGTCTTTCTTTTCTATTCTAACATACGTAGAATAATATAACGTATATAGTAATAATATATATTAATGATATAATATAAATATAGATATAACTTATATCAGTTATGTTTTATTTGAAAATCAAAAGCCATAAGGCTTGTTTGGCTAACCGCTAAAATATAATCAATCAATCCTTATGCCTTGTTTGGAAAAAACACAATTAGAATAAAGACTTAATAGACATTAGGCCTTGTTTGGCAAAAACTGAATTAAACTCATTTAATTTATTTTAATAACTACTTTATAGCAATGTTATTTGTCACACTTCTAATAAATTAAATAATCAATTTAATCAATTCAAATGCTAATCTATTAAATTACTTTAACACATAAATCATTCCCACATAATTATAATTTTCTTTATAATTATAAATTTATTTAACCAATTAACACCTTATTTTAATTACAAATTCTAATTAAAATATTATAATTCATTTGATCACTATTAGCTCTCTAACTTAATTACTAAATTAAATTAGTATATAATCTCATAATAATTAATTTTCTTAGCTCCTTAATTATTTATTCAACAAATAATTAACTAAACCACATCAACTCAAATTGAATAATTATTTATTCAACAATAAACATATCCATTAAAGACTTATATACATCAATAAATATTTATATTTAATATTTAATTATTTATTCAACAAATAATTAACTAAACCACATCAACTCAAATTGAACAATTATTTATTCAACAAATAATCATATTGTAAGACCCCAACTTATTATAAATAAAATTGAATTTCCTTTATTTATTATTTTGAAATAGTAAGAGTTAATTTGATTAATGTGGTTAGTTATGGGTAAAATGCGCAAATATTTCAAATAAGCAAGTGGTTATAAAATTTCATTTTTATCGGAGAATATTCGTTTGGTTGTGGAATATTTTTTCTTTGTGGGGGGAATATTAAATGCAATGCCAGCGACCTTTTGTGGGCCCCATAACTGGAAGCGATTGGATGAAGAAAATGACAAGTATAAGTTGTTTATAAATAATAACAGTAGTTATTCACAGATTAACATTGTTGGAATACCCGTTGGTTAAAACATGAATACGCGTTGTTGCACGCGATAGACTGATGATTGCAATCGATTATTGATTCTTACGTAAGAAGGCACTACTCAATAATTGTTACGATGTAATTTATTCAATATTTTATTTTATTGATTCAATAATTGCTACGTTGATATTTTATATTCTTCTGTTGTTTCAATAATTGTCACTACACATTATTTTCTATTATCGAAGCAATAATTCATATTATCTCGAATAATATTATTAGATAACATTATTGGCAATGTCTAGAAAGTTACATCTAAGGAGAGGTTTGGTCACCTAATTCAAGGCCAGCAAGTAAGAGAGATCCTTATTGAAAGCCCCTCTTTCTAGAACGACTTTGGTTGCCAAGATCTTGTGATTCTATAATATTATTTGTGAATAATTAATTATTGATTTATATGATGAGAAAAATATTGATTTTATGTGGATATAGATGGAGAAAATTTTTAAAGTGACAATTATTAAAAATTGATATTTTATCTTTTCTGATAAAATAATATTTTATTATATTATTATAATATAATAATGATGATATTTTTACAATGAATGTGGGATATATGAGTATATGAGGAGGAAGAGTATTTTTGTTGCAAAAGTTGTTTAAAACATGTTAAACATGTCTGTGGGCCCATTTCTTGATTGAAATTTGATTATAGCCTATAAAATCGCCCGTTTGTGGATTTCGGTCAATTTCTGTTTGAAATTTGGAAAAATTTTCTTCTACAAAGTTGTAGAGAATGGAATTTCCTATGGAAAAGACATGAGTTTTGAATTTTTCTGATAAAAGGGCTATTTATTATGAATTATTGAAGTTCCAAAATTCCGGAATAATTGATTTTTAGAAGTTTTAATTGTTTTAATTATCAAAAACATTTTTGGTGAGTTGGCACATGTGTGGCTGATGTTTTGGATTAGTGGAGGTGTGCGTAGGAAATTATAATATATATTAATATTATATTAAATTTTTTGCTTTGGTGTTCTAAGCAATTTCCTATAAATAGGGTGCTTAGGTTAGAATTGAAAATCACACCAGAAACTGAAGTTTTCTCTTTCTTTCTCTCTCGATATATTGAGCGTATTCTTGTGAGTATTTTAATACTTTGAGTGTTGCTATACGGTGCAAGTTCAAGTCATAGCCTATATCCGGTGTTTCAACTAGAAGTACTGTCTTTACAAGGTAAGGGATATTATATTCTTCTTAAATGATATTATTTTCTTCAATATCATTATGCCAAAATAATGGTTTGAACTTTTTATCAAATTTGGAACTTTTTGTGTCGGGGTTACTATTCACGTATACGGCACTATTCACGAATACGACACTATTCACCGAAAAATAAAATTTTCTTCTTTTAGTCCAAAATATCTATTATGGATACTAGCTTTGATTGTATCCATGTTTTGATCATTCTTGAATTTTACCCCACTATGATTATTTATGAGTTATTTTTGGACATGGAATAGCTGAAATACGAATCCTTAATATTTATTCTTTTGTTTCACTGGATTCGTTTTCTTTAAAATATTTTTCATTATCCTCAGTCCTAAATGATGATATTACTGAATGTCTTTGGCATGTAGTGCAAAGATGAATGATTTTCGATGAATATCTTTGGCGTAGTGCAAAAGATGAGCAGTGTTTAGATGAACATGATTAATTGATGAATATCTTTGGCTCAGAGTAGTGCAAAGATGAATATTTAATTCGAGGATATATATTGATTGATGTTACATGGATAAAATATCGACGATGAACTTTTAAATTCATATATAGAAGATAGTAGTTTGCATTCTCTACTTAACTCTTCTAATGAATTATTATTTCATTGCGAATATTGATTTAAAACTTGTTGTCTATTGTATTCTATTAGATTTTTCCTGTTGAAGACTAACGATAATTTGTTTTATATTATCTTAGTCATAATGTTCTTTCTTGGGCTAGTTGAGCTCACCCTTTTCCTTGTTGTTCCATTTTTTTCTTCTCGGGAGGTGAGAATGTAAGCAGTACTACTCGGGGTGTGGAATGATGGTTCTAGAAAGTCGTTTTTAGTAGTCCTCACTATTTTTGTAAAATAATGTATCAATAATTGTAATGAGGACTTATTTGAGTGTGGATATTGTCTAGATGACAATATTTATATTTAAACTCACAGTTTTTATGTTGTATTAATAAAGTTGTAGTTGTATCTGTACCATGTATTTTGATAACTCAGAATGGGTGTTGTATACCTATTTTGGGGGCGTCACACATATCCATTAAAGACTTATATAAATTAATAAATATTTAATATTATAATTTGAAATTCTCGAATGTTACATCATTCCCTTCTTACAAGGATTCTGTCCTCAGAATCACCACTCAAAGAAGTCATTCTTACATTCTTCCCTTTACTTACAAAGATGTCCCCCCGTAATCAAGACATGATTAAACAAATAACTCGTGGTGCTCTTTCAACATTTTCTCTTGAGTTCCACGTAGCTTCTTGATGTTGTGGTTCCTCCATATAACCTTCACGGAAGGTATCACTTTATTCCCGAAGAGCACTTGTTCTTTCCTCATCGACTATCCTGGATAGGAACCTCTTCATAAGACAAATCTTTCTCGAATCGAAGCGGTTCGTACTTTCGATCACATGTTTGTAGTCGGGTTTATATGGTCGTAACACAAAATGTGAAAACATTATGAATGTTTTCCAACTCTGGAGGTAGAGCTATCTCATAAGCCACTTCTCCCACTCTTCGCAGCACTTCAAAGGGTCCAATAAACCTTGGGCTTAGCTTTCCTTTTTACCAAAACGAATTTTCCCCTTCCAAGGAGAAACTTTTAGGAATACATAACTTCTTACGTCAAATACACGATCTTGCCTGTGTTGATCAATATACTTCTTCTGTCGGTCTTGAGCTGCTACCAATCTTGTCCTGATGAGTTTGACAACGTCACCAGTTTGTTGCACTAGTTCTAGTCCTAGCAGTTGACGTTCACCGAGTTCATCCCAGCACAGTGGAGTTCTGCACTTTCTGCCGTACAATGCCTCGTAAGGTGGTATGCCGATGCTCACGTGGTAACTGTTGTTATAAGCAAATTCCACCAACAGTAAATGTTCTTCCCAACTTCCTTTAAAGTCCATGACACATGCTCTTAGCATATCTTCCAATGTCTGAATTGTTCGTTCGCTTTGGCCATCTGTTTGTGGATAATAAGCCGTACTCATTCACAACTGTGTCCCCATGCATTCTTGTAGTCTCTTCCAAAAATTTGACATGAATCGCAGATCTCTATCGGACACAATTGATACTGGCACTTCGTGCCTCTAAACGATCTCTTTAATGTACAATCTTGCCAACTGATCAAGATTGAATCTAATCTTTATTGGTAGAAAGTGCGCTGATTTCATCTGTTTATCCATTATCACCCAAATTGCATCGCATCCTCTATGAGTAGTTGGAAGACCCACCACAAAATCCAGTGTGATGTGTTCCCACTTCCATTCTGGTATTTCCAACGGTTGAAGTAATCTGCTGGGTCTTTGATGTTCGGCTTTTACTCTTTAACAAGTCAAGCATTTCGCCACGTTTCTGCAACGACCTTTTCATATTCTAAGAACCAAAAATGTCTGGCGCAAATCTTGATACATTTTCGTGCTTCCTGGATGAATTGAATATCTTGAGCTATGAGCTTCAGTCAAAATTTCTTCTTTCAGCTCTGGTGTTGCTGGAACCCAGATTCTTCCCTCAAACCGTAGTAGTCCTTCGGTATCGATCTTGTATTTTACATCACTACCCTCAATCACATTCTCTTTGATTTTCCCATACTCTTCATCTTGTAGTTGAGCATCCTTCACTTTGTCCACTAAAGTTGGACCGGCTTCTATCTGGAATAGTTGTTCGTCAGATTCTTTTGGAAATTTGATTTCTAACTCCAGTTTTGTCATTGCTGAAATGAGCTCCTCCTGAGTTGTTATCAGCATCAACTTTTCCCGACCTTTCCTGCTTAAAGCATCTGCAACCACATTCGCTTTGCCCGAATGATAAAAGATCTCACAATTGTAATCTTTTATCATTTCCATCCACCTTCTTTAACGCATGTTCACATCTTTCTGAGTGAAAATATACTTCAGACTTTTGTGGTCTCTGTAGATCTCACATTTCTCTCCATAAAGATAGTGTCTCCATATCTTCGTGAGCAAATACAATCGCAGCCTAATTCCAAATCATGAGTCAGATACCCTTTCTCATAATCCTTCAGTTGTCTTGATGCATACGCAATAACTTTGTCGTTCTGCATAAGAACACAACCCAACCCTTTGTGTGAGGCATCACCATACACCATAAAATTTCTTGTATTATCTGGTAATGCCAACACAAGTGCTACACTTAACTTCTTCTTCAAATCTTGGAAACTCTCTTCACATTTCTCCGTCCAAACGAATTTTACAGCTTTCATTGTCAAATTTGTTAGCGGAGTGGCTATCTTAGAAAAATCTTGAATAAATCTTCTATAATAACCAGTCAGTCCCAAGAAACTCCTCACTTCTGATGGTGTTCTTTGTTGTTCCCAATTGATCACAACTTCCACTTTTGACGGATCCACTGAAATCCCATCTTTGTCAATCACATGACCCAAAAATTGTACACGGTCGAGCCAAAATTCGTACTTAGAGAATTTTGCATACAACTTTTCCTTTCTTAGTGTTTCCAATGTCAAACGTAAGTGTTCCACGTGTTCTTCTTGAGTTTTGAAATACACTAGAATGTCGTCGATGAATACCACTAAAAACTTGTCTAAGAATGGTTTAAACACCCTATTCATCAAATCCATGAATGCAACAGCTGCATTGGTTAAACAAAAAGATATCACCAGAAACTCATAATGTCCATACCGAGTTCTGAAAGCCATTCGTGGTATATCCTCCTTCCTCACTTTCAACTGGTGATACCCATTTCTCAAATCTATTTTTGAAAAGTATTTAGCACCTTTCAACTGGTCAAACAAGTCATCTATTCTTGGCAACGGGTATTTGTTTTTAATAGTGACTTTGTTCAATTCTCTATAATCAATACAAAGACGCATCGACCCATTCTTTTTCTTCACGAATAAAACTGGCGCTCCCAACGACGATACGTTTGGTTGAATATACTTCTTGTCTAGCAATTCTTGCAACTGTACCATCAGTTCCTTCATTTCTACCGAGCCTATTCTCAGACGGGACTTCGATATTCGGTCTTTCTTCGGCGGCTAAGTCGATCACGAACTCAATTTCTCTGTCAGGCGAAAGTCCTGGCAAATCCTCTGGAAACACGTCTTCGAATTCCCTCACTACTGGTATTTCTTCCAATTTTACATTCTTCTTCTGAGTATCGACTATTTAAGCTAAATAGCCCACACAGCCTTGACTTAAAAATTTCTTGGCCTGCATAATCGTCAGACATTTCATTTGTCTAGGCGACTTGCTACCATAAAATACTACCTTTGACGGAGTCATAAGGTTTACACACTTCTTTTGGCAATCAATTACCGCTCCATATTTGAACAGCCAATCCATTCCCAAAATAACATCAAATTCTCCAAGTCTAATCGTAATCAAATCTACCATAAATATATTTTCCTTAATGTTCACCCTACAGTTCTTGTATACGAATCTAACAGGGATTACTTTCCTTATTCGAATTTCTATGTTCAAAGGAAAATTCAGTTCTTTACTAGGCAATTCTAACCTCTTAGCAAATTCATCAGCTATAAACGAACAAGTAGCACCCGAATCAAATAATATATAAGCATTTATATCATTGATTGGGATAATACCTGACACCACATCTTTTGATTGCATAGCATCTTGCACAGTCATGTTGAAGGTTCTGGCTGTGGGTTTGTTTGATGCTGCAGGTCCTGCAATGGCCCATGTACCTCCATTGTTACCTCCATTACTTCTGGTAGTCACTCCATCCTTCTTCTTAGGGGATTCACGAGCAAAGTGATCCTTGGATCCGCACGTGAAGCACGCATTCTTCTTTGGTTAAGTGCAATTTGGGGCGATGTGACCCTCCTGGCCACAAATGAAGCAAACTCGTTTCCCCATCAAGCACGTACCCTTGTGAAATTTCCCGCATGTCGCACATGCTTTAAACTTTTTGTTTTGCTGGTTACCCTGCTGGTTTCCAGCACCCATGTTTCCATTCCACTTCTTCTTCAAACTATTGTTGTTGTTGTTGTTTCCACCGCTACCACCTCCATTCTTAATCTCATTTTCATTCTTCTTCTTCTTTTGTTCCTGATTGAACTTTGTCTTTTCGCCTCCACCTTCAAACGGTAGTAACGCTTTCTCCATCATCTTTGCAGTAAACGTCTTCAATTGAAACAGGAAACCCTCAGATGTCTGCCTGTGGCTTGGGGTCCTGCTCAAATCTCTTCACCTTACGCTTAGTCTGCAGGCTTGACTGATATGGCGCAAACCTCGCCAATTCGTTGAATTTCGCGGCATACTCAGATACCGTCATCGTTCCCTGCTTTAATTCCAAAAACTGCACTTCTAACTGACTCTTCGAACTCTATGGAAAATAGGTCTCAAAGAAAAACTCCTTGAACCTATCCCAGGTCATCACTCCTGGCCCTTCACGAGTTTTATTGGCCTGCCACCAATAACTAGCTTCTGCTTTCAACATAAATGTTGCGAAAGCAGTCTTCTGATCATCCCCTACCTTAGCGACATCGAACACCTTTTCTATCTCCATAATCTATGTCTGTGTTTCCACTGGATTCATGGACCCACGGAATTCAGGTGGTCCAACCGCCTTGAAATCCTTAAACGTTGTACCATGGTTTTGTGGTTGATTCTGCAACGCTCCTGTCAGAAGTGTCACTAATTGTTGAACGGGGTTACCGTCAACATTGTCGTTATTGGTTCCTTCAGTGGTTCTCTGCCGTGGTGGTTGACGTCTGGGAGGCATTTTCTGTTAAAATGCATTCATTAGATTATTATTCAACTCTTTTAAGAAATTTCTACTTAACTTGCCTCCAAAAGAAATAACCACATAACACATAACACTTTGAATAAAGTAACAACTTTTATTTATTCATAACCTTTTTGAAAACATAAAACAATAGCATCACTGTTATCTACATTATTTTCCTGAACTACAAAAGTTTCAGGACAACATCATAGTCATATCCCATAGGTTGCACAACACTTGGGATTTACGATTTATTTAACCTTTCACTCATCGTACAACAACTACGATGTTCTATTAAGATACTTCTTAGCCCTATCACGCTCTTTCCTCCATGACCTTTAACATTGTTTCGCGATCTAATACATATGATGGAAGCGTCTCGGAATCGAATCGGATATCCCATGACCCGATCTTGAGCTCGATTAATTGCGGTGTTAAATACTTTATCCATCTCTTCTATCTGCATCCTCTTCGCCTGCTCGTCTCTCGCTGGTCGTCCAGTTCGTTGATAAGCTTCCTCGTATGCATCTTTAGCTCTCGTCCTCTTGGTAGCTTCTTCCTTCAGCTTGTTCTTCAGTTCAGCGACCACCTCGATCAATTGTTCTTTTTCTTGATGCATGCATTTAGTTTCTCTCGGCGTTTGTAAGTCGTTCCTCACGATCCTCGGATCTAAATCGCCTTTTTGTGTCATTGCGATCATTGTTCGCCTACTATCTCCTGCAACTCCTCAACTGTATCCTGAAGTTCCACGTTACGGTCGTAGACTTCATCATACATACGAGCAGCCATCGAGGTTAATGGAGTCTCCTCCTCCTCCTCCTCCTCCTCGTCATCCTCATCTTCCTGTGGCAACTCAACGGGATCCTCCTCGTCTGTCTCCACAACGTCATCCTCATCTTCAACTACTATGACCAACGGGGCTGACTCCCGTGGCAGTAGTTGTTCCCAAACTACCTGAATGTCGCGAGACTCCTCCTCAATAGGCATTTGAGGTCCCTCCTCCCTATCCTGACTGGATTCTCAGACATTAGTCATCCTGACAACAAAGTTTTAAAGTTTTAATTATTAATCATTACTACTCGACACTCACGAGTACATAAACTATAAACACATTAGCACATAAGTGTTTTATTACTTCTTCCTTAAAACTCGATAAGAGTTATCTCCACTATCTTTTCAAAGGTTACTTCCTAAGGCTTTTCCCCCACCTAATGTTCATAACCTAAAGCTTTGATACTAACTTGTGACACCCCAAATCCTCGGTACTTCATTTCCTCAAGATTTGGTGTTCACTTAATCAAAACATTCATTTCTAACTACTCAATCATAATAAAATTGAATAATAAAACACCTTACATCTGAGATTAAACTTAAATAAAAATATCCTGAGTTATCTAACCTTTAATTACAATCATTCAAATGCGTAAATTAAATTATTACATCATTCAAAAGTCTATAACGATAAAATAAAATTACAAGTCTTCATCACTTGTACATTTTTCCCTTTCCTTTGCTAGTGGTCTGGTTCATTGACCTTCTCAACCTTAGTCGCAATAAGTATATATATAATATGCATGAGTGAGCAAACAAGGCTCACTTGAAATAAGAATAAATACTTTACAACATTACAACCTTTGACAGAAATAGGTTCAATAGAACTGAATGATAGTTTCTATTAATATTTTAAACATACTACCGAGGGTCTAATGACCACGAATCATGTCCACGCAGTTATAAGTAATCTTTCAACTTTAACTTTAACAAATCGAAGACTATAAGGACTCCATGTACTTGGGGATCAACCCTTCGTATAAATGTATTGCATAACCATTTCAACGCTAAGCGTAAACCTCTAATAAAAGAGTTGTTCATCTCAAAGATTTAGAATACAAGTCCGCACTAAAGTAAGTTTGGTTTGGATACATTCTGTGGTAATTTAGAATTAACGGTCATCAACTAAGGATTAGTTGAATACAAAAGAAATAACTGTATACTATGGAATAATCATAACTGAATTGATATTTGTTAATTAACATCATGCTTTAGGAATAATCTAATAGCATAAACATTGAATAACCATATCATAATTTGCTTTGAACAATATTAAGTCAAAGTTTATTGAGAATTAGATACCAAACATGCATAATGAATAGTAATTTGAACGATAAAGTTATTCAACACTAGAATATTAGAATATATTGATTTGAATGCTAAATAACAAGTTACATATTAAAGAAACTTGCTCAATACTAAATATACGATTTAGAATACTTGTATCCTTATGAACAATTAGATACAAGAGCTTTCAAAATAAACCGTCTAGCTCTCTACGAAAATGTAGAGTTAGCCACTTAATGTAATTGCAATTGAATTAAAAACAATAATGTACTCAATCGAAATTAAACTCGCACAATGATGTTTTTGAGTTAGAGAACTTGCCTTTAAAGACAAGCTAACCCTTACCACTTGAATCTCAATACCCTATATATATGTCATCATGACATAATTAGTCATTACCAACCTTTATATCTATATAAACAAATATATACATCATGTAGGTTAAATTATCAATTCACATAATCAAACTATGTTAATACTAGTTAACCCTTGATAACAAGCTCATTCATAGTTTAATACTACTAAAATCATCATTTAACAGTCCTATTATTAACACATAACATTTATTTTCAAAATTTGTGTAATAAACTAAAACTCGTCAGAATTATCTACTACTAGCTTCACATTTGCTACCACTGATTTACATGGTTGGTCATGGCCATGCCATATTGAACATTGAAGGTCATACATGAAGTCACAGTTAACGACATGCTATGGCGTGGCAGGCACCCATAATGTGGCGTGAAACTATTGATTTATTTGGTAGATGTGCGCCAAATTCTAGAATTCGGCGACCAAGCTCGACAACAACATGAACAAAAAGCCAAATTGGCCTACAAGCTCCAATCTAACAAGCTAATTAACAAGTAATTCGTACAGAGACTTCATGTAAACATATTGCAAAGACTCCTAACAAGATTCTACCCATAAAATAACATAAACATCAAATTTACAACACCCAATTTCAATATTTTTGGCAAAAACTCCATTTTTTTTTTACATTTTTAATGAAAATCAACACTATGATTTTGTTTTTCAATCAAAACAGTAAATTCAAAATACCATAGTTATGATTATACATACTCTATCAAATTCAATAGTCAATTTATCAATTTAACAACTAATTAACCTTAATTTCATTTTAAACTAAGCCATACTCATATATTTTCATATAAACACTGTAATGTGATTTTCTTCACAAATTACATACATACATGACTTAACTTCTCTATAATCATATATAAACTCATGAAACAACCTTTTACAAACAATTATCATACAAAGTTATATATATATATATATATATATATATATATATATATATATATATATATATATATATATATATATATATATATATATATATATATATATCAACAATTCATTTTTTTTAAAATTATTTTACAGAGACTTTTTGGAAGAGGAAAAACTAAACTTTAAAATAAAATAAGAGGATTAATATCCTACCTTTGATTTAAGAAGATGATGGCTATCCTTTTGATTATCAAGCTTCTTTTCCCCAATTCCTTTCTCAAAACCTGTTAGAAATCACTCACTTTCTCTCTAGAGTTTTCTCAATTTCTCTGTATTCTTTTTTTTTCTTCTTCTCTCCCTTTTCTTCAACCGAGTCTTTCTTTTCTCTTCTAACATACGTAGAATAATATAACGTATATAGTAATAATATATATTAATGATATAATATAAATATAGAAAATAACTTATATCAGTTATGTTTTATTTGAAAATCAAAAGCTATAAGGCTTGTTTGGCTAACCACTAAAAGATAATCAATCAATCCTTATGTCTTTTTGGAAAAAACACAATTAGAATAAAGACTTAATAGACATTAGGCCTTGTTTGGCAAAAACTGAATTAAACTCCTTTAATTTATTTTAATAACTACTTTATAGCAAGGTTATTTGTCACACTTCTAATAAATTAAATAATCAATTTAATCAATTCAAATGCTAATCTATTAAATTACTTTAACACATAAATCATTCCCACATAATTATAATTTTCTTTATAATTATAAATTTATTTAACCAACTAACACCATATTTTAATTACAAATTCTAATTAAAATATTATAATTCATTTGATCACTATTAGCTCTTTAACTTAATTATTAAATTAAATTAGTATATAATCTCATAACAATTAATTTTCTTAGCTCCTTAACTATTTATTCAACAAATAATTAACTAAACCACATCAACTCAAATTGAACAATTATTTATTCAACAATAAACATATCCATTAAAGACTTGTATACATCAATAAATATTTAATATTTAATTATTTATTCAACAAATAATTAACTAAACCACATCAACTCAAATTGAACAATTATTTATTCAACAAATAATCATATCCATTAAAGACTTATATAAATCAATAAATATTTAATATTATAATTTGAAATTCTCGAATGTTACATCATTCCCTCCTTACAAGGATTCTGTCCTCAGAATCACCACTCAAAGAAGTCATTCGTTACATTCTTCCCTACTTACAAAGATTCTGTCCCCAGAATCGAAGACACAAATTAAACAAATAACTCAGGGTACTCTTTCAATATTTTCTCTTCGAGTTCCCACGTAGCTTCTTCAGCGTTGTGGTTCCTCCATATCACCATCACAGAAGGTATCACTTTATTCCTGAGCACTTGTTCTTTCCTCGTCGACTATACGGATAGAACCTCTTCATAAGACAAATCTTCTCGAATCGCAATCTGGTTCAGTACTCGATCACATGTTTGTAGTCGGGTTTATATGGTCGTAATATCAAAATGTGAAAAACATTATGAATGTTTTCCAACTCGAGGTAGAGCTACCTCATAAGCCACTTCTCCCACTCTTTGCAAAGACTTCAAAGGGTCCAATAAACCTCGGGCTTAGCTTTCCATTTTATCGAAATGAATTTTCCCCTTCCAAGGAGAAACTTTTAGAAATACATAACTTCCTACGTCAAATACACGATCTTGCCTGTGTTGATCAGTATACTTATTCTGTCGGTCTTGAGTTGCTACCAATCTTGTCCTGATGAGTTTGACAACGTCAGCAGTTTGTTGCACTAGTTCTGGTTATAAGACCCCAACTTTTAGAAATAAAAATGAATGTTCTATAAATATCATTTTTAAATATTATGGAATGAAATTGATATAATGTTATAGTTGTGGGTAATATTTATAAATTTTGCAAAGTACGCAAGTTGTTATAAAATATTCGTTTGGTCGGGGAATATTCGTTTTAACAGGAATATTAATGACGACAAGCACAATCATTGGTGGACCCCATAATGTAATTATTATCGGATTGAGAAAACGATAAAAATATCTTTTATATGAAAATAACGCGGAAGTTTTACCGTTAATTGTTGAAAACACGGTGTTAAAAGAAATACGAGAATACGCGTGGTTGCATAGTAGCATTACCAGATTGATTATTGATGCTTACGTAGAAAGTCACTTAGTTTTGTTCAATTATTACTATAATATTTGTTGTAAATATTGGCGTATTATTTGGACCCCCACTTACTCATTTTTAAAATAACCAGTAGAAAATTATTCATTATATATATATATATATATATATATATATAAGTCTTGTATATATATATATATACGGTTGGTGAATTATGGGGTAGTGTCGATTGTGGGAGGGAGTTATTATTAGTATTATATATATATATATATATATATATATATATATATATATATATATATATATATATATATATATATATATATGCATTGATTTAAAAGGTTGGCGGGGAGGATACTCACGGGGTGAAAACCGTGAGTTATCACCGCATGTTATATATATATATATATATTTATTTATTTAAAGTTTTGTTTTATTAGAATATTTTATTAAATCAATCTGGACCGTCCGTTTAAAAACATATCAATCTGGACCGTTCATGGATTAGTTACTATGCAGTCCATTCTTCTATAAATAAAAGCTCATTCCTTCATAATTTCTTACGAATTCATTGAAGCTTTAGAGAGAGAAATTATAGAGAAACTATAGAAAAGTATTCTGCTACTTCCCTACTCTTATATCCAGTTTCTTCTACGGTAAGGGGTGTTATTTCTTTTGTATTCATGAAGAGAACTTCTGTTATTCTATTCTTTATTATTCTCACTTTGGAATAACCAAAGATACTGGACTACCCTATACTTGGTGACATTCTTCTAAATTTCATCTTTATTATTATTCTATTGGAATATCTCAGATATAACGTTCTCGCGGACCTGGTTCCGCCTTTTGTTATTATTCATTGGAATATCTCGCATACACGCGCGTTACGCCGACCGGGTTCCATCTTTATTATTATTCATTGGAACATCTCTTGCTTATGCGTTACACGCTTGAGACTGGGTTTCGCTTTATTATTATTACATTTGGTTGAACATCCTCCGGTGCATAATTTCGCCGAATCGGTTCCGCTATTATTTATTAATCTGTTTGAATAACTCATGTCATGTAAGTACCGCATGTATGGTGATTTCTTTTGTTATTCCATTCGTTGTTATACTCAGTTGGTTAAAGTTTTGACTTCTATACTCCATGAAATTAGTGGAATATCCTTGATATTTGCGCTTCATCCAATATCTTTTCATGGAAATATTCTTCTGAGCATTCTTGAATTTTACTCTACAAAGCAGTATCATGTTGACAATTTGGATGTTATTGATTCATGGATAAATTAATTCTTAAACTTGTTTTATTGAATTCTTATATCATTGTCATCATCCTCATGTTTATATTATGTGAAAGTCATCACGTGGCTGTAGTGCATAGATGGACTTGGTATGATTATGACTGGGGATTATTGATTGTAATCATGACCAGTAATGTTACAAATGATGTGGTAAAAGTCCTCATTGGCCTTGCAGTTGCATTGATGGGCGATTGTTGGCATGATCATGACCATTAATGAATACACAAATATTCTTGGCCCGTAGTGCATGGATAATTGTGGTCGTGATACTAAAGAATATCCTCGGTCAGTAATGCAGGGGTGATTCGATGATGTGGATTATTTATTTGTCGAGTCCCAGTGATAAAAGTCATGAAAAACCTTTTAAATCATAGAAGATAGTAGATTTCATTCTCTACTTGACTCTTCTAATGGATTGCTTGTTCATTCACGATTAAACTTGATATTTATTATATTTTATCAATTTAACATTGTTGAAGGCTAATGATAAATTATTCTCGCATTATCTTAGTCATAATATCTCTTATTGGGCTAGTTGAGCTCACCTTCCTTTTCTTTGGTCTCTTGAAATGAGAATATAGCTGGAACGAGTCAGGAAACGGAGTGATGGTCCAGATGATAGTATTAGTAGTCCTCACTATTCTGTAAAATAGTGTGATAATAATTGTAATGAGGACCCCATTGAGTTTGTATACTCTCTAGATGACAATATTTGTATTCAAACTCACAGCATATGTTTAGTCGTATTTTTACACGACTGTTGTATAATTAAGTTGTATTTGAATTTTGTACCATGTATTTGGCGACTCAAGATGGGTGATGTATACCTATTTTGGGGGCGTCACACTGGTCTTAGCAGTTGACGTTCACCGACTTCATCCCAGCACAGTGGAGTTCTGGGAGCTGTCGTTGACACTCCTAAATTAACCTCACTTTCACTCCACAATTTACAATAATTAGCACAATAGCAAGTAAGGATCGATCCCACAGAGAGTAAAGTTGTTTTAGAATTATTCTACTATTTTAAAGAGAAAATAAAGATGGGGTTTTGAAAATTATTTTTTAAACTAAGAGAACAAGAATTAACGATAAAATTAACCAAATATGTAAAACTTCAGCTCATAGATTCGATTTCACCAAGTACAACAATCAATTAATCAAGTAATTATTATTTTCCTTCAATGAAATTATTAGCCCTAGATAACAATATGCTCGCTATCCAAATTCTCCTTAGATTATCTTTGTATGAAACAAGCTTCCACCGATTCTAACTAGCATATAACCTAGAATAAGCTCTCTAGATTTAATATGATAGAAGCATTAAGAAATAGAAAATTAGGCTAATCCAAGCAACAAACACATAAGCTCGATTTATTTAACTTGTTTTCTAATAATCTTAGCAATAAACAAAAGTTTGTCCACAATTATTATTACCAAGTTGCTACTTGTGATGAAGAGAGATATCAATTACACGTAATATCAATCTTAATCTAGCATATGATAATGATCAAATTAACTCAATTGGCCATATTAAATTAATTAGATCAATTAGCATGCAATCAATGAAAACAGATTATCAGAAGAAATTTCACACAAGAAGGAATAAATAATAATACTCAATTAATTAATTACTTGTAACAAGGATTCACCTCCCTTTAGAACTGAATAAAAAGAACTAGCCTGACATGCTCTTGAGCCTTCACTCCAATAGAGGATACTTGAATGTTGAATATTGAATGAATAAAACCTTGACCCTCATCCTCTATTTATAGTGCTAGACAAAGTCCTAAATCCTATAGGATGTAGAAATCCAAATCCTAAAAGGATTTACAAATCATAACTAGTTTCCATAAAGAAATAGAATTCAATTTGGAAATAAATCTTAGTCTAAAGGAAATCCTAAAGCTAATAGAAATATCAATCCAATTCCATGTAGAAGTCTACCAAAATCAGATTTAGAAACTTTCCAAAATCCAAGATTTCTTGATTTTCCCGCTCAAATTCATTTGGGGTGAATTTTCATTTTCTTCGCATGACGTCCTTTGGTAAAATGAGCATAACTTTTGATCTGGGAGGAGTTGCGGGCCTGCTACCTATCAAAATGAAGATATCGACGAGATCTACAACTTTCATTCTTTGAGAATCGACAGAATCGCTCTGCATCAAGGTCGAAATCGGCCTCCAAGTGACTGCTGTGTAAATTACAACTTCCAAACTTTGAGGTTCAACGTTCGTTTAGTAAGAATATCATAACTTTTTCATATGAACTCCGATTGGGACGATTCAAGATGTTCCGGAAAGCTAAAGAAGAGCTCTACAATAAAATTCAAGTCCCAAGCTAAGAACATGCATCCAACTTAATGCTAAAAATTCTGCAATTTTCTCTTTTCCTCATTTCACTCCAATTCTTCCCGAAATCATTAAATACCTTAATAAGCTCATATACCCATGAAACATGCAATAAAACTAAATATAATGGAATCAAAATAAATGAATAATATGCACTCATCAAATTCCCCACACTTAGCCTTTTACACGCCCCTCGTAAACCAAAAGTTTGACTTCCAAAAAAATTCTATTCAACCATAGTGTCAAAAGATTTCAAGATACAAATAATGACTATCAACACTAAATTTGCAGAAATCTAATCAATGCCTTATCAATTAACTCACAATTACCAACTTTACCATTTCACCAATGAATTTCATTAAATCAAATTGTAGCCACATAAGTAACTTTCCCAAAATCATCATACTTACTCAACTTAGTTATCATGGAGCAAAAACCGTGCACACTGACTCATAACCAAGAACAAATTTTTCTCGCTTTTTAATTTTTTCATAGAACCTTCTTTTTAGCACAGATGAATGTATTTTCATGCTTTTTTTTCGTATTTCTTTTCTTTCTTCTTTTTTTTTTCTTGACATGTGCAATGTCTCCTTTTCTTAGGCTTTTCAGAGTTACCCATTAGCGAACTTTCCACCAACGACTCCCAAACCAGATGATCTTAGGGCGCTAGGTGTAGAGACACCCCTACGGGCTTACTTATTCAAGTAACAAAGGCCACAAAAGTCGACTAGTCAAGCTGCTTTTATCCATCGCACTTTTCAGCGTGAATACCGATGCTTCCCGAGGCTTAGATACCCAGTTATTTCGCACAATAGACATTGAAGCATATTTTTAATTTTTTTTTTTTTTTTTTTTCATTCATCATTATTTCACATGGTTCGTGAACAACATAAGCAAGTTAAGCAGTTCTTTAAGTCGTGAAATCAAGGCACATAGACAACTCCACAAATAACTTAGCCAAATAAACATGCTTCTCATATTCAAGTACTCATGTATCACAAATTCAATTCAAATCAATTACTATGGATCATGGCTTAGTTGTCATCATTCATTAACAAATTAAGCATCAATGATTCGAATTTTAGCATTAATTTTCAATCTTTGACTTTAACCTTCGAACACATAAGCAAATAGAACCATGGAACCCAAGTTTTAGTTTTTTTTTTTATCAACTTTCCATCAAAATTGGATTATTATTCCTACATAAAATAAAACCTAAATCTTCCCCCCACACTCAAACCTTACATTGTCCCCAATGTAAGAAAATCATGCAAAGAAGAAAATACTACTAGCAAACATGCAATAAAAACAAAAAAAATAAAAAATAAAAAATAAAGGGATAGAAAAATCAAATCGAGATCTTGAGTTGCCTCCCAAGTAATTTGCCCGTGTTTAATGTCTTTGGCTCGACGTCATGCCCTCTTCAAACTTTCATATATCGGATCGTCTAGCTCCACCATCTCAATATTTTCCACCGATGCCCCTCATAGAAAGGCTTTAATCTATGTCCATTCACCTTAAAGATCTTGTTTGTGCTCGGGCTTTGAATCTCAATCGCATCATGAGGAAACACATTAATGATAACAAAAGGACCAACCCATCTAGATCTTAATTTACTCGGAAATAACTTAAGCCGAGAATGATATAGCAAAACTTTTGTCCCACAAAGAAAGGTTTTCGTGACAATCGCTTATCGTGAAAAGCTTTGGTCTTTTCCTTGTAAATCTTTGAACTTTCATAGGCTTCATTCCTCAATTCTTCTAACTCTTGTAATCGCAATTTCTGTGTACTCCAAATTTGCTTCCAAACTCATGTTGCCGCTGATTGCCCAAAAAGCCCTATGCTCCAATTCAACGGGTAAGTGGCATGATTTTCCAAACACAACTCAGTATGGTGACATCCCAATAGAATATACCGTTGACTTATTTGAAAATTTTGTCCACAATTATTATTACCAAGTTGCTACTTGTGATGAAGAGAGATATCAATTACACGTAATATCAATCTTAATCTAAGATATGATAATGATCAAATTAACTCAATTGGCCATATTAAATTAATTAGATCAATTAGCATGCAATCAATGAAAATGATTATCGTAAGAAATTTCACACAAGAAGGAATAAATAATAATACTCAATTAATTAATTACTTGTAACAAGGATTCACCTCCCTTTAGAAGCTCGAATAAAAAGAACTAGCCCGACATGCTCTTGAGCCTTCACTCCAATAGAGGATACTTGAATGTTGAATATTGAATGAATAAAACCTTGACCTCATCCTCTATTTATAGTGCTAGACAAAGTCCTAAATCCTATAGGATGTAGAAATCCAAATCCTAAAAGGATTTACAAATCATAACTAGTTTCCATAAAGAAATAGAATTCAATTTGGAAATAAATCTTAGTCTAAAGGAAATCCTAAAGCTAATAGAAATATCAATCCAATTCCATGTAGAAGTCTACCAAAATCGCATTTAGAAACTTTCCAAAATCCAAGATTTCTTGATTTTCCCGCTCAAATTCATTTGGGGTGAATTTTCATTTCTCTCCGCGACGTCCTTTGGTAAAACGAGCATAACCTTTGATCTGGGAGGAGTTACGGGCCTGATACCTATCAAAATGAAGATATCGACGAGATCTACAACTTTCATTCTTTGAGAATCGACAGAATCGCTCTGCATCAAGGTCGAAATCGGCCTCCAAGTGATCTGTCGTGTGTAAATTACAACTTCCAAACTTTGAGGTTCAACGCTCGTTTAGTAAGAATATCATAACTTTTTCATATGAACTCCGATTGGGACGATTCAAGATGTTCCGGAAAGCTAAAGAAGAGCTCTACAATAAAATTCAAGTCCCAAGCTAAGAACATGCATCCAACTTAATGCTAAAAATTCGCAATTTTCTTTTCCTCATTTCGGCCCAATTCTTCACGAAATCATTAAATACCTTAATAAGCTCATATACCCATGAAACATGCAATAAAACTAAATATAATGGAATCAAAATAAATGAATAATATGCACTCATCAAGTTCTGCAGTTTTTTACCGTACAATGCCTCATAAGGTAGCATGCCGATGCTCACGTGGTAACTGTTGTTGTAAGCAAATTCCACCAGTGGTAAATGTTCTTCCCAGCTTCCTTTAAAGTCCATAACACATGCTCTTAGCATATCTTCTAATGTCTAAATTGTTCGTTCGCTTTGGCCATCTGTTTATGGATGATAAGCCGTACTCATTCGCAACTGTGTCCCTATGCATTCTTGTAGTCTCTTGCAGAAATTTGACGTGAATCATGGATCTCTATCGGACACAATTGATACTGGCACTCCATGCCTCGAAACGATCTCTTTAATGTACAATCTTGCCAACTGATCAAGATTGAATCTAATCTTTATTGGTAGAAAGTGCGCTGATTTCGTTACTATCCACTATCACCCAAATCGCATCGCATCCTCTCTGAGTAGTTGGAAGACCCACCACAAAATCCATCGTGATGTGTTCCCACTTCCATTCTGGTATTTCCAACGGTTGAAGTAATCCGCTGGGTCTTTGATGTTCAGCTTTTACTCTTTCACATGCCAAGCATTTCACTACGCATTCTGCAACGTCCCTTTTCATATTCGGCCACCAAAAATGTCGACGCAAATCTTGATACATTTTCGTGCTTCCTGGATGAATTGAATATCTTGAGCTATGAGCTTCAGTCAAAATTTCTTCTTTCAGCTCTGGTGTTGCTGGAACCCAGATTCTTCCCTCAAACCGTAGTAGTCATTTGGTATCGATCTTGTATTTTACATCACTACCCTCAATCAGATTCTCTTTGATTTTTCCACACTCTTCATCTTGTAGTTGAGCATCCTTCACTTTGTCCACTAAAGTTGGACCGGCTTCTATCTGAAATAGTTGTTCGTCAGATTCTTTTGGAAATTTGATTTCTAACTCCAGTTTTCTCATTGCTGAAATGAGCTCCTCCTGAGTTGTTATCAGCATCAACTTTTCCCGACCTTTCCTGTTTAAAGTATCTACAACCACATTCGCTTTGCCCGGATGATAAAAGATCTCACAATCGTAATCTTTTATCAATTCCATCCACATTCTTTGACGCATGTTCAAATCCTTACGAGTGAAAATATACTTCAGACTTTTTGTGTAGTCCGTGTAGATCTCACATTTCTCTCCATAAAGATAGTGTCTCCATATCTTGAGCAAATACAATCTGCAGCCCAATTCCAAATCATGAGTCGGATACCTTTCTCTCATAATCCTTCATTGTCTTGATGCATACACAATAACTTTTCCGTTCTGCATAAGAACACAACCCAACCCTTTGTGTGAGGCATCACTATACACCACAAAATTTCCTTTATTATCTGGTAATGCCAACACACCTTATTTTAATTACAAATTCTAATTAAAATATTCTAATTCATTTGATCACTATTAGCTCTCTAACTTAATTATTAAATTAAAATAGTATATAATCTCATAACAATTAATTTTCTTGGCTCCTTAATTATTTATTCAACAAATAATTAACTAAACCACATTAACTCAAATTGAACAATTATTTATTCAATAATAAACATATCCATTAAAGACTTATATACATCAATAAATATTTAATATTTAATTATTTATTCAACAAATAATTAACTAAACCACATCAACTCAAATTGAACAATTATTTATTCAACAAATAATCATATCCATTAAAGACTTATATAAATCAATAAATATTTAATATTATAATTTGAAATTCGGGAATGTTACAGCTGTAAACAACAAAATTACCCGTATCGTCTAGCAAGGATAGTACTGGTGCTTCACTCAATCTTTTCTTTAGTTCCTCGAAACTTTCTTCACATTTTTCTGACCAAACAAATTTTACTGCTTTTCGGGTCAAATTCGTCAAAGGTCCTGACAATTTTGAAAAATCTTTGATGAATCTACGGTAATAACCTGTTAGACCCAATAAACTTCAGATTTTTTTCGGTGTCTTGATGCGTTCGCCATTTATCGCCTCCACTTTTGCTCTGGATCTCATCGATATCCCTTTATGGTCAATCACGTGTCCCAAAAATTGCACTCTTTCCAACCAGAACTCGTATTTTGAAAACTTCGTGTACAACTTTTCTCTTCTCAAGATTTCCAGTACCATCATCAGATGTTCAGCATGATCCTCTTGAGTCTTTGAATAGATCAAGATATCGTTAATGAATACCACCACGAATTTATCTAAGTAAGGTTTGAATACTCAGTTCATTAAATCCATGAATGTTGCCGGTGCATTAATCAGCCCAAATGACATCACTAGGAACTCATAGTGGCCGTAACGAGTCCTAAATGCGGTCTTTGGCACGTCTTCATTCCTCACTTTCAATTGGTGATAACCCGTACGCAAATCTATCTTGGAAAAATAACGAGCTCCCTTCAGTTGATCAAAAAGATCATCAATTCTTGGTAGGGGATACTTATTTTTGATTATGACTTTGTTCAATTCTCTATAATCGATACACAGTCGTAATGATCCATCCTTCTTTTTAATAAATAATACAGGTGCTCCCCAGGGAGACACACTTGGTTGAATGTACTTTTTGTCTAACAATTCTTATAACTGAATCATTAGTTCTTTCATCTCTACTGGAGCCATTCGGTATAGAGCTTTTGAAATTGGGTTTGTACCAGGCACTAAGTCTATCATGAATTCAATCTCCCGGTCTGGTGGTAACCCTGGCAAATCATTTGGAAACACATCCGGGAATTCCTTCACTATTGGTATTTGTTCTATTTCTGGTTCCATTCTTTGGGTGTCAACTACATGGGCTAAATAACCAACACACCCTTTTCTTAACAACTTTTTGGCCTGCATCATCGTCAGACAACATGACTGTCTTGGCGATTTGCTACCATAAAACACAATTTTTGAATTACTAGGAATCTGAAGATTTATGCATTTCTTTTGGCAATCAATTACTGCCTCATGGAACCAATCCATTCCTAGTATTACGTCGAATTCACCTAATCGGATGGGAATTAGATTCATGGTAAAATTATGACCCCGTATATCCACACTAAAATTTTTATGGACATGATTCACGGGATTGACTTCTTTATTTGCGACCTCTATGTTCAAAGGATGATCCAATCTTTCGGGAGTTAATTCTAACCGTTGAGCAAATTCTTCAGATATAAAGAAACAGGTAGTACCCGAATCAAATAGTATAAAGGCATTAATGTTATTGACAGGAATGATACCTGACACCACCTCCTTTGATGCCACTGCATCCTGCACTGTCATATTGAATGTCCTTGCAGTTGGTCGATTAGATGGGGTTGGTCCCCCGATTATCAGCTTCCCATCGGTATTTCCTTTCTTTGGACAATTCTTGATCTGGTGATCTGCAGCTCCACATGCAAAGCATCCTTGACTCTTCTTTGGGTTGGTGCAGTTAGGAGAGATGTGACCCTCGCGCTGCATTTGTACGAATGTATGCCTTCCTTTAAAAAGCATTTCGAGGTGATTTTTCCCACACTTTTTACATGCTTCAAACTTCCTTCTTGGTTCTCCCTGCTTATTGCCAAATTTGTTGCCCTTATTGTTCCACTTCCTTTTGTTAAAAGTATTTCCCTTGTTGCTTCCTTCTTGAGGTCCTCCAGTGATCTTCTTAGTCTTCTTCTCTTGGTGAAATTTAGCCAGTGCATCAGCTCCTCCTTCAGTGATTATGGCTTTTTCCAGTATGCCAGTAAACATATTTATTTGAAACATCGAAACCTTGCTGAAAACTACCGGCTTCAGTCCTTGTTCAAATCTCCGAGTTTTCCGTTCTTCAGTGTCACCCTGATGTGGCGCAAAACCTCAGATTCCAAGAATTTTTAAAAGATAATCAGTAATTGGCCATGCTTCCTTATTTAAGTTCAAGAAATTCGACTTCCATCTTATTCTTCATGATACGGGGAAAGTAGGCTTCAAAGAATAGTTCTTTAAATCTATCCCACGTCACGACTCCTACTCCAGCTCTGCTTGTATTGGCTCCCCACCCAGAGTTTGCTTCCCTTTTAGCATGAACGCATGAAAGTCGCTTTTTTATTATCAGCAACTCGAAAAACTTCGAAGACCTTTTCCATTTCATTTACCCAAGTTTGGGCTTCTATCGGATTATTGGTTCCCTTGAACTCTGGGGATCCTACCGCTTTAAAATCCTTAAAGTTAGTCAAACAAACTTCAGGAGGATTCGGGTTTATGGGTTGTGCGGTATTCCTCCCTTGAAGTGCTTGAGTTAACAAGTCGATAAATTGCTGCATAGGATTTTCAGGTCCTTCCGAGTTATTCACACTCCTCTTGCGTTGATGGGGTTGGTGCCTCAAGTCTTCCTCTTCCTCTTCCTCTCCATCTTGGTGGCATTTTCTGTATAATATAAGTTTTTACTTCTTTATTATTTAATAGATATATTAATGCACATTGTATCAAATATACAGATCCTTTTATAATAGAAAAACATTCATATTTATATTCCTTCTAAAAGTTGTGCACATTATAGCATGTTTCTTACGACTAAAACATCTTAATCCCTTCTTGACTACACATAGTCGGGATTTACATTTAAACTGCCCATATCAACAAAAGACGAGCTCAAAAGTATCATCCTTTTAGTATACAAAAGAGGGGCACATCCACCTACTACAAACATAATATTAAAATACTTATATCAAAGACACATCATAAGAACTCAGTCCAACTACTAGAGAAGCATGCCCCACCTTTTGGCGCTATAAAGCTCTTCATCCCCAATGTCCAACACCCTTTTTCGAGTCAGTACCAACTCGCTTCCACCTTCATCTACAGGGTGTAGCTGCACCCTTTGCTTCCAGCGTCCGAATGTAGATTCAAACGCATAGTCCATTTTGTCTATCTTGGCATCTATGCCCCTAACTTCCATCTCCAACTCATAAGCTCTGCCTAAAGCCATATCCTGTTGTTGTTCGGCCCTCATCTGATCAGCCTTCAAGACTTCCACTACATGCTTGAGGATAACATTCTCTTGCCAAAGGGCCTCCTTTTGGCAGGCAGAGCCATAGAGTGCGTAGCCCATCTCTACATTCTTCTCTATGGTATGTACTACCAATGACTCAAACAACTCTACGGAAGCTTGTTGTTCTTCCTTCTCTCCCTCTAATTCTTCAATTCGGTTTTCCAGTTCGAAGTTCTTAAGAGTCAGTTCCATTAGGGTATCAGCCTCTTTGATAAAGGGTTCTTCAGAGAAACCCCCAATATGCTCCTCTGGCTCTTCTTGTTTCACATCTTCCTTGACTCGACTGGATTAAGCTATTTCAGGCATCTACAAAACATTTTAACAAACTTGATAAGTTTCCATACAACATTATCAAGTAATCATATTTAAACTTTTTATTTTCTTTAACAATGAATTACCCCGAATTCATTCTTATACTCGAGATGAGTTGACTATTTCTCTTTAAGGTCATAATCCTAAGGTGTTTCCCCATTCCTAAGGTTTATAACCTAACAGCTTTGATACCAACCTGTGACGCCCCCAAATCCAGGTTATCTTTAACTCGAGTTTGGTGCTCACGATACTAATATACCTATTCATATTAAAAGAAAACTATCTATATTACATAACTTAAATCCTAGGTTCTATAGACCTTTAAATAACTTACGAATCGAATATCATTACACAACATAGTACTAACAATATTTATTAAATTTACTACTTAAATAAGCACATGCGCTTAATAAAAGACTATTCCACAACTTTGCCTTTTCCTTTGTCTTTACCGGATGGACCAACAACTTCATTCTTGAATCGAAAACATTATATTTAACGCAAAGGGTGAGCAACAAGCTTGCTCAGCAAGGAAATAAGCAGCTAAATATAATGGAACAGAAATATTATGTCAATGAGGATTCAATAATAAATACTGAACAAGATACTCCTTTAAAAGTGCTGAGTCTGAAAAATTAGACTTTAGCATGTTGTAAGGTCAAATGACTAGTGAACTCTTTACTAGAATTGACAGTAATAATACTACAATTCATGGATACATACAGTTTATAAAAGCTAATTTATATCCTAGACTCGTACTTTAGGGGATCAGCCTAAATACCCTACATTGTGCACAACATAACAGTCTAATGACATTTTACATGTCCATCAGAATCATATGTCCGGTACAATATGCCCCTATAAAAGGGTTGTTCGTTCACAGCATTATACAAGAGTCCGCACCACAACAAAGATGGTTTGGAGAACATTTAAATGAGATTTTCAAGAATAATATCAATGTATCTCAATAGTTGTCTAACCGAATTAATGGCATTGACATGCTTTCAATATAACTCATGTAAGAGAGAAGTTCAATATACTATTCTTTTGAAGCTGATTGGAATAAAAAGGTTATTTAACCTTATATTATTCATAATAGGGATAAACAGTTCAAAAATTAAAGAACCTGTCTACTGCAGAATACTTGCTCAATAAAGAGTAAGAGTTAGAAACTTGCCTCGTTTGTAGACTATTGATTCAGCTTAATACGTTCTCACAGAGCCTACACAATCATTTGCATTTTCAAGCTTATTAGCTAATTAGCTAAACCACATAGCTTGTGTATGATCACACATCACATAATTTTAGTGGTCAAGTTTGTAGTTAGATTCCTATATTTTATACATTTTTCAAATATCTCATCCATGTTTTCACATTAGTCAATTTTCACTTTGTTGGGTTCGACATACTTACAACAAGTAATAGGAATCATATTACAGTTATTATTTGCATTAATCAAGCATGTTAGTCATATAGTTAAGTCATATATCATGTAGTTTCAGTGGTCATAGATAGATTTCTTATATATAATACATTTTTCAAATATCTCATCCATGTTCTTATCTTCACCATTTTTCTCTTTAATGGTGTCACACAACATGTTTATAGCCTACATCTTATTAGGATTTTAACACATGAGTGTTTTTGTTCTAGCATACAAGAATGCTTTTGTAGCTTATTAAAGGTATTTCCAATATCATTCTATGCCTAATCCTTCACATTTTAATTTCAAGGCCAATTAGCTAATTAAAACTGCCATAGTGTTTGTTTGTTTTTAGGACTCGCCATCGCCTAAAGGCAGTAGCTTCACTTCCTTTCTCTTTACTTACATGTATGATTTTGAGACATGTCCCACACACTTGTTTATTTAAATTTTGAACTTGATGGTAAAGTTTTTGAGTTGCACTATAAAGCCAAAAATGGCTTTTCCAAGACTGCAAAACAATAGTATACTAGCTAATCAAGATGTGCAAGGCAATCGCTATGCCCAGATGATTATTTGGTCCTCAAGCAGCATTTCAAAGAAGTCCAAATAGTCCATAGCCTTTATATGCCAAAGAACCAAGCTTGGCTTGGCCTGTGAGGTTCAATTAAGCTTGGTGTGGCTCCTCGCTTGGCCTCATGGCCCCTAAATCAAACATAAAGTCGCTTATTGCAATTGCTAACTTGGCAATCGGCCGCCACAAATGAGTAGCAGCTCGCCATTCTTCTTTAACTTGCTATCCCATTAATTTTTTTCTATATGTATGATCGCAGACCGCCAACTACTATCGCTATTGTTATCGTGTTGCTAACTATTATTTTCTTGCATACCTATTACCATAAGTCGTTTGGTCTCGCTATAAGTGCTGATCACATGTCATCATGCTTCATCAACTGCAGAATTAAACAATCAAGGTGGATTTAATCGACTTCATTTACTTTTAAGCCCAAGCATGTTAGATTCTTTTATATGTGTGTTGTTTGTACCATATTTCTTCGCCATAGACAACAGCTTCTAAGCCTCTCCCACCTCTCACTTTGTGTTATATTTTAAAAGTTTTGCAACCTAAGTTAATCATTAGCCTAACATTGGTATAATCTAGGCATGACATCAACTACTAATAATTATGCCAAGTTCCTGTCCTGAACTTTCACAGCTGCCTAAAAATAGTGTGCCCAAGGACTTGACATGATAAATATTTCACATCTGGTTTTTAGCTAAGACTTCTATTTAGTGTGCCTATACATTTCAATTTTTCATTACTTGAAATACAAAATCAATTCCCAAACTTTATGTTGGCTTACTAATTGATTTTTGTTAAAGCGATCCACTTGGGACTTTCATCGAGTACGTGTCCGTGTGCATAGGCCTCAAATTATATGTGTCATAGACATTTGCTTGTGTAAGAAAGCCAATTTTGTCCTCCTTATTACTCCTCAATTTAACTTATCTCCTTGTGCCTAAGTTCAGTCCATACTATCATAGCCATAACATAGCAGTTAATTTAATATAACTACTCAACACATATCATGTTAACAGTCAGTTAAAATAGCAACATGACATGTCCTTCAGTTAGATCCTACAACAGTTTACATAGCAACTCAAGCATCCATATAACAGTCTTTGAGTCTATAATAGAAAATAGGCAAGGTTCAATACTAAGCCATCAAAATAGTCCTTATAATACAATGACAGTTTTGTAAAGCAACACATAGTGCTAGCAGTCAGTCACCTTGGAAATATAACATAGCATGCCAGTCCAATCTATTATAATAATAGGCAGTATATAATATGGAAGTTACTTAAGCAGTATCATGACTCAAGAATCAAAATAGCTTTTTAACTCACAAGTGTCATCATATACTGTATATATATATATATTATATATATATATTCATGATTTAAAAACATGCATACCAAGTATTATTATTCCAAAGATAGGCTTCCAAAATAGTTTTGACACAGACTTACCATATCAGTCCAAAGTAATATAGCATATCATACCATCCCAGTTTATTTCAATAACAGTTACATATACATTTAGCATAGCTCACCATTTCTGTCCCTTTTTCACTTTGTTTTGCTCAAGTGTTACACCAATACATGTTATACATAGGCATAGAGTGTACTTGAAGCATATTTACATTTTATGTTAGAGTTTAACCACCATTTTGGACTTCCTTCCCAGCCATACTATTTTTGCCATTATAACAGTTTTAGATATGCATCTTAGGCATGGTTCATTACACCAAAACAGTAGCAAGCATTGACATATATGTCTTTCTAAAACATGCACCTGGTAATTACCATATATTCATGATTTAAAGCATCTAGAGGCAATGTCCTTAAGTTTTAAATCAAAACATCCCTCTTTAGGATTTAATTTCAAGAATTACAATGGTTTACCCTCATGTTTCCGAGGATAGCATGAATGTGTAATATAAAAGCTTATACTATCTTTCTATATGGTATTTCACATGTATAGCTTATATTTGGATGTCATAGAATAGATTACACCATAATAATCCTCTAATCTTAGCATACAAGATAAAACAGTGGCCAAGTCTTAGTTATCTACTTAACTCATATATAGGCTGGTATACATTAAGTGATGCCCAATACATTCTGCTACACATAGCATATAAGCCTACTTGATTTTACTTGGTTATTTATCTTGATATTCTAGTCATAAGTTCTGACTGAACGCTTACCTTAATCTTTTAGCATATAACAATCCACATTAATAGCATAGCAGTACATTTAACATCACAATAGTTCATATGGTAACACAGATCATGCTACCCGAAATCACATTATCATTAACTTTGGAAAATTTGTAAGACTCTTTGATTTCAAATACTTAAATAACATTTCACTGATGTTGCTCCTACTTGACTAGTAATTCGTGGCTACTTTATAATACCACTATTAATACCAGTATAGCAGCTCTTTTAGTTACTTTAAGTTTATTTTATCAAAACATAATCCTGAACATTAACCAACTAATCACAAATATGTAGATGCAACCTTTTAGCATGCTTGATACCTTAGTAATAATATATAGTTTATTCGATATCTTTTTCTTTAAATCACAGTTAGCATAAATCAAAAACTAAATCAGTTCTTAGCTTGGCAAACTATCAAACACATAGAATGCAGTCCTTATATATGTATATATTACATGGTCTCTAGCTCACTGCCCCCAGCCGTATGGCTTAAACAACATCAAGTATAAAATCATGCTTAGCAGTCCTACTCACAGTAGTTCAAATAGCAATTAAAATAGTCATTTATGCTACTTGGCCACTAACAATCTAATTGCTAACACTCAAAGGAACATGAACGACTGGAAAAAGATTGGGGGGCAGGATTGGCTTACCTTGTTTATTTGAAGGTTATAAGTGGGTTGAGCTGCTCAGTTTCCTTTTCCCCCTCTTAGCCGAATTCTTCTATCTCACTATCAATCTGCTCTCTTTTTCTTTCTTTCTGTGCTAAAGTTTTGGGAAGTCAGTTAAGGACATGGAGTTATATAGCTGTCCTTCCTTCTCTCGGTTATACTGAGCTTAGTTACTTCTCATCGTTAATTGCATCACCTCCTAGTTGGCCACTACATATCATCATTCCTAACCTAGCATGCGGTCCTTCATGCCACCAATTCTAAGCAGCAGACTCTACTTACCTGCTAAGCCTTATCTTCTGCAAGCTTATCTAACATGTTCTTTGTCTGTTATATAAACTGACTTTCCTGCTAACTATCATCTTAATTGCTCATTTACTTTGAACTGAAGCAGTTCTCCATGGTGTATACATTAGTTGGTTCAATTGGATTGGGCTAGGAAAAATTTGAATCTTCATAATTTGGGCTTAAACCAATCCTCCTTATTACCAATGGTAGTCGAACTGAAATTTGGCAAATGAGTTAGAGTTGGCTTTATCTTAGGCCCAATACCATAACCCATATTCCTAATTTTTATTGAAGGAGACTTGCAAGCATACATGGCAAAATTTTATTATGGCCCAATGTTTTAATATGGACTCTTGTTAAATTAAAACACATGGACTTTTATCTATTATTTTCTCTAGCAACAATAGTTAGCACATATATCATTGAAATGACTATTCCATGTAATCTTAAATAATTCGTGCATTATTTCTTTATCCTTCATAAATCAAGATGCTTAATAAACTATTAAATAAATAATAGTTTTGTCACAATAAGAAGTAATGACAAAAAAAAAATTCATACGCAAAATTATAATAATTGAATATTACATAGGATTTTCTGAGACATTACAGGTATAAACTTCGCAAGAATTCAAGATTAACTTACTCGTGATCACCTCGTTCGGGTTCCTCACGTTTTGGCCAGTCACGACAAACGCTCTTTCAGTAACTGCTGATTTTGACTTATCCGGGACAGCCTTTGGAGTCACCATCCCCGTTGAACTTGGTTTCGCAACTAGACAATCTCTGGCTATATGACCTTCCTTTCAACAGTTATAACACACCTTGGATGGTTGTGAGCAGTTTAAGCTGATGTGTCCCTCTTTCCCGCATTTGTAACAAACGACCGGTGCTCGTTCTCCTCCCCTAGAAACAGTTGATGTGTGTGCTGACGTCTTCACGTTATCATTGTTGTATCTTCTCTTTTTGAAATCTCCTCCCGACTCGTTCCTTCTATTATCACGGCCACAATTACCACCAGAGTGGTTACTGCTTTTGTCCGAATGTTTTCCTCCCTGCTGGTTTTCATTGCTCCGATGACCGCTACCACCAGTATGACCCTGGTGGTGTTCCTTTGGTTGAACATACTCATTATCTCGCTCTAATAATTGAGCCTTGTTTACAACATTTGAATATAAAGAAAATTTATGAGAGATAAGATATTGTCGAATCTCAGGTTTTAGACCTCTCAGAAACATCCTTGTCATTCGTTCCTCATTCTCTACCAAATGAGGTGCAAACCTTGATAACTCAGCGAACTTTGCCTCATACTGGGACACCATCATGTTGTTTTGTTCCAGCCTGATAAACTCTACCTCCTTCACATGACGAATACTTTCAGGAAAGTACTTGTCATTGAATAGTTTTTGAAATATTTCCCAAATCATGTTGAGTGCGGTAGGCTGAGTACGCTTCACAGACTCCCACCAGTAGTCTGCCTCACCGCGGAACATAAAGGTGGCGAATGGAACCTTCGTTTCCTCGCGCATCCCAAGACATCGAATATCTTGGTAATTTTTCTTGACCCACGTTTCCGCCTTTGACGGATCCGGCTTTCTAATAAATTCGTGGTCCCAACTCCTTGAATCGCTTGGTTGTGATGCAGGGCAATACGTTATTTATCACTTCCACCCGTGTTTTGTACACGAGTCTCCCTCGTCTAATTTTGCATGAACTGCAAAAAGCTCCTAAACATTCCATCATTCATCGTTTGCTCAGTAGTGTTGTTTACATGAGGAATATTGCCTTCCTGTTGTACGTTCTCCTGGTTTATGACTAAAGGTTGTTCCACAGTCTCATACACTCCATTGTTAACGTTCTCAGCAGCCATTCTTAAATACTTCCATAAAACAAGGATTAATTAAACAAATTAACATATCACATAATATCTCTATATTATGACCGACCAACAAATAAGCTTAGGTAGGACATACTAGCGAAAGATTTACTCATCTCTCCCCTCCTAGTTCTATTCCATGATCTCCGCCAGAGACCATATCCCTAAGCTCTGATACCAAATGTGATGCCCTCAAAATAGGTATATATCACCCATTCTGAGTCGCCAAATACATGGTACATAAACAAATACATCTTCAGTAATACAATTGTCGTGCAAAATACGACAACACATATACTGTGAGTTTGAATACAACTATTGTCTAATAGAGAGTATACAAACTCAAAAAGAGTCCTCATTACAATTATTGATACACTATTTTACAAAATAGTGAGGATTACTAATACAACTATCCTGAACCATCACTCCATACCCCGGCTAGTTCCCGCTATGTTCTCACCTCCTGAGAAGAAAAATGGAACAAAAAGGAAAAGGGTGAGCTCAACTAGCCCAGTAAAGAATATTATGACTAAGATAATATACAACAATTTATCATTAGTCTTCAACAGGGAAAAATCTGATAAAATATAATAGACAACAAATTTTAGATCTACGACTGCAGCGGACACAATAATCCATTAGAAGAGTCAAGTAGAGAAAGAATTCCACTATCTTCTAAGATTTAAAAGTCCATAATCAATATTTTATTCCTGTAACATCAATCAATATACATCTTGAATCAAATATTCATCTTTGCACTATAGGCCAAACATATTCATTTGTATCACCAGTTGGTCATCTCAACACCTGTTCATCTTTGCACTATGGGCCAAAGATATTCATTAGGTAATCATTCATCTTTGCACTACAGGCCAAAGATATTCAGTAATATCATTATTTAGGACTGAGGATGATGAAAAATATTTTAAAGGAACGAATCCAGTGAAACAAAATAACAAATATTAGAGATTCGTATTATAGTTTATCCAAGATCAATAATACTCCATAATAAACTATAGTGAAGTAAAATTCAAGAATGAAGATCAAAATATGGATTAAATTTCAAGAATAAGGGTAACAACAGATAACTTGGAAGAAAAAAAAATAATTTTTTTCTTTTTTTGAACAGTACCCGTGAACAGTAATTGTGAACAGTACCTGTGAACATTACCCGTGAATAGTACCCAGTCATGAAAAGTTCAAAATTTGATAAAAAGTTCAGACCAATCTTTCTATGAAATGATATTAGATGAAGCAAAATTTTTAATCATTTCAGGAATTATAGAAGCAATACTTACCATAGTAAGTTCAAATTTAAGAATACTAGAAGAAATAATATCGCCACGTAATATGGAGTATGAAAGAAAATAATATTTCTCACGAGTGTTGCAATAAAATAATATCCTTTACCTTAGTAGAAGTTGGATTTGACTGAAATATCGGATATTATTCTGAGAAAATCTTGCAGAAAAACTACGCTCAAAGTATTCTTATACTCAAGAAAAATACTCACAATACTTTTAGAATAAGAATTTCTAAATTTGAAGGTGTGATTGAGGAAGGAGGGGTTACCCCCTATTTATAGTAAAACCTTGGAGGAAAAACACGCTTATGCGCCTAACTCATCAGCCTAACTTTTGCCTAATTTCATTATTTTCCAAAGTTTTGGGCCCACTCTTTTGAAAACATGTTTTGTAAAACCTTTGCTGGAGCTTAATTCAAAGCCTAACTTCACAATTATCAATATAGGTGAGGGTCCACAATTTTGAAACACCTTACTTTGCTGACAATTCTCACCAACCCAAAATAATGCTACACAAAGCATGCAAATATACTTTGGTTACTTCCGCCCCTCAACTTAGAAAAGAATTCAACGAAAATTAAATCACATGAATATATATATATATATATATATTATTTGAATATTTTATCAGAGAAATAATTGTAATTCCACAAAAATATGCCAAACTTTCAACAATTATTTCATGCAAAAATTCCTTCATTTATATTCACATAAAATAAATATTTCCTTATCATATAAATCAATAATTAATTATTCACAAATAATATTACAGAATCACAATTATGACAACCAGGCAGTTCCCAGGAAAGAGAAGGCTTTCCGATAAAGATTTCTCCTTACTGGCGCGCAATTAAGTGACCAAACCTCTCCTTGACAGAACTTTCTAGACATTGCCAATAATGTTATCTAATAATATTATTCAAATAATATGAATTATTGATCTGATAATGGAAAATATTGTGCCGTGACCATTATTGAAACAACAATAATATAAAAAATAACGCAAAGAATTATTGAATCAATAAAATAAAGATATTGAGCAGTAATTATCTGAATAATTATCGAGTAAGTGCCTTCTTACATAAGAATCAATAATTCAATAATATCATGTAATAATCCGTAGTGTCTTTCTTTGTGTAACCACACGACATCGTATTTTAACCACGGGTATTCTAATAGTGTTAATTCAGAACGATTACTGTTGTTATTTATAAAACTCAAATTTGTCATTTTCTTTATCAAGACGTTATTCTCATTATGGGCCCACAAATGATCGTGCCATCGCACGGATATTCCCGACAAAAAAGAATATTTCCCACCATGACTAATATTCCCGACAACAATGATTATTTTATAACCACTTACGTATTTTGTAAAATTTGCACATTTCACCCACAACCAAAGCATTATATCAAATTAACACCTAATTATTTCAAAGTAATAATTAGAGAAAATTCAATTTTATTTATAAAAAGTTGGGGTCTTACACTTATAACTATTTGTTCACATGTATGTACTATTGATTCACATGCATGTACTATTAGGGGAGGTGGTGCAAGATTGATAATACTTGCATGACTAAATTAAAAATGGAGGTATAGATGAAGGTACTATACTGTAATTATCTTTTTCACATGATTGTACTATTGATTCACAAGATGTACTATTACGGGAGGTGGTGCAAGTTTGATAATACTTGCAGGACTAAATTAAAAATGAAGGAAAAGATGAACGTATTATACTGTAATATTTCGAGCCCCAAAATGCGCAATTATCAAAACTATATTTTCCTATAAATAGAAGCTCATTCTTCTTTCATTCTCACCAATTCACTAAGACTCACAAGAGCAATTATAGAAAGAGAAGCTATACAAAGAGAAGGTTTAGAGAGAAAGTAGAAGAGAAGTCTGCTACCTCACTATTCCAAAGATCCAAATTTCTTCTCGAGGTAAGGGTATTATTTATTTCATATTCAAGAGATATTATTTTCAGATTCGTATGAATATTATTTTCGTTCAATATTCGTAAGGAATATCATCTTCGTTCAATATTCGAAGGAATATTATTTTTGTTCAACACTCGTAAGGGGTATTATTTATTTCATATTCTGAATAGATATTATTTTTCGTATTCGTATGAATATTATTTTCGTTCAATATTCGTAAGGAATATCATCTTCGTTCAATATTCGTAGGAATATTATTTTTGTTCAATAGTCGTAAGGGATATTATTTTTTTCAGTATTCATAAGGAATAATATTTTTTTCAATACTCTGTAGTATGTGAGTAATATTATTTCGTCTCGTATTCTTGATTATACCCTCATTTTGTTAAAGTATTGCTTCTATACTCCGTGAAATTAGTAGAATATCCTTGAAATTTGCGCTTCATCTAGTATCATTTCACAAGGATATTTTCTACACATTCTTGTTAAATTTTAAGTTTTTCATGCCAGAGTATTGTCCATGAGTAGTATTCATTTTTATGGTACTATTCACAAAGTACTATTCACGGGGTACTATTCACAAAGTACTATTCATGGGTACTATTCATAAAGTATTATTCATGAATACTATTCACAAGGTACTATTCACGAGTACTATTCACAAAGTACTATTCACGTGGTACTATTCCCGAAGTACTATTCATGGGGTACTATTCACTCGGGTATTATTCACCCAGGGGATTATTCATGACAAAAATTGATTTCTTTGCTGTCCAAATAATTTTTGATACAATATTATTCTTAAATTTTACTCCACAAAGCAGTATCATGTTGATAATTTGGACAATATTGAATTCTGGAAAAATTAAATTATAAATCTTAAAATATTTATCCTTTGCTTGCTTTTAATTGAATTCTTATATCATTGTCATCATCTTCATGCTTATATTATGATAAAAGTCGTCTGTGGCTTATGTGCATAGATGTACTATTGATTGGTATGATTATGACCATGGATTATTCGGTATAATCACGACCGTAATATTATAAATGATGTGATAAAAATTCTCATTGGCCTGTAGTGCATTGATGGACCGTTGTAAGTATAATTATGACTAGGGATTATTCGATATAATCATGACCATTGATGATTATATGAATATCCTTGGCCCGTAGTGCAAGGATGATTTGATGATGTGGTTTATTTATTAAGCTGAGTCTCAGCGATAAAATTGATGATAAACTTTTTAAATCATAGAAGATAGTAGATATCATGCTTTACTTGACTCTTCTAATGGATTGCTTGTTCATACCGCATTAAACTTGATGTTTATTATATTTTATCGTTTAACACTATTCAAGGCTAATGATAATTTATTACGCATTATCTTAGTCATAATATTTCTTCTTTGGGCTAGTTGAGCTCTCACCTTGATTTTCATTGTTCTCTTCAAGAAATGAGAATATATTTGGGACTAGTGGGAAGAGGATTAGCGGTCGAGATGTTGGCATTAGTAGTCCTCACTATTCAGTGAAATAGTGTGATAATAAATGTATTGAGGACTCCATTTGAGTTTGAATACTGTCTAGAAGATAATATTAGTATTAAAACTCTTAGCTTATATTTTATCGTATTTTACATAACAGTTGTATAATTATGTTGTATTTGAATTTTATACTATGTATTTGGTGACTCAGAATGGGTGATGTATACCTATTTTGGGGGCGTCACAGTTATCATGTTGACAATTTGGACATTCTTGAACTTTGGATAAATTAAATTACAAATCTCTAATATTTATCCTTGATCTCACTTCTGTCGACGTCGGGAAAAATTTTCTTTTTTGGAATTCCCCTATTAGTCTTTCTTACCCTTTTATGTTCTCTTTATGTCTTTTAAATTTTGTTTGAAAGGGCGAGTTTGAAAAAAGAGTCTGACAAAAAATGTCGACGATTTGAAAATTCAGAGTCACCAGTTGGCAGTAGTGAAATGGTTGTACCAACTCAACCAAATTTGAAATGTTTTGCAAAAAAGCCCAATTATTGGACTTTGTTGAACATGCCTTGGAAACAAAGATTCATAGAGTTCGGGGGTTTGATTAAGCGGGGGGAAGGTGTGACGCCCCCAAAATAGGTATACATCACCCATCTTGAGTCGCCAAATACATGGTACAAAATTCAAATACAACTTAATTATACAACCGTCGTGTAAAATACGACAAAACATAATCTAAGAGTTTTAATAAGAATATTGTCACCTAGACAATATCCACACTCAATGGAGTCCTTATTACATTTATTGTCACACTATTTAACAGAATAGTGAGGACTACTAATGCTATCATCTGGACCGTCACTCCGTTCCCCGACTAGTCCCGGCTACGTTCTCATTTCCTGAAGAGAACAGTGAAAGAAAGGGTGAAATATTATGACTAAGATAATGCAGAATAAATTATCATTAGCCTTCAACAGTGTTAAACTGATAAAATATAATAAACATCAAGTTTAGCTGCAGCGGAACAAGCAATCCATTAGAAGAGTCAAGTAGAGAATATAATCTACTATCTTCTATGATTTAAAAGGTTTTTCATCACGTTTATCGTTGAGACTCAGCTTAATAAATAAACCACATCATCCCTGCACTACGGCCAAGGATATTCATTAGTATCACGACCACAAATTATCCATGCACTACGGGCCAAGGATATTCGTGCATTCATCAATGGTCATGATCATGACAACAACTGTCCATCAATGCCTTTGCAAGCAAAGGAGGACTTTACCACATCATTTGTAACATTACGATTGGCCATGATTATATCGAATAATCCTCGGTAATAATCATACCAAGTCCATCTATGCACTACAGGCCACAGATGACTTTCAACATATTATAAACATGAGGATGATGACAATTCAATAAAACAAGTTCAAGAATAACGTCCAAATTGTCAACATAATACTGCTTTGTGGAGTAAAATTCAAGAATGCTCAGAAGAATATTTCCATGAAAAGATACTGGATGAAGCGCAAATATCCAGGATATTCTACTAATTTCATGGAGTATAGAAGCCAAAACTTTAACCAACTGAGTATAATAGAATATATGAAACTACAAATGGATTTTCGCCCTCCATGCGGTAATCCACGTAGACAGATCATTTCCATAAGTTAATAAGGAATGAATACAAAGGATCATTCACCATGTATGCGGTAATCCACATAGACATGTTATTCCAACAGAGTAATAAAAAATGGAACCAGGTCATGCGTAATCTGCAAGCGAGGATATTCCAATGTAATAATAAAGAATGAAACCCGTCAGTCATGCGTAATCCGCATGCACGGTGATGTTCTAACAGTAATAATAAAGAGTGGAACCAGTCATGCGTGAATTGCATGCAGTATGTGATGTTCCAACAGAATAATAAATAATAGAATAACAACAGAGAATTCACGGTGTACGATATAGATCAAGACAGATAAAAGTTATTCCAATGAGTAATAATAAAGAATGGAATAATGTAAGAATTTCACCATGTATGCGGTATTTTTTATAGACATGTTATTCCAACATAATAATAAAGAATAAAATAACAACCCTTATGAGTATTGAAAGAAAATAACTCTCTTCATGAATACGAAAGAATAATACCCCTTACTTTAGAAAAACTGGATACTGGAATAGTGAGGTAGCAGACTTCTCTTCTTCTTTCTCTATATAATTTCTCTCTATAATAATTGATCTAAAGCTTTTGTGAATTGGTGAGAAATGAAGGAAGAATGAGCTTCTATTTATAGGAAAATATAGTTTCGATAATTGCACGTTTTGGGGCTCGAAATATTACAGTATAATACCTTCCTCTTTTTCTTCATTTTTAATTTAGTCCTGCAAGTATTATCAAATTTGCACCACCTCCCCTAATAGTAAATAATGTGAATTAATAGTTCATTCATGTGACTCAATAGTATAATCATGTGAAAAAACTAATTACAATATAGTACCTTCAACTATACCTCCATTTTTAATTTAGTCATGCAAGTATTATCAATCTTGCACCACCTCCCCTAATAGTACATGAATGTGAATCAATAGTACACACATGTGAACAAATAGTTATAAGCATGTGAAATAATAGCAATTAATTGCTCAATTATCTGATTAATTACCCGATTGGTCAATATAACCTCCAAACATCAATTATTATCAAAATAAATGTCGATTTCCACTAACACTAATAATCCCAACACAATGAAACTATCAATTTCATCTTTAATCAACACAACTTATTCATCATTAATATTATAACTCACAATATTTAACAACCAGGTCGTTCCCAGGAAAGATGGGGCTTTTCGATAAGGATTTCTCCTTATTGGCGCGCAATTAGGTGACCAAACCTCTCCTTTACAGAACTCTAGACATTGTCAATATTGCAAATAATAATATGAATAACTTTGTTGTCTCAATTATTGATTTAATAATAATAATTATTATGCAGATGATATTGTGACAATAATTGAATCAATAATATGAGAGATATGATGCAAAGAATTATCGTAGTAATAATTGAGTATAACTGAGTGACTTCACGAAGAATCAATAATCAATACTGTGTGCTACTATGCAATCACGCCAGTATTCTTTGTACTTTTACTACCGGGTAGTTCAACAGCTTTACTTGAGTAACACATTCGTAGTTATTTTTATAAAAGATAATTATGTCATTTTCTAACTACGACAATAATTCATTGTGGGGTCCACCAATGATTGTCTTTGCATTTAATATTCCCTGTTAAAACGAATATTCCCCGACCAATCGAATATTATATAACCACTTGCTTACTTTGTAAAATTTATAAATATAACCCACAACTAAAATATTATACCAAATCCACACCATAATATTAAAAAATATATTTCGAGAAAATTTAATCTTTATTTATAAAAGTTGGGGTCTTACAACCTCCCCTTCTTATGAAATTTCATCCTCGAAACTAGGGTGCGTACCTGGTATGTCGAATGTCGATGTCGGGATTTTTAATTGTCCCTTTCCGTTACTTGTTCTTTGGTGTTCTCATTTTAGGTGAGATTTGTTTGAAAAAACAAGTGAAAAATGTCCGACATGTATAATGTCGACGATGGACTGTTAAGAGTCGCTAGTTGGTTGTACCAACACAACCGAGAAAAGGTTTGTACATTGACCCAGTGATGTGACACTGCTAAACGGGTCGGTGAAACCTAGATTCATTAGGGTTCGGGGACTTGATTATGCGGAGGGAAGGTGTTAGGCACCCCCTGACATCCGTGTTACCACGGTGACCGCCTCTTTTCAAGAAACTATTATCTGAATGTGTGTGTGTATGTGGGTCAATATGTTGTTATTGGAAGTGGTACGAGGCCTCGTTCGCACCTATATACACAGGGTTTGAATTTATGTAAAAATTCAGTTTTTAGCAAGATATAGCAATGATGTTTTATAAAAAGGTTTTTCAAACCCTGATGCTCAATAGTAATTGAGACCTTTTACACTTCAATTTTATTAAGTGTTCGATTGGATTAATTTTATTTTCGAGATGTGAAACATCTGTAAGAAAATAATGTACAAAAATAATGCTGATTTCCTCGTGGGTATAAAAACCATCTGAGGAAATTCAAACACCATAGAATAATTTACAAGCTGCTTACAGCTGAAAATGTCCATCACGGGAACCGAATCTAGATCCAATAGGCTGAATCTGTGATCACATGATTCCAAGGCGCACATGATACCACAATTTGTATGAAAGCAGTAAGCAGGTATATATATAAAAGCTATAAATATATATATATACAGACATGATCACCAACCACGAATCACCTCCATGGGGGATCAAAAATATGAATAAAGCTGTAAAAAGCTATCAACCACCACGGAGGAAACTCCAGGTGGGACAAAACGTAAATAAAGCTGTAAAGCTATCAACCACCACGGATGAAACTCCAGGTGGGACAAAATATAAATAAAGCTGTACAAAGCAATCAAGTGCCACGAAGTGAACTCCAGGCAGGACGAAACATGTAAAGAAAGCTGTAAAAGCGATCAACCACCACGAAGTAAACTCCAGGTGGGACAAATATATTTATATATATATATATATATATATATATATATATATATATATATATATATATTAAAGCAAGTAAACGCTCAGGATGTAAAATCTAGGCTCATCGAATGCAGTCTAACACACAGTTCATATATATAAGTATATATATATATATAAAAGCGATAAATGCCCTGGATCAAGTCAGGCTCATCGAACAAAGTTCACACACACAGTTCATATATATATATAATATATATATATATATATATATAAATAAATATATATATATATATATAAAAGTAAATAAACGCTCCGCATCAAGTTCAGGCTCAATCGAGGCATAACTCGATAATGTTAGTAATATATATATATATATATATATATATATATATATATATATATATATATATATATATATATATATGTATATACAAACTGAAATAAAACCACGGACCGAAGTCCAGGCAAACGCATGCAACACGACTCTCAACGTGAAGAAGGGTGTGTGCAAAGATGAAGAGAAAGGCTTTAAAGTGTGTAAGAAGGCATACAGTGGACTGCCAAAGAAGACTTCTATAGCTTTAAAGTAGATAAAACTCATCTCCTACCGGTACAAAAGTAGCTATATGTGAGCTCACAAGTGTTTAAAATGGGAAAGCACTCAGTATATTGCAAGCATTTGAACAAATTTGTGTGGCTTCCTCGCTCTTTCTCCCTCAAATGGCCACCCCAAGCCCTCTATTTATAGAGGGGCACCACAGATGTACTTTGCCAGGCCGCAGTGCAGTGTACCGAGGAAATCGCCGGGTGACCCTGTGTTTCTAGGGTCCTATTGTCTCATGATGCGTGCACGCGTTAGCATCTGCAATATCCACTCAAACTTTCAGAATTGCAATCCGGGCATCCCACTGAGGTACATAGGACCTATTTCGGACCGCCGTTGTCGAGAGTTGTACAATGGCATAGGATTAGAGGTTGTACGAAGTCATGAAGATGGGACGATGCCCTCCGGTCTTCAAGCTTCAAATTCTATCCGTTACCCTGCACAATAGTCATTCGGGATTGGTTCTCCTAGATTCTTGTGGGACATCGTGGTGTAGAAATGTATGTATGAGATGTTGAGACGACGTGATGTGGCCTTAGAGTGGCGAGATGATGCCTTGGTCCCTTAAGGAGTTATCACGGTTTGCTTAGTACGATAAAGTAGACATTGCTTTCGTGGTTATTCTTTGAGATTGATTGCCGCAAGTGTTGAAGGTCCTCAGTGTCAATTCTGAGGTGTGCCTGTCCTCTCGGTGTTATCTCTGGGTTGGTACTGGGAATCTCATTGTGAGCATCGAGATTGAAGCTGGTTGCATTTAAAACAAGCATTTCTGGGGTTATCACCGGAACTGCATTCCTTGGGCTAATCACCAAGGTTGGTAGCTATTCCCATGATTGGGACTGAGACTGGATACCTCGGGGTTATCTCCGAGATTAATCGATCTTCTGCGATGTGTGTTCTGGTATTGGATCTTCATGCCTCGTGGTTATCTCCGAGGTTGGAATTATACTCCCAGTGTGTGTCCTGGGGTTGATGCTGAACTTCCGGTAGTATCCGGAATGGATATGAACTATTTTTCAGGGTTCCCTCTTGAAAGATGAATCTGTCCTCCTGCAATATTAGTGATAGGTGTGCAGAAAATTTTGAGTGTCTACAGATGCCCCTCTTTATCATACTCATGCAATGCAATGCAAGGGTAGGATAAAGAATCCTAGACACTTGAAATGCCATAAGAAAAATATGATACTATACACAGCAACATGATACAAATGTATGATGCACGTGTGTGGGGTTGTTCCCCAACATGCGGGGGATGATTGCTGAATCCTTGTAATGTTTACCGAGGATTGGAAAATATGACCTGATCGGACGTATGATCCGAATCTGTTAGGATGTTGATGTTAGAGTTATCACCAAAGTCCTGGAGCCTTGATACAGACTTAATTCTAAAGAGGTACCTCTTATGTGTAAGAGATCTGTGGGGATGAAGCTTTGTCTGTTTGAGGATGTGTATAACATATTCCATCATCGATCCTCCTTGATGATGTTGACCTTTCCTAGTTTGTATTGCCAGGATATGTCAAGATTTTGTCGGATTTACTGCCAACAACAGATGATGTCAGGATTGCCTGACCTTCGTTGATTTGTACTTCACCGATGTGTGAACCAACGGATGAAAACCCTTTGGGATAGATTATCAAGGCTACTTGACCTTCGCTGACGTGTGAATCAACAGCTGATACTATGAGGGTAGATTGTCAAGGTTGCTTGACCTTCGCTGACGTGTGAATCAACGGAACATTGCATTGTGACCTCCGTCGGGGATCCATTGAGGACTCATGAATACCAACGTATGTAATCATCGAATAGTTTTTGATGCCTCGATGGGTATACTTGCCATCGGCTAAAATAACATCAAGGCTTCTTGACCTTCGTTGATGTGTGTGTCAACAAATGTGCACGCGTTGTAACCTCGTTGATGTGTCTATCAACGGCTGATATCATCGGATGGCTTCCGACGCTTCATTGGATTTACTTGCCAATGGTCATGCTGATGTCAAGGCTATCGACCTTCGTTGATGTGTGTGTCAACGGATGAACGCATGACGCTGTAACCCCTTCACCGGGATGTACATTGTAACCTCGTTGATGTGTGTATCAACGGCTGATATCATCGAATGGCTTCCGACGCTTCATTGGATTTACTTGCCAATGGTCATGCTGATGTCAAGGCTGCTTGACCTTCATTGATGTGTGTGTCAACGGATGAACACGTATTGTAACCCCCGCCGAGGATGTACGTTGTAACCTCATTGATGTGTGTATCAACGGCTAATATCATCGGATGGCTTCCGACGCTTCATTGGATTTACTTGCCAACAATCATGCTGATGTCAAGGCTGCTAGACCTTCGTTGATGTGTATGTCAACGGATGAACACGCGTTGGAACCCCCACCGGGGATGTACATTGTAACCCCCATCGGGGATGTATGTTGTAACCCCCGTCGGGGATGTACGTTGTAACCCCCGTCAGGGATGTACGTTGTAACCCCCGTCGGGGATGTATGGTGTAACCCCCATCGAGGATATGCGTTATAACCCGTCGGGATATACGTTATAACCCGTCGTCGGGATATGCGTTGTAACCCGTCAAGGATGTACATTGTAACCCCCATCGGGGATCCACATTGTAACCCCCGTCGGGGATGTACGTTATAACCCCCGACGGGGATGTACATTGTAATCCCCGTCGGGGATTTACGTTGATCTTTAGGGTAATGACCCAGAATTGGTGGCATTGGACCTGTACAAAGTATTGCCGGATGTGATTTGTAATAAATGAGATCATTGGCATGGTATACCTCGTGTTTGGGCGACTACCAATGAGTGATGTACAAACTCAAAGTTCCATCTGAAAAGACCAGGATTGCAGGCTGTTTTGCTTAATCGCGTAGCATTTTTATTCCCGATTTGACCTTTTCAGTCTGCAAGAACTCTTTTGCAACTCGAACTGGACTGAGCCGAAGGGGTGGGGCCCACATAGGGGTGCCGCAGGTATACCTGCTTCAGCCGCAGATGGACCTGCGGCTAACCGTGGATATTAATATCCTGCAGGTTGGTCTCACAAGTCACTTTCAACTTGTCTCGCTAAGAAAAATTTGGAGCTTTCCCTTAGATCTGCTGAGTTGGGGCGATCTTTTGAAAATTCTATCACCGTACAAGTGTTCTGCACTATCCCTTTTTGAGGTGATTTGGAGACTTGTTGTCCAGATATTATGGATCCAGATCAGCCGAGTAGTTCCCATAGGACCACTTCTGGTGTACGGAGGAGGGCTTCTAAAGTGCCTCGACCCCAATCTGATAGACAGCCTCGTCGATTGGTGGAGGCAGTGATACGTCCAGTCAGGGCTGATGTGCCGGACGTCAAGGACGAGGATGAGGACATTACGATTGAGGACCCCGCTCCTGCAGCTCATGTTCCCCGTACGGAGCTCCCTTGTATTCAGGTGGAAAACCTAGAGCTTTTGGGTGACTTGAGCAGACATTCCTCGATGTACTTGCATGCTAACGAGGTATGCCATTAGATCTTGATCTTCCTTCTTTCCTATTGACGAGGAGTAAAGGATTCTGATGTTGATCTGTATTTCATACAGGTTCCCGGCTTTACACAGCCTCGAAGGAATTGGTTTAGCATACACTCCATGCTTTTCATCTCGACTATAGAGTGGTAGTGCATGATTGGGGATTTGGGGCATTCTTCTCCATCCTTCTCCGTCGTTGTCCCTGGGGTTACCTCAGGGCATTGTGTGAGCGATGGTTTCATCAGACTCAGTCACTCCATTTGTTGGACTGTGAGGTGATGATGACGCCGATGGATTGGCGGTTTATCACAGGTATGGAGTTTGGAGGGGAGCCAGTGCCTTGTATGGCGAATATTACCCCTACTGGCGTCAGATCCTTGTTAGGAGTTCTGGCAGAGGCGCTCAAGGGGAGGATTGTCCGTGAAGGTCCTTTGGGCGTAGATGCTATGAGCGGGCTTTTGAGTGAGCCCATGCCTGATGATGTCAGAGTTAGGGATCGCATTCTTCGGTGTTTGTTCCTGATGATCATTAGGGGCTGCTTTATAGCAGATAACTCTTCTACGGTGTCGTTCGCTTTGATCAGTGCCACTCGTCATGTGTACCGTATTGGAGAGTATGATTGGGGTTCCTATACCTTTGCCTATTTCCTCCGGGGCATGCATATGCGCTCACAAGGTTTGACTGAGGCTTGGCTAGGATTCTACCCATTTCTCTGGTGAGTATTTCTCTTATCATTTCACATTTATAGGTTAAGAGTGTTTACTGACCGCAGATGTTTTGCCATTATGTTGGCAGTTTTGGGCCTACGAGAGGCTCCCATGCTTGCGTCCCGTGAGTGTGTTAGGTTTAGATACCTATCCACGAGGACAACGATGGCACCATTCCATTTTGGCGGAGGTCCCTGTAGCTGAGGGTTTCACTCATTGTCGTCTGCAGCTGGAGTTGTTGACAGCTAATATCATCACATGGATTCCCTATTCTTGGGAACATTTGGCCATCGGTTTTGAGGATGGGTACCCGACTGGCGTCGAGTATATGATCTCCACCCGGAGAGTTCCTCTCTTTACAGATGGAGGATGAAAGCTCTACTTAGGAGGGCGTGCTATTAGGAGCACCACAGGGGAGATTCGTATGTCGATCTTGCCTCCTGTCAGGCATCATTGGCCTGTATCACAGACACCCGTCACTGATATCCCATTGTTGGGGGTTGACGGCTTTGCATTATCAAAGGGTCCTTGCACTCAGGAGATATTCTAGCGTTGGTGGTTCCCTCGTACTATTGGAGCAAAGCCCTGCGCCACTCAGTTCATGGGGGATATGGTTCCAAGATCCGTGATGATGACAGATTGGATAGCCTGTGTTCGAGATCCGACTCATGTGACACAGATTTATAGTTTAACCCGGCGACTAGACCAGGCACATTTCTTTATCCTGCATTTGGGCAGAGATCCGGCAGAGGCAGATTCGTTTGATCCTTCCAGCTTAGGCGCTGGCCCCTCAGATGACCCATTCGGTTTTTTCGGCACAGATCCTCCTCTATATAGGCCTGACATCCCTGTTGACAGAGATCTAGTGACTCAGGAGGAGTTACATCAGGTGGACAGGATTGATGATGTAGACATTGACACCATTATGTATTCTCGTTATATCTTTTGATAGGCCTCTATTAGCTATTGGGTGGCTGTGCCCCATTCTTGCTATATCTTTTGATAGGCCTCTGTTAGTAGTAGGGCGTATGTGCCCCATTTCCATGTATTTATAGCTGTACAGAGATGATGTATTAGATGTTGATATACTTAGGAATGTATGCACAGTTTTTTTTCATTCCCTATATCATATTGCCATCTATTATCTATAATTCATGTATCATGTTATGCATATGTATGTATGTCCAGAGATATTCAGCATTGACCCCTGGATGGTCTTATGACACGGCCCGTACAGATGTCTTCTTGACGAGTTAGTCAGATTGATCATACCCCACCATCATTGGTGGCATCTGGTATGAGATCGTGGTATGATAGCATGTCACCATCAGACAGGGTGACCGTAGATCATTTGTTGCAGCATACTATGACCCTGTTGATGTTTCAGGTTCCCACAAGATTTGTGGATGGCATGCTAGAGCACTGGGTATCGGAGAGGCATGTTTTCTAATTTGGGACCCAGGAGTTGACTCCCACTCTGGAGGAGTATGCACGGTTGATGATGCTGCCACTAGACAGACCTTGCGTACATATGGCTTTGGGGGACATGAGTCGACGGTTCATGACCCTCACTGGATTGAGGCATAGAGTGGTGCAGGATGAGCTTACATCGAGCCACGTGATATCCCATCATTTTTTCTTTTGTGATTTGGCTCTGAGGATAGTTATACATGACATTCAGGGGATTTCACCGCACTGGGGGATCATTGGCGTCGAGCCAGAGTGGGTGTACTGATATTGTGCGTGCTGTCGTATGTCTACATGCCACGGTACATGGATGAGATAGACATTGGGGTCATCATGGCAGTGAGAGCTCTTAGGGAAGGTCATACCATCATTCCCATGATTATAGCAGAGACTCTGAGGTCAGCCAAACACTGCTGCGCTTATCCGATAGGAGTGTTCATGGGCAGCTTGGTCATGCTGTACATGTGGTTTATGTCACACTTGAGACCGATTGTCACTTTTAGACGGCATGGGTATTGTTTCACGCATGACATAGCCATGTCATACTCCTTTCAGCCATCGGAGTGTACGGACGCTTTGGCTTGGTCCATGTTCTTGGTGGATATCAGGGATCCATTTAGCATATTGCCATGCTCAGGGTTTATCTCACCTTACAGCTTTATTACTCATGCTCTGGGCATGGACTGTCTTCCTCTGGCTGGTTTGAGGGGCATGACTACCTACCACCCGCTGGCCGTGATGTCATAGTTTGACCAGTTTTAGGACTTTCATACTTTTGAAGGGGCGTCGGGTCAGCGTTCCGCTTCTCATTATCTTTCAGCAGAGGACTGATCCCTTGTGTATGCTTGTTGGGATCAGCGTGAGATAGCTACTTTTTTTGTGAGCCATCCGGGTTGTTCTGCAGAGTATTCCGCATGGATGGAGACATAGATTGCACCGGCTGTGGTAGTATCCACATTGCCGAGTCGTGATTCAGAGGATGTAGAGCCTATGGAGGACATTGATTCCTACATCGAGGAGGAGCCAGTTGCTGGGTTGCCAACATTTCCTTTAGATTCTCCCAGTACTAGTACTGTTGTGATTCAGTATTCAGTATAGTACTTCGAGTAGAGTCTTCATCTGATGACCTTCAAGAGAGACTAGTCTAGAGCCTTGATGTTGACTGCCCTTGATGGGAGAGACGCAGCTCTGTTAGAGAGAGATGAGGCATTAGCTCGCAGAGATGACGCTGTTGTTGAGCGGGATGAGGCTAGATCAGCCAAAGATGCAGTGATAGTTGAGCGGGATAGTGTCATATCTGCCCGGGATGTAGCCGTTACAGATAGTACTGCAGTGAGGTCCCTTACCATTGGCATGATCGCAGAGATAAACGCTTACATTGATGAGCATATGGTCACCATACAGATGGCTGCAGATCTGTTGGGTCGTGTGGATACTCTCATACAGGAGACCACAACTTTGCCTCATTCTTCTGAGAGGGGCACCATGTTGGGCTTGTTAGCTCGCATATATCCTGACTTGTAGATGAGTTTGTATTCTTCTGCACAGACTAGCTTAGTCATTTTGTCATGTACAGTTTACATTGTGTATATCAAACATCATTATATATATGGAAGGGAAATATATTTTTGATCACTTCCCTTTTAAATATGCTTTGCTACTTGTTTGATATTTTACCGTCTGCTTCAGGGCTTGCGATATTGATGTATTCAGAATTACTCCTTGAGGGATGGACATTGAGATGTCTCTGGACAGTTCAGAATGGATCATTGATATGTATGCATCCCTACCATCTTTGGTGTCTTGGGACTAGTTTCTGCATGGAAATGTGGAGAAGAGTTTGGCTTTCCTCTCTGAGATTGACCGCACCACAGATGGTCGCCAGTACTTCTATTTAGGAGAAGCCTAGTTAATGTCATCTCTTATGGATTGGTGTTGCTCTTCAAGGTATGACCGCAGCTTAGATGGTCGCCGAATCTCCAATTTGGGAGGAGTTCAGGTAATTCCATCCCTTTGGTCTGAAGCCAATGAAATGTAGTGGATTGAAGAATGATCCTAGTACCAGTTGACAAGGGTTTGTGTTTTGGTATGGGGTGAGACTGCACCATGAATGGTTGCCTATGTACTCTTATTGAAGAGGAGATCAGGTCTGCATAGTTCGAACCTGCTGTAAGAGGTTCAACGCTATATGTGGCAGAAATGGTGTAGGATTTTTTTTGTTTTTGTAAGGAGAAAAGGGTAGAAATGTTTTTGTTGTTTTTGTTTTATTGTGACCGGGTCATATGAAATGGTTTCCTACGTACTCCTATTGAAGAGGAGATCAGGTCGGCATAGTTCGCCCCTCAAGGCGAGTGAAAAGTGTGATCCCATGTGCAGGTCTGATTGCGGGGATGAGAAAGTTTAATCCTAGGTTGAGGATAAACTGCAGGTACGAGAAGTTTGATCCCATGTATGGGTAGCCAAACTGCAAACATGAGAGGTTCAATCCGTAGTGGGATGACCTAAGTTGTAGGAACGCAGAGAAGCCAAGCTGCTGGCTTGAAAATTATGTTTCCCTGAGGGGCAAAGTGTGGAAAAGTTGTATGTGGTAAAGGGTTAAAGAACCGGAATGACTGGTGATCTGATGATCCAACACCAGGATGTTTGCTTGATGGCAACTTCAGACATAGTACCATTTCAAGGCGTCCGAGTTGATGAGTTGTGGAAATTCATCGCCGTTCATTTCTTGCAATCTGAGAGCGCCTCTTGCCAATACTTCCTTGACAACAAATGGGCCTTACCATTTAGGAGCGAATTTTCCCTTATATTGATCTTGGTTGTCAAGGATCTTCTTCAAAACCAAGTCATGCTGTCTAAACTACCGTAGCCAGATTTTTTTGTTGTAGGATCTGGCGATCCTTTGTTGATATAACTGACCATGGAAGATAGCCGCGGTTCGCCTTTCGTCTATTAGATATAATTGGTGGTACCTGTCTTGTACCCATTGGTCTTCATCCAGTTGAGCGTCTATCAACACTCTGAGGGATTCCATTTCAACTTCTACGGGAGCACTTTGCTTCCATCCCATAGGTTAATGCGCGTAGGGGTTTCCCGGTGGAAGTGCACATTGATGTTCAGAGGCTAATGAGTAAGAGGCGATAGGTCATGCCAATCTTTGTGGTTGGCGGACATTTTTGCATAATCTTCTTGATGTTTTTGTTAGCCGCTTCAACAACACCATTCATCTTTGGACGATAGATGATTTAGGAGTTAAGATGTTTGATGTGGAATTTCTTGCATAATTCCTCCATCATTTTGTTGTTGAGGTTATTAGCATTTTCGACACAATCACCTCACGGTTGTCCATATCGACTAAAATGACATTGTTTCGATGAAAGCAATGATGACTTCTTTGGTAACCACGGGGAAGGAGGTCGCTTCTACCCACTTGGTGAAGTAGTCGATCATGGTGAAGATAAATCGATGTCCATTACTGGCTTTAGGCTCAATGGGCCCGATAACGTCCATTCCCCACATTGAGAAGGGCCAAGGTGAACTCATATTGTGGAGTTCCCGTGGAGGGGCGTGGATAACATTCCCATGAATCTGGCACTGATAGCATCTCTTGACGTGGTCATTGCAGTCAGCTTTGAGAGATAGCCAGTAATGTCCTGCCCTGAGGACTTTCTTGACAAGAAGGGGGCCACTCATATGGGGCCCACAGACTCCACCATGGATTTCATCCATAAGCCTTTGAGCATGATCTTTGTCTAAACATCTGAGGAGACCTAGTCCTGCATCTCTTTTGTAGAGCGCATCTCCACTCAGGTAGAATTTCGTAGCAAGTCGATGGATCTACCTTTTCTCAGTCGGGTTCGCCTCAGCGGGTGTAGATCCATCTCGTAGGTATTCCTTGATATGTTGATACCAAGGATGCTGGATGGGAGGTAGCTCATTCGATACTTCTCCAATGTAATTCCCATAGGTTGGGGCCTTGTGCAGGGAAATTGTGACGCTTGTCAAGTGTCCCTTGTCAGATATGCAAATCAAGGAGGCCAAAGTTGGTAATGCGTCCGCAAAGTTATTCCTATTACGAGGAACATGTAGAAAGGAGATTTCTTTGAACTCCAAAACCATCTGTAAAACTTGCCGATGGTAAGGCAGCAAATGTAGTTCCTTGGTTTGATAGATTCCGGTGGATTGTCTGATTACCAACTCTGAATCCCCAAAGACAGTTAACCGCATGATGCCCATTGAACGAGCAAGTTTTAGCCCCATGAGATAGCCTTCATACTCAGATGTGTTGTTGGTGTTAACAAACTGCAATTTGACGGCGACGGGATACTGCTCCCTCGTACCAGATACTAGAACTGCTCCAGCTCCAGAACCTTCCATATTAATAGCTCTGTCAAAATACATCTTCCATGATTGGCGTGTATCGTACTGATGGTGTTGCTGAACTATCATTACTCCTTCATCGGGGAAGTATGTCTATAAGGGTTTGAAATCCCCTGAAGGTGCAGCGGCCAGTTAATCCACGATTCCTTGCCCTTTGATGGACTTTTGAGTCACGTAGACGATGTCAAATTGTTGTAGGATCAACTGCCATCTGAACAGCCGGAAATTTAACATGGGTTTATTGAACACATACTTGAGAGGATCCACGTGGGATATGAGATGGGTTGTGTGACCATGGAGGTAATGTTGTAACCTCATGGAAGCCCATGCTAAAGCACAACACGTATTTTCGATCAGAGTGTACTTGTGTTCACTGCTGCTGAATCTTTTGCTGAGGTAATAGATAGCTCGTTCTTGGCCTCTATCGTCCTTCTGTCCCAGCATGCAGCCTATGTCGTTGTCACTTATGGACAGGTACATAAACAGGGGAACATCATCCCTGGGTGGTACCAAAATGGGAGCTTTGATTAGCTGTTCTTTAATGGTGAGGAAGGCCTTCTGGCACTCATCATTCCATTTCATTGAGGATTTCTTCCTTAATAGCTTGAAGATTGGCTCACAGGTTGCTGTGAGAGATAAACCTGCTAATGAAGTTGATTCTTCCCAAAAATCCCCGTATTTCCTTCTCTGTCTAAGGAATGGGCATTTCCGTGATGGCCTGGATTTATGTAGGATCTAGCTCAATCCATTTATGTCTAATTAGAAATCCTAGAAACTTGTCTGATTTAACGCCAAATGCACACTTGGCTGGATTCAACTTCAAGTTGTACTTATGCAACCTGTTGAACAATTTTTTGAGATGGTCTAAGTGGTCTTCCTCCTTCCAGGATTTGACAATGATGTCATCCACGTAGATCTCAATCTCTTTGTGCATTAAGTTATGGAAGAGAGCCATCATAGCTCACTGGTAGGTGGCTCCGACATTGATGAGGCCGAATGACAACCGTCTATAGAAAAAGGTTCCCCAAGGCGTGATGAAAGCAATTTTCTCACGATCTTCCTCAGCAACCATGATCTGATGGTACCCCGCAACGCAATTAGCAAAGGAGTACATGCAGTATTGCAACCCACCATGTCTTCGTGAGACCATGAAAACACATCCTAGAATTGGGTTAGTAGCGTAACCATGTCATTACGCTGGTTTGGGGTAAGGTCTGAACCAATCTGGATTAACTTAGGGCTTTCTAAGGTTCCGAGATTGAAGGAAGTGGTTTGGTCAAGGTTGGGTTTAGGTTTGTCTTTGACCCATTCTTGAATTTCTAGAGGCACCTCAATGTCCTCATGTACTTCCATCAAGGCTGAATTCATCTCTACATCAAAGGTACAATCCTTGTGGAGCAGAGGCACCGTATCAGTAAGTATAGGCACATCTAAATTCAGGGTCCTGAAACAAAATATACTTTCACTTAGAATATATGAAAAGGTTTGATCATACAAAGTGTTAGCATGTACTGGTAAAATGACTACTAATACTATCTGTAAAAGAAAATGGCGATTATGATATCTCTGAGGTAAAGAGTTTACTGCGTTTTACCCTTGTCGACCAATGCAAGGAGTGTTGTTCCAATTGGCAAGGGCAAAGTCAGGGTGGACTGCAGTGATGGAGGGATTGTCATCGTCCTCCCTATCCCGAATGATGGCCATTATGTCTGAGCAATCATCGTCTGGGGTGTATCTGTTTGTATGTTCAGCATGAATGATGATGCGTATGCCCGACATCATTCAGATGACATCTTTTTTAATTCTTTGTTTCTCTTCATCCACTCGGGGATCTGGAACAAAGACTCCTTCACCGGTACCGGCTTGAGAAATAACATAGCAATGATATTGGCTGGCACCTTTACAGGAGGTTGTGCGGACTTAGCAGTTGCAATTATAGATGAACGTCGTGTAACTGAAGCTAAAGGAATCTGAGGACGTTTATAGGGATTCCTGTTACTAGAACTGGAAAAGTAGCCTAGCCCAGCTGTACCAGTTTGACGGATGACTTGGAAGGGGTATTTGATACCCTGATGATCTTTACCAAGCCCTTATCCTGGCTGATGACCCAAGGATATCATTTCTTGAGTAGCAGCCATCACTTCGTCAGAAATCTTGGGTGTGAGAGGTGGCGTTCCAATAACATGGTACTGAGTATTGCCCACTTCCAAGGCATAAAAACTTACCGGTTCAACATCTGAATTGGCATTGATGTATGGTATGTCACTTTGTGTAGGACACTCCGGCTCAGCGTTGACGGTGACTAGGCCGTCATTGATAATTTATTTAAGCTGTTGATGAAGGGTGGAGGGATCGCTTACCGCCATATGAATCCATGGTCGTCCCAAGAGCGGAGTTGTATCCCGAATCTATCTTGAGTGCATTGGAAAGATCTGCGAGAATGTATGGGGACTAATTTAGATTGGCGGTTCAATTACTTGATAGAATTCCCGTGGGCTCCATCAAAAGCTTTGATGATAGTATGGCTACTCCGAATTCGGTTGAGATTGACATTCATCTTCACCAAGGTAGCGTATGGACATATATTTAGAGACGATCCTCCATCTATCAAGACTCCAGCTAGCATGTATCCGGAAGACAAGACCGCAATGTGCACTTGGCTTGCAATGGCCAGGTCCTTCCGAGCAGAGTATGTCATCATCAGTGAAGGATATCACATTGTTGTTGAAAATGTGATTAACCAAGTGTTGAAATTTTTCCATATCAACTGATGTTGGTAGATAGGCTTCTTCCAAAACCTTCAACAAAATCTTCCGGTGATCCTCGAAAGTTAGGACCAAGTCCAAAATTGATATTTGGTGTGGAGCTTCTCTTCAGCTTAAAACCACCTTGGCTTCGTTATGACCCATAGTGCGGAGGAATTTTTCAATCTTCACCATGGGTATTTTCCCCTTTGATTTGATGGTAGACTTCATCACCCGTTGGGGAAGATACATTGGATTTTCCCTTGACACTGTAGCAGTGGTATGTGAGGTGGATCCTTCACCTTCTCCATAATTCCATGGCACTTTACGCAAGTTAACAATAGGATATTGTGCTCTGCATAGTAAGTTGATTGGCTCGGGAGCGACCACTTTCAAAGGATTGTTGCTTCCCCTGAGTTGAATTATTGGTATTGTGAGTGATTTGTCAGTCCCATCAGTCTCAATGGATATGACTACTACCAGACTCTTCCATTTAGTAGGACATGTACTCTCACTTGCACGTAGCACGGTATCATCATCTGCTAGTTGCAGTACACCACTGTCAATTAAATTTTGGATAAGGTGGCGGAGTACCCAGCATTCTTCTGTGCTGTGACCGCGAGAATGGGAGTGATATTGACATACTCCATCAGAATTGTACCGTCCTGAGCGGGGATCAACCGGAGGAAGAAGGGAAGTTATTCTTCCTTCATTGATTAACATCTGAAGGATTTCCTCCATAGGTTGGCTCAGATATGTGAATTCCCTTTTGTTGGCAAAATCCCTACGGGCTTTGGCATTTTCTCTCTTTATCACTTTGTCTTCCAGCATTTCATTTTCTGAAGGTGACGAGAGCATATTTGTGACAAGAGGGATTAGACTAGCATGCTCCTGGCTGACTAACTGGTGTGTCACGTGATGTTGATAGGTCACCAGTTCTGCCAATTGCTCAATTTGCTTGTATAGAGCTTTCATCTTTCTTTCCATTGCGAATTGGAACTTGGCATAATCCCATTTGTCAACACCATCTTTGAGGTTTTGGGAGGATTCACAGTTGAAATTGGAACTCTGTCCATTGCTCCAATTGATCATGTTGACTTCTTCTTTTTTGTGTTAAGGAAGAGGGTTGTCTTGAACGTGAGGCTGATCTGGTTTGGTAACCATGATCTCACCATTGTCTTTTAGGTCTTGGATCTTGTGTTTCAAGGCCCAACAATCCTGAGTATCATGTCCAGGTGCCCCGACATTTTAAGCACATTTCTGAGCAGCATTAAAACCCCGTCCATTAGGGTTGGCTGGTGGAAGAAGATGCGTAATTTTCTTCTATGTTGTCAGAAGAGTGAGAATATTCTCGAGTGTGTCCCCTAAGGGTGTGAACACGCGAGGGCGTTTGACTTCTCCACCTTTTGGTATTGGAGGGTTCGAAGACTGTGCTTGAAAGGGAGTGTAGTTTCTCCTCTGAATAGGTATGTTCTAATTGCCTTTTTGACCCTGTAGTATCAGGGAAACATCTTCTTCTTTCTTTTTATGGACCCTCCGGGGGTTGTTTCCATAATTTCCGAATTGGATCGATCGAAGAATATGACTTTAAAGGCACTAGGTCTTGAATCTTCCAGGACTTCAATCCCATCTCACCATCTCCCCATGTTTGACCATTTAGGAAAATGGTTTACCGATGTACGGCTAAAACTCTTTCATAGAAAGGAGCTTCTTGTATGTCTATGAAAGTCTGTGACCATCTCTTATTACATCATGGAAGGAATAACTTGGGCGACCGAGGCGTCTCCACCTTTGAGCATACTCTCTGAAAGACTCATTAGACATTGCTTGATCTTGGTAATTTGATACCGATCGAGGAGCCATCTCGAGGCCCGAAAGTTTGTATTGAGTGAGGAAGGCGTGTGCTAGCTCTTCCCACTATGGATCTTTGAGTTGTCTAATCTTGTGTACCACTGAGCGTGCTTCTCTCGGTCAGGACTCTTGGAGCAGTTGCATTACGAGCTTCTAAGTCCTCTGCATAAGATCCAAGTTCTCCAATAAACACTTTTAAATGTGTGTAAGGATCTCCTAACCCGTCATATTTTTCAAAGTCAGGAGTCTTAAACTTTTCTGGATAATGAACACCAGGGAAAATGCAAAGATCAACATATGAAACACTCTCGTGTGTTCCAATTCCTTTGATAGGACGAAGGGTTTCTTCCATTTGGAGGACTTTCTTTTTGATGTCACCGGTGTCTGGATCTCCTATGAGATGGGTGGTATCATTAGTTTTGTTGGTCGTATCCAACTGCAGTTCAGGTATTTTAATGACCTAGTTTCCCCCTTGTGTAGAGGATTCAACATGTACGGGTATCTTTGGACCCTGAGTAGACTGGTGTAGTTCTTTAAGCAGAACAGCCAAATCTGTAATTTGTTTGCTTAATCCGTCGAATTCTTTGCGAGGACTGGATTAAGGTCAGTCTGATCAGATGACGACATGATTGACTGTAGGCTTGCAGCCTTTTTGGATTTTGACCGGGTAGTAGGTTCGATTGGTTCCCTGCGAAAGACTTGCATAGTTTAGTCTTTAGGGAATGTGTGTATAATAACATGCTATGTGATGTGTCCATTTTAGGAATTTTATCCTGCAAAACGGATGTTAGCTGTTTGTAGCATGTTAATTGGTATATGTACACATTTCTTCATATTTCTCATTACATGGAGATAGATATGGAATGAAATTACAAGTAATTGTGTTTACAAGTAATTAAAATGAGAAAACATGAAAAGACTTTCCTCCGTTTTGGGTTTATCAGAGGCTAACCTATCTTAGGTTACTCTCGCGGCTTTTTGGCATGAAGGTTCCCAAATCATCGCAATCTACTCAATGGGAAATTAATCCGGTCTTTCAACTAGAGCGAATTTGGGTGGTGCCTTTCACGAGCCTCATGGAATTAGTCTTCCCACGAGTCCGAGAATCAAACAAGCGGGATAGCCTCTGGTGGAGGACCACACAACATACATTCACATACATCGCATCTCACCGTATGAAAATGATGACATGTGCGAAGCACTAATATCACAAGTAGATATGGTGCGAAGCACTAAGTGCAATAAATAAATGCATTCGTACACATTCATCATAAATGTAAATGCAACATCCACACACAAGCAGATAACAGTTTTGAAAAGATTGTAATAGCAGCTTAAGTCCTCTTACTGGAGTCCCCAGCGGAGTCGCCACCTGTCGACGTCGGGATTTTTAATTGTCCCTTTCCGTTACTTGTTCTTTGGTGTTCTCATTTTAAGTGAAATTTGTTTGAAAAAACAAGTGAAAAAGGTTCGACATGTATAATGTCGACGATGGACTGTTAAGAGTCGACAATTGGTTTTTTAAATGGTTGTACCAACACAACCGATAAAAGGTTTGCACATTGACCCAGTGATGTGACACTACTAAACTGGTTGATGAAACCGAGATTCATTAGGGTCCGGGGACTTGATTATGCGGAGGGAAGGTGTTAGGCACCCCCTGGCATCCGTGTTACCACGGTGACCGCCTCTTTTCAAGAAACTATTATCTGAATGTGTGTGTGTGGGTCAATGTGTTGTTATTTGGAAGTGGTACGAGGCCTCGTTCACACCTATATACACAGGGTTTGAATTTATGTAAAAATTCAGTTTTTAGCAAGATATAGCAATGATATTTTATAAAAAGGTTTTTCAAACCCTGATGCTCAATAGTAATTGAGGCCTTTTACATTTCCAGTTTATTAAGTGTTTGGCTGGATTAATTTTATTTTTGAGATGCGAAACATCTGTAAGAAAATAATGTACAAAAATAATGTCGATTTCCTCGTGGGTATGAAAACCATCCGAGGAAATTGGACACCATGAGAATAATTTAAAAGCTACTTACAATTTGAAAATGTCCATCACGAAGGAACAGAATCTAGATCCAATAGGTTGAATCTGTGATCACATGATTCCTAAAAGCACATGTAATCGCAATTTGTATGAAAGCGGTAAGCAGGTATATATATAAAAGCTATAAATATATATATACAGACATGATCACCAACCACGAAGCACCTCCATGGGGGATCAAAAATATGAATAAAGCTGTAAAAAGCTATCAACCACCACGGAGGAAACTCCAGTTGGGACAAAACATAAATAAAGCTGCAAAGCTATCAACCACCACGGAGGAAACTCCAGGCGGGACAAAATGAAAATAAAGTTGTACAAAACAATCAACTGTCACGAAGTGAACTCCAAGCAGGACGAAACGTAAAGAAAGTTGTAAAAGCGATCAACCACCACGAAGTAAACTCCAGGTGGGGCAAATATATATATATATATATATATATATATATATATATATAAGCGATAAACGCACCGGATATAAAATCCAGGCTTATCGACGAGTTTCGACAACAGTTCATATATATATATATATATATATATATTAACTGTGTTTGACTGCTACATTCGATGATTTACATCCTGATCGAAGCGTTTTATATATATATATATATATATATATATATATATATATATATATATATATATATATATATATATATAGCAAATAAACGCTCGCATAGAATTTAGGCTCAATCGAGGCATAACTCGATAATGTTAGTCCATATATATATATATATATATATATATATATATAATATGAATATACAAGCTGAAATAAAACCACGGCTAGAAGTAAAGGAAAAGCACGCAATAACACGACTCTCAACGTGAAGAAGGGTGTGTGCAATGATGAAGAGAAAGGCTTTAAAGTGTGTAAGAAGGCTTACAGTGGACTGCAAAAGAAGACTTCTATATCTTTAAAGTAGATAACACTCGGCTCCCGCCGGTAAAAAAGTAGCTATATGTGAGCTCATAAGTGTTTAAAATGGGAAAACACTCAGTATATTACAAGTACGGAGCAAATTTGACAGGGCTTTCTCGCTCTTTCTCTCTCAAAATGGCCACCCCAAGCCCTCTATTTATAGAGGGGGGAGCCGCAGGTGTACCTGAGGCTGCCCGGGTTGCCCCAGGTTTCTTGGGTCGGGTCATCTCGTAGTACGTGCACGCAGGTACTGTAATATCCGCTCGAACTTTCAGAATTGCAATCCGGGCATCCAACTGAGGTATATAGGACCGACCGCCGTTGTCGAGAGTTGTACAATGGCATGGGATTAGAGGTTGTACGAAGTCATGAAGATGGGACGATGCCCTCTGGTCTTCAAGCTTCAAATTCTATCCGTTACCCTGCACAATAGTCACTCGGGATTGGTTCTCCTGGATTCTTGTGGGACATCGTGGTGTAGAAATGTATGTATGAGATGTTGAGACGACGTGATTTGGCCTTAGAGTGGCGAGATGATGCCTTGGCCCCTTACCGGAGTTATCACCGATTTGGGTTGATCAGCGAGATATTGCTTTCGGGGATTATTCTTTGAGATTGGATCTACCAAGTGTTGAAGGTCCTCGTGTGTCGATTCGAGGTGTGCTGTCAATTAGGGTTGGTCTTTGGGTATCTCGTTGTGAGCCTTGAAATTGAAGTGGTTGCATTTGAAACAAGCATTTCCGGTTATCGCTTCGGAATCGCATTCCTTGGGTACGATCACCAAGGTTGGTAGCTATTCCCATGATTGGGATCGAGACTGGATACCTCGGGGTTATCTCAAGATTAATCGATCTTCCGAAGGTGTGTTACGGTATTGGATCCGCATGCCTCGTGGTTATCTTCGAGGTTGGAATTATACTCAGATGTGTGTGTCCGGGGTTGATCTTTGAACTTTAGTAGTCTCCGGAATGGATATGAGCATCTTCCGGGGTTCCTCTTGAAAGACGAATCTGTCCTCCTGCAATATTAGTGACAGGTGTGCAAAAAATTTCGAGTGTCTACAGATGCCCCTCTTTATCATACTCATGCAATGCAATGCAAGGGTAGGATAAAGAATCCTAGACACTTGAAATGCCATAAGAAAAACATGATACTATATGCAGCAACATGATGCAAATGTATGATGCACGTGTGCGGGGTTGTTCCCCAACATGCGGGGGATGATTGCTGAATCCTTGTAATGTTTACCAAGGATTGGCAAATATGACCTGATCGGATGTGTGATCCGAATTTGTTAGGATGTTGATGTTAGAGTTATCACCAAAGTCCTGGAGCCTTGATACAGACTTAATTCCGAAGAGGTACCTCTTATGTGTAAGATATCTGTGGGGATAAAGCTTTGTCTGTTTGAGGATGTGTATAACATATTCCATCATCGATCCTCCTTGATGATGTTGACCTTTCCTAGTTTGTATCACCAGGATATGTCAAGATTCTATCGGATTTACTGCCAATAACAGATGATGTCAGGATTGCCTGACCTTCGTTGATTTGTACTTCACCGACGTGTGATCCAACGGATGAAAACCCTTTGGGATAGATTGTCAAGGCTACTTGACCTTTACTGACGTGTGAATCAACGACTGATACTATGGGGGTAGATTGTCAAGGTTGCTTGACCTTCGCTGACGCGTGAATCAACGGAACATTGTGTTGTGACCCCCGCCGGGGATCCATTGAGGACTCATGAATACCAACGTATGTAATCATCGAACAGTTTTCGATGCCTCGATAGGTTTACTTGCCATCGGCTAAAATAACGTCAAGGCTGCTTGACCTTCGTTGATGTGTGTGTCAATGGATGTGCATGCGTTGTAACCTCGTTGATGTGTCTATCAACGGCTGATATCATCGGATGGCTTCCGACGCTTCATTGGATTTACTTGCCAATGGTCATGCTGATGTCAAGGCTACTCAACCTTCGTTGATGTGTGTGTCAACGGATGAACACGCTTTGTAACCCCCGCCGGGGATGTACATTGTAACCTCGTTGATGTGTGTATCAACGACTGATATTATCGGATGGCTTCCGACACTTTATTGGAAGTTCTTAGTATAGGATTGAGAGCATACTAGTGTTCTAAGAGCTTAAGAGATTAATTGGAACAAGTTTCTTTCACAATTTAGAGATATAATTCCATTCCTAGCATTCCATTTTCGGTTTCTGTTAAACTGAGTTCTTGAGTTTTAAAATTTCAAATTCTTAATTTTGTGGAATTGAATGGTAATGATGTTGAGTGATGTTCATATAGTTGTTATATGATCATATAAGCATGTTTAGACTATTATAAGAGTATTTAGGAATGATTTCGTGAGTAATTTTTGTGTTTGGGTTAAATAGTTGCCGAGGTTCACTTGTTCTGATGCGAACTGACACATGGCGCAATTACACGGATTTACGATGAGTAGCAATGGCAAAATTGAAAAGCCTCTGAAATTTGTTTTGAGCTTCTGTTTTATAGATTGTTGAAGTACTATGTAGTGTATTACCATGCAAACATGTTTTAAGGGTATAGATAGCTATATGGACCTAATGTGGGTATGTTAGACTAGCATTAGCATGATTAACGAAAGTGTGTAGTTGAAATGAATTTAGAAACTTTAGCAATGAACTTGATGAGTATGAGTGCCATGTTTATGTACTGACCCGCAAGCACGTTGATATGATTTAGACATGCATGATGTATGATTCTTAATTCCTTGTTATGAATACTCGTACGCATGCTTAATACAGGTGTTATAACTATCTTGTATGTTTAGAAAGCAAGTATTGTGACAACCCGAGAATTTAGAATATTTTTAAAATTTTTATTAATTGATTTAAGGTTTAATAATAGAACCTAGACATCAAATAAGTGTATGCGTTTGATGTTTTTAAGAAGGAATTTTGAGGATTTCAAAATTCTGTGAAGGATTTAAGTATATTATTCAGGATTAAGGAATAAGTGAATATGTTCTGTGTATATGTCTTCAGTATGTGGTTAAGGGTTGATCAGATAAACGATATCAGTAACAAACCCTAATATTATATTAAGAACGTCAACGTTCGGTTAGAAAACCCTAGCAAATTATAGGAAACCCTAAATTCGGTTCTGGAAACCCTAATTTCAGTTTCGCGAATCTGAAACCCTAATTCGGTGCATAAAACCCTAAATTGGGAACCTAATGGCATAAGTGTAAATAATTATAAGATTAATTAGGGTTAATCTTAACAAATTGGTTAGAAAATCCTAATTTCAAAATTTGAAACCCTAATTTTAGGTTAAGGAACCCTAATTTATAAATAGGGAAAAATCTAAGTGTTAATTAAATAATTTTAATGTTAATTAGGAAACATTAATCCTAATTTTCAAGTTATAGTAATTAGAAAATCCTAATATAATTAGGAAATCTAATTTCTAATTTAGGAAAATTATTTTTCTATTTAAAACCCTAATTTTGGGTTGTAAACCCTAATCCGTGACTTTTGACCCTAATTGATAAATTAGTAATTTTAATTAGGAAATGCTAATCCTAATTAGCAATATTTAAGTTATGATTAAGAAATTTTAATATAATTAGAAAATTCTAATTCTAATTTATAAATATTAATTTTCTATTTTAAAAATCGAAATTCGAAAATGTTAGAAATTAAATTGCAAGGTTAAGGGTTAAACCCTAAACCCTAAGGTTTTTTAAACCCTAAACCCTAACCCTAACCCTAAACCCTAAGAGTTTGGCCAATGTCCAAAATGCCATTAATTTTGTATGCAAAATGACCAAAAAGCCCTTTAGTGCATTATTGGATGTTACTTGCAATCTTACCAATATATGGGGTTGGTGACCAACTTAGTACCAGGCATGTGACATATCACTAACATCAGCCATTACATAGCAACATATTATATAAAGATTTAGAGAGAGAAAACCACTCACTATTCTTGCTGACTTGTCCAAGACTTGTCTCTCTCAAAAATTTTGAGAGTTGGAGTGAAAGAGAGTCAAATATTAAGCTAATATCAACCTTTAACATTCCATGATCAGCAACAAAGAATCAGAATCAAAGATCAAAGCCTAAAAGGTATAAATCCTAATTTTTGTAAATCTTGTGTTTTGATGTTAGTTGTTGGTTAGATATTGTGTTAGGGGGTGTCTTTTAATGATCTGGGTTGTTGGATCATGGATTCATAACATTTAGAGTCACGAAAATCAAGTTTTAAAAACTGGTCAAGAACCCTAATTTTGTTGTCTGACAAGCCAATGTCAGGGCTCTTAGATTCTTGTGTGTTAACGATTTATAGTGTCTTAAGTTATATATTTGTAGTATGTTATGTGTTCTTTATTTTGCAACTTGAAACATGGTCAGATCGTATTTCAAACTCAAGTTATGATTGGTTAAACAAGGTTGACCGTTCACGGAATCTGGTTTCTGGGTAACCCAGAAACCCAGATTTGTCTGACAACGTATTTGCAGGGCACGGATCTTGCTACTGTTAATGTTGATGACCATGTTAGTGTTTGATCTGGGTAGTATGACATGAGAACTACACATCAAATCCCTTAGACCCACCATATCATGCACGGGATCGAAGTTATGCAAGGTCAAAACTGCGTTGACCAACTCGCCTGATGACGATTCTGGGTAACCCAGATCTTCAAAGGGGCAGTTTCTTTGCACAACTTTGACCGGCCCAAATCTTTAAAACATGATGTTAAGATGTTTATCTGATGATGTATTATTGTACCCTGACATCACCATTACACATTTGAACCTTAATATCACGCTCAGAAAGCTGGGATCATATAAATTAAAAGGGCCAAAGTAGCACCTACGTCTGTTTTTCATTCTCTGTAAAACCCAGAAAATGAAGATCAGCGTTGTCAGGTTGTTTAGAGGCTCAGATCTTCGAAGTGTAAAGTTGTATGGCCCGGAACTTAGTTTATTGTTGTAGTATGACATAAGTACTACAAGCTTAGCATGAATTAGAAGCCCGTAATCAACAAGAACATAGATTAAAAAAATTGAAACCTAGTACCTTTAACAACGATTATTAGGCATTACAGGCAATTTCAAGAACGGTGAAGAACACCTATATGATGACAGTTCATGCCGCTTATAGGTCCTTTAGCGACATTTAATTACTGAAAATAATTATATTAATTAAATAAATAGATAAAAATGGTTTTAATTATTAAAATACATATTAAATTCTAAAAATTATTTTTAAAGTCTGAAAAATAACTTTTAATTATTTTAAGTATATTTCATAAATATTTAATATTCTTGGAATATAAATGGTATTTAATTTATTTAATTATAATATTAAATAAATTATTTAAAAATGATTTTAATACATGAAAAATCATGAAAAATAATATTATGGTAAAAGAAAATATTTTAAGTTATTTTTAGTGACTTTTAATAATTTGTGATGAATTTCATTAATTAATTAATATTAATGACAATTAGTTTATTTAGTAAATATATTAAATAAATTAAGGAAAAATAGAATAAATGATTTAAAATTATATAAAAATGATTTAAGTGATATAAAAATATTTTAAGTTATAACCTATAACTTTTGATATTTTGTCATGAAAATATTAATATTTTAATATTAATAGAAATTATCGGATAATGATTTTAATTGTTTAAAAATCATATAAAGGTAATTTTAAAGTATTAAAAATACTTTGTGATATTATAAATATATTATTATATTATGACATGTATTTCATTAATATTTGATAATAAATAAATATTAATGGTAAAAGAATTATGTGGTATTTAATTTATTTAAATCTGATATTAATGATTGAAAATTCAAGATAAATAGTAATAATTATTTAAAAATTATTATGAGCTTATTAAAATTATTTTGACTAATATTAAAATTATCTGAGATAATTGTTAAGTGTTAGGCAGAGTTTAATTGAACTTAGACTCGATAAAAGTCCGACTAGACCGTCGGGATGATAGATTTGTGTCAGTTTCAAGTCAGACTGAAATAGTTTGACCTGATACTACGTCTTATGTGTATTGTAGACTGATAGGATTATGTGTTATGTGTTTAGGTTATTCTATGTATATATATTATAGTATTATATTGTGATGATATTATTCTAATATTGGAGATCTATATTACTAATATTAGGTCTTTGGATAAATCGATATAAATTGCGTAGTGGTAATCAACGGTTCAGGCAAGTTTGTTTTTACTTAACTCTACTAAGAGTTGTTTCATTCGGATAAGCTTATGGTTAATCATTGCTGGTTGCCATGAATTGTACTCTGTAAATATTGCATGTATAAGTCAGGTATGAAAGGCTGATCACCTTCATTACCAGTTGGTTTTAGATATATTTGTTCATGTATAATACGTGTTCAGTCATAAATTTGTTCCTGCTAGTTCACAATTATATTGTTGAATTATAGCCAGCTTATTATTCAGATTCTTTCAATCATGATATATTGTTATATTATTGAACTTAAACTTGCTGGGCAATCCTTATGTTCACCCTTGCTATATCATGATAAAACATTGCAGATTAAGCCGAAAACGTCGGATACAAGGAAAGGTCAAAGATAGTTCCAGCTTAAAGTTAATGTGCGCGATTAGTTTTGTAATAGTATAGTTTAATAATAATGTTATGTGTTAGACAAGTTATGAATTGTGTAATAAGTTAACGTTACTCGACCTTGGGGAAAAGTATGTAAGTTTAATGTATAAACAATTTATATTTATATCTTTCGCAAATATAGTAATAGTGTTAGAATGATCGAACCGGATTCGCGGTGATTCGGGACCTCGGATTCGAGGCCGTTCACAGTTGGTATCAAAGTTGTAGGTTATTAAACTGAGGTAGGAATACCTGAGACTAATAACCGCAGTGATTAGGATAAGATCTAACTCACATAGAGTTACTCAGTCGGTAAGATTCAAAGACGAATCTCGGTGAGTTATAAGATACAGAGTTCCCTAACTCTGATAATAAAGTTGAACAGTAATGGTGAATAGATAGAGTCTAAAAGACTAAAAGTACAAGGATAGGAGATCGTAAAACAAAACTATCATAGTATAGAAATAAATCGTAACATATACGATGAGATCACTCTGTGATCTGATAAAGTGATAGCAGGGATAAGAATCAATCTAATGATTGAAAAGTTTACAACAAGATTTCTGTGTGACAGTTGTACTATGAATTGGTACAGATTTAAGAAAGGAATATGAATACGAGTTAAATGAAATTCGTATTGAAAAGGGGGTTAGTATTAGGTGGGGATTCAATTGAGGACTCATGTCGGCAGCTGAGATGTATGATTCCTTGTGTGGGCGGGGAATTGTACTTGGTGTAACAACTAAGTTATGACAATGATAATCATTGAAATGTTGTGTCGCGCTATTTTCTATATGCATGTTAAGAGGGTGATTCCTTTCTCATGTGTATAACAGATAGATAGGTCATGGGTAGAGAATATAAGGTTAAGTACGAGTTCTTAAAACTCATACTTATGTGACATACTTGACTCATAGTTATATGAAACGTTTATGAACCCCTCAGCGAATGGACGCCAAAGGTCTGTCTAGGAAAGTTCTTAAACTCATATGATTGTGGCAATTTATGGACTCATAAGTGTGGTTTATTTAATCGAGTATAGTCAGTTGTGTAAATGGAGTATTGAGGATAATAGGAACAGATAGATTGTTAAGCAACTGATGATTAGTGGAGACATAAGTTTTCCAAAACTCCTAGCTATGCTAGATTTCGAAATGATTGACATCAAGCTAAATACACACTATGTGTTTTTTTTAAAAAAAAATATGTACTCGTAATCATTTTTCAAACGGTTTAAAGTGTAGTCTATGCTACTTATTTCAGTTAGACGTAAACGATTTGAAATATCAAAATATATTTTAATTATCACTTATGTACCATGTAACCTGGTGCAGAGATGAGAAAAAGTTGATGGAGTTGTAAATACATGAATACTTAGTGTGAATTTGATCTAAAGTCGATGTTCCACTATTGTATGATGTGTTATGACAAAGTCATATAATGACGACATCCTCAAACGGACTGTTAATACAGTGAGGCATCATGACGTCATTCTCAAAAATATTTTCAAAAATTTTAATTTGCCAACGAGGTTTGGCTACATCTAAATAATTCGATTGAATGGAATTATTGATATGAGTCTATGCTATTCGATGCAGCTAGACTAATGTTTATGAAAACTCTAAGTGTTCATTGAAAGAAATTTCTCGAACCAAATTATTTTGGTGCGGAATCATATGATAAGACTGAGGTGAACTATGTTGTTTGGATAAAATAATCCAATCAAGTAGCGTAAATATTTGGTATACATGATTAATACGTTATGCATGACGTAAGAGTACGATAGGCTAATCACCTAAAGTACTAACAACGGTAGTTTACCTTCTTTGTGATTGTAAACATACCAAGTAATGTATTGTTTGGCGGTATAATCAATACCGTTAAAACTATGTGTTCATGGTCTATATGACCCCTCAGCACAATTTGAAAACTTTTACTTTTGTGTGTGGTGTATTGGGTAGCATGTGATGATGTGTGTGAATGGTGTAAAAGCAGTATGGTGTAAGGTGTAAGGTAAATTTCGGGGACGAAATTTTTAGAAGAAGGGTTGAATGTGACAACTCGAGAATTAAGAATATTTTTAAAATTTTTATTAATTGATTTAAGGTTTAATAATAGAACCTAGACAGCAAATAAGTGTATGCGTTTGATATTTTTAAGAAGGAATTTTGAGGATTTCAAAATTCTGTGAAGGATTTAAGTGAATTATTCAGGATTAAGGAATAAGTGAATATGTTCTGTGTATATGTGTTCAGTATGTGGTTAAGGGTCAAGGGTTGACCAGATAAACGATATCAATAACAAACCCTAATATTATATTAAGAATGTCAACGTTCGTTTAGAAAACCCTAGCGAATTATAAGAAACCTTAAATTCAATTTTGGAAACCCTAATTTTAGTTCCGAGAATCCGAAACCCTAATTCGGTGCATGAAACCCTAAATTGGGAACCTAATGGCGTAAGTGTAAATAATTATAAGATTAATTAGGGTTAATCTTAACAAATTGGTTAGAAAACCCTAATTTCAAAATTTGAAACCCTAATTTCTTGTTAAGGAACCCTAATTTATAAATAGGGAAAAACCTAAGTTTTAATTAAATAATTTTAATGTTAATTAGGAAACATTAATCCTAATTTTCAAGTTATAGTAATTAGAAAACCCTAATCTAATTAGGAAATCTAATTTCTAATTTAGGAAAATTATTTTTCTATTTAAAGCCCTAATTTTTTGTTGTAAACCCTAATCCGTGACTTTTGACCCTAATTGCTAAATTAGCGATTTTAATTAGGAAATGCTAATCCTAATTAGCAATTTTTAAATTATGATTAAGAAATTTTAATATAATTAGAAAATTCTAATTATAATTTATAAATATTAATTTTCTATTTTTAAAATCGAAATTCGGAAATGTTAAAACTTAAATTGCAAAGTTAAGGGTTAAACCCTAAACCTAAGCCCTAAACCCTAAGGGTTTGGCCAATGTCCAAAATGCCATTAATTTTGTATGCAAAATGACCAAAAAGCTATTTAGTGCATTATTGGATGTTACTTGCAATCTTGCCAATATATGGGGTTGGTGACCAACTTAGTACCAGCCATGTGACATATCTTCAGCAGATCAGCTCCACTAACATCAGCCATTACATAACAACATATTATATAAAGATTTAGAGAGAGAAAACCACTCACTTTTCTTGCTAACTTGTCCAAGACTTGTCTCTCTCAAAAATTTTGAGAGTTGGAGTGAAAGAGAGTCAAATGTTAAGCTAATATCATCCTTTACCATTCCATGATCAGCAACAAAGAATCAGAATCAAAGAATAAAGCCTAAAAGGTATAAATCATAATTTTTGTAAATCTTGTGTTTTGATGTTAGTTGTTGGTTAGATATTGTGTTAGGGGGTGTCTTTTAATGATCTGGGTTGTTGGATCATGAATCCATAACATTTAGAGTCACGAAAATCAAGTTTTAAAAACTGGTCAAGAACCCTAATTTTGTTGTCTAACAAGCCAATGTCAGGGCTCTTAGATTCTTGTGTGTTAACGATTTGTGGTGTATTAAGTTATATATTTGTAGTATGTTATGTGTTCTTTATTCTGCAACTTGAAACATGGTCATATCGTATTTCAAACTCAAGTTATGATTGGTCAAACAGGGTTGATCAGTTTCATGGAATCGTTTACAGGTAACCCGTAAACCAGCATTTGTTTGACAACGTATTTGCAGGGCACAGATCTTGCTACTGTTAATGTTGACGACCATGTTAGTGTTTGATCTGGGTAGTATGACATGAGAACTACACATCCCTTAGACGCACCAGATCATGCACGGGATCGAAGTTATGCAAGGTCAAAACTGCGTTGACCAACTCGCCTGATGACGATTCTGGGTAACCCAAATCTTCAAAGGGGCAATTTCTTTGCACAACTTTGACCGACCCAAATCTTTAAAACATGATGTTAAGATGTTTATCTGATGATGTATTATTGTACCCTGACATCACCACTACACATTTGAACCTTAATATCACGCTCAGAAAGCTGGGATCATATAAATTAAAAGGGCCAAAGTAGCACCTACGTCTGTTTTTCATTCTCTGTAAAACCCAGAAAATGAAGAACAGCGTTGTCAGGTTGTTTAGAGGCTCAGATCTTCGAAGTGTAAAGTTGTATGGCCCGGAACTTAGTTTATTGTTGTAGTATAACATAAGTACTACAAGCTTAGCATGAATTAGAAGCCCGGAATCAACAAGAACATAGATTAAAAATCGGTCAAACCTAGTACCTTTAATGATCGATACGGGATGTTCTAGTAAACTCAAGAAAATTGAAGAACACCTATAATGACGGTTTTGTCATTATAGGTCCCCTTTAATACATTTAATTCTCAGTAAATAATTATATTAATTAAATAACTAGATAAAAATAGTTTTTAATTATTAAAAATACATATTAAATTCTAAAAAATTATTTTAAAGTTTGAAAAATAGTTTTTAATTATTTTAAGTATATTTCATAAATATTTAATATTTTTGGAATTTAAATGGTATTTAATTTATTTAATTATAATATTTAATAAATTATTTAAAAATGATTTTAATACATGAAAAATCATGAAAAATAATATTATGGTAAAAGAAAATATTTTATGTTATTTTCAGTGACTTTTAATATTTTTTGATGAATTTTATTAATTAATTAATATTAATGATAATTAGTTTATTTATTAAATATATTAAATAAATTAAGAAAAATAGAATAAATGATTTAAAAATCATATAAAAATGATTTAAGTGATATAAAAATATTTTAAGTTATAACCTATAACTTTTGATATTTTGTCATGAAAATATTAATATTTTAATATTAATATTTATTATCGGATAATGAATTTAATTGTTTAAAAATCATATAAAGGTGATTTTAAAGTATTAAAAATACTTTGTGATATTATAAATATAATATAATATTATGTTATGTATTTCATTAATATTTGATAATAAATAAATATTAATGATAAAAAAATTATGTGGTATTTAATTTATTTAAATATGATATTAATGATTGAAAATTCAAGATAAATTGTAATAATTATTTAAAATTATTACAAGCTTATGAAAATTATTTTGACTAATATTAAAATTATCTCGAGATAATTGTTAAGAGTTTAAAGCAGAGTTTAATTGAACTTAGACTAGATAAAAGTCCCATGTAATCGATTGGGATGATAGATTTGTGTTAGTTTCAAGTTAGATTGAAATAGTTTGACTTGATACTAAGTCTTATGTGTATTATAGAATCGATAGGATTATATGTTATGTGTTTAGGTTATTCTAAGTATATGTATATATATTATAGTATTATATTGTGATGATATTATTCTAATATTGGAGATCTATATTACTAATATTAGGTCTTCGGATAAAGCGATATAAATTGCGTAGTGGTAATCAACAGTTCAGGCAAGTTTGTTTTTACTTAACTCTACTAAGAGTTGTTTCATTTGGATAAGCTTATGGTTAATCATTGTTGGTTGCCATGAATTGTACTCTGTACATATTGCATGTATAAGTCAGGTATGAAAGGCTGATCACCTTCATTACCGAGTTTGGTTTCAGGATATATTTGTTCATGTATAATACTTGTTCAATCATAAATTTGTTTCTGCTAGTTCACAATTATATTGTTGAATTATAGCCAGCTTATTATTTAGATTATTTCAATCATGATATATCGTTATATTGTTGAACTTAAACTTGCTGGGCAATCCTTATGCTCACCCTTGCTATATCATGATAAAATATTATGAGATTAAGGCTTAATCGCGGATACAAGGAAAGGTTAAAGATAGTTCCGACTTAAAATTATTATATGCGATTAGTTTTGTAATAGTATAGTTTAATAATAATGTTATATGTTAGATAGTTTATGAATTGTGTAATAAGTTAAGGTTACTCGACTTTGGGGAAAAGTATGTAAGTTTAATGTATAAACAATTTATGTTTATATCTTCCGCAAATATAGTAATAGTGGTAGAATGATCGAACCGGATCCGCGGTGATTCGGGACCTCGGATTCGAGGCTGCTCACAGTTGGTATCAAAGTTGTAGGTTATGAAACTTAGGTAGGAATACCTGAGACTAATAACCGCAGTGATTAGGATAAGATCTAAATCACATAGAGTTAGTCAGTCGGTAAGATTCAAAGACGAATCTCAGTGAGTTATAAGATACAGAGATCCCTAACTCTAATAATAAAGTTGAACAGTAATGGTGAATAGATAGAGTCTATTAGACTACAAGTACAGGGATAGGAGATCTTAAAACAAAACGATCATATTATAGAAATAAATTGTAATATATACGATGAGATCACCCGTGATCCGATAAAGTGATAGTAGGGATAAGAATCAATCTAATGATTGAAAAGTTTACTGACAGAAGATTGTTGGGTGACAGGTTGTACTACTATGAATTGGTTGATTCAGGGGAAAGGATTATGAATACGGAGTTAAATGAAATTCATATTAAAAAAGGGGGTTAGTATTAGGTGGGGATTCAATTGAGGACTCATGTCGGCAGCTGAGTTGTATGATTCCTTGTGTGGGCGGAGAATTTTACTTGGTGTAACAACTACTTAGTTATGACAATGATAATCATTAAAATGTTGTGTCGCGTTATTTGCTATATGCATGTTAAGAGGGTGATTCTTTTCTAATGTGTATAACAGATATATAGGTCATAGGTAGATGATATAAGGTTAAGTACGAGTTCTTAAAACTCATACTTATGTGACATACTTGACTCATAGTTATATGAAACGTTTATGAACCCCTCAGCGAATGGACGCCAAAGGTCTGTCTAGGAAAGTTCTTAAACTCATATGATTGTGGCAATTTATGGACTCATAAGTGTGGTTTGACGAACTGAGTATAGTTGTGTGTAAATGGAGTATTGAGGATAATAGGAATAGATAGATTGTTACGCAACTGATGATTAGTGGAGACATAAGTTTTCCAAAACTCCTAGCTATGCTAGATTTCGAAATGATTGACATCAAGCTAAATACGCACTATGTGTTTTTTTAAAAAAAAAATATGTAGACTCGTAATCATTTTTGAAACGGTTTAAAGTGTAGTCTATGTTACTTATTTCAGCTAGACGCAAACGATTTGAAATATCAAAATATATTTTAATTATCACATGTACCATGTAACCTGGTGCAGAGATGATAATAAGTTGATGGAGTTGTAAATACAGGAATACTTAGTGTGAATTTGATCTAAAGTCGCTGTTCCACTATTGTATGATGTGTTATGACAAAGTCATATAATGACGGCATCCTCAAATGGACTGTTAATACAGTGCGACATCATGACGTCATTCTCGAAAATATTTTCAAAAATTTTAATTTGTCAACGAGGTTTGGCTACATCTAAATAATTCGATTGAATGGAATTATTGATATGAGTCTATGTTATTCGATTCAGCTAGACTAATGTTTATGGAAACTCTAAGTGTTCATTGAAAGAAATTTCCCGAACCAAATTGTTTTGGTGCGGAATCATACTATAAGATTGAGGTGAATCTATGTTGTTTGGATAAAATAATCCAATCAAGAAGAGCGTAAATATTCGCTATACATGATGTAAACATACCAAGTAATGTTATGCATGACGATTATGAAGATCATTAAAACGATAGGCTAATCACCCAAAGTATTAGAAAACTTTTACTCTTATGACACTACTAAAAAATGGTCATTTGTGATGACCTAAATCCATCACAAAAAGTAGGAAAATCATCACGAAAGGTTTACGTGATGGCTTTAAGCATCACAATGGTCATCTTGTATACGCCCATCATGAAAGGTTTTACGTGATGGATTTGGCAATCACGTAAACGCTTAGTGCTTTTGTGATGATTAATACAATCACATTAACATATAATCTATTGTGATTGTCAAAGTCATCACAAAAAAAACAAGACTTTAGGGATCAAATGTAAGAACGTGAATCTCTATTTACGTATAATTTATTTCACTATATTAATTATATCTATATTAATTGTATCAAATGATACTTGTAGGATTCGAACCCTCTCCCATTTGCAAACTAAATAATGAGTATTACCACTACACCAAAGTCCAGATCATGATTATAATTTTAAAACAAAATATAAAAGGAAACATATGTGAGTTGACTTACTAAACAAAATTACTTTCAAATAAGATTTGGTGATTACAATGGCAGTCACAAATACTCTATAATGATGGTAAAATTAGTCATCACTAAGAGCCGTCATATATTGTATTATTTTGTGACGGCTTAAAAATTCCATCACAAAATACCTTCTTTTTGTAATTGCAAATAAAAGTCATCACAAAAATCTAACTTTTTAATGATTGTCATGACCGTCATAAAATATTGTTTTGATTATTTCTTTTATGAAAATATTAGTGATAGCTTAAATGCAATCACGAAAAGGGTATATCTATAAGTGATGACTTAGTGCGTCCCAAAAAAAAATTTATTTTGCCTGAAAAAATTGGTGTGATTGACATGGCCATCACAATTATAATACATTGATGGTAAAATTAGTCATCACTAAGAGCCATCATATATACTATTAATTTGTGATTGCTTAAAAAGTTCATCACAAATTACTATCTTTTATGATTGTTTTTAAAAGTCCATCACAAAATTCACGTATTCTTGTTTTTCTAATGATGGGTAGTTTGCCTTCTTTGTGATTGTAAACATACCAGTAATGTAATTTTTACTAAGTATGATCAATACCGTTAAAACTATTGTTCATGGTCTATATGACCCTCAAAGATAAGTGTGAGTGGTGTATTGGGTAATATGTGATGATGTGTGAATGGTGTAAAAGTATGGTGTAAGGTGTAAGGTAAATTTCGGGGACGAATTTTTTAGAAGAAGGGTTGAATGTGACAACTCGAGAATTTAGAATATTTTTAAAATTTTTATTAATTGATTTAAGGTTTAATAATAGAACCTAGACAGCAAATAACTATATGCGTTTGATATTTTTAAGAAGGAATTTTGAGGATTTCAAAATTCTGTGAAAGATTTAAGTGAATTATTCAGGATTAAGGAATAAGTGAATATGTTATGTGTATATGTGTTCAGTATGTGGTTAAGGGTCAAGGGTTGACCAGATAAACGATATCAGTAACAAACTCTAATATTATATTAAGAACGTCAACGTTCGGTTAGAAAACCCTAGCGAATTACAAGAAACCCTAAATTCGGTTCTGGAAACCCTAATTTTAGTTCCAGGAATCCGAAACCCTAATTCGGTACATGAAACACTAAATTGGGAACCTAATGGTGTAAGTGTAAATAATTATAAGATTAATTAGGGTTAATCTTAACAAATTGGTTAGAAAACCCTAATTTCAAAATTTGAAACCCTAATTTATAAAAATAGAAAACCTAAGTGTTAATTAAATAATTTTAATGTTAATTAGGAAACATTAATCCTAATTTTCAAGTTATAGTAATTAGAAAACTCTAATCTAATTATGAAATCTAATTTCTAATTTAGGAAAATTATTTTTCTATTTAAAACCCTAATTTTGGGTTGTAATCCCTAATCCGTGACTTTTGACCCTAATTGCTAAATTAGCAATTTTAATTAGGAAATGCTAATCCTAATTAGAAATATTTAAGTTATGATTAAGAAATTTTAATATAATTAGAAAATTCTAATTATAATTTATGAATATTAATTTATATTTTTAAAATCGAAATTCAGAAATGTTAGAAATTAAATTGCAAAGTTAAGGGTTAAACCCTAAACCCTAAAGTTTTTCAAACCCTAAACCCTAAGGGTTTGGCCAATGTCCAAAATGCCATTAATTTTGTATGCAAAATGACCAAAAAGCTATTTAGTGCATTATTGGATGTTACTTGCAATCTTGCCAATATATGGGGTTGGTGACCAACTTAGTACCAGCCATGTGACATATCTCCAGCAGATCAGCTCCACTAACATCAACCATTACATAACAACATATTATATAAAGATTTAGAGAGAGAAAACCACTCACTTTTCTTGCTAACTTGTCCAAGACTTGTCTCTCTCAAAAATTTTGAGAGTTGGAGTGAAAGAGAGTCAAATGTTAAGCTAATATCATCCTTTAACATTCCATGATCAACAATAAAGAATCAGAATCAAAGATCAAAGCCTAAAAGGTATAAATTATAATTTTTGTAAATCTTGTGTTTTGATGTTAGTTGTTGGTTAGATATTGTGTTAGGGGGTGTCTTTTAATGATCTGGGTTGTTGGATCATGGATCCATAACATTTAGAGTCACGAAAATCAAGTTTTAAAAACTGGTCAAGAACCCTAATTTTGTTGTCTGACAAGCCAATGTCAGGGCTCTTAGATTCTTGTGTGTTAACGATTTATGGTGTCTTAAGTTATATATTTGTAGTATGTTATGTGTTCTTTATTCTGCAACTTGAAACATGGTCAGATCGTATTTCAAACTCAAGTTATGATTGGTCAAACAAGGTTGACCGTTCACGGAATCTGATTTCTGGGTAACCCAGAAACCCAGATTTGTCTGACAACGTATTTGCAGGGCACGGATCTTGCTACTGTTAATGTTGATGACCATGTTAGTGTTTGATCTGGGTAGTATGACATGAGAACTACACATCAAATCCCTTAGACCCACCAGATCATGCACGGGATCGAAGTTATGCAAGGTCAAAACTGCGTTGACCAACTCGCCTGATGACGATTCTAGGTAACCCAGATCTTCAAAGGGGCAGTTTCTTTGCAAACCTTTGACTGGCCCAAATCTTTAAAACATGATGTTAGGATGTTTATCTGATGATGTATTATTGTACCCTGACATCACCACTACACATTTAAACCTTAATATCACGCTCAGAAAGCTCGGATCATATAAATTAAAAGGACCAAAGTAGCACCTACGTCTGTTCTTCATTTTCTGGAAAACCCAGAAAATGAAGAACAGCGTTGTCAGGTTGTTTAGAGGCTCAGATCTTTGAAGTGTAAAGTTGTATGGCCCGGAACTTAGTTTATTGTTGTAGTATGACATAAGTACTACAAGCTTAGCATGAATTAGAAGCCTAGAATCAACAAGAACATAGATTAAAAATCGATCAAACCTAGTACATTTAACGACATATAGCATTCTAAGCTGACAAGAACAAATTTGAAGAACACCTATATGACGATTTACGCCGCTATATAGGCCCCTTTAGCGACATTTAATTACTGAAAAATAATTATATTAATTAAATAAATTGATAAAAATGGTTTTTAATTATTAAAAATACATATTAAATTCTGAAAAATTATTTTAAAGTCTGAAAAATAGTTTTTAATTATTTTAAGTATATTTCATAAATATTTAATATTTTTGGAATATAAATGGTATTTAATTTATTTAATTATAATATTAAATAAATTATTTAAAAATGATTTTAATACATGAAAAATCATGAAAATAATATTATGGTAAAAGAAAATATTTTAAGTTATTTTTGGTGACTTATAATATTTTGTGATGACTTTCATTTATTAATTAATATTAATGATAATTTGTTTATTTAGTAAATATATTAAATAAATTAAGGAAAAATAGAATAAAAGATTTTAAAATCATATAAAAATGATTTAAGTGATATAAAAATATTTTAACTTATAACCTATAACTTTTGATATTTTGTCATGAAAATATTAATATTTTAATATTAATAGAAATTATCCGATAATGATTTTAATTGTTTAAAAATCATATAAAGGTGATTTTAAAGTATTAAAAATACTTTGTGATATTAAAATATATTATTATATTATGATATGTATTTCATTAATATTTGATAATAAATAAATATTAATGATAAAAGAATTATGTGGTATTTAATTTATTTAAATACGATATTAATGATTGAAAATTCAAGATAAATTGTAATAATTATTTAAAAATTATTACGAGCTTATGAAAATTATTTTGACTAATATTAAAATTATCTGAGATAATTGTTAAGTGTTAGGCAGAGTTTAATTGAACTTAGACTCGATAAAAGTCCGACTAGACCGTCGGGATGATACATTTGTGTCAGTTTCAAGTCAGACTGAAATAGTTTGACATGATACTAAGTCTTATGTGTATTGTAGACTGATAGGATTATGTGTTATGTGTTTAGGTTATTCTATGTATATATATTATAGTATTATATTGTGATGATATTATTCTAATATTGGAGATCTATATTACTAATATTAGGTTTTCGGATAAAGCAATATAAATTGCGTAGTGGTAATCAACGGTTCAGGCAAGTTTGTTTTAACTTAACTCTACTAAGAGTTGTTTCATCTGGATAAGCTTATGGTTAAGCATTGCTGGTTTCCATGAATTGTACTCTGTACATATTGCATGTATAAGTCAGGTATGAAAGGCTGATCACCTTCATTACCAGTTGGTTTCAAATATATTTGTTCATGTATAATACTTGTTCAGTCATAAATTTGTTCCTGCTAGTTCACAATTATATTGTTGAATTATAGCCAGCTTATTATTCAGATTCTTTCAATCATGATATATCGTTATATTATTGAACTTAAACTTGTTAGGCAATCCTTATGCTCACCATTGCTATATCATGATAAAACATTGCAAATTAAGGCGAATACGTCAGATACAAGGAAAGGTCAAAGATAGTTCCAACTTAAAGTTAATGTGCGCGATTAGTTTTGTAATAGTATAGTTTAATAATAATGTTATGTGTTAGGCAAGTGATGAATTGTGTAATAAATTAAGGTTACTCGACCTTGGGAAAAAGTATGTAAGTTTAATGTATAAACAATTTATGTTTATATCTTCCGTAAATATAGTAATAGTGTTAGAATGATCGAACCGGATCCGCTGTGATTCGGGACCTCGAATTTGAGGCCGTTCACAGTTGGTATCAAAGTTGTAGGTTATGAAACTTAGGTAGGAATACCTGAGATTAATAACCGCAGTGATTAGGATAAGATCTAACTCACATAGAGTTAGTTAGTCGGTAAGATTCAAAGACGAATCTCGGTGAGTTATAAGATACAGAGATCCCTAACTCTAATAATAAAGTTGAACAGTAATGGTGAATAGATAGAGTCTATTAGACTACAAGTACAGGGATAGGAGATCTTAAAACAAAACGATCATATTATAGAAATAAATTGTAACATATACGATGAGATCACTCCGTGATCTGATAAAGTGATAGTAGGGATAAGAATCAATCTAATGATTGAAAAGTTTACAGCACGATTGCTGTGTGACAGTTGTACTATGAATTGGTTCAGATTCAGGAAAGGATTATGAATACGAGTTAAATGAAATTCGTATTAAAAAGGGGGTTAGTATTAGGTGGGGATTCAATTGAGGACTCATGTCGGCAGCTGAGTTGTATGATTCCTTGTGTGGGCGGGGAATTGTACTTTGTGTAACAACTACTTAGTTATGACAATGATAATCATTGATATGTTGTGTCGCGCTATTTGTTATATGCATGTTAAGAGGGTGATTCCTTTCTCATGTGTATAACAGATAGATAGGTCATAAGTAGAGGATATAAGGTTAAGTACGAGTTCTTAATACTCATACTTATGTGACATACTTGACTCATAGTTATATGAAACATTTATGAACCCCTCAGCAAATGGACGCCAAAGGTCTATCTAGGAAAGTTCTTAAACTCATATGATTGTGGCAATTTATGGACTCATAAGTGTGGTTTGATGATCTGGGTATAGTTGTGTGTAAATAGAGTATTGAGGATAATAGGAATAGATAGATTGTTAAGCAACTGATGATTAGTGGAGACATAAGTTTTCCAAAACTCCTAGCTATGCTAGATTTCGAAATGATTGACATCAAGCTAAATACGCACTATGTGTTTTTTTTTTAAAAATATGTAGACTCGTAATCACTTTTGAAATGGTATAAAGTGTAGTCTATGCTACTTATTTTAGCTAGACGTAAACGATTTGAAATATCAAAATATATTTTAATTATCACTTATGTACCATGTAACCTGGTGCAGAGATGATAAAAAGTTGATGGAGTTGTAAATATAGGAATACAGTGAGGCATCATGACGTCATTCTCAAAAATATTTTCAAAAATTTTAATTTGTCAACGAGGTTTGGCTACATCTAAATAATTCGATTGAATGGAATTATTGATATGAGTCTATGCTATTCGATTCAGCTAGACTAATGTTTATGAAAACTCTAAGTGTTCATTGAAAGAAATTTCCCGAACCAAATTGTTTTGGTGCAGAATCATATAATAAGACTGAGGTGAACTATGTTGTTTGGATAAAATAATCCAATCAAGTAGCTTAAATATTCGTTATACATGATTAATACGTTATGCATGACGTAAGAGTACGATAGGCTAATCACCTAAAGTACTAGCAACGGTAGTTTACCTTCTTTGTGATTGTAAAGATACCAAGTAATGTATTGTTTTGCGGTATGATCAATACCGTTAAAACTATGTGTTCATGGTCTATATGACCCCTCAGCACAATTTGAAAACTTTTACTCTTGTGAGTGGTGTATTGGGTAACATGTGATGATGTGTGTGAATGGTGTAAAAGCAGTATGGTGTAAGGTGTAAGATAAATTTCGGGGATGAAATTTTTAGAAGAAGGGTTGAATGTGACAACCCGAGAATTTAGAATATTTTTAAAATTTCTATTAATTGATTTAAGGTTTAATAATAGAACCTAGAAAACAAATAAGTATATGCGTTTGATATTTTTAAGAAGGAATTTTGAGGATTTAAAAATTCTGTGAAGGATTTAAGTGAATTATTCATGATTAAGGAATAAGGGAATATGTTTTGTGTATATGTGTTTAGTATGTGGTTAAGGGTCAAGGGTTGACCAGATAAACGATATTAGTAACAAACCCTAATATTATATTAAGAACGTCAACGTTCGGTTAGAAAACCCTAGCGAATTACAAGAAACCCTAAATTCGGTTCTAGAAACCCTAATTTTAGTTCCGAGAATTCAAAACCCTAATTCGGTGCATGAAACCCTAAATTGGGAACCTAATGGCGTAAGTGTAAATAATTATAAGATTAATTATGGTTAATCTTAACAAATTGGTTAGAAAACCCTAATTTCAAAATTTGAAACCCTAATTTCTGGTTAAGGAACCCTAATTTATAAATAGGGAAAAACCTAAGTGTTAATTAAATAATTTTAATGTTAATTAGGAAACATTAATCCTGATTTTCAAGTTATAGTAATTAGAAATGTAAGACCCCAACTTATTATAAATAAAATTGAATTACTTTATTTATTATTTTGAAATAGTAAGGGTTAATTTGATTAATGTGGTTAGTTATGGGTAAAATGCGCAAATATTTCAAATAAGAAAGTGGTTATAAAATATTCATTTTTATCGGAGAATATTCGTTTGGTCGTGGAATATTCCTATTGTCGGGGAATATTCATACGACAAGACAGCGATTATTACAGATTAACAGCGTTGGGAAATTCTTCTTGTCGTTGGGGAATATTCATACGACAAGTATAAGTTGTTTATAAATAACGGCGTAGTTGTTACCGTTAACACTCTTGGAATACCGGTGGTTAAAAACACGAATAATGTCGTGTTGTTTGCGATGAGCACTGATATTGCACCAATTATTGATTCTTATGTAAGAAGACACTACTCAATAATTGTTACAGTAATTACTGTTCAATATTTTATTTTATTAATTCAATAATTGTTACGTTGATATTTTATATTACTGTTGTTTCAATAATTGTCACTACACAGTATTTTCCATTATCGAAGCAATAATTCATATTATTTGAATAATATTATTAGATAACATTATTGGCAATGTCTAAAAAGTTATGTCGAATGAGAGGTTTGGTCACCTAATTGCACGCCAGTAAGGAGAGATCCTTATTGGAAAGCCCCCTCTTTCCTAGGATCGGCCTGGTTGCCAGTACTGTGATTCTATAATATTATTTGTGAATAATTAATTATTAATTTATATGATGAGGAAAATATTGATTTTATGTGGATATAGATGGAGAAAATTTTTAAAGTGACAATTGTTAAAAATTGATATTTTATCTTTTCTGATAAAATAATATTTTATTATATTATTATAATATAATAATGATGATATTTTTACAATGAATGTGGGATATATGAGTATATGAGGAGGAAGAATATTTTTTTTGCAAAAGTTGTTTAAAACATGTTAAACATGTCTGTGGGCCCATTTCTTGACTGAAATTTGATTATAACCTATAAAATCGCCCGTTTGTGGATTTCGATCAATTTTTGTTTGAAATTTGGAAAACGTTTCTTCTGTAAAGTTGTAGAGAATGGAATTTCCTATGAAAAAGACATGAGTTTTGAATTTTTCTGATAAAAGGGCTATTTATTATGAATTATTGAAGTTCCGAAATTCCAGAATAATTAATTTTTGGAAGTTTTAATTGTTTTAATTAACAAAAACGTTTTTGGTGAGTTGGCACATGTGTGGCTGATGTTTTGGATTAGTGGAGGTGTGCGTATGAAATTATAATATATATATTAATATTATATTAAATTTTCTGCTTTGGTGTTCTAAGCAATTTCCTATAAATAGGGTGCTTAGGTTAGAATTGAAAATCACACCAGAAACTGAAGTTTTCTCTCTATTTCTCTCTCGATATATTGAGCGTATTCTTGCGAGTATTTTAATACTTTGAGTGTTGCTGTACGGTGCAAGTTCAAGTCATAGCCTATATCCGGTGTTTCAACTAGAAGTACTGTCTTTACAAGGTAAGGGATATTATATTATTCTTAAATGATATTATTTTCTTCAATATCATTATGCCGAAATAATGGTTTAAACTTTTTATCAAATTTGGAACTTTTTGTGTCGGGGTTACTATTCACGATATCTAAGACTATTCACGAATCGATTAACACTATTCAAGAAAAAATAAAATTTTTCGCTTTTAGTCCAAAATATCTATTATGGATACTAGCTTTGATTGTATCCATGTTTTGATCATTCTTGAATTTTACCCCACTATGATTATTTATGAGTTATTTTGGACATGGAATAAATTTGAAATACGAATCCTTAATATTTATTCTTTTGTTTCCTTTGGATTCGTTTTCTTTAAAATATTTTTCATCATCCTCAGTCCTAAATGATGATATTACTGAATGTCTTTGGCATGTAGTGCAAAGATGAATGATTTTCTGATGAATATCTTTGGCCCGTAGTGCAAAGATGAACATGTGTTTAAATGAGCATCACCAACTGATGAATATCTTTGGCCTGTAGTGCAAAGATGAATATTTAATTCCAGATATATATTGATTGATGTTACAGAGATAAAATATCGACGATGAACTTTTAAATTCATATATAGAAGATAGTAGTTTGCATTCTCTACTTAACTCTTCTAATGAATTATTATTTCCGCTGCGAATATTGATTTAAAACTTGTTGTCTATTGTATTCTATTAGATTTTTCCCTATTGAAGACTAACGATAATTTGTTTTATATTATCTTAGTCATAATGTTCTTTACTGGGCTAGTTGAGCTCACCCTTTTCCTTGTTGTTCCATTTTTCTTCTCAGGAGGCGAGAATGTAGCGAGTACTAGTCGGGGTGTGGAATAATGGTTCTAGAAGTGGTTCTAGAAAGTCGTTTTAGTTGTCCTCACCATTTTTGTAAAATAATGTATCAATAATTGTAATGAGGACTTATTTGAGTGTGGATATTGTCTAGATGACAATATTTGTATTTAAACTCACAGTTTTTATGTTGTATTAATAAAGTTGTAGTTGTATCTGTACCATGTATTTTGACGACTCAGAATGGGTGTTGTATACCTATTTTGGGGGCGTCACAGTTGGTATCAGAGCTTAGGGATATGATCTCTGGCGGAGATCGGGGAATAGAACTAGGAGGGAGAGACGAGTAAATCCTTCGCTAGTGTGTCCTACCTAAGCTTATTTGTTGGTCGGTCATAACATAGGGATATTATGTGATATGTTAATTTGTTAAATTAACCCTTGTTTTATAAGCGAGATTTGAGAATGTCGAATTGAGAATGTTAGCGAGTGGAGTAAATGAGACCGTGGAGACACCTTTGCTCACCAACGAGGAGAACTTTAACAAATTGGCAATGTTCCTCCCGTGAACAACACCACCGAAAGCAGATGATGAGCGATGGGATGTTTAGAAGCTTTTGCGGTTCATGCAAAATCGACGAGGAGACTCGTGTTCAAAATCTGAGGAGGAAATGATAGCAATTCACGGTTTGTCACATTCAGAGTTCAAAGAGTTGGGACCACCAGAATTTATTGGAAAGCAGGATCCGATCAAGGCAGAGACGTGGGTTAACAAATTACCAAGATATTCGATGTCTTGGGATGTACGGAGGAACAAAAGGTTCCATTCGCCACCTTTATGTTCCGTGGTGAGGCAGACTACTGGTGGGAGTCTATGAAGCGTACCCATCCAGCCGCACTCAGTATGTCTTGGGAGACATTTCAGAAACTATTCAATGACAAGTACTTTCCTGAAAGTATACGTCATATGAAGGAGGTAGAGTTTATTAGGCTGAGAGAGAATAATATAACGGTGTCCAGAAGACGAAGGCGAAGTTTCTGAGTTGTCTGGGTTTGCACCTCATTTGGTGGAGAATGAGGAAGCGTATGACACGGATGTTTCTGAGAGGTTTGAAACCCGACATACTTCAATATCTCATTTCTCATAAATTTTCTCTTTATTCAGATGTTGTCAACAGAGCTCAATTATTAGAGTGAGATAACGAGATGCAGTCAACCGAGGGACCACAACCGGGATCATCTGGGGTGACATCGGTCATCGGAACAACGATAACTTGCGGAGAAAGAAAAATCTGAGATAGAAGCGGCAACCACTTTGGTGGTAATCGTGGCCATGAAAATAGAAGAAGCAAGTTGGGGGAGATTTTAAAAGAGGAGATTCAACAATGACCTTTGTGAAGACATCAACACCAAAATGAGAAGCTGGTTTTAAGGAGGAGAAACGACCATCGGTCGTATCTTTATAATGTGGAAAAGAGGGACATATCGTACCCAAACCGTCCAGCAGTTCAAAGTATGCTATAATTGTGGAAATGAAGGACATATCGCTCGAGATTGTACTGTAGCGAAACCAAGTCCAGTGGGGATGGTGACTTAAAAGGTTGTTCCAGGAAAGTCAAAGTCAACGGTTCCTGGAAGAGCGTTTGTCGTGACTGGTCAACATGCGAGGAACCCAAACGAGGTGATCACGGGTAAGCTAATCATAAATTCATGCGAAGTTTATACCTTACTAGATACCGGTGCTTCCCATTCATTTATCTCTCCTGCTTGTGCTCAACGTTTAAACTTGACTCCGGAGAAATTAGACTTTGATTTATCTGTGGAGACTCCATTAGGAGAAACTTTCATCACATCCACTGTATATAAATCTTGTTTGATCCAAGTTGGCCCCATCACATTACCTGTTGACCTTATCTCTTTAAAGATACTTACTTTTGATGTGATTTTAGGGATTGATTGGTTAACTACTCATCATGCCAAAATTGATTGTTTTTGTAAGGTTGTTAGTTTTCATATTCCTAACTAACCTGTTGTGCGAATTCAAGCAACTAAGCCATTAAAATCAATCACTGTTATATCAAGCCATAAAGCCATTCGTTTATTAAAAAATGGATGTCAAGCTTTCTTAGCCCATGTTATGGATTTGAATAAAGACACGTCATATTTGAATAATATTCTTGTTGTTATTGACTTTTCTGATGTATTTCTTGAAGAACTTCCCGGTCTACCCCCGGAACGTGAAGTTGAATTCTTTATTGATCTTGAACCTGGTACAAAGCCCATTTCTAAAACCCCATATCGAATGGCTCCTATTGAACTTCAGAGTTAAAGGGTCCAACAACAGGAGTTGTTGGACATCGGTTTCATTCATCCTAGTACATCTCCTTGGGGTGCTCTGTTTTATTTGTAAAGAAGAAGAGCGCGAGTATGCGACTTTGTATTGATTAACGGAATTAAACCATGTCACTATCAAGAATAGGTATCCGCTACCTCGTATTGATGACTTATTTGACCGATTGCAAGGAGCACAATTTTTTCAAAATCGATCTTCGATTCGGATATCATCATTTGAAAGTTAAAAGCGAGGATATTACGAAGCGCCTTCGAACTTCGAGACGGGCATTATGAATTCTAGTCATGTCTTTTAGATTGACTAATGATCATGCTGACTTTCATGGATATGATGAACCGAGTATTCAAGGATTATTTGGATCGGTTCGTTGTTGTCTTTATTGATGACATCCTCATATATTCCAAAAGCCATGAAGATCATGAGCACCATTTTGAAAGTTTGCACTGCAAAGGCTTCGTGATAAAGTCGTATGCCAAGTTGAAGAAATGTGAGTTACGGCTTGAGGTAGTAGTAGCATTCCTTGGGCACGTGGTGTCAAAACATGGAGTATCTATTGACGGCGAAGATTGAAGCAATACAAAGTTAGAGCAATAGAAATCGGTGGTAGAAAGACGTAGCTTTTACGGGCTTAATGGTTATTATCGGATATTTGTGGAAGTGTTTTCTCGAATCGCTACCCCGTTAACTCAGCTAACTCAGAAAGATATCAAATTCGTATGGAGCGAGGAATGCGAGAAGAGTTTCCAAGAGCTTAAGAGAAGACTCATTTTAGCTTTTGTTTGACAATACCATCGGTTTGGATGGATTTGTTATCTACATCGATGCTTTGCAAAGGGTTAGGATGTGTTCTCATGCAACGTGGGAAAGTCATAGCCTATGCCTCGCGACAACTTAAAGAATATGAGAGGAATTATCCTACTCATGATCTAGAGTTAGCGTTGATCGTTTTCTGCGCTTAAAGATCATGAAGCACTATCTATATGGGGAAAAAGTTGAGATATATTCGGACCATAAAAGCCTCAAATATTTCTTCACCCAAAAAGAACTCAACATGCTAAGCAGCGACGTTGGCTCGAAATGTTGAAAGACTACGACCATACCATTCAATACCATCACGAAAAGCGAATGTGGTGGTAGCGCATTGAGTAGAAGATCATACTGGAACGAAAGTGCGATGTTGTCAACACAAAGGCCCATTTTGTGTGATTTACAAAAGATGAAGATAGAATTCAAGACTTCGGGAACCCATGCAATGATGTCAAGTATACGTATAGAACCAAATTTAATCGAGAAAGTTAAAGTTGCTCAAGCCACAGACCCGGAGCTGATGATTATGAAGAAGAAAGTACAAGAAGGTGTTATTCCAGAAGCAAGAATCGATGAAGAAGGAATATTTCGAGTCCACTCCAGACTTTGTGTTCCTAACGATTCTGATTTGAAGTACAAGATCATGATGGAGGCACACAATACACCATTTGCAATCCATCCTGGAAGTACCAAAATGTATCATGATCTTCGACATACATTTTGGTGGAATATGAAGAGAGAGATTGCAAAGTTTATCTCGATGTATTTAACTTGTCAACGTGTAAAGGCAGAGCATCAAGTGCCAAAGGGTCCATTGCAACCACTTGAGATTCCAAAATGGAAGTGGGAACACATTACCATGGATTTCGTTACGGGTCTTCCCACGGTTTCTCAAGGCATAAATGCTATTTGGGTTATTGTTGATAGATTAACCAAGTCTGCTCATTTCTTGCCGATACGGGAGACCTATTCCCTTGAACGTCTTGCTCGAATGTACGTAAATGAGATTATGAGATTGCATGGAATGCCAGTATCTATAGTTTCGGATTGTGACCCAAGATTCACTTCTAGATTTTGGGTTAGCTTGCAAAAAGCTATTGGCAAGGATTGTGACCCAAGATTCAGTATCTAAGTTGTTTATAAATAACGGCGTAGTTGTTACCGTTAACATTGTTGGAATACCCGGTGGTTAAAACACGATGTCGCATTGTTGACAAGAAGCATTACATGATGTGCACCAATTATTGATTCTTACGTAAGAAGGCACTACTCAATAATTGTTATAGTAATTACTGTTCAATATTTTATTTTATTGATTCAATAATTGCTACGTTGATATTTTATATTACTGTTGTTTCAATAATTGTTACTACACAGTATTTTCCATTATCGAAGCAATAATTCATACTATCTGAATACTATTATTAGATAACATTATTGGCAATGTCTAGAAAGTTATGTCTAAGGAGAGGTTTGGTCACCTAATTGCTTGGCCAAGATGAGAGAGATCCTTATTGAAAAGCCCCTCTTTCTGAGGAGCGGCACACAAGATCTTGTGATTCTATAATATTATTTGTGAATAATTAATTATTGATTTATATGATGAGGAAAATATTAATTTTATGTGGATATAGATGGAAAATTTTTAAAGTGACAATTGTTAAAAATTGATATTTTATCTTTTACGATAAAATAATATTTTATTATATTATTATAATATAATAATGATGATATTTTTACAATGAATGTGGGATATATGAGTATATGATGAGGAAGATTATTTTTGTTGCAAAATTTGTTTAAAACATGTTAAACATATCTGTGGGCCCATTTCTTGACTGAAATTTGATTATAGCCTATAAAATCGCCCGTTTGTGGATTTCGGTCAATTTTTGTTTGAAATTTTGAAAATTTTTCTTCTGTAAAGTTGTAGAGAATGGAATTTCCTATGGAAAAGACATGAGTTTTGAATTTTTTCTGATAAAAGGGCTATTTATTATGAATTATTGAAGTTTCGAAATTCTGGAATAATTGATTTTTGGAAGTTTTAATTGTTTTAATTAACAAAAATGTTTTTGGTGAGTTGGCACATGTGTGGCTGATGTTTTGGATCAGTGGAGGTGTGCGTAGGAAATTATAATATATATATTACTATTATATTAAATTTTCTGCTTTGGTGTTTTAAGCAATTTTCTATAAATAGGGTGCTTAGGTTAGAATTGAAAATCACACCAGAAACTGAAGTTTTCTCTCTCTTTCTCTCTCGATATATTGAGCGTATTCTTGTGAGTATTTCAATACTTTGAGTGTTGCTATACGGTGCAAGTTCAAGTCATAGCCTATATCCGGTGTTTCAACTAGAAGTACTGTCTTTACAAGGTAAGGGATATTATATTCTTCTTAAATGATATTATTTTCTTCAATATCATTATGCCGAAATAATGGTTGGAACTTTTTATCATATTTGGGACTTTTTGTGCCGGGGTAACTATTCACGTATACGGCACTATTCACCGAAAAATAAAATTTTCTTCTTTTTGTCCAAAATATCTATTATGGATACTAGCTTTTATTGTATCCATGTTTTGATCATTCTTGAATTTTACTCCACTATGATTATTTATGAGGTATTATTGGACATGGAATAGCTGAAATACGAATCCTTAATATTTATTCTTTTGTTTCACTGGATTCGTTTTCTTTAAAATATTTTTCATCATCCTCAATCCTAAATGATGATATTACTGAATGTCTTTGGCATGTAGTGCAAAGATGAATTATTTTCTGATGAATATCTTTGGCCCGTAGTGCAATGATGAACAAGTATTTAAATGAACATGACCAATAGATGAATATCTTTGGCCTGTAGTGCAAAAATGAATATTTAATTCCAGATATATATTGATTGATGTTACAGAGATAAAATATCGACGATGAACTTTTAAATTCATATATAGAAGATAGTAGTTTGCATTCTCTACTTAACTCTTCTAATGAATTATTATTTCCGCTGCGAATATTGATTTAAAACTTGTTGTCTATTGTATTCTATTAGAATTTTTCCTATTGAAGACTAACGATAATTTGTTTTATATTATCTTAGTCATAATGTTCTTTACTGGGCTAGTTGAGCTCACCCTTTTCCTTGTTGTTCCATTTTTCTTCTCAGGAGGCGAGAATGTAGCGAGTACTAGTCGGGGTGTGGAATGATGGTTCTAGAAGTGGTTCTAGAAAGTCGCTTTAGTAATCCCCACCATTTTTGTAAAATAATGTATCAATAATTGTAATGAGGACTTATTTGAGTGTGGATATTGTCTAGATGACAATATTTGTATTTAAACTCACAGTTTTTTATGTTGTATTAATAAAGTTGTAGTTGTATCATGCCATATAATTTGTGACTCGAGAATGGGTGTTGTATACCTATTTTGGGGCGTCACAGCTTAATATCGAGCTTAGGGATATGATCTCTGGCAGAGATGGGGAATAGAACTAGGAGGGAGAGGCGAGTAAATCCTTCGCTAGTGTGTTCTACCTAAGCTTATTTGTTGGTCGGTCATAATATAGGGATATTATGTGATATGTTAATTTGTTAAATTAACCCTTGTTTTATAAGCGATATTTGAGAATGTCATTGAGAATGTTAATGATTGGAGTAAATGAGGCCAAGTGGAGACACCTTTGCTCACCAACGAGGAGAACTTACAGCAGTGGCAATGTTCCTCCCTGTGAACAACACCATTGAAAGCGAGATGATGAGCGATGGGATGTTTAGAAACTTTTGCGATTCATGCAAAATCGACGAGGAGACTCGTGTTCAAAATCTGAGGAGAAATGATAGCAATTCACGGTTTGTCACATTGCAAAGCAGTTCAAAGAGTTGGGACCACGAATTTATTGGAAGCGAGGATCCGATCAAAGCGTAGAGGCGTGGGTTAACAAATTACCAAGATATTCGATGTCTTGGGATGCACGGAGGAACAAAAGGTTCCATTCGCCACCTTTATGTTAGTGGCGAAGGCGGACTCTTGGTGGGAGTCTGTAGGCGTACCCATCCGGCCCTTTTCAGTATGTCTTGGGAGACATTTTAGAAAGCTGATTCAATGACAAGTACTTTTCACGAAAAAGTATTCGTCACGAGGTAAGTTTTCTTGAGTTGTCCAGGTTTGCACCTCATTTGGTGGAGAATGAGAAACGTAATTTGTTTTATATTATCTTAGTCATAATGTTCTTTACTTGGCTAGTTGAGCTCACCCTTTTCCTTGTTGTTTCATTTTTCTTCTCAGGAGGCGAGAATGTAGCGAGTACTAGTCGGGGTGTGGAATGATGGTTCTAGAAGTGGTTCTAGAAAGTCGTTTTATTAGTCTTCACCATTTTTGTAAAATAATGTATCAATAATTATAATGAGGACTTATTTGAGTATGGATATTGTCTAGATGACAATATTTGTATTTAAACTCACAGTTTTTATGTTGTATTAATAAAGTTGTAGTTGTATCTGTACCATGTATTTTGACGACTCAGAATGGGTGTTATATACCTATTTTGGGGGCGTCACAAGAAAACCCTAATCTAATTAGGAAATCTAATTTCTAATTTAGCAAAATTATTTTTCTATTTAAAACCCTAATTTTGGGTTGTAAACCCTAATCCATGACTTTTGACCCTAATTGCTAAATTAGCCATTTTAATTAGGAAATGCTAAACCTAATTAGCAATATTTAAGTTATGATTAAGAAATTTTAATATAATTAGAAAATTCTAATTCTAATTTATAAATATTAATTTTGTATTTTTAAAATCGAAATTCAGAAATGTTAGAAATTAAATTGCAAAGTTAAGGGTTAAACCCTAAACCCTACGGTTTTTCAAACCCTAAATCCAAACCCTAAACCCTAAGTGTTTGGCCAATGTCTAAATTGCCATTAATTTTGTATTCAAAATGACCAAAAAGCTATTTAGTGCATTATTGGATGTTACTTGCAATCTTGCCAATATATGGGGTTGGTGACCAACTTAGTACCAGCCATGTGACATATCTCCAGCAGATCAGCTCCACTAACATCAACCATTACATAACAACATATTATATAAAGATTTAGAGAGAGAAAACCACTCACTTTTCTTGCTAACTTGTCCAAGACTTGTCTCTCTCAAAAATTTCGAGAGTTGGAGTGAAAGAGAGTCAAATGTTAAGCTAATATTGTGAGAACCCAGATTTTATGAATAAATATTTAATTTTCTCGAAATAATTTTTATTTTTATATTATGGAGTGGATTTGACATAATGTTATAGTTGTGGGTTATATTTATAAATTTTGCTAAGTACGCAAGTTGTTATATAATATTCGATTGGTCGGGGAATATTCTTTTTGTCAGGGAATATCCGTACGACGGTACAATCATTGGTGGACTCCGCAACGGAATTATTGTCGGATTGAGAAAACAACAAAAATACTTTATGAAAATAACTGGAAGTTTTACAGTTAAGCTATGTTGAAACACCGGTGTTAAAAAATGCGATGTCTGGCGTGGTTGCATAGTAGCACAAGATATTGATTATTGATGTTTACGTGAGAAGTCACTCGGTTATACTCAATTATTACTCTGATAATTGTTGCATCATATCTTTCATATTATTGATTCAATTATTATTACTGATATCATCTGCATAATATTTATTATTATTAAATCAATAATTGAGAGGACAAAGTTATTCATATTATTATTTGCAATATTGACAATGTCTAGAAGTTACATCGAGGAGAGGTTTGGTCACCTAATTGCGGCGCCAATAAGGAGAAATCCTTATCGAAATCCCCTCTTTCACAGGAATGACTTTGGTTGTTAAATATTGTGAGTTATAATATTAATGATGAATGTTATTAAAATTGAAGTTGTGTTAGGAGTTGAATTTGGAGGCGCGGGACGTGATATTTGAGTCAAGAACGATGAAATTAGTAAAAATAGTCTATAAACACAAAATTTTATGGGATTTACTATTTGGTCAAAAAGTCAATAGTTGATTTTTTCGGGAAAAGCCAAACTTCAAAACTTCAAAATTTATATTGTTGATAAAAATAGTTTTATTATGTTGGAATTGTTTGTGTTAGTGAAAATCGACATCTATTCAGATGATAATTGATGTCTGGGGGTTATACTGATAAATCGGGTAATTTATCGGATAAACGAGTAATTAATTGCTACTAATTCACATGCTTATATAACTATTTATTCACATGTGTGTACTATTGAATCACTTTCTTGTACTATTAGGGGAGTTGGTGCAAAATTGATAATACTTGCATGACTAAGTTAAAGATGGAGGTACTATACTGTAATTATTTTTATCACATGATTAGAACTATTGAGTCACATGATTTACTATTGATTCACATTATTTACTATTAGGGGAGTTGGTGCAAGCTTGATAATACTTGCAGGAAAAAATTAAAAATGAAAGAAAAGTTGGAGGTATTGTACTATAATTTTTTGAGCCCCAAAATGTGCAATTATTGAAATTATATTTTGCTATAAATAGAAGCTCATTCTTCCTTCATTTCTCACCAATTCACAAAAGCTTTAGAGCGATTATTATAGAGAGAAATTATAGAGAGAAAGAAGAAGAGAAGTTGTGGCAGCCCCGAATACGGGTCCCGAATCGCCGCGGATCCGGTTCGCTATTTCTACAACTGTTTGCGGAAGATATAAACATAAATTGTTTATACATTAAACTTTACACACTATTCCCAAAATCAAGTAACCTTAACTAATACACAATCGTGAACTGTCTAACACATGACAATACTATTCTTCAACAATACTTTTACAAATTAGTCAGACATTCTATCCCAAAGTGAACTTGGCATTTTCCTTTTCCTCAGAATGTGTCAGTATTAAGCCTTATCTCGCAATGTTTTATCATGATATAGCAAGGGTGAGCATGAAAGTTGCCCAAACAAGTTTAAAAAAACAAGGTAAAAATATATCATGATTGAAAGAGTTTGAATAATAAGCTGGCTATCCTTCACAATGTAGTTGTGAATTAGCATGAACAAAATTTCAAAGTTGAATGAACATTGAAAATGAACATAACAATTATATCTGAATATTTGGTAATGAAGGTGATCACCTTTCATACGATGAATACATGCAATATGTATGTGAGTACAATTCATAAGCATATCTCATCTAAAACCACTCTTAAAAGAGTTTAAGTTAAAAGAACTTGAAAAACTTGCTCGAACAGATTTGATTACAGTAACGCAATATCATAAGCTTCTCTCACGAAGACCTAATATTAATAATATAGATCTCAATATTAGAATAATATCATCTCAGGTTATAAAATAACTTAAACACATTACCACATACTCCTATCGGTCTCTTATACTCATGGGACATAACATCAAGTCGACTATTTCAAATTCAGAGTTGAAATCGGTACAATTCTATCATCCCCGATCCTAATCGGACAATTAATGAGTCTAAGTTTAATTAAACTCTACTTAAACACTTGCCAAATATCTTGACAATCATATTATCGATCTAAATAATTTTCATAAGCTCGAAATAATTTTCGGATAATTAATATCATTTATCTAAATTTTTCGATTATTTATAACGTATTTAAATGAATTAAATACCATATAATTCCTTAATCATTAATATCTATTTAATATCAAATATTAATGAAAATCATTGCATAATATCATAATATAATTTATAATATATCACTAAAGTATTTTTAATACCTTAAAATAATATTTATATGATTTTTAAACACTTAAAATCATTATCCGATAATTGATATTAATAATAAAATATTAATATTTTGATGACAAAATATCAAAAGTTATAGTTTATAACTTAAAATATTTTATAACACATAAATCATTTTATATGATTTTTAAAGCATTAAATCTATTTTTCAAAAATCATAATTAGTGCATGACTTAAGAAAATTAGCTACCTTGTGCTTAACTCCAGAGATGCCCATATTTTGACATAACCTTATATATGTTAACGTGATGCTCCATTTTAAATTTCGTGGCAATCGGAGTTGTAGAACTCCGGTTATAGCGATTTCGTCGGAAAATCACAAAAATTGAAATGGTCATAACTTGGTCGTTTTAAAGCGGAATTAGCTCATTTTTGGACACGAGCTACATATTACCATATATTTTCATTTCCCAAAAGCCTGTAATTTTTCTCATTAACTAAATGTCCAAAACAGCCCTCGGAATATTTGGCCAGAAACTTTTTGCACTTTGGCAGTTTTGGAGTCCTTCACCAAAACTTAAATAAAACGAAATCTGTAACTCCGATTAATGATCCGTCAATTTTGTTGGATTCGTATCTTTCCGAACTATAGTTTTCATATATCACAATCCATATTTGGATATGTTTAGCTCCCGGAAGTGACTGTTCCAAAACTGTCCTTCTAACAGTTTTCTTAACTTTGAGTAGTTTGGGAGAAATTTCATAACTCCCTCCTCCGATGTCGGATTTAGTCCGTTTCAGAGTCTATGGAAAACTTATTTAGTGTACTATAACATATCAAAAGCCCAGAATTTTTAGAGCAAGCTAGATAACCCCGAAATTTCCTTTTTGGTGGCAGCAGTCCACTAATTGTTTCTAAGTTTTTTTTTTTTTTTTAAAAACTGTTTTGCTTTTCTTTCTCTTGATCAAGCTTGTTAGCATCCAAAATGATTAGATCCATACATAATACACTATAAAATATGTAGATCTAAGATGTTTAGAGTTCAAGATCAAAACTCATTATTTTGACAAAAAATCAAACACATAAACTAATTAGAGTTTTGTGTTTAAGAATTCTTATACCTTGCTTTGATGCAATCCATCTTCTTCCAAGTAACTTAGGAACCTAGATGGCATGAAGAAGAACTCCTCTTCCTTTCCTTTGGAGACCCTCTCCTCATTTTCTCACCCATTCCCTCTCTCTCTCTCTAAACTTAGCCAATTTGGCTAAAAAAATGAATATAAGTAAATTTTGATTTTGCTTATATAGAAGTTACTTTCAATTTTTTATAAGTTAGTCACCCAACTTAAATCTTCTCTAGTCTTCCCCCTAGTCTTTAAAAGCTTGCAAATCACCCCTTGGCATATTCTTAGCATATTCTCAGAATATTCTTTATTCCTTAGCATATTCCTTAAGATATTTTCTTAAGTTTCAAATATTAAGTTTTTAACCCTAAGATTTTCTTAACTCGCACAATTCCCCCTTAACTTTTATAATTCACTTCCATATTTTTTAAGTTATTTAATTACTCAATCTTAGTAACTTAATTTAATCAAATAAGTTACTACATAAATCTCCTTAATTTATTTTACCATCTTGGAATCCTATAATTTATATAACCCATATTTGATATATAAATTATATAAAATATAACATAACATACTCAAATTATAATATAATTTCTCAATTATATTATGACTTTAACTGATTAGGATTAATATTTCCTAATTAATATTGCTAGTTTAGCAATTAATTCTATAACTGTACATTAGGGTTCCTAACAGAACAATTAGGGTTCAAAAATTCTGAAATTAGGGTTTGCTAATTAATTAAGCTTTACCCTAATTAATATTATAATTAATAGCACTTAAGCATTATACTTATCCGATAATTTCTCGGATTAGGGTTTTCAAATACCGAATTAGGGTTTCGGATTCCCGGTATTAAAATTAGGGTTTCCAGAACCGATTTCTAGGGTTTCTTGTCAAACGTAAAAATTTATAACTGAACGTGGACGTTCTTAATATATACTATTAGGGTTTGACACAAATATAATTTATCTGGTCAACACTTGACCTTTAACCACATTCTGTACACATGATACCGTAATCTTGAACATATACACATATACCCTTAATCCTGAATAATTCACTAAAAGAAATTTTAAATCCTCAAAATTCCTTTCTGAAAACATCAAACACATACACTTATTCTCTGTCTAGGTCTATTATTTGACCTTAAACCAATCATTTAAGATTTTAATAATTTTCTAATTTCTCGGGTTGTCACAGAAGTCTGCTACCTCACTATTCCAGTATCCAGTTTTTTTTTAGGTAGAAAATATTATTTGTTGTACTCGTAAGGGGTACTCTTTCTTTCTTATTTATGAAGAGAACTTTTGTTATTCCATTCTTTATTATTCTGTTGGAATAACCTGTATACGCGAGCTACCCTATACTTGGTGAAATTCTTCTGTTATTCAATTCTTTATTATTATGTTGGAATAACTTTGTCACGCAAAATCTCGCATACATGGTGAAATTCTTCTAATATTACATTCTTTATTATTACATTTGGAATATCATGTATGCATGCGTTTTCGCCGAACACGGGTTCCATTATTTATTATTCTGTTGGAATATTCATGCATGCATTTTCTGTAGGACCTGGTTCCGTTATTTATTATTCATTGGAATATCACATCTCGTGAATTTTACGCCGAACCTGGTTCCGTTATTTATTATTCTGTTGGAATAACCTGCATATGCGGTCTATCGCATGCATAGTGATTTCTTTTGTTATTCCATTCTTTATTATACTCAGTTGGTTAAAACTTTGACTTCTATACTCCATGAAATTAGTGGAATATCCTTGATATTTGCGCTTCATCCAGTATCTTTTCATGGAAATATTCTTCTGAGCATTTTTGAATTTTACTCTACAAAGCATATCATGTTGACGATAATTTGGACGTTATCGGTTCTAGATAAATTAATTCTTGAACTTGTTTTATTGAATTCTTATATCACTGTCATCATCCTCATGTTTATATTTTGTTGAAAGTCATCTGTGACCTGTAGTGCATAGATGGACTTGGTATGATTATGATCAAGGGATTATTTGGTATAATCATAACCGTAATGTTACAAATGATGTGGAAAAAGTCCTCATTGGCCCGTAGTGCATTGATGGTCAATTTTTGGTATGATTATGGCTATGGATTCTCTTTGGCCGTAGTGCAAAGATGAATTGTTTTATGGCATGATGGGGGAACCATTGATGAAAGCATAATTATCTTTAGTTTGTAGTGCATGGATAATTCATGGTCGTGATCTTAAAGAATATCCTTGCTCAGTAGTGCGGGGGGGGTGATTGATGATGTGGATTATTTATTAAGTCGAGTCCCAATGATAAAAGTGATGAAAAACCTTTTAAATCATAAAAGATAGTAGATTTTATTCTCTACTTGACTCTTTTAATGGATTGCTTGTTCATTGCAGATTAAACTTGATGTTTGTTATATTGTATCGGTTTAACACTTTGTTTAAGGCTAATGATAATTTATTCGCATTATCTTAGTCATAATATTTCTTCTTGAAATTTGGTTGAGCTCACCCTTTCTTTCCTTTGTTCTCTTGAAGAAATGAGAATATAAATTTGGGACGAGTCGGGAAGCGGAGTGATGGTCCTAGATGGTGCATTAGTAGTCCTCATTATGAGGACTCCTTTTGAGTTTGTATACTCTCCAGGAGACAATATTTGTATTCAAACTCACACTTATATGTTTTTGTCGTATTGTACCATTGACGGTTGTATTATTAAGTTGTATTTGAATTCTGTACCATGTATCTGGCGACTCAAGATGGGTGATGTATACCTAATTTTGGGGGCGTCACAAATATCATCCTTTAACATTCCATGATCAGCAACAAAGAATCAGAATCAAAGATCAAAGCTTAAAAGGTATAAATCCTAATTTTTTGTAAATCTTGTGTTTTGATGTTAGTTGTTGGTTAGATATTGTGTTAGGGAGTGTCTTTTAATGATCTGGGTTGTTGGATCATGGATCCATAACATTTAGAGTCACGAAAATCAAGTTTTAAAAACTGGTCAAGAACCCTAATTTTGTTGTCTGACAAGCCAATGTCAGGGCTCTTAGATTCTTGTGTGTTAACGATTTATGGTGTCTTAACTTATATATTTGTAGTATGTTATGTGTTCTTTATTCTGCAACTTGAAACATGGTCAGATCGTATTTCAAACTCAAGTTATGATTGGTCAAGCAGGGTTGACCGTTCATGGAATCTGGTTTCTGGGTAACCCAGAAACCCAGATTTGTCTGACAACGTATTTGCAGGGCACGGATCTTGCTACTGTTAATGTTGATGACCATGTTAATTTTTGATCTGGGTAGTATGACGTGAGAACTACACATCAAATCCCTTAGACCCACCAGATCATGCGCGCGATCGAAGTTATGCAAGGTCAAAACTGCATTGACCAACTCGCCTGATGATGATACTGGGTAACCCAAATCTTCAAAGGCGGTTTCTTTACAACGTTAATCAAGCCCAAATCTTTAAAACATGATGTCAAGATGTTTATCTGATGATGTATTATTGTACCCTGACATCACCACTACACATTTGAACCTTAATATCACGCTCAGAAAGTTGGGTTCATATAAATTAAAAGGGCAGTAAGATTTACGTACATTCTTCATTTTTCGGAAAACCCGAAAAATGAAAACAACGTTGCATAAGTTGTTTAGAGGCTCGGATCTTGAAGTGTAAAGTTGTATGGCCGAGAACTTAGTTTATTGTTGTAGTATGACATAAGTACTACAAACTTAGCATGAATTAGAAGCCCGTAATCAGCAAGAACATAGATTAAAATTCCACAAACCTAGTACCTTTAATCGACATGGATGCTTCAGGCGACTCAAACGGTGAAAGAACACCTATAGATGTGGTTACGTAGCTATAGGTCCCCTTTAATGACATTTAATTCTTGAAAATAATTATATTAATTAAATAAATTGATAAAATGGTTTTTAATTATTAAAAATACATATTAAATTCGAAAAATTATTTTAAAGTCCGAAAAATAGTTTTAATTATTTTAAGTATATTTCATAAATATTTAATATTTTTGGAATATAAATGGTATTTAATTTATTTAATTATAATATTAAATAAATTATTTAAAAATGATTTTAATACATGAAAAATAATATTATGGTAAAAGAAAATATTTTAAGTTATTTTCAGATGACTTTTAATATTTTGTGATAAATTTCATTAATTAATTAATATTAATGATAATTAGTTTATTTAGTAAATATATTAAATAAATTAAGGAAAAATAGAATAAATGATTTAAAAATCATATAAAATGATTTAAGTGATATAAAAATATTTGAAGTTATAACCTATAACTTTTGATATTTTGTCATGAAAATATTAATATTTTAATATTAATATTTATTATCGGATAATGAATTTAATTATTTAAAAATCATATAAAGGTGATTTTAAAGTATTAAAAATACTTTGTGATATTATAAATATAATATTATATTATGACATGTATTTCATTAAAATTTGATAATAAATAAATATTAATGATAAAAGAATTATGTGGTATTTAATTTATTTAAATACGATATTAATGATTGAAAATTCAAGATAAATAGTAATAATTATTTAAAAATTATTACAAGCTTATGAAAATTATTTTGACTAATATTAAAATTATCTGAGATAATTGTTAAGTGTTAGGCAGAGTTTAAATGAATTTAGACTCGATAAAAGTTTGACTAGACCGTCGGGATGATAGATTTGTGTCAGTTTCAAGACAGACTGAAATAGTTTGACCTAATACTAAGTCTTATGTGTATTGTAGACTGATAGGATTATGTGTTATGTGTTTAGGTTATTCTATGTATATATATTATAGTATTATATTGTGATGATATTATTCTAATATTGGAGATCTATATTACTAATATTAGGTCTTTGGATAAAGCGATATAAATTGCGTAGCGGTAATCAAATGATTCGAGCAAGTTTGTTTTTTACTTAACTCTACTAAGAGTTGTTTCATTCGGATAAGCTTATGGTTAATCATTGTTGGTTGCCATGAATTGTACTCTGTACATATTGCATGTATAAGTCAGGTATGAAAGGCTGATCACCTTCATTACCAGTTGGTTTCAGATATATTTGTTCATGTATAATACTTGTTCAGTCATAAATTTGTTCCTGCTAGTTCACAATTATATTGTTGAATTATAGCCAGCTTATTATTCAGATTCTTTCAATCATGATATATCGTTATATTATTGAACTTAAACTTGTTGGGCAATCCTTATGCTCACCCTTGCTATGTCATGATAAAACATTGCAGATTAAGGCGAATACGTCGGATACAAGGAAAGGTCAAAGATAGTTCCAGCTTAAAGTTAATGTGTGCGATTAGTTTTGTAATAGTATAGTTTAATAATAATGTTATGTGTTAGACAAGTTATGAATTGTGTAATAAGTTAAGGTTACTCAACCTTGGGGAAAAGTATGTAAGTTTAATGTATAAACAATTTATATTTATATCTTCCGTAAATATAGTAATAGTGTTAGAATGATAGAACCGGATCTGCGGTGATTCGGGACCTCGGATTCGAGGCCGCTCACAGTTGGTATCAAAGTTGTAGGTTATGAAACTTAGGTAGGAATACCTGAGACTAATAACCGCAGTTATTAGGTTAAGATCTAACTCACATAGAGTTAGTCAGTCGGGAAGATTCAAAGACGAATCTCGGTGAGTTATAAGATACAGAGTTCCCTAACTCTGATAATAAAGTTGAACAGTAATGGTGAATAGATAGAGTCTAAAAGACTAAAAGTACAGGGATAGGAGATCGTAAAATAAAACGATCATAGTATAGAAATAAATCATAACATTTATGATGAGATCACTCCGGGATCTGATAAAGTGATAGCAGGGATAAGAATCAATCTAATGATTGAAAAGTTTACAGCAAGATTGCTGTGTGACAGTTGTACTATGAATTGGTACAGATTCAGGAAAGGATTATGAATACGAGTTAAATGAAATTCGTATTGAAAAGGGGGTTAGTATTAGGTGGGGATTCAATTGAGGACTCATATCGGCAGCTGAGTTGTATGATTCCTTGTGTGGGCCGGGAATTGTACTTGGTGTAACAACTACTTAGTTATGACAATGATAATAATTGAAATGTTGTGTCGCGCTATTTGCTATATGCATGTTAAGAGGGTGATTCCTTTCTCATGTGTATAACAGATAGATAGGTCATAGATAGAGGATATAAGGTTAAGTACGAGTTCTTAAAACTCATACTTATGTGACATACTTGACTCATAGTTATATGAAACGTTTATGAACCCCTCAGCGAATGGACGCCAAAGGTCTGTCTAGGAAAGTTCTTAAACTCATATGATTGTGGCAATTTATGGACTCATACGTGTGGTTTTGTAACGACCCCAAAATTCATAACATTTAAATCTCAACTTCGGTCGTTAACAATACATTAAATCTCTAATTTTACATCATTATTCGATGTTAAACTTAATAAAATTGCGGAATATTTAAAACTTTTATACATTTCCTTCTTTCGTGCCCTGAATCGCAACCTTTACATTACATCTCTTTGATTCAATCTTATATCATGAATCGTTACAACAAAATGACTATACAAAGTCTTACATCATAATTAAATATCCATATACATTGGATAACTCAACTTACAATTCAACAACATGTTACGTTCAAAATATGAAATACATTTCTCATAAAACATAAGTAATCTTCATGAATATAGATCTCTATAACTCACTTAGCACATATCTTTACCTTAAAATCTTGACCTGCAAAAGTGGTTATTTGCATGAGTGAGCTCGACAGCCCAGCAAAGTCTAACAGTTTTCATGCATCATATAGCACATAATAACATGCTCGATATACATCTCATTAAAGTAACATGGCATACATGCTTTTTAATTCACATAAGAAATATAAAGATTGAGTTCCTTACTCAATCATCATTACTTAGCCAAAACAATGCAGTCATATATTGACTTTAACATTTCATGATTTCAACATGCATAACATATCATGCAATTTAAAACAGTTCATCAAGTCCACATAGAAAATAAGAACCGAAAGACTTGCCTTGATCGTTGTTTACCAATAATAGATTAACAGCTTACAGTTATCTGCACTTCACGTGCCCTACACAATTATATAATCATACACATCAACTATTAGTCACATAACAACACATAGTAATTGTAATGTTAACTCTACTCCATATCTCATAATCTTTCCTATTAATTAACACACAATGTTCAATTAGATTGTGTTAACTCACTATATTTCTTCTTAGTCAAACTCGAAGTTCATTCAAGTGCTTAAGTGTTGCTAGGACTACTTATTGGTTTTATGTTACACCCATTTCATATCCTATAATATTCATTTCAATTGAATTGAAACACTTTTTAAGTTCGTTAACACTTGGCACGTCGTTTCGACGTTCATTCGTCACATGCCCGATGTGGCTCTCTTGTGTATGCTTACTATGCTTCAATAACTTATCTAATACATCATTTATTAATGTTAAACATCATTATATTTAATAACATATATATTTTGTAACTTAGGTTATCATCTTTTATGGTCAGGAGCACTACACATGCATATGTACATGCCCGACGCCCTCCGATTGCCCCCGAAAACATAACAATCCTAAAGATGACCATTTTTACTACTGTTACAGACCTCAAATTGAAAACCTTAAAGAACTAAAGTTGTAGGTCTACTCGGCCTCGTTCCGGATCATCTTGAATTACCTCAATCGGAGTTCGTATGAGAAAGTTATGGCCATTTTACTACTGGAGGCCAAAATTGTCCGACTTCAGACTTACGTCTCCCAGCATACACGTAGCGAGAACTAAACTAACCGGTTAGCCAAGTACTGAGATTGGCTATTTGAGGCACAATTTCAGTTATTGAGCACGAATTTGATTATTTGGGGCTCCATTTTTGGCGCCATTTGAAGTGGCGAAACTCTGCGTAACCCAACCACGAAGAATAGAACAACTAAATTTATGTCTATAACTTAATTTCTAACACTAATTAACATGCATAACTTCATCGTAAACTACACATAAACGTTAACAATCATCCATATAACAATTACCAACAATTAAACAACTACTTTAGAAAACTTAATTCTTTAAAAACAACTGCATTTTTAAGAAAAACTCCATTGTTAACGTTGTTTAACACTGTAATATCAATAATAACCCAAACTTGATTACTTTAAAGTACGATTCTCTGAAATTCATACCCAATTAACATACATAAGCTTCAATTTCACAATTAGCATACAATCACATACTAATTTTGTTATACTCCAAAACATGTTCATGTTCATCCTCATATGTCCTTTCAGAAACCAATTTCGTTTTCTCTTTGAACGATTTGTAAACTACAATCATATATATATGCTAGTTATTATCAAAACATATGGTTTCATCATCAATTAGTAAAACATATGGATTACAGAAAATTTTTGTAAACATATTATACCTCAGTGAGTGAATTTTAAGAACACATAGACTAAGGAATTATACTGTAAAAGATATATGTTAAGATTATAAAATATACCTTTTGTTTCTTTGAAATTACTTGCTAATCACTAAGAAACGTTTTGGAATTACAGAACCCTTTCTCTCAATTTTCTCTGATACTTCTCTCTCAAACCCTCTGTAATTCTCCTTCTCAGAAAACTTCTATTTTTCTTCTTAGGCTTAAGCCAAATGCATTATACGTAAACTAAAATTAACCCAAACGCACGTCTTATTCAAACGTTTAAAACCGACACTACTAATGGCCTTATTAATTCAGCGTTTACCATAATTATTATATATTATTTATATTTTATTTAATTTAATTTATATTACTAATAAATCAAATTTAAAAATCCAAAAGCCATAGGGCTTTATTTGGCAAAACGCTTTAAAATTAAAGACTTAATATATTTAAGCCTTGTTTGGCAAAATAAATTAAAACTACTTTAATTTATTTTAATAACCACTTATAATATAGTTATTTGTCACACTTCTAATTAATTAAGTTTTCATACTTAATTAATTAATTCTAATAACAATTCATTGCATAATATAATAATTTATTTGATCATTATAAACTCTCTAACTTAATTATTAAATTAAATTAGATTTTTCAAAATAATTACTTTCCTTAACTCATTAATTATTTATTAAACAAATAAATAATCAAATCACATCGAATCAATTAAACAAATACTTATGCAGCGAGAAACACATCCATTAAATATTTATATAATTCAATAAATATTTAAATTTTTAATTAAAAATCTGGATTGTTACAGGTTTGACGAACTGGATATAGTTGTGTGTAAATGGAGTATTGAGGATAATAGGAACAGATAGATTGTTAAGCAACTGATGATTAGTGGAGACATAAGTTTTCCAAAACTCCTAGCTATGCTAGATTTCGAAATGATTGACATCAAGCTAAATACGCACTATGTGTTTTTTTTTAAAAAATATGTAGACTCGTAATCATTTTTGAAATGGTTTAAAGTGTAGTTTATGCTACTTATTTCAGCTAGACGCGAACGATTTGAAATATCAAAATATATTTTAATTATCACTTATGTACCATGTAACCTGGTGCAGAGATGATAAAAAGTTGATGGAGTTGTAAATACAGGAATACTTAGTGTGAATTTGATCTAAAGTCGTTGTTCCACTATTGTATGATGTGTTATGACAAAGTCATATAATGACGGCATCCTCAAACAGACTGTTAATATAGTGCGGCATCATGACGTCATTCTCGAAAATATTTTCAAAAATCTTAATTTGCCAACGAGGTTTGGCTACATCAAAATAATTCGATTGAATGGAATTATTGATATGAGTCTATGCTATTCGATTCAGCTAGACTAATGTTTATGAAAACTCTAAGTGTTCATTGAAAGAAATTTTCCGAACCAAATTATTTTGGTGCGGAATCATATGATAAGACTGAGGTGAACTATGTTGTTTGGATAAAATAATCCAATCAAGTAGCGTAAATAATCGCTATACATGATTAATACGTTATGCATGACGTAAGAGTACGATAGGCTAATCACCTAAAGTACTAGCAACGGTAGTTTACCTTCTTTGTGATTGTAAACATACCAAGTAATGTATTGTTTTGCGGTATGATCAATACCGTTAAAACTATGTGTTCATGGTCTATATGACCCCTCAGCACAATTTGAAAACTTTTACTCTTGTGAGTGGTGTATTGGATAGCATGTGATGATGTGTGTGAATAGTGTAAAAGCAATATGGTGTAAGGTGTAAGGTAAATTTCGGGGACGAAATTTTTAGAAGAAGGGTTGAATGTGAAAACCCGAGAATTTAGAATATTTTTAAAATTTTTATTAATTGATTTAAGGTTTAATAATAGAACCTAGACAGCAAATAAGTGTATGCGTTTGATATTTTTAAGAAGGAATTTTGAGGATTTCAAAATTCTGTGAAGGATTTAAGTGAATTATTCATGATTAAGGAATAAGTGAATATGTTCTGTGTATATGTGTTCAGTATGTGGTTAAGGGTCAAGGGTTGACCAGATAAACGATATCTGTAACAAACCCTAATATTATATTAAGAACGTTAACATTCGGTTAGAAAACCCTAGCGAATTACATGAAACCCTAAATTCGGTTCCAGAAACCCTAATTTTAGTTCCGGAAATTCGAAACCCTAATTCGGTGCATGAAACCCAAAATTGGGAACCTAATGGCGTAAGTGTAAATAATTATAAGATTAATTAGGGTTAATCTTAACATATTGGTTAGAAAACCCTAATTTCAAATTTTGAAACCCTAATTTCTAGTTAAGGAACCCTAATTTATAAATAGGGAAAAACATAAGTGTTAATTAAATAGTTTTAATGTTAATTAGGAAACATTAATACTAATTTTAAGTTATAGTAATTAGAAAATCCTAATATAATTAGGAAATCTAATTTCTAATTTAGGAATATTAATTTTCTACTTAAAACCCTAATTTTGGGTTGTAAACCCTAATCCGTGACTTTTGACCCTAATTGATCAATTAGCCATTTTAATTAGGAAATGCTAATCCTAATTAGCAATATTTAAGTTATGATTAAGAAATTTTAATATAATTAGAAAATTCTAATTATAATTTATAAATATTAATTTTCTATTTTTAAAATCGAAATTCGAAAATGTTAGAAATTAAATTGCAAAGTTAAGGGTTAAACCCTAAACCCTAAGGTTTTTCAAACCCTAAACCCAAACCCTAAACCCTAAGGGTTTGGCCAATGTCCAAAATGTCATTAATTTTGTATGCAAAATGACCAAAAAGCTATTTAGTGCATTATTGGATGTTGCTTGCAATCTTGCAACATATATGGGGTTGGTGACCAACTTAGTACCAGCCATGTGACATATCTCCAGTAGATCAGCTCCACTAACATCAGCCATTACATAACAACATATTATATAAAGATTTAGAGAGAGAAAACCACTCACTTTTCTTGCTAATTTGTCCAAGACTTGTCTCTCTCAAAAATTTCGAGAGTTGGAGTGAAGGAGAGTCAAATGTTAAGCTAATATCATCCTTTAACATTCCATGATCAGTAACAAAGAATCAGAATCAAAGATCAAAGCCTAAAAGGTATAAATCCTAATTTTTGTAAATCTTGTGTTTTGATGTTAGTTGTTGGTTAGATATTGTGTTAGGGGGTGTCTTTTAATGATCTGGGTTGTTGGATCATGGATCCATAACATTTAGAGTCACGAAAATCAAGTTTTAAAAACTGGTCAAGAACCCTAATTTTGTTGTCTGACAAGCCAATGTCAGGGCTCTTAGATTCTTGTGTGTTAACGATTTGTGGTGTCTTAAGTTATATATTTGTAGTATGTTATGTGTTCTTTATTCTGCAACTTGAAACATGGTCAGATCGTATTTCAAACTCAAGTTATAATTGGTCAAACAGGGTTGACCGTTCATGGAATCTTGTTTCTGGGTAACCCAGAAACCCAGATTTGTTTGACAACGTATTTGCAGGGCACGGATCTTGCTACTGTTAATGTTGATGACCATGTTAATTTTTGATCTGGGTAGTATGACGTGAGAACTACACATCAAATCCCTTAGACCGACCAGATCATGCACGGGATTGAAGTTATGCAAGGTCAAAACTGCGTTGACCAACTCACCTGATGACGATTCTGGGTAACCCAAATCTTCAAAGGGGAAATTTCTTTGCACAACTTTGATCGGCCCAAATCTTTAAAACATGATGTTAAGATGTTTATCTGATGATGTATTATTGTACCCTAACATCACCACTACACATTTGAACCTTAATATCACGCTCAGAAAGCTAGGATCATATAAATTAAAAGGTCAAAGTAGCACCTACGTCTGTTCTTCATTTTCTAGAAAATCCAGAAAAATGAAGAACAGCGTTGTCAGGTTGTTTAGAGGCTCAAATCTTAAAAGTGTAAAGTTGTATGGCCGGGAACTTAGTTTATTGTTGTAGTATGACATAAGTACTACAAGCTTAGCATGAATTAGAAGCCCAGAATCAACAAGAACATAGATTAAAAATCGGTCAAACCTAATACCTTTAAATAACTTGAAATGGGATGTTCAGGCGACAAAAACAGTGTGAAGAACACCTATATATGACAGTTACATTATAGCTATTCCCTATAGCGACATTTAATTCTTCGAAAATAATTATATTAATTAAATAAATAGATAAAAATAGTTTTTAATTATTAAAAATACATATTAAATTCTAAAAAATTATTTTAAAGTCCGAAAAATAGTTTTTAATTATTTTAAGTATATTTCATAAAAATTTAATATTTTTGGAATATAAATGGTATTTAATTTATTTAATTATAATATTAAATAAATTATTTAAAAATAATTTTAATACATGAAAAATCATGAAAAATAATATTATGGTAAAAGAAAATATTTTAAGTTATTTTCGGTGACTTTTAATATTTTGTGATGAATTTTATCAATAAATTAATATTAATGATAATTAGTTTATTTAGTAAATATATTAAATAAATTAAGGAAAAATAGAATAAATGATTTAAAAATCATATAAAAATGATTTAAGTGATATAAAAATATTTTAAGTTAAAACCTATAACTTTTGATATTTTGTCATGAAAATATTAATATTTTAATATTAATATTTATTATCGGATAATGAATTAAATTGTTTAAAAATCATATAAAGGTGATTTTAAAGTATTAAAAATACTTTGTGATATTATAAATATAATATTATATTATGACATGTATTTCATTAATATTTGATAATAAATAAATATTAATGATAAAAAAATTATGTGGTATTTAATTTATTTAAATACGATATTAATGATTAAAAATTCAAGATAAATAGTAATAATTATTTAAAAATTATTACAAGCTTATGAAAATTATTTTGACAAATATTAAAATTATCTGAGATAATTGTTAAGTGTTAGGCAGAGTTTAAATGAACTTAGACTCGATAAAAGTTCGACTAGACCGTCGGGATGATAGATTTGTGTCAGTTTCAAGTCAGATTAAAATAGTTTGACCTGATACTAAGTCTTATGTGTATTGTAGACTGATAGGATTATGTGTTATGTGTTTAGGTTATTCTATGTATATATATTATAGTATTATATTGTGATGATTATTCTAATATTGGAGATCTATATTACTAATATTAGGTCTTTGGATAAAGCGATATAAATTGCGTAGTGGTAATCAACGGTTCAGGCAGGGTTTTTTTTACTTAACTCTACTAAGAGTTGTTTCATTCGGATAAGCTTATGGTTAATCATTGCTGGTTGCCATGAATTGTACTCTGTACATATTGAATGTATAAGTCAGGTATGAAAGGCTGATCACCTTCATTACTAGTTGGTTTCAGATATATTTGTTCATGTATAATACTTGTTTAGTCATAAATTTATTCCTGATAGTTCACAATTATATTGTTGAATTATAGCCAGCTTATTATTTAGATTCTTTCAATCATGATATATTGTTATATTATTGAACTTAAACTTGTTGGGCAATCCTTATGCTCACCCTTGCTATATCATGATAAAACATTGCAGATTAAGGCGAATACGTCGGATACAAGGAAAGGTCAAAGATAGTTCCAGCTTAAAGTTAATTTGCGCGATTAGTTTTGTAATAGTATAGTTTAATAATAATGTTATGTGTTACACACGTTATGAATTGTGTAATAAGTTAAGGTTACTCGACCTTGGAGAAAAGTATGAAAGTTTAATGTATAAACAATTTATGTTTATATCTTTCGCAAATATAGTAATAATGTTAGAATGATCGAACCGGATCCGCGGTGATTCGGGACCTCGGATTCGGGGCAGCCACAAGTATGATAGGTTTTGTGGTTTCATGACCTGAACTTATCAAAATAACTAATTTAGAAATATGTTATAAAAGGGAACCTAGATGTACTTGAGAAGCATGAAAAGACCTTTAACATAACATCTATAACATGTGTGAGAGTTTTGGTCAAGTCGGACAGAAACCATAAGTCAAGATTTGAGCTTTGGCATAGTTGGAGGAGGCCTGGCCAAGCAATTGCTTACCGAACCTAAAGCTTAGCCATAGCAATGCTGCTAGCCAAACAATGATCGTAAAGAGTTTCTATTTTTAGTTTGATGTTTGAAGCATGCCTACATGATTACTTTAACTTATCTTATATGACTAATGTGCTAGTTAATGTGTTAAGGAGCATGCTAAGTGATAGGGTCAAGTGTTGATCATAACTTTCGGATGTTATGTCCAAAGAATATCTTCAAGAAATCAGGACGTCATTGTAATTGTGATGACTTATAAACTGATTTTGTACCATATATGCTTACTTGTATCATGTCAAGCTTGATTAAAGACTTTTTTAGCTAATGAACATCCTGAACATATAATACGTTATAATTAGGATTCGAAAGTGTTGAGTTCTTAAACTAGGAAAAACTACGCGTAAGGCAAGTTTTTCTAACCTTACTCAAGTCTTTATTGAGCAAGTATCCAACCCTACTTTACATTATGCAAGTATTCTAAACTCTTGCATTACTTTATTCCAGCGAATATCATAAAATTATCTCTTTGAATATAAGTTAACCTACTTATGCGTTCAATTGAGCTCGTTTGTTAAACTCTTGAGAAAAACTATTATTAATGTGAACTTACTATTGTTCTTTAATATTGTGAAAGTATATATGCCATTTGATTCGGCTAAATTATATGCATATTTATAAACTGTCCAAACCAATTGATTGGTGCATAAATCTTTAAACTGAGTTGAACAACCCTTAAGGTAAGGGGATTGTATGTTGTTGGAAACCCCAACACATGAGTATATTATTACTGTGGTGTTATGCATAACTTAGAGTATTGTAGACTGGTCCCTTATAGTACTTGTTCTTTTGGGTTATCAGTTTAATATTAGTAATTCTAGTCGATGTTCAATAGTCCTTAGTGACTGCTCAGTATAAATTGTTATCCAGTCGGATACAATGATAGCCTTTGAATTCATATATCTCTGTTGATTTATATTGAATTATCGTTCTTATTCCAAGAATTGTTGATATTCATTATTTATGGTATTATTCTGAAACTTTGAACTATCTTAGAGATGATAATTCAATATTTCACACTCATGTTATAAAATTATTACCCTTGTTGTATATTACTTGCTTGGCAATTTGCGCTCATTCTTACTTATTTTAAAACCTTTCAGTTAAGGCGGAACAGGGAGGTGTATCTGGGAAAGACAAGGGCAAGGGAAAGGCTACCGACTAGCTTGTCCCTTTATGTTTAAATTGATCATGTTGTATTAAGACTATTTACAGACTATGTTTAAACTTAAGTAGAATTATGCAATAAGTTTTTATTAGATATTATTATGTAATCTATTAAGTACTGTAGGTTGTGAGACTTGGGGGAATAATTATAATAAATCATTGTATATTATTCTAAATTAGATCTTTCGTAGTAAATAATATGATTTTAGTTATTATGGTAATACTTTGAGAACGTGATGAACGGAATTCGGGTGACCAAGTGGTGGTCAAATTTTGGGGGCGTCATAGGTTGGTATCAAAGCTATAGTGTGTTAAGAAAACTTAGAGGTTAAGAAGGGATAAAACTCATGTAGAGTTTTTTCCTGAGAGACATAGTGTGTTATAAAATGTAACTTCATTCTATATAATGAACTTATATTTATTTAACATTCTGATGGAGTTGTTTTTTGTCTTGTCTTATGTTGGTAATTGTAGGATGACTGGCATGGGAGGACCTAGCAGAGTAGTAGAGGAAGAGCCGCGTGATATCCACGTAGTCTATGAGGCACCTTTGATAGCGGAGCCTATATCGGTAGTTGCCCCTATTGATGATGATGAAGAGGAGGAGATGGAGCCTCTACCTGAGGAGTCGGATCCGAAGGAGGAACATACGGAGGAGGAACCCGTGGAGGAGGAACCCGAGCCCATGGAGAACTTTGACGAGTCTACTTTTGAGGATCGGATGTTAGGAAAATATAAAGAACAGATTTTGGAATTAGGATGTAGAGTCGAGGAGTTAGAGACTGAGACTCTTGAGAGGCAACTAGTGATTCAGGAGATGGAGGTGGAAATTTCTCACCGTAAGGAGGTAGGGATCCAGATGGGTGCCTTAGTTCACTGATCGGTAGCGAGGAACGTCGAGTTGGTAGGAAAGTAAGAAGAAATGGAACAGAAGATTGTGAGTGAAAGGACGGAGAAGGAGGCTCTTCGAACTCAGTTAGAGATGGAGGTGATGGATAGGATTCACTTCAAGGAGAAGTGGGAGGATTCCAATGATAGGGTGGACGACCTAGAGGATGAGGTACGACGCAAGAGGAGGAAGATGAACAAGATGGGCCATTCTCTATGCACGGCCATGGAGAGGTTGATCGATGGGGTAAATCACTACCCAGCTGAGCAAGGACAGACCCGGCATACCATAAGTCGGGATATGGTGGCTCACATTACGCATAAGGAGCATCAGAGCGCCGTGGAGCGTAGGATGTTAGATTGAGTCTAGAAGGGAAAGCTCAGTAGTGTAGTAGTTTTATTTATGTGTTGTTAATATGTTGTTGTAATCTCAATCTTTTGTGTAAGATGTGAGATAGTGGTAAAACCCCAAACTTTTGAAAAATGTTAGAAGGGTAGTAAGCTAGTGTTGTCCCCGTCTTTTGTGATATTAGGGGATATATGTTTTCATTTATAGCAGTATGCTAGAAAAGAATGTGTATTGTAACCATTTGGCATATGAATATAAATGATCTTATTTCAAAAACGTGTTATAAACTTTTAATTCTTTTCATTTAAGAAATGTTTAATTATGATAGTTAGATAATAAGATGAAAAATTTTGTGATGCAGAAAATGCCGCCCAGACGTAGAATAACTGTCCCAGAAGAGTCAGTTAATGATGAGAGAGGACCCGATAGATCCGATCATAAATGACATTTGGTAGATTTATTGGGAGAAGCTCGAGGGAAGAAAGCGACCCGTACTCACCCGTTCCCAAGATGTCCCAAGAACAACCTTTTAAAGATTTTAAGAGTGTAGGACCCCCAGAGTTCATGGGAACTACTGACCCGATAGTTGCGCAAACCTGGATCAAGGAGATCGAGAAGGCCTTCACTATAGCTCACATAGATGAAGACCAGAAGACATTATTTGCAACATACATGATGAGGGGCGAAGCGAACTATTGGTGGGCAACTAATCAGCAGAGAGCGGGGGAAGGAACGATAATATGGGAAAAGTTTACGACGCTATTTTTAGAGAATTATTTTCCGAAGAGTATGAAGAGTAGGATGGAAGTCAAGTTCCTAAAGTTAAAACAAGGAGATATGACGGTGGCGCAATACGCTGCTAAGTTTAATGAACTAGCGCGATTTACGGAGCACCAAGTTGGGGATAAAGAAAGGAAGGCGAGGTGCTTTGAACAAGGATTGAAGCCATGGTTGTATAATAAGGTATCAGTCTTCCAAATTGATTCCTTTACGACCTTGTTAGAGAAGGCAGTCATTGCGGAAGGTGGTAGTGAGGCCTTAAGTCTATATTATAAGGAGAAGAAGAACAAGAACACTGATAATGAGCATCATGGAGGAAGCAGCAGCGGGGGAAGTAATTCGGGAAAGAGGAAATGGGAAAACAACAACCACAACAACAACAACAACAACAGAAAAAACAACCAAGGTGGGAGTCACCAGGGAATTTCAAGAAAAGGACCAAAGCTTGCAACAAATGTGGGAGAAACCGTCAGGGAGAATGCTGGAAAGGAAAGACCACTTGCTATAATTGCGGCCAAGAGGGGCACATTTCACCAAATTGCCCAAAGCCAAAGAAGATCAGAGGATGTTTTGCTTGTGGATCGACAGAGCACCAGATAAAGGATTGCTCGAAGAAAGGAAGCAGTGGAGCTGGCGGAGGCCTGGGAGGAGGGAGCAAGTTAATGATTGGTGGACCTGCACAACCCAACCGATCGATCGCTCGAACCTTTAACATAACCATCTAGGACGCAGTGGTTGCGAAGGACGTGGTGTCAAGTATAATCCCAATCAATAATATAAATGCTTATGTATTATTTGATTCGGGTGCCACCTATTCTTTTGTATCTGAAGAATTTTGTAGTAAATTTAGTACACCCCAAGAACGCTTAGGAGATTTCTTGAACGTAGAAGTTGCGAATAAGGAAATAATCCCTGTAGAATACGTTTATCGAAATTATCGCGCAAACATTAGAGAACATTAGCTGAGCGTGGACTTGATTCCTATTAGACTGGGAGAATTTGACGTAATACTGGGAATAGATTGGTTATATAACCATGCAGTGATAATTGACTGTCAGAACAAGTGTGTGAACCTTCAGACTCCGAGTAAGTCTAAGGTAGTGTTTCATGGTAGCTCGTCGCTTAAGCAATCGTGTTGCGTTACGATGATGCAGGCCAAGAAGTTGTTAAGGAAAGGATGTGTAGGTTATTTAGATTACATTGTAGATACTCGGAAAAAGGGAGTAGAGATTAAAGATATACCCGTAGTGAATGAATTTCAAGACGTGTTTCCGGACGATCTGCCTTGTCTTCCGCCAGACAGAGAAATCGAATTCGTAATAGACTTAGCGTCAGGAACGGCACTGATTTTGAAAGCTCTATACAGTATGGCGCCAGTAGAAATGAAGGAATTAATGATACAACTTCAAGAGCTACTAGATAAGGGTTACATTCGACCGAGTAAGTCTCCTTGGGGAGCACCAGTGTTATTCGTGAAAAAAAAGGACGGATCAATGAGGCTCTGTATCGATTATCGAGAATTGAATAGAGCAACGATCAAAAATAGATTTCCGCTACCAAGGATAGATGACTTATTTGATCAACTGAAGGGAGCAAAATGTTTCTCGAAGATCGATTTATGAACAGGATATCATCAGCTGAAAGTGCGTGATGAAGATATACCAAAGACCGCGTTTCGAACCCGTTATGGACATTACGAGTTTTTGGTAATGTCCTTCAGTTTAAATAATGCTCCGGCAGCATTCATGGACTTGATGAATCGAGTTTTCAAGCCATACTTGGATAAATTCGTAGTAGTTTTCATCGACGGCATTTTGATATACTCGAAGACAGAGGAAGAACATACCGAACATCTGAAGATTGTTTTGGAGGCACTACGAAAGGAGGAGATGTATGCGAAGTTTTAAAAATGCAAATTTTGGATGAAGAAGGTTCAATTCTTAGGCCACGTGGTGGATGAGAATGGTATCTCAGTAGACCCCGAAAAGGTCAAAGCAGTAAGTAGTTGGCAACAACCGAGAACAACGACGGAGATAAGAAGTTTCTTAGGGTTAGTTGGGTACTATCGAAGATTCATCCATGATTTTTCTAAGATAGCAACCCCATTGACTAATCTGATAAGGAAAATGGTGAAATTTGTATGGACCGACAAATGCGAAGAAAGTTTTCAAGAGTTGAAGAAGATATTAAGTGAGGTGCATGTATTATCCTTACCAGATGATACGGGAGGATTTGTGGTGTACAGCGATGCATCGCATAGAGGACTGGGTTGTGTGCTAATACAGCATGGCAAGGTCATTGCGTATGCGTCACGATAATTGAAGGATTATGAAAAATGATACCCTATTCATGACTTAGAGTTAGCGGCAGTAGTTTTTGCGTTAAAGATCTGGAGACATTATTTGTATGGAGAGAAATGTGAGATATACACGGATCATAAAAGTCTGAAATATATCTTCACACAGAAGGAGTTGAATATGCGTCAGAGAAGGTGGTTAGAATTAATCAAGGATTATGACAGTGAGATTCTTTATCACCCGGGGAAGGAAAAGCGAGATGCTTAGAACGCCTGGAAAGCGAGGAAAGGAAGGGAGAAATTATGTCAACTAACAACTCAGGAGGAGTTAATAAGAGATATGGAGAAATTGGAAATAGAAGTGAAGGGACCCGAGAGGTCTGAAGAGAAATTATTTATTTTAGAAGCTCGTCCGACATTGTTGGATAAAGTAAAGGAAGCACAAGAGGGAGATGAAGAGTGTGAGAGGATCAAGAGAAGGATTATGGAAAATGAGGAAGAAAAATTTCGAATACATAAAGACGGTATTTTAAGATTCGAAGGGAGAGTGTGGGTACCGACAATAACCGAGTTGAGAGAAGAGGTTTTGCACGAAGCACACAATACGACATATTTCGTTCATCCGGGAGGCTCTAAGATGTACCGAGATTTGAGGCAACATTTTTGGTGGCCCAAATTGAAATGGGAAGTCGCAGAGTGTGTTAGTAGATGTTTGACTTGTCAACACGTAAAAGCAGAGCATCAGCGGCTGAGTGGGTTTCTACAACCGTTGGAAATACCAGAGTAGAAATGGGAGCATATTACGATGGATTTCATGGTAGGACTTCCGATCACGCAGAAGGGTTTGGATGCTATTTGGGTTATCGTGGATCGACTTACAAAGACTACACATTTTCTACCAATTAAGATCCGCTACATTTTGAATCAGTTAGCGAATCTGTACGTAAAGGAGGTTGTTTCAAGACATGGAGTGTCGGTATCGATAGTTTCTGATCGAGACGCGTATTTCACGTCAAAATTCTGGAAAAGCTTGCAAGAGAGGATGGGAACATAGTTAAGGTTAAGTACTGCTTATCATCCTCAGACAGACGGACTAAGTGAGCGAACAATACAAATGCTAGAGGATATGCTTAGAACTTGCGTGATGGACTTCAAGGAAAATTGGGACGATCACCTACCTTTAGTCGAGTTTGCATATAATAATAGTTACCATGCAAGTATAGGCATGCCACCGTATCAGGCTCTTTACGGGAGGAAGTGCAGAATGCCATTATATTGGGATAAAGTCGGAGAACGACAAATACTCGGACCAGAGTTAGTACAACAAACCGCGGATGTGGTGACAGTAATAAGGGCCAGACTAGTGGCAGCTCAAGATCGCCAGAAAAAGTATGCAAATATGCATCGGCAAGACCGAGATTTTGAAGTCGGCAGTTTTGTATTCTTGAAGGTATCTCCATGGAAGGGAAAGATCTGTTTCGGCAAGAAAGGGAAATTGAGTCCAAGATTCATAGGATCGTTTGAGATACTCAAGCGAGTAAGCGAAGTAGCATACAAAGTTGCACTGCCACCTGAGTTGTAGCACATCCATAACGTGTTTCACATATCTGTGTTGCGTCCGTACAAGCCTGACTACAAGCACATGATTTCTTATAAATCCATTCAAGTGGAGAAGAACTTAGCGTACGAAGAGATTCCTGTCCAAATCCTTGATATGAAAGAGCAAACCTTGAGAAATAAAATCATTTCTTCTGTAAAAGTACTTTGGCGTAACCAGGGCGTCGAGGAGGCTACGTGGGAGTTAGAAGATAGGATGATGAGGGATTATCCCCATCTATTTGTGTAACCTTGTAGTAATTCTGGGACAGAATTTTGATAAGGGGGGATGATGTAATACCCGAGAATTTCCACGTATTATTAAATGAATATATTAATGGAAATACTATTTATGAGAAAATGAGTATTATTGTTTTATGAGTCGATTAATATAATTGATTCGTATTAGATCAATGCGTATTAAGAAATGTGAATTGACAATGAGAAGTGTGAAATATCTTGTGTGGCATAATGCAAAACGAGAAAATTCATTAAGCAAATTAAAACGGGAATTTAGAAGTATAATCACGTTGAACGTGTGACAGCAGATAAGAGATATTAATTGTTATACTAATTAATTGTTAATGACTATGGTAGAATATTGAATTCTTAGTAATTAACTAATAATGAGTGATTACTATTAATTGCAATATATTATAAAGATGAGTAATGATTATGGGAATCCATACTTTCATGAATCAATGGTTGGATTAATTAATATTGGTGTTAATTAATTAAGGAAGTGCATGATTTGTTTAACATAAATAAATAAGTTATTAATATAATAATACTATATTGGCAGTGATGTGCATCTGAGCAATAATACGACTATATTATATGATGTGGTGTGACGTCTTCTCCGGCATTTCTGTTTTCAAGAAGTTCGCCTTCCTATCTTTCTCATGTGACTATACTATATGTAGCAACAATGTGATTATGCATATTAAACTATATAGTATATATATATTACGTGTGTACGTAACAATATGTATGTGGGTAGACATTAACGTAAAATGTACATGGATTATATGTATATCACATCACACCTACTACACATGAAATGTTAAATCATATTGTGACATTAAAATTATAGCTAATGTATGGTTGATATAACATAAGAGTAGAAGTGTGTATAAGTATGTGGGATAAGTGTTGCAAGCATGCTGAGATAAATGGGATTATCCCAAATTGAGAGTCACATTTACTCCTTCCTCTGTCACGTGAAGCACATAAAGGTTATGGCCTATTATATTTTCTTTCTTCCAAGTTTCTAGCTGATGATTATGGTAGGGAGTGGTGGCTATGATGAGTTTCAACCACCATCTAACAACCCCTCCATAACCTTCATGCAATCCTACAATCCATGGGTTTGATTCAATGGGAAATTGCAAGGTCTGTGTAAAGGTTCTTCTATAAATAGCAGCCATGGTTATAAGTGGGTGTCGTTTGGAAATTATCTGAGAAGTTCTTAGTTTAGGATTGAGAGCATACTAGTGTTCTAAGAGCTTAAGAGATCAATTGGAACAAGTTTCTTTCACAATTCAGAGGTATAATTCCATTCCTAGCATTCCATTTTCGGTTTCTGTTAAACTGAGTTCTTGAGTTTTAAAATTTCAAATTCTTGATTTTGTGGAATTGAATGGTAATGAGGTTGAGTGATGTTCATATAGTTGTTATATGATCATATAAGCATGTTTAGACTGTTATAAGAGTATTTAGGAATGATTTCGTGACTAATTTTTGTGTTTGGGCTAAACAGTTGCCGAGGTTCATTGTTCCTGGTCTGAACCAGACATGGTGTAGCTGCGCCGGATTTACAATGAGGTGCAGCGCAGCTGCGCCGGCCTCTAAAATTTGTTTTGAGCTTCTGTTTTATAGATTATTGAAGTACTATGTAGTGTACTAGCATGCAAACATGTTTTAAGGGTATAGATAGCTATATGGACCTAATGTGGGTATGTTAGACTAGCATTATCATGATTAACGGAAGTGTGTAGTTGAAATGAATTTAGAAACTTTAGCAATGAACTTGACGAGTATGAGTGCCATGTTTATGTACTGACCCGCAAGCACGTTGATATGATTTAGACATGCATGATGTATGATTCTTAATTCCTTGTTCATGACCAAACTTATTAGGATTTGTGTTAAAGAAGTTTTCAAGAAAACTTAGTCTAGCGAACTAACATGCATGATTCTACATAATGTATATTCTGACTTTCCCAACATGATAGTATGATTTAGAAATGCATGAATAAACTTTTAGCTTGTGTATATGAGATTTGTAGGCAAGTATGAATGTATTGAACTAAATAGTAAGCTTTGATTATGAATATTCACATGCTACCTTGAGGATTAGAATCTGGCAATTATGATCACGTTTGATGACTCTCTTAGACTCACTCATGTAGTATAAACGTATATATACCATGCTTATGTATCACATTTCAAGAAAAGCATAAATGAAGCCCATTCTCAACTAAAGCGGTATTAGTTTCACTTATATATTATGAATAATCGTACGCATGCTTAATACGGGTGTTATAACTATCTTGTATATTTAGAAAGCAAGTATGATAGGTTTTGTGGTTTCATGACCTTAACTTGTCAAAATAACTAATTTAGAAATATGTTATAAAAGGGAACCTAGATGTACTTGAGAAGCATGAAAAGACCTTTAACATAACATCTATAACATGTGTGAGAATTTTGTTCAAGTCAGACAGAAACCACAAAGCAAAGTTTGAGCTTTAGCATAGCTAGAGGGGGCTAATCATTGCTACTTGGGTCTGAAGCTTAGTTATGGAGTAGTCTTTTATGCGTGCAGCGATCATAAATAGTTTCTATTTTTGGTCTGATGTTTGAAGCATGCCTACATGATTAATTTAACTTATCTTATATGACTAATGTGCTAGTTAATGTGTTAAGGAGCATGCTAAGTGATAGGGTCAAGAGTTGATCATAAATTTCGGATGTTAAGTCCAAAGAATATCTTCAAGAAATCAGGACGTCATTGTAATTGTGATGACTTATAAACTGATTTTATACCATATGTGTTTACTTGTATCATGTCAAGCTTGATTAAAGACTTTGTTAGCTAATGAACATCTTGAACATATAATACGTTATAATTAGGATTCGAAAGTGTTGAGTTCTTAAACGAGGAAAAACTACGCGTAAGGCAAGTTTCTCTAACCTTACCCAAGTCTTTATTGAGCAAGTATCCGAACCCTACTTTACATTATGCAAGTATTCTAAACTCTTGCATTACTTTATTCCAGCGAATATCGTAAACTTATCTCTTTGAATATAAGTTAACCTACTTATGCGTTCAACTGAGCTCGTTTGTTAAACTCTTGAGAAAAACTATTATTAATGTGAACTTAGTATTGTTCTTTAATATTGTGAAAGTATATTTGCCATTTGATTCGGCTAGATTATATGCATGTTTATAAAACTGTCCAAACCAATTGATTGGTGCGGAAATCTTTAAACTGAGTTGAACAACCCTTAAGGTAAGGGGATTGTATGTTGTTGGAAACCCCAACACATGAGTATATTATTACTGTGGTGTTATGCATAACTTAGAGTATTGTAGACTGATCCTTTATAGTACTTGTTCTTTTAGGTTATCAGTTTAATATTGGTAATTCTAGTAGATGTTCAATAGTCCTTAGTGACTGCTCAGTATAAATTGTTATCTAGTCAGATACATTGATAGCCTTTGAATACATATATCTCTGTTGATTTATATTGAATTATCGTTCTTATTCCAAGAATTGTTGATATTCATTATTTATGGTATTATTCTGAAACTCTGAACAATCTTAGAGATGATACTTCGATATTTTATACTCATGTTATAAAACTATTACCCTTGTTGTATATTACTTGCTGGGCAATTTGCACTCATTCTTGCTTATTTTAAAACCTTTCAGTTAAGGCGGAAAAGGGAGGTGTATCTGGGAAAGACAAGGGCAAGGACAAGGCTACCGACTAGTTTGTCCCTTTATGTTTAAATTAATCATGTTGTATTAAAACTATTTGCAGACTATGTTTAAACTTAAGTAAAATTATGTAATAAGTTTTTATTCGATATTATTATGTAATCTATTAAGTTCTGTAGGTTGCGAGACTTGGGGGAATAATTATAATAAATCGTTGTATATTATTCTAAATTAGATATTTCGTTGTAAATATATGATTTTAGTTATTATGGTAATACTTTGAGAATGTGATGAACCGAATTCGGGTGACCAAGTGGAGGTCAGAATTTGGGGGCGTCACAGGTCCATCATGGGAACCAGATCTAGATCCGTCAGTTGAATCTTAGATCTCGTAGCTCCTAGGCTCACATAATGTCACATGGATAGCCTGCATAGCAACTATAATAAAATAAAATAGATACTCAATCCGTCGTAAAACAAAGGATTCATCAACTAAATCCTTGCATGCACGTAGCCAAGCTTCCCGTTTCCTCTATATACAGATCTAGGGACGCGTGGTTGCTTAATATTTACAAAAACTAAAAAGAAAACTAGATTTAAATAAATCTTAGTTATTTTAGCATAACGGTTCCAGTTTTGCAACTTTTGAACCGGTTAAAAGTTAGATATGGCTAGATTTAGATAAGTCTAGTCCACAAACATTAATATCACAGTTTTACATTGAATGAACAGTTAAAGCAGATATTTTAATCACAATCAACTATCAACATATATATATATATACTCGACTGTTCGATCCACAGATTATTAATCCAGGCACGTTTGTTCGATTTATATATATATATATATATATATATATATATATATATATATATATATATATTAAGGCAATAAGAGCCTCGGAAGCTTCAGATCTGAAAGGATCTTACACTGTATTGCGAAAAGAGCTTTAAACCGCTTTTAAAGCTTGAAAACCCCATTTTTATCGGTTAAAAATTGATATATTGTAGTATATATGTATAAAAGTGTTTACAAAGAAGAATATAGAAGTTTAGAACACTATAGGAGGGGTTAAAAGCTGAAATGGACGGAATTCCCTCTGTTTTCTTCTTCTTCTTTTTTTCTATTCATTTTGGCTGATTGCGGGGGGTGGGGGTGGGGGGTCTATTTATATACCAAAGTAGACGTGGATCTACCTGCGGCTTCCTTGGTGGGCCCGGGCCCCGTGGATCCCGTTGTCTCAAAGTTTGTGCACTCCAGCCAACGCAATATCTACTCGAGCTTTCATAACTTTCAATCCGAGAATCCGATGAAGGCGTGTTATACCTTTCCGAAAAGCCCTTTTCGAGAGCTACACAATGATATGGGATTTGACCTTTTTTGAATCCGGGAAGATGGTTCCATGACCAGATCTTCAAGTCTTCGCAGTCCATTTGTTGAGTTGTATTGTGTTATTTTCACTCGGGATTGACACTATGGTTCAACGTGACCTTTACGATAGTGATTTAACTTGATTTAATGTTGAGTTGGAAAAATGACTATTTTTCCCCTCTCGGGTCAATTCTGGGATTGACTTGGCGGCATCTGTCTTCCTCGAGGATATCTCCGAGGTTGACCTGTTGCTTGTCTTCAAGGTTATCTCTGAAATTGATTTGATTTCCTTGGATTTCTTCCGGGGTTGGATTTGATCTCTTGGGGTTGTCTCTGGGGTTTTACTTGACCTCCCGGGGTCCGGGGTTTGAGTTGATCTCCCAGGGTTATCACCGGGGTTTGATTTAATCTCGTGGGGTTGTCACCGAAATTTGATTCGATCTCCCGGGGTTGTCTCTGGGGCTTAAGTTGATCTCCCAGTGTGACACCCACAAAATAGGTATACATCACCCATCTTGAGTCACCAAATACATGGTACAAATTTCAAATACAACTTAATAATACAACTGTCGTGTAAAATTCGACAAAACATAAATTGAGAGTTTTAGTACGAATATTGTCTTCTAGACAGTTTTCAACTCAAATGGAGTCCTCAATACATTTATTATCACACTATTTCATAGAATAGTGAGGACTATTAATGCTATCATCTGGACCATCACTCCGTTCCCCGACTAGTCCCGGCTACGTTCTCATTTCCTGAAGAGGACAATGAAAGCAAAAGGGTGAGCAAAACTAGCCCAGTAAGAAATATTATGACTAAGATAATGCAGAATAATTTATCCTTAGCCTTCAACAGTGTTAAAATGATAAAATATAACAAACATCAAGTTTAACTGCAGCGGAACAAGCAATCCATTAGAAGAGTCAAGTAGAGAATAAAATCTACTATCTTCTATGATTTAAAAGATTTATCATCACTTTTATCGCTGAGACTCACATTAATAAATAATCCACATCATCCCTGCACTACGGCCAAGGATATTCATTAGTATCACGACCACAAAGTATCCATGCACTACGGGCCAAGGATATTCGTGCTTTCATCAATGGTCATGATCATGCTAACAACTGTCCATCAATGCACTACAAGCCAATGAGGACTTTTACCACATCATTTGTAATATTACGGTCATGATTATACCAAATAATCCCTGGTCATAATCATACCAAGTCCATCTATGCACTACAGGCCACAGATGACTTTCAACAAGATATAAACATGAAGATGATGACAATGATATAAGAATTCAATAAAACAAGTTCAAGGATAAATTTTTTAATATTTATAATTTAACTTATCCAGAAATCAATAACGTCCAAATTGTCAACAAGATACTGCTTTGTGGAGTAAAATTCAAGAATAATATTGTACCAAAAATAATTTGGACCGAAAACGAATAAATTTTTATCATGAATAGTACCCCAGGTGAATAGTACTCGAGTGAATAGTATCCCATGAATAGTACTTCAGGAATAGTAATCCCGTAAATAGTACTCCGGCATGAAAAAGTTAAAACTTATCAAGAATGCTCAGAATAATATTTCCATGAAAAGATACTAGATGAAGCGCAAATATCAAAGATATTCTACTAATTTCATGGAGTATAGAAGCCAAAATTTTAACAAACGAGTATAGAATTCAAAATCTGAAATGAAATAATATTACTTACATACTACAGAGTATGGAAAAAAAATATTATTTCAAGCGAATATTGAACAAAAATAACACCCTTTACCTTGAAAAGAAGAGTATTCCAAACCGGTATAATGGGGATATTCTTGAAGAAAACTTTCAACGTTTTCTCACGCTCAAAGCTTTCTAAAACTCTAAAGAAAATACTCAAGATTATAAAGAAGAATTCTCCGATTCGGTGTGATTTTCAATTCTAACTTAAGCTACTTTATTTATAGGAAAGTGCTAGAAGCAAACATAGGAGACTAAATTAATAAAATATTATTTTTTTTCAAAATTTCTACGCACACATTTTTGAAAAATTTCAGCCACAACAATTGGGGCCCACTAAAATTAGCCACCTTTCCTAACAACCAAAAGTGGGGCCCACCCATATTTTTAATAAAAATATTTTAATTTCTGAAACTTCAATAATTCATAATAAATAGCCCTGTTATCAGAAAAATACGAATTTTAAGTCCATTCCACACGAAATCGAATTCTCTACAACTTTGCAGAAGAAAGTTTTTCCAAATTCCAAACATAAAATATTCGAAATTCACAAACGAATGATTTTTAATACCTCATAAAATTCATAACAAATCATACATTAATTTTTAACGATTCAAAATTTGTGGACATATACTCGACTTATATATGCATAACATATCCAAAAATCACAATGATACAGCGGTAAGATTAAAATTATAACTCACGCAATAGAGCTTTAAGAACACCGATTTGATTTTTTAATACCTCCAATCCGATAAAATACTGATAAAACAGCTCAACATTAATTCCTTCATTTATAACCACATAAAATAAATATTTTCTATCCAACATTTATGTCCACATAAAATAAATATTTCCTTATCATATAAATTAATAATTAATTATTTACAAATAATATTCTGTAATCACAATAATGACAACCAAAGCCGCTCCCAAGAAAGAGGGGCTTCAGATAAGAATTTCTCCTTCATGGTAGCGCAATTAGGTGACCAAACCTCTCCTTGTGTAACTTTCTAGACATTGCCAATAATGTTATCTAATAATATTTTTAAATAATATGAATTATTGATTTGATAATGGAAAATATCTTTGGCGATGACAATTATTGAAACAACAATAATATAAAATATCAACGCAGCAGTTATTGAATCAATAAAATAAAATATTGAACAGTAATTACTATAACAATTATTGAGTAGTGCCTTCTTATGTAAGAATCAATAATTCAAAAATATTGTGCAATACCGCAAAGTATCGCGTAACAACGCGTGTACATCGTATTTTAACCACCAGGTATTCTAATAGTGTTAACGGTAATAACTACGCCGTTACTTATAAAACTCAAACTTGTCGTTTTCTCAATCTGACAATAATTACGTTATGGGGTCCACCAATGATTGTGTCGTCGTACGAATATTTCCTGTTAAAATGAATATTTACCGACCAATCGAATATAATATAACAACTTGCGTACTTTGCAAAATTTATAAATATTACCCACAACTATAATATTATATCAAATTCAATCCATAATATTCAAAAATGATATTTATAGAAAATTCATCTTTATTCATAAAAGTTGGAGTCTTACAACCTCCCCTTCTTATGAAATTTCGCCCTCCATATTTGCAAAGTGTTGCATCGGGTCTGCTTGTTGTTGTCCCTCAACGTTATTGATAGACTCTTCTGCCCTTTGGTTTCGAGTTTTACTTCTTGGCGGCATTATTTGGTTAAGTAAAACCATATATTATTCTTTACCTTCTAAATCTTATCATATAAGTTTAGTATTTTAACTCATTTCATTACTCAAACTTAGATTCATGTTCATTTAGCGAATACTTTACATAGCATAGCACATACTGCTTTAAACATCATTCATCCCTTTGTGACTACAAAAGTCGGGATTTACAGCCTTGACTAATACCAAAAGTTGGGAACATTACATTACACAGACATACTTAACATTAAACAGACCTACACAATAGAACCTATACTACCTATTCACTATGCCTTTTTCTTGGACAACCTCTCGCCTGATGACCTTCTATCCCATAGAGAAAAAAAATGCTCCTGATTTATAGTCGGGACAATACAGAGTGGTATGTCCCTGATAGCCACAAAGGTAACATATTCTTTTCCCTTTCTTCTTATCAGATTTTCCTAAGTCATGGTCTTCTATCTTTCTTTTCCCCTTATTGCTCGGAGCTGCACACGATGTGTTGCTTGTGGCTCCCATCTGATCAATTTGGATTTTAAGCTTATCTTGTTCTTCCATTGTTTCTATTAACGCCTATCGCAGTTGACTATTTAACAGCTTTTCTATTTCCCACAGCTTTTACAAAGAAGAAACTGTTGGGGTTTCGGCACAGAAACGCACAGCGGAAATAAAATTTTTAAAGCAATTTCCAAAACCATAAAACAGGATCCATGCGAAAAATTCAATTAATTCAGAGGTTAGAAAGTATACCGATTAAGAAGCTGAAATTGATACGATCGAATCTCCAACGCAATCCACTTAATTAAGAAACTGGAATTGATATGATCGAATCTCCAACATAATCCAAACGAGTCAATTGCGTCTCTACAGTATCCACACGAAAAGCTCGGGAATCGATCCTACGATCTGCGAGAAGAAGGAACCAGCAGTACTAGCCACCAAGGATGAGGATTTTTCGAGTGTTTTCTCTAGTCTCTCTCTAAGAAGCGGCTAGAGTTTTGTATTTTGACGTAAAACCTAAAGTAAGCGATATATATCATATATATAGCGATTAGGAGGAATTAATCAAAACCTAATATTATTAAAATCAATTTATATATATCGTAATTAAGTCTTACTTAATTAATATACCTATATATAAATTATCCTATTAATTTAAATTGTAATTTAAAATTCTATCAATCATATTGACATATTTAAATCTTTACAATTTAAATTAATTTCCTTTAATTACGTTCTTTGTGTGTGACCTATAGGTTATTATTACGTTGGCAATAATTTTAAAATCATATTATAAAATTATAAGCAGTGAAAGCGACATCTAGTAATGCATCATCGCTACCCAAGTAATAATAAGATCGATGATTCGATTCAACCTTTTCGTGACCAATGTTTCAATGTAATTTAATCCTTTTAACCTTAATATCCTAGATTAAACTCGAGTCATGGAATGTGTCATACTCTTCATAATTTAATCTGAGTTTTCTTGATCAATGAGTAGACTATATGAAATAAATCACTATTTGAGCATGGCCATGCATTTCATAGTCCTACTCAATCAAGAGGCCTATGGATATCACCCATAATATATAGGATGGTTAAATTCCATCTAGATCACTCATATTTCTCACACGGTTCATGATGAACCAAATAATCACCTTATATTAAAGGTGACATTTGATGATATCAAAGTACATAAATTCTCGTGTAGTAATATAGCGATTTCAGGTCGGAGGACCATTACATCATTATCACTATGAGAATTTCTAATGACACTTCGCATAATGCTCCGTATAGAATTCTCGTGGAGGGTCTGTCCAGTACATTGTTCTCTAACATGTACCTATGCATTGACTTAATATCTCATATATTTATGACCAATGAGATTTGGTCATCAGTCAATCCACATACTAGTCTCAATGCATCATTATTGTCCCATCAACAATGATACTCGACTAGGGACATTTAAGAACAATGATACTAATTGTAATTATATAATCTCATGTTCAAGTCACATACTTGAAACTATATAATTTGTATCACTATTCTAAGGAATTTTATTATGTTAACAATTATATTACGCAGTAAATAAAACCATAATAAAATCATATATTTATTCAATCAAATATAATATCAAAACGTTAAGCAATTATATCAAATAATTGGCCTCTAGGGCATAAACTCTAACAGAAACCTTGTTCCTCAGATCCTTCACCTCTGTTGATGCTTGTTCAGCTTCAACTTTAGTGTCCGAATCACTATCTGTCAGCTCCACCATCTCCGGATCTCGTACTACATTTTCTACAATAACCACTTCGTCTGAGTTGTTTTCATTGTGAGCCTCTATTTCAGCTATTGGCTTCGATATTAGCTCGGGGGCATGGATTTGATCCTTCTTCATGCTATAAGAAAATAACCAGCCTTTTCCACCAGACATCTACACACATAAATTATCCTGATAAGCATATAGTATACACACAGCAAATAATAGTTTTATATAAGTTATCTTTTATTTTGTTTGACGATGAATTTAGTCAATTCATCTCTTTATAAACTCTATATGAGTTATTTATATTCTCAACGTTTCCCTCTGTTCTAAGGTTATAGCCTAAGGTCTATCCCACCTAAGGTTTTTAACCCTAAAGCTTTGATACCAACCTGTAAAGCCCCCAAATTCAAGTACTTGAAACCCGAATTCAGTGCTTCACGATACCATTTCTATGAGCGGAATAATACAAATAATAAGAACAATAATATAAATATTAAACTTGCTTTACATAATTATCAAAGTCTAGCTCCCAAGTACGTAACCTTTAATCATTCCTTACAATACATGATAATAAATATATAACATTGTCTTAATAATATTAAACTATTACATAAGATAACATTGAAATCATTCAGCAACCTTTCTCTTTCCCCTGTTCTTAACAGAGCCTTCAGGTTGTTCACACTTAGTCGAAAAACATTTAAATTAAGCAAGGATGAGTATTTGAGTGATCAACAATATAATATATATATATATATATATATATATATATATATATATCGTCAAAGAATTTAAATGTTTTCTTTATACTACCCTTCTACAACAAATCAATGGTTGTGAAGTAATAATCAACCGATAATAATAACATAACAACCCTCTTTCAAAATGTTTGAAACTACGATCGACTATAAATAGGGTTAAGGGACATACTATGAACATTGTTTTTATTTTCAAAAGGTTAAATGTAACTTCATCTCAGAAACCATCATAACTTATGGGCACGGGGTGATCAAATTTCATCAGACCTCAGATTGATCAACATTGCATGCAAGAACGATAGATCGTTTCACTCTCGTCGCCTTTGGGCGATATAAAAAGTTTTCTCGCAAAGGATGTTCATACTTGTCGTGGTTCCAAACCAAAGCAATTCGGTTGGATAATAATAATATTTTTATCTTGTTCAACAATAATCTATAATTCAACATATATGTATACGGGTAATTAACAAAGGTGTATCAACATGTGATTAAATGTAATGATTATCCAAGTGGGGACACTCAGATAACCATTTATAGAAATTAACAAACATAATATATATCCGAATTACCATATACTAACATGTTGATAATCAATGAGAGATATAATATAGGTTAATAATGCATAAAGAATAATATAATTCTCAAATATTCTTACTCATGTCCATTGCATAAAGAAAATGCAAAGGTAGGATACTTGCCCGATGCTACCGCCATAAAACGCAACTTAGTTTAATCTTTTATATCACGACCTATCATTAATCGATCATTCGCTCGATTAGAACAATATACTATAACATATAAGATCGCATTTCACAATCAACACATAATCTAATCACATTATCACACATGTTCAACAGCTTATCGCATCACAAACAAACATTAATACAAATCAAAATATCTAAGTCCAGATCAATTTTAAATACGCTTCAGTATCTGGACATAGCTTTATTTGGTAATTATCGAGTCTAAGACTTTATTCCAACGTTCAATATCCGTAAGTATCAGATATATTATTTTAAATGACTTAATAAACATTTATTAATTTATCATGAATTTTCAAACACCGAAATCATTATTAAATGATTTAAATATCAAATAATTCTATTACCATTTAATTATTATTAAACTATTAATAATACTTTTATTCATTTACCAATAGTATTAATATTTTATTCATTTACTAATATTATTAATCTTGATATTATTTAATTCACCTCTTAGTATTATTAGTTCGCTAATAATACTTTTTATTCGCTTACTAATATTATTAACATCTTAATAATATTTTAATACTTTACTAATATTATTAATCATCTTAATAATATTTTAATCATGCATTAATAGTATTACTTTAATAATATCTTACTTATAATACTTTTATTCATTTACCAATAGTATTAATATTTTATTTATTTACTAATATTATTGATCATTTAATAATATTTTATTCCTTTACTAATGTTATTACATTAATAACATTTTATTTAATCTCGTATATTATTATTTACTTAATAATATTTTAATCATCCAATAATACTTTTAATTTAATATTATTAATCTTTTAATAATATTTTAATCTAAGATTAATATTTTAATCTAATATTATTAATCATTTAATAATACTTTAATCATTTATTAATATTTTAAATCAAATATGATTAACCATTTAATAATATTTTAATAAAGTTTTAATCTTAATATTTTTATTTACTTAATAATATCATATTCTAATATTATTAATATCATAATAACATTTTAATAATTTATTAGATCAATAAACAATTTATTTTAATTGTTCACCCTTTATAAAACCATTTATTTAATATCCATAAAAGGTCATAAATAATATTTCTTATTATAAATTACTAAAATGCCCTAAAATAGTCATAATATTATATATTAGAGTATTCAAGCATTAAAATTATATTTTTCTTATTTAAGACATCTCTTAACTATTTATTTTCTTTTTATTCATAACTTAATCATTTTTAGGAAAAATACCAAACTGATTCCAAAAAATTCTTCTTTTCTCGTTTTTGATGTAATATGAACCCACAACAAGGATCCCAAATTTTTCTGGAATTTTAGAAAATGATCTACTATATTTAAAGTTCCCAAAACACTCGGATCTTGCTTCATTTTTCATAAATCGAGTTTTTGCCTGAAAAATCTAAAATTTTCGTGGTATACTCTCCTAACATATATGAACCTACTGTAAAAATTTCGGAATTTTCCAAAGGTATACACAAGTGAGATATTCAAGGTAAATATTTAGGAGTCCTTTACTAAATAGTCATTACACACAATCTATAACTCGAAATGTGTCTGTTCTTTTTCCTACATGTAGATAACTTCCCAAGGTACCTCTGTGAATTTTTCCAGATTTTTAAGAGACAAGAAAATATTCGAAACAGTCCCAAGAAAAAATGGGATGAAGTTATTTTAGGGTTTTGAACCCTTAACATTCCAAAGTAATGCTTTTGGGGAAATCATCACCAAAGGTTTCAAAACTTACTAGATTTGTGTTCTATCACTTGAGTTTACTAGATAACTCATGTATCTAGTACCCCCCTTTGACGGATCATAAATCTAAGTTGGAAAACTTGAGTGACACAAGATTTAGTGGAAGAAAACAAGAGTTTTCAACCTTGGAGAACATATGCTCATATTCTTCCTCTAAGCCCTTGATCTAACACTCAAGATATTTAGTTACATACATGATGATATGTAGGACTAGGGTATCTTGAGTATTTGTTCATAACCCCAACAAAACTCAAGCTAAAAATACAAAGTAGAAGAAGAAGATGAAGGTTAGGTTATACCTTAATTTAATGGCAACCTTCCTTGATCTACCAAAGTAAGTGATTAACTTAGGATGCATGAACAAACTAGCACTCCTCCCTCTCTCTATATATATATGGCCAAACCTCTCTCTCTCTCTTTTCTCTCTATTGAAGTTGCTAGCTTGGGAGAAAAATTAGAAGAAGAAGAATGAGAGAAATGCAAAATGATCTAGCAAATGAATGGGGTGATTAACTATTATCCCCATACTTTTATTGTCCCTGGATAAAAGGCTTCACCTTATCTCTTCCAAATGAGCCTAATCATGTGATTAAAGGTGCTTAATAGATTTGCAACCAATGAGAGCTTGACAACCATGTACTTGTGTGTAAGAGTTACTAATTATGGACATTGTTTAGCTTAATTTAATTAGTGCCTTTAAAAGGCCTAATAGGGCCAAATTATATAAATGCCCACTAATTCCTACATTTAGCTTTTATTTTAATGCATAAATTAGATAAATCAAAGGTCTAAAATACCCTTAATTAAGTGGACTAAGTTTGGGCTTGTATTTTATTTCTTTTGGGCTTCTCCTTTAATTCTTTTGGGCCATGTAATAAACATAGTCTAACAATTTTAATATATGCTATCCAAATTGGTTATTTAGGGTTTCCATTCTCAATCTTATGAAATTTAATTACTTATACATGTGACTTTAGCTCATAACCTAATTAGGTTTACTAGAAATAGGTTTAAAATTATTAATCACTTGAAATAACAAGATTGTCCACTTAAGTTAGTATACATATTAAATACTAACCCTTCCTTATTACCATAACCCTTAGGTTATTTAATTGTCTCACCTAATGTATAATTAGGTTACGAAGCTTTCATTTAGGGTTTAAAATAAAATAAAATTAGTTCCTAAAATTTGTAATTAGGGTTTCACACAGTAATACAAGGGTTTGTCACATAACACCATAATTGACCAATCATTGTCAATTCATATACATACAATATATAATTATATCAATTGAAAAATCAAAATATAAATAATATTATATTATTGTTCTCATTCCTTGATCAAAATCCAAAATTAGGGTTTCGATTCCATATTTGATTTATCACATACTTAACATTATTAATTAAGTTAAAATAATTAACTTAATAATATGTACAAAGATTCCTATAATAAAATAATTATTATAATAATTCTAAAAGAATCATTTCATATATTATATAAATAATATATAATTATATTTTCATGGAAAGTAATTAATAAAAATATTTCTACTATTAAATTAATTATTATAATAATATAGTTTATAACAATCAATAATTCTAAAATAAAATTATTTAAAATCATTCATGTAATAAGTATATATATCACATTATAATATACATATTTATTTTCCTAAAAAGTCAAACTTTAAAATTTCAAAAATAATTTTTTTTATAAAAATAGTTCCATTGTGTTGAGATTATTAGCATTAGTGGAAATCGATATTTATTTCGATAATAATTGATGTCTGGAGATTATATTAACCAATCGGGTAATTAATCGGATAAATGAGGAATTAATTGCTATTAATTCATATGCTTATAACTATGTGTTCACATGTGTATACTATTGATTCACATTATTTACTATTAGGGGAGGTGGTGCAAGTTTGATAATACTTGCAGGACTAAATTAAAAATAAAAAAAAAGAGGCAGGTATTATACTGTAATATTCTGAGCCCCAAAACGGCAATTATCGAAACTATATTTTCTCATAAATAGAAGCTCATACTTCCTTCATTTCTCACCAATTCACTAAAGCTATAGAGCAATTATTATAGAGAGAAAGAAGAAGAGATGTCTGCTACCTCACCATTTCAGTATCCAGTCTTCTTTTGTGGTAAGGGATATTATTATTATAGTAAGATGTAAGACCCCAACTTTTATGAATAAAGATTAATTTTCTCTAAATATCATTTTTGAATATTATAGTCTGAATTTGATATAATGTTATAGTTATCGGTAATATTTATAAATTTTGAAAGGTAAGCAAGTTGTTATAAAATATTCGTTTGGTGGGAATATTCTTTTTTGTGGGGAATATTAAATACGATTACACAATCATTGTGGACTCCTGGCGGAAGTATTGTTGTAGTTAGAAAACGACAAAATTATCTTTCTATAAAAATAACTGCGAAAGTTTTACCGTTAAGCACACGGTATTGATTATTGATGCTTACGTGAGAAGTCACTCAGCTATACTAAATTATTACTACAGTAATTGCTGCATCATATCACTTATATTATTGATTCAATTATTGTCACAGTATCTCCGTATAATATGTTATATTATTAAATCAATAATTGAGACGACAAGTTATAATATTAATGATTAATAATTGTTGAAAGATTAAATATGTGTTGATTAAAAATAAAATGATTTGTGGTAATATTTATTCAATCATTGATGTATATAAAGAGACTATTATGAGACGTTTGTGGTAAATTTGGTTATTCTATTGGGGCCCATATGTCATAATCTAAGAGTCTCTTTCGCCAATAGTAATTACCTTTACCAGACGTCAAACCACTTGCCGTTTCACATTACAGGCGTCGAACCAATTGTCGTTTCACATTACAGGCGTCAAACCACTTGGTTTTCACATTACAGGCGTCAAACCACTTTTCTTTTCACATCACCAATGGTCAAGCCGCTTGCCTTATCACATTGCAAGTGCTAAGCTAGAAATCTTCTATAAATAGAGGCCTAGTTCTTCATTATTTTTCACGAATTCATTCAAGCTATAGAGAGAGAAAGTATAGAGAGAATAAGAGAGAAAGAAGAAGAGTATTCTATTACTACACTACTGCAGTATTCAATCTCCTACTAATGTAAGGGGTGTTATTTCTTTTGTATTCATGAAGAGAACTTCTGTTATTCCAGTCTTTATTAATCTATTGGAATATCACATGCATGCATTTTATGTCGGACCGGTTCCGATCTTTATTATTACATTGGAATATCCCGCTTTTCTTTGCGTTTACGCCGGACCGGTTCCATTCTTTATTATTCATTGGAATATCTCATGCATGCATTTTATGCCGGGATTGATTCCGATTATTTATTATTCATTGGAATAACTCACTGCAATGCGGTCTATCGCATGCATGGTGATTTCTTTTGTTATTCCATTCTTTATTATACTTAGTTGGTTAAAACTTTGACTTCTATACTCCATGAAATTAGTAAAATATCCTTGATATTTGCGCTCCATCCAGTATCTTTTCATGGAAATATTCTTCTGAGCATTCTTGAATTTTACTCTACAAAGCAGTATCATGTTGACACTTTGGACGTTATTGGTTCCTGGATAAATTAATTCTTGAACTTGTTTTATTGAATTCTTATATCATTGTCATCATCCTCATGATTATATTTTATTGAAAGTCATTTGTGGCCTGTAGTGCATAGATGGACTTGGTATGATTATGACCGAGGATTATTGATTGTAATCATTAACCGTAATGTTACAAATGATGTGGTAAAAGTCCTCATTGGCCCATAGTGCATTGATGGATGACGTTGTTGGCATGATCATGACCATTAATGAATACACAAATATTCTTGGACCAGTAGTGCATGGATAATTGTGGTCGTGATACTAAAAATATATCTAGTAGTGCGGGGGTGATTCGATGATGTGGATTATTTATTGTTTGAGTCCCAATGATAAAAGTGATGAAAACCTTTTAAATCATAAAAGATAGTAGATTTTATTCTCTACTTGACTCTTTTAATGGATTGCTTGTTCAATGCTATGCATTAAACTTGATGTTTGTTATATTGTATCGGTTTAACAACTGTTTAAGGCTAATGATAATTTATTCTGTATTATCTTAGTCATAATATTTCTTACTGGGCTAGTTGAGCTCACCCTTTCGTTCACTGTTCTCTTTAGGAAATGAGAATATAGCTGGGATGAGTCGGGAAACGGAGTGATGGTCCTAGATGGTGCATTAGTAGTTCTCACTATTCTGTGATATAGTGTGATAATAATTGTAATGAGGACTCCTTTTGAGTTTGTATACTCTCTAGTAGATAATATTTGTATTCAAACTCACAGTTTATGTTTTGTCGTTTTGTACATGACAATTGTATTATTAAGTTGTATTTGAATTCTGTACCATGTATCTGGCGACTCAAGATGGGTGATGTATACCTAATTTTGGGGGCGTCACAGTTGGTATCAAAGCTTAGGGATATGATCCCTGGCTAAGATGTGAGAATTGTACTAGGAGGGGAGAGACGGGGAATTCCTTCGCTAGTATGACCTACCTAAGTTTATGTGGTATTTAATTGGTCGGTCAAAATTTAGGGATAATATGTTACATGTCAATTAACCTTTGTTTTGTGGCAGTATCTGAAAATGACATCCGAGAATGTTGAGAATAGCAATGGAGCACAGGCGACCGTTGATTCACCACATATCAATAATCAGGATAATGTGCATCAGGAAGGCGACAATCCTCATACAAACAACAACACTGACCAAATGATGAATGATCAAATGTTCAGAGGCTTTATGCAATTCATGCGGCAACGGTGAGAAACGGCTCTGTCCAAAATGTAGGTGGAAACACTTTGGAAACTCTCGGGACGGTCATCGCTAAATGTGATTCAAGGAGCTGGGACCACCGGAGTTTATTGGAGAGCCAAAACCACTTAAGGCGGAAGCATGGATAAAGCATATCACTAAGATATTTGATGTCTTGGGATGTTCGAGGAGCAAAAGGTTCCTTTGGCAAATTTTTTATGTATGTTAAGAAGAGGCGGATTCTTGGTGGGAATCGGAAGCGTACTCAACTCGCTTGACCTGAAAATGTCTTGGGAGAAGTTCCAAGAACTATTCAACGACAAGTACTTTCCCGAAAGTATTCGTCACATGAAGGAGGTGGAGTTCATCAACTTGGAACAGAATCATATGACCGTGTCGGAGTATGAAGAAAATTTTGCCGAGTTATCCCGGTTTGCGTCCCACTTGGTGGATAATGAACAAAGAATGACGCGGATGTTTTTAAGAGGTTTGAAGCCGGAGATACGTCAACATCTTATTTCTCATAAACTGTGTTTGTATTCAGTTGTTGTAAATAGGGCTCAGTTAGTGGAGCGTGATAACGAGTCAATGCAACCAAAAGAGAGCAGTCGGCAAAATGATAATACCAGTGAAAGCGGTCATCGAAGTGGTGACAACAAGCGTGGAGGGAATCAACAGGCCAGAAGTGGTAACCACTTCGGTGGTAATCAGGGCCAAACCAATAAGAATGGGCATTTCAAGAAGAGAAGATTCAACAATGATGGAAAGAGCGTCAAAGACCAAAGACCCGTTGTTAAGGAAGGAGAATGACCACTATCATCATATGCTTTAAATGCGGAGGGAGGGACACATCGGTCAAAGCACACGGCGATGTCGCCCAAAGCATGTTATAATTATGGAAGAGAAGGTCACTTAGCTCGATTTTGTCGTTCACGAAGACAAGTTCAACTAGGATGGAGGCACCAAAGGTCGTCCCGAGTAAAAGTCAGCCGGTGAAGTACAAAGGAGTGCGTTTGTTGTGACCTCCCGAAGCAAGGAACCGAATGAGGTCATCACGGGTAAGCTTATCATAAACTCTAGCGAAGTCTATACTTTATTTGATACCGGTTCTATCCATTCTTTTATTTCTCCTACTTGCGCTCAACGATTAAATTTGACTCTGGAGAAATTAGACTTTGACTTATCTGTGGAAATTCCGTTGGGGGAAACCTTTATTACATCCACTATTTATAAGTCTTGTTTGGTTCAAATTGGTACCCTCACATTACTCGTCGATCTTATTTTATTGAAAATACTTGCATTTGACGTGATTCTAGGGAGTGATTGGTTAACTACTCATCATGCAAAAATTGATTGTTTTCGTAAGGTTGTTAGCTTTCATATTCCTAACCAACCTATTATGCGAATTCAAGCGACCAAACCATTAAAATCAATCACGGTCATTTCAAGCCATAAAGCTATTCGTTTATTGAAAAGCGGATGTCAAGCTTTCTTAGCTCATGTCATGATTTAAATAAAAATAAATCGATTTTGAGCGATATTTCTATTGTTAATAAATTTCACGACGTATTCCACGAAGAACTTTCCGCCTACCCCGAGGCGTGAAATTGAATTTTGTATCGACCTTGAACCTGGTACAAAACCCATTTCCAAAGCCCCATATCGAATGGCTCCTATTGAACTTCAGGAGTTAAAGACCCAACTACAGGAATGGTTAGACATTGGCTTTATTCGTCCTTGTACGTCTCCTTGGGGTGCTCCTGTTCTATTCGTGAAAAAGAAAGATGGGAGTATGCGACTTTGTATTGATTATCGAGAGTTGAATCATGTCACCATCAAAAATAGGTACCCATTGCCATGTATTGATGACCTGTTTGACCAGTTGCAAGGAGCCAAATTCTTTTCAAAGATTGATCTTCGTTTCGGATATCACCAATTGAAGATTAGAACCGATGACATTCCAAAGACGGTTTTCAGAACTCGGTATGAGCATTATGAATAACTAGTCATGTCCTTTGGATTGACTAATGCTCCTACTGCCTTCATGGATATGATGAACCGAGTATTCAAGGAATATTTGGATCACTTTGTGGTCGTCTTTATTGATGACATCTTTATTTATTCCAAAAGTCGTGAAGATCATGAGCAACACTTGAGGCTGATACTCCAAAAGCTTCGTGAATACAAGCTTTATGCCAAGTTGAAGAAATACGAGTTTTGGCTTGAAGAAGTAGCATTCCTTGGGCACGTAGTATCAAGTCATGAAATATCTGTTGACCCGGCATAGATTGAAGCTATTCAAAGCTGGGAGCAACCTAAATCAGTGACCGAAGTACGTAGCTTTTTCGGCTTAGCTGGTTATTATCGGAGATTCGTGGAAGGATTTTCTCGAATAACTACTCCATTAACTCAGCTGACTCGGAAAGATACAAAGTTCGGTTGGAGCGAAGAATGTGAGAAGAGTTTTCAAGAACTCAAGAGGAGACTCATTTCAGCACCTGTTCTGACAATACCATATGGCTCGAAGGGATTTGTCATCTACAGTGATGCTTCGGGAAAAGGGTTGGGATGTGTTCTCATACAACATAGAAAAGTCTTAGCCTGTGCCTCGCGACAACTCAAAGAATATGAGAGGAATTATCCTACTCATGATCTAGAGTTGGTAGCTGTTGTATTTGCACTTAAAATTTGGAGGCATTACTTGTATGTGGAGAAAGAGGAGATCTTTAAAGATCATAAAAGCCTCAAATATTTCTTCACTCAAAAGGTACTCAACATGCGACAACGACGTTGGCTTGAACTGTTGAAAGATTATGAGCATACCATCCAATACCATCCACGAAAAAAGTGAGCGTGGTACGGCGCGATTGAGTAGAAGATCGTATGTAAAAATCTGAGTGTGATATTGTCAACGCATAAAGGCCCATTTTGTGTGACTTGCAAAGGATGGAGATAGAGTTAAAGACTCTGAGGACCCATATGATGATGGCGAATATACGAGTAGAACCAACTTTAATCGATAAAGTTAAAAGCCGCTTTCAAGCTCTGAGGACGGAGGCGATGCGTATAAGGAAGAAAGTGCAAGAAGGTGCTATCTTTGGAAGCAAGAATCGATGAAGAAGGAATACTTCGAGTCAACTCCGGACTTTGTGTTCCTAACGATTACGATTTAAAGTATAAAATCATGATGGAGGCGCACAACACACCGTTTTGCAACCCATCTCAGGAGTACCAAAATGTATCATGATCTTCGTCTATACATTTTGGTGGAGCAATATGAAGAGAGAGATAGCGCTGTTTATCTCAAGGTGTCTAACTTGTCAACGAGTTAAAGCAGAGCATCAAGTGCCAAAAGGTCCATTACAACCACTTGAAATTCCAGAATGGAAGTGGGAGCACATTACCATGGATTTCATTACCGGTCTTCCTAAGGTTTCTCAAGGCATAGATGTGATTTGGGTCATTGTTGATAGATTGACCAAGTCTGCTCATTTCTTACCGATATGAGAAACTTATACACTTGAACATCTTGCTCGTATGTATATAAACGAGATTGTAAGACTGCATAGTATGCCGGTATCCATAGTTTCTGATCGAGACCCAAGATTCACTTCACAATTTTGGGTTAGTTTGTAAAAAGCTATGGGCACAGACTTATGATTTAGCTCGGCATATCATCCTCAGACGGACGGATAGTAGGAGAGGAATATTCAAACTCTTGAAGATCTATTAAGACTCTGTGTTCTTGATTACAAGGGAAGTTGGGACAAGTTCTTACCATTGGTGGAGTTTTCCTACAACAACAGTTATTAAGCAAGTATTGGCATGGCTCCATTCGAAGCGTTGTATGGAAGAAAGTGTCGTTCTCCAAAGATCTTTGGGATGAGGTGGGTGAAACAACGTTGTTGGGACCGAAGTTGGTACGTATGACTACGAAAAAGATTCAAACGATCAGACAACGTATAAAAACCTCAGAAGATCGACAAAAGAGTTATGTTGATCTTCATCGAAAGGACGTGGAATTCGATATAGGAGATCATGTGTTCTTACGTGTTGCTCCATGGAAAGGAGTTACGAGATTTGGAAAGAGAGGAAAGCTCAATCCTCGATTTATTGGCCCATTTTTAATCCTCGATCGAGTAGGAACTATGGCCTATAGACTCGCTTTTACTGCCAAGTATGTCTCGTGTTCATAACGTTTTCACATATCCATGTTACGTAAATATGTGGAAGACCCGAACCATATTATTGAGTTAGAACCAGGACGAAATAGCGGAATATTTGGACGTATGAAGAGGTTCTGTTCAAATCTTGGATAAGAAGGAACATATTCTACGCTCCAAGGTTATACCTCAAGTCAAAGTTTTGTGGAGAAACCACGATGTTGAGGAAATGACTTGGGAGTTAGAATCTGAAATGAAATCAAGGTATCCTTACCTCTTCGACATACCAGGTACGTACCCTAATTTTGAGGGCGAAATTTCATAAGAAGGGGAGGTTGTAAGACCCCAACTTTTATGAATAAAGATTAATTTTCTCTAAATATCATTTTTGAATATTATAGTGTGGATTTGATATAATATTATAGTTGTGAGTAATATTTATAAATTTTACAAGGTAAGCAAGTTGTTATAAAATATTCGTTTGGTCGGTGAATATTCTTTTTGTCGGGGAATATTCGTACGACGACACAATCATTGGTGGACCCCACAACGGAAGTATTGTCGTAGTTAGAAAACGACAAAATTATCTTTAGAAAACGACAAAATTATCTTTCTATAAAAATAACGACGAAAGTTTTACCGTTAACTGTTGAACTACCCGGTAGTAAAAGTACAGTAATACGCGTGGTTGCGGTATTGATTATTGATGCTTACGTGAGAAGTCACTCAATTATACTCAATTATTGTTACAGTAATTGTTGCATCATATCTCTTATATTATTGATTCAATTATTGTCACAGTATCATCTGTATAATATGTTATATTATTAAATCAATAATTGAGATGACAAGTTATAATATTAATGATTAATAATTGTTGAAAGATTAAATATGTGTTGATTAAAAATAAAATGATTTGTGGTAATATTTATTCAATCCTTGATGTATATAAAGAGTCTATTATGAGACGTTTGTGGTAAATTTGGTTATTCTATGGGGGCCCATATGTCATCATCTAAGAGTCTCTTTCGCCAATAGTAATTACCTTTACCAGACGTCAAACCACTTGTCGTTTCACATTACAGGCGTCGAACCAATTGTCGTTTCATATTACAGGCGTCAAACCACTTGGTGTTTCACATTACAGACGTCAAGCCACTTGGTGTTTAATATTACAGGTGTCAAACCACTTTTCTTTTCACATCACCAGTCGTCAAGCCGCTTGCCTTTTCACATTGCAAGTGCTAAGCTAGAAATTTTCTATAAATAGAGGCCTAGTTCTTCATTATTTTTCATGAATTCATTCAAGCTATAGAGAGAGAAAGTATAGAGCGAATAAGAGAGAAAGAAGAAGAGTATTCTGCTATTACACTACAGCATTATTCAATCTCCTACTAATGTAAGGGGTGTTATTTCTTTTGTATTCATGAAGAGAACTTCTGTTATTCCAGTCTTTATTATTACATTGGAATATCACATGCATGCATTTTGTGGGACTGGTTCCGATCTTTATTATTCATTGGAATATCACATGCATGCGTTTTCTGCCTGACCTGGTCCCATTCTTTATTATTACATTGGAATATCACGTACTGCACGCTTTTTCTGGCAGGACTTGGTTCCGTTATTTATTATTACTGTTGGAATAACTGCGTATGCTTGATCTATCGCATGCATGGTGATTTCTTTTGTTATTCCATTCTTTATTATACTCAGTTGGTTAAAACTTTGACTTCTATACTCCATGAAATTAGTGGAATATCTTTGATATTTGCGCTTCATCCAGTATCTTTTCATGGAAATATTCTTCTGAGCATTCTTGAATTTTACTCTACAAAGCAGTATCATGTTGACAGTTTGGACGTTATTGGTTCCTGGATAAATTAATGCTTGAACTTGTTTTATTGAATTCTTATATCATTGTCATCATCCTCATGTTTATATTTTATTGAAAGTTATTTTTGGCCAGGGATTATTCGGTGTAATCATGACCGTAATGTTACAAATGATGTGGTAAAAGTCCTTATTGGCATGTAGTGCATTGATGGACAGTTGTTGGCATGATCATGACCATTAATGAATACACAAATATTCTTGGCCCGTAGTGCATGGATAATTGTGGTCGTGATACTAAAAATATCCTTGGTCAGTAAAGTGCGGGGTGATTCGATGATGTGGATTATTTATTGTCGAGTCTCATCGATAAAAGTGATGAAAACCTTTTAAATCATTAAAGATAGTAGTTTTATTCTCTACTTGACTCTTTTAATGGATTGCTTGTTCTACCGCAGCTTAAACTTGATGTTTGTTATATTGTATCGGTTTAACATTGTTTAAGGCTAATGATAATTTATCTCGCATTATCTTAGTCATAATATTTCTTCTTTGGGCTAGTTGAGCTCACCCTTTCTTTCACTTTATTCTTCGTGAAATGAGAATATAGCTAAGATTTAGTCTGGGAACGGAGTGATGGTCCTAGATGGTGTATTAGTAGTCCTCACTATTCTGTGATATAGTGTGATAATAATTGTAATGAGAACTCCTTTTGAGTTTGTATACTCTCTAGTAGACAATATTTGTATTCAAACTCACAGTTTATGTTTTGTCGTATTGTACACGACAATTGTATTATTAAGTTGTATTTAAATTCTGTACCATGTATCTGGCGACTCAAGATGAGTGATGTATACCTAATTTTGGGGGCGTCACATAAGGGGTATTATTTCTTTCGTATTCATGAAGAGAGCTATTGTTATTCTATTTCTTATTATTCTGTTGGAATAACTTTGTGTCACGCTGAACTTCATCAGATACATGGTGAAATTCTTCTGTTATTCCATTCTTTATTATTATGTTGGAATAACCTGTCTATGCAAAGTACCGCATACATGGTGAAATTCTTCTATTATTCGATTCTTTATTATTCTATCGGAATATCCTGTCTGTGCATTTACGCATGACCTGGTTCCATTCTTTATTATTCGCGGAATATCTCATTCATGCGTTACGCATGACTGGTTCCATTATTTATTATTACATTGGAATAACTCGCTTTTATGCTGATCTATCGAATGCCTGGTGAATTCTTCTGTTATTCTATTATTTATTATTCTGTTGGAATATCTTGTATGTGCGTTTACGCATGACCTGGTTCCATTCTTTATTATTCTGTTGGAATAACCTGTCTATGTGGATTACCGCATGCATGGTAAATGATCCTTTGTATTCATATAAATAGTATTTTCATTCAAAAGGGGTTTCTGCCAGGGGCAGTTTCATAATTTTTCTAACTCTCAAAAATTCTAGAAATATTTAAAATGATAATTTGATGAGTTTTCTATATTGTGTCCAAAGATGGCGATTTTTGGATGTATGGATTAAGAGTTATGGATTTTATGGGAAAAGACTATTTTAAAAGTAAACCCTTATAACTCTTTGTGGTTAACTCCAAAATTGGTGAAATTTTTATTGGGAGTACATGTATATATAACAGGAGTATACCCTGTAAATTTCGAAATTTTTGCACAAAAGTACAATTTATGATAAATGTCTAAATATTCGGCAGTTTTGGCCATATAAAAAATAGTAAATTAATTTTAAAAATTCCGAGAAAAATATATGTTCAATATGGGACTATATTCTGCTAAATCCCAGAAAAGAAATATTTTTGGGACTGATTTGGTATTTTTCATGAAAATAAACTAGTTATGAGTAAATGAATTAAATATGTTATGTGAAATAAAAATATTGAAAAATAGGATTTTAAAGTCTTTAATATTTTTCCTTATTTTCATTTGATTAATGTTTATATCAGTGTCATCATCCTCATGCTTTTATTGTGTTGAAAGTCATCTTTGGCTGTAGTGCATAGATGGACTTGGTATAATTATGACCAGGGATTATTCGGTATAATCATGACCATAATGTTACAAATGATGTGGTAAAAGTCCTCATTGGCCGTAGTGCATTGATGGACAGTTTTTGTTATGATTATGGCTATGAATTCTCTTCGGCCAAGGGTGTAAAGATGAATTGTTTTATGGCATGATCATGACCGTTGATGAAAACACGATTATCTTTGGCCCGTAGTGCATGGATAATTCGTGGTCGTGATATTAACAAATATCCTTAGCCGATGTGCATGGATAATTCAGTGATATGGATTTATTATCGAGCTGAGTCTCAACGATGAAATATAAATTCATGGATATGATATTAACGAATATCCTTGGTCGTAGTGTAGGGGTGATTCAATGATGTGGATTATTTATTAAGCTGAGTCTCAACGATAAAATATTGATTATACACTTTTAATTCGTAAAAGATTGTAGATATCATGCTCTACTTAACTCTTCTAAAATACAGTTGTATGTCTTTGGCCTGTAGTGCAAAGATTAATTGTTAATGAATATCTTTGGCCGTAGTGCAAAGATGAATTTATTAGTATGATTATGAGCATGAATTGTGATTTGGTATAACCATGATTTTTGATGTTTCGGTGAAGATAGGTGATGAAAATTATCTTCGATCCCCGGTTCAAGAGGAATTTAGAATCCAATTATGATGATTATGAGTTATTCATATGATTGTGGGATGTGAATTGTTGATTGATGTTACTGAGGATAAAACATTATTAGTGGACTTTTAACATGGAGAAGATAATAGACACGATGGTCTATTTGACTCTTCTAATGGATTGTTCGTTCCGCTGCAACTATGGTTGAAAAGTTTTACCATCTACCATATGTCCTAAATCTCTGATTTATTACTGATGAAGGCTATTGATGATGTAAATTATCTTTAGTCATGATATTCTTTGATGGGCTAGTTGTGCTCACCCTTTTTACTTCACAATTCCTTCGAAGTGTAATAAGAGTGTAAATTTGGGTTGAAAGGGATAATGAGGGAATAGAGCGAATGGGGTCATAGTTGTTGAGGTTCTCCCTAAATAGTATAGAAATAATTTTGTTGAGAACTTTAGATAAGTGTGTCGTATTGTATACGTCATTTGATATTTAATTTTGGTGAACCGAATAGGGTGAGGTTAACCCAACTTTGGAAGGGTGTTTTGCCACTATCATACAAGATGTCTAATGACATACAACCTCGTGTTATCATAAGACATGATTGTGCACATCCACTTGCTGAGTATATCTACGAGCACTACCTATATGATCTTAGAGTATATTTGAGATATAATTTCCACTTGGAGACAACGGAGATAATTATATGTCAAGAGAAGACTCACCATTGGAAAGAAGATGATAGTAATCTTCTTATTTTTCTTTGGGGATTTTGGGTCAACCAAGGATAATTCTGTGGATATATGATATCTATCATAACCTAGACGCATGGCCTCCCATGTACGAAGGTTTCCTTGAGCACTTCCCAAAGATTTTAATTTCTAAAATAGTTTTTGATTTGCATTTTTTATGTAAAGTACCATTGTAAGGTTGTGGTCGAGGCACCATGAGAGTTACGTACATTTGTATTAAAACTCATAGCTTATCTGTTGTCGTACTCTGCACGACAGTTCAACAGTTGTATAAATGAAGTGTGTAATTGATTTTTCTAGTATGATATCTGGCGACTCAAGATGGGTGATGTATACCTATTTTGGAGGCGTCACAAATGGTATCAGAGGTTAGGGATATGGTCACTGGCAGAGATATGAGTCTCGAACTAGGAGGGGAGAGACGAGTAATATACTTCGCTAGTGTGTGACTTACCTAATCCGAAATTTTTACTTGATGAGTTGACAATTTGTGATATGTCAATTGACTTTTATTTTGAAGATATATTCTAGAATGATATCTGACATACAGGAGATGAGCAATGAAAAAATCATGATTCAGAGGATATAACTGGGAAGGTACAATCCGAAAAGAAAGTAAGGTATTCTCATCTCTTCGAACTACCAGGTACGTAAATTTCGAGGGCAAAATTTCATAAGGAGTAGAGATTGTGAGATCCCGAATTTTATGAAATAAAAGTATTCAATTTTTCTCTTTTGGTAAATAGTTAAACTGATAAAAATTTAAAGTTAAGGGTCATATTTGAAAATTTTTCAAAGTAAGTAAGTTGTCATAAAATAATCGGTGATAAAAGTACAGTAATACACGTGGTTGCATAGTAGCACACAGTATTGATTATTGATGCTTATGTGAGAAGTCACTCAGTTATACTCAATTATTGCTACAATAATTGATGCATCATATCTCTCATATTATTGATTCAATTATTGTTACAGAATCATCTACATAATATGTTATATTATTAAATCAATAATTGAGACGACAAAGTTATTCTTATTATTATTTGCAGTATTGACAATGTCTAGAAGTTCTGTCAAGGAGAGGTTTGGTCACCTAATTGTGCGCCAATAAGGAGAGATCCTTATCGGAAAGCCCCCTCTTTCCTGGGAATGACCTGGTTGTTAAATATTGTGAATTATAATAATAATGAATAAGTGTTATTAAAAATCAAATTTGAGTTCGGAGTTGAATTTGGAGACTCGGACATGATATTTGAGTCCAGAACGATGAAATTAGTAAAAATAGACTATAAACACAAAATTTTCTGGGGTTGACTTTTGGTCAAAAAGTCAACAGTTGACTTTTTCAGAAAAAGTCAAACTTTGAAATTTCAAAAATAAATTTTTTGATAAAAATAGTTCCATTGTGTTGGGATTATTAGTGTTTGTGGAAATCGACTACAATATTATGACTAAGATAATGCAGAATAATTTATCTTTAGCCTTCTGTAGTGTTAAACTGATAAAATATAACAAACATCAAGTTTAATCTGCAATGAACAAGCAATCCATTTAAGAGTCAGTAGAGAATAAAATCTACTATCTTCTATGATTTAAAAAGGTTTTTCATCACTTTTATCGCTGAGACTCAGCTTAATAAATAATCCACATCATCCCTGCACTACGGCCAAGGATATTCATTAGTATCACGACAACAAAGTATCCATGCATTACGGGCCAAGGATATTCGTGTTTTCATCAATGGTCATGATCATGCCAACAACTGTCCATCAATGCACTACAGGCCAATGAGGACTTTTACCACATCATTTATAACATTACGGTCATGATTATACCAAATAATCCCTGGTCATAATCTTACCAAGTCCATCTATGCACTAGGCTGAATGATGACTTTCAATGTAATATAAACATGAAGATGATGACAATGATATAAGAATTCAATAAAACAAGTTCAAGGATAAATTTTTAAAGATTTATAATTTAACTTATCCAGAAATCAATAACGTCCAAATTGTCAACAAGATACTGCTTTGTGGAGTAAAATTCAAGAATAATATTGTACCAAAAATAATTTGGACCGAAAACGAATAAATTTTTATCATGAATAGTACTCATGGTGATTAGTACTCGAGTGAATAGTACCCCGTGAATAGTACTTTGGGAATAATAACCCCGTAAATAGTACTCCGGCATGAAAAAGTTAAAACTTATCAAGAATGCTCAGAATAATATTTCCATGAAAAGATATTGGATGAAGCGCAAATATCAAGGATATTCTACTAATTTCATGGAGTATAGAAGCCAAAATTTTAACAAACGAGTATAGAATTCAAAATCTGAAACGAAATAATATTACTTACATACTACAGAGTATGGAAAAAATATTATTTCAAGCGAATATTGAACAAAAATAACATCACTTACCTTGAAAAGAAGAGTAATCCAACCGGTATAGCGGGGATATTCTTGAAGAAAACTTTTACTGTTTTCTAAGCTTAAAGCTTTCTAAAACTCTAAAGAAATACGCTCAAGATTATAGAAGATGAATTCTCTGATTCTGGTGTGATTTTCAATTCTAACTTAAGCGCTTATTTATAAGAAAATGCTAGAACGTCATAGGAGACTAAATTAATAAAATATTATTTTTTTTCAAAAATTTTACGCACACATTTTTGAAAAATTTCAGCCACCACAAAGTGGGTCCCACTAAAATCAGCCACCTTTTCCAACAACCAAACCTCTCCTTGACAGAACTTTCTAGACATTGCCAATAATGTTATCTAATAATATTATTCAAATAATATGAATTATTAATTTAATAATGGGAAATCTTTGGCGTTGACAATTATTGAAACAACAATAATATAAAATATCAACGCAAAGAATTATTGAATCAATAAAATAAAATATTGAATAAATAATTACTATAATTATTATTGAGTGGTGCCTTCTTATGTAAGAATCAATAATTCAAAAATACTATGCAATACCATGTGCTACTGTGCAACAACGTGTATTACTGTATTTTAACCACCAGGTATTCTAACAGTGTTAACGGTAACAACTACGCCATTACTTATAAAACTCAAACTTGTCGTTTTATCAATCCGACAATAATTACGTTGTGGGGTCCACCAATGATTGTGCCGTCGTACGAATATTCCCTGTTAAAATGAATATTCCCCGACCAATCGAATATAATATAACAACTTGCGTACTTTGCAAAATTTATAAATTTTACCCACAACTATAACATTATATTAAATTCACTCCATAATATTCAAAAATGTTATTTATAGAAAATTCATCTTTATTCATAAAAGTTGGGGTCTTACAACCTCCCCTTCTTATGAAATTTCGCCCTCCATATTTGCAAAGTGCTGCATCAGGTCTGCTTGTTGTTGTCCCTCAACGTTTTTGACAGGTTCTTTAGCCCTTTGGTTTCGAGTTTGACGTCTTGGCGGAATTATTTGGTTAAGTAAAACCATATATTATTCTTAAATTCTAAATCTTATCATATAAGTTTAGTATTTTAATTCATTTCATTACTCAAACTTAGATTCATGTTCATTTAGCGAATACTTTACATAGCATAGCACATACTGCTTTAAACATCATTCATCCCTTTGTGACTACAAAAGTCGGGATTTACAACCTTGACTAATACCAAAAGTTGGGAACATTACATTACACAAACATACTTAACATTAAATAGACCTACACAACAGAACCTATACTACCTATTCACTATGCCTTTTTCTTGGACAACCTCTCGCTTTGATGACCTTTTCTATCCTGAGTAAAAACATATGCTTCGATTTATAGTCGGGACAATACAGAGTGGTATGTCCCTCATAGCCACAAAGGTAACATATTTTTTTCCCTTTCTTCTTATCAGATTTTCCTAAGTCATGGTCTTCTATCTTTCTTTTCCCCTTATTGCTTGGAGCTGCACACGATGTGTTGCTTGTGGCTCCCATCTGATCTATTTGGATTTTAAGCTTATCTTGTTCTTCCATTGTTTATTAACGCTTTGTCGCGATTGACTATTTAATGCCTTTTCTATTTCCCATGACTTTTCCGGAGAAGAAACCTTGTTCCTCGGATCCTGCACCTCTATTGATGCTTGTTCAGCTTCAACTTTAGTGTCCGAATCACTATCTGTCAGCTCCACCATCTCTGGATTTGGTACTATGTTTTCTACAATAACCACTTCATCTGAGTTGTTTTCATTGTGAGCCTCTATTTCAGCTATTGGCTTCGATATTAGCTCGGGGGTATGGATTTGATCCTTCTTCAGGCTATAAGCATATAACAAGCCTTTTCCACCAGACATTTACATACATAAATTATCCTGAAAATCATATAGTATATACACAGCAAATAATAGTTTTATATAAGTTATCTTTTATTTTGTTTGACGATGAATTTAGTCAATTAATCTCTTTATAAACTCTATATGAGTTATTTATATTCTCAACATTTCCCTCTGTTCTAAGGTTATAGCCTAAGGTCTATCCCACCTAAGGTTTTTAACCCTAAAGCTTTGATACCAACCTGTAAAGCCCCCAAATTCAAGTACTTGAAACCTGAATTCAGTGCTTCACGATACCATTTCTATGAGCGGAATAATACAAATAATAATAACAATAATATAAATATTAAACTTGTTTTACATAATTATCAAAGTCTAGCTCCCAAGTACGTAACCTTTAATCATTCCTTACAATACATGATAATAAATATATAACATTGTCTTAATAATATTAAACTATTACATAAGATAACATTGAAATCATTCAGCAACCTTTCTCTTTCCCTTGTCCTTAACAGAGCCTTCAGGTTGTTCACACTTAGCTGAAAACATTTAAATTAAGCATGGATGAGCATTTGAATGATCAACAAGAAATAACAATTATATATATATATATATATATATATATATATATAAGCTGAAAGAATTTAAATGTTTTCTTTATACTACCCTTCTACAACAAATCAATGGTTGTGAAGTAATCTGAACTGATAATAATAACATAACAACCCTCTTTTAAAATGTTTAAAACTACGTACTGACTATAAATAGGGTTAAGGGGACATACTATGAACATTGTTTTCATTTTCGAAAAGGTTAAACAGAACTTCATCTGTAAACCGTCATAACTTATGGGCACGGGGGTGATCAGCCCGTTGACCCTGTATTGATCAACATTGCATGCAAGAATGATAGGATCGTTCACTCTGTCCGCCTTGGGCGCATAAAAGTTTTCCCATGTAAGGGATGTTCATACTTGTCGGGGTTCCAAACCAAAGCAATTCGGTTGGATAATAATAATATTTTTATCTTGTTCAACAATAATCTATAATTCAACATATATGTATACGGGTAATTAACAAAGGTGTATCAACATGTGATTAAATGCAATGATTATCCAAGTGAGGACACTTGTATAACCATTTATAGAAATTAACGAACAGAATATATATCTGAATTACCATATACTAACATGTTGACAATCAATGAGCGTATATAATATAGGGTTAATAATCTGTACAGTAATAATATAATTCTGAAATATTCTTACTCATGTCCATTGCATAAATATGTAGGAGTCTTTTACGAAAATAGTCATTACGCACAATCTATAACTCGAAACGTGTCCTTTCTTTTTTCATACATGTACATAACTTCCCAAGGTACCTCTGTGAATTTTCCCAAATTTTTAAGAAACAAGAAACTATCCAAAACAGTCCCAAGAAAAATGGGACAGAAGCTATTTTAGGGTTTTTGAACCCTTAACATTCCAAGTGGGCTATTTTGGGGAAATCATCTCCAAAGGTTTCAAAACTTGCTAGATTTGTGTTTTATCACTTGGGTTTACTAGATAACTCATGTATCTAGCACCCCCCCCCCCCCCTCCCCTTCGACGGATCACAAATCTAAGTTGGAAAACTTGAGTTACACAAGATTTAGTGGAAGAAAACAAGAGTTTTCACCCTTGGAGAACATATGCTCATATTCTTCCTCTAAGCCTTTGATCTAACACTCAAGATACTTATTTACATACATGATGATATGTATGACTAGGGTATCTTGAGTATTTTTTCATAACCCCTACAAAACTCAAGCTAAAAATACAAAGTAGAAGAAGAAGATGAAGGTTAGGTTATACCTTGATTTAATGGCAACCTTCCTTGATCTACCAAAGTAAGTGATTAACTTAGGATGCATAAACAAACTAGCACTCCTCTCTCTCTATATATATATGGTCGAACCTCTCTCTCTTTTCTATCTCTTGAAGTTGCTAGCTTGGGAGAAAAATTAGAAGAAGAAGAATGAGAGAAATGCAAAATGATCTAGCAAATGAATGGGGTGATTAACTATTATCCCCCATATTTATATTGTCCCTTGGATAAAAGGCTTCACCTTATCTCTTCCAAATGAGCCTAATCATGTGATTAAAGGTGCTTAATAGATTTGCAACCAATGAGAGCTTGACAACCATGTACTTGTGTGTAAGAGTTACTAATTATGGACATTGTTTAGCTTAATTAGTTGCCTTAAAAGGCCTAATAGGGCCAGCTATATAAATGCCCACTAATTCCTTCATTTAGCTTTTATTTTAATGCATAAATTAGATAAATCAAAGGTCTAAAATACCCTTAATCAAGTGGACTAAGTTTGGGGTTGTATTTTATTTCTTTTGGGCTTCTCCTTTAATTCTTTTGGGCCATGTAATAAACATAGTCTAACAATTTTAATATATGCTACCCAAATTGTTTATTTAGGGTTTCCATTCCCAATCTTATGGAATTTAATTACTTATACATGTGACTTTAACTTACTCAAGATGGGTGATGTATACTTATTTTGGGGGCGTCACAAATGGTATCAGAGCTTAGGGATATGGTCGTTGGCGGAGATATGAGTCTAGAACTAGGAGGGGAGAGACGAGTAATATACTTCGCTAATGTGTGACTTACCTAATCCGAAATTTTTACTTGATAAGTTGACAATTTATGATATGTCAATTGACTTTTGTTTTGAAGATATATTCTATAATGATATCTGAAATACATGAGATGAGCAATGAAAAAATCATGATACAGAGGATATAACCGGGAAGGTACAATCCAAAAAGAAAGCAAGGTATTCTCATCTCTTCGAACTACCAGGTACGTAAATTTCGAGGGCAAAATTTCATAAGGAGTAGAGATTGTGAGATCCCGAATTTTATGAAATAAAAGTATTCAATTTTTTCTATTTTGGTAACTAGTTAAATTGATACAAGTTTAAAGTTAAGGGTCATATTTGAAAATTTTTCAAAGTAAGTAAGTTGTCATAAAATAATAGGTGATAAAAGTACAGTAATACACGTGGTTGCATAGTAGCACACGGTATTGATTATTGATGCTTATGTGAGAAGTCACTCAGTTATACTCAATTATTTCTACAATAATTGATGCATCATATCCCTCATATTATTGATTCAATTATTGTTACAGCATCATCTACATAATATGTTATATTATTAAATCAATAATTGAGACGACAAAGTTATTAATATTATTATTTGTAGTATTGACAATGTCTAGAAGTTCTGTCAATGAGAGGTTTGGTCACCTAATTGCGCGTCAATAAGGAAAAATCCTTATCGAAAAGCCCCCTCTTTCCTGGGAACGACCTGGTTGTTAAATATTGCGAATTATAATAATAATGAATAAATGTTATTAAAAATCGAATTTGAGTTCGGAGTTGAATTTGGAGACGCGAACATGATATTTGAGTCCGGAACAATGAAATTAGTAACAATAGACTATAAACACAAAATTTTCTGGGGCTGACTTTTTGGTGAAAAAGTAAACAGTTGACTTTTTCAGAAAAAGTCAAACTTTGAAATTTCAAAAATAAATTTTTTGATAAAAATAGTTCCACTGTGTTGGGATTATTAGTGTTAGTGGAAATCGACATTTATTTCGATAATAATTGATGTCTGGAGGTTATATTGACCAATCGGGTAATTAATCAGATAAATGAGGAAATAATTGCTATTAATTCACATGCTTATAACTATGTTTTTAGATGTGTGTACTATTGATTCACATTATTTACTATTAGGGGAGGTGGTGCAAGTTTGATAATACTTGCAGGACTAAATTAAAACTGAAAAAAAAGAGGGAGGTATTATACTGTAATATTCTGAGCCCCAAAACGTGCAATTATCAAAACTATATTTTCCTATAAATAGAAGCTCATTATTACTTCCTTTCTCACCAATTCACTAAAGTCAGAACTCGCATTTCTTCAACTTGGCATAAAGCTTGTTTTCATGAAGCTTTTAGAGTATCAGCCTCAAATGTTGATCATGATCTTCACGGCTTTTGGAATATATGAGGATGTCATCAGTAAAGACGACCACAAAGTGATCCAAATAATCCTTGAATACTCAATTCATCATATCCATGAAGGCAGCAGGAGCATTAGTCAATCGAAAAGACATGACTAGGAATTCATAATGCCCGTACCGAGTTCTGAAAGTCGTCTTTGTAATGTCATCGGTTCTAATCTTTAACTGATGATATCCGGAACGAAGATCAATCTTTGAAAAGAATTTAGCGCCTTGCAACTGGTCAAACAGGTCATCAATACGTGGCAATGGGTACCTATTCTTGATGGTGACATGATTAAACTCCCGATAATCAATACAAAGTCGCATACTCCCATCTTTCTTCTTCACGAATAGAATAGAAGCACCCCTAGGAGACGTGCTAGGACGAATGCAACCGATGTCTAACAATTCTTGTAATTGGATCTTTAACTCCTGAAGTTCAATAGGAGCCATTCGATATGGGGCTTTGGAAAGGGGTTTTGTACCGGGTTCAAGGTCAATACAAAATTCAACTTCACGCTCTAAGAGGTAGGCCAGGAATTTCTTCAGGGAATACGTCAGGAAATTTATTAACAATAGAAATATCATTCAAAATTGACGTATTTTTGTTTAAATCCGTGACATGAGCTAAGAAAGCTTGACATCCATTTTTCAATAAACGAATAGCTTTATGGCTTGAGATGACAATGATTGATTTTAATGGTTTGGTTGCTTGAATTCGCATAATAGGTTGGTTAGGAATATGAAAGCTAACAACCTTACGAAAACAATCAATTTTTGCATGATGAGTAGTTAACCAATCAATCCTTAGAATCACGTCAAATGCAAGTATTTTCAATGAAATAGGATCCACAGGTAATGTGAGGGTACCAATTTGAACCAAACAAGACTTATAAACAGTGGATGTAATGAAGGTTTCTCCCAACGGAGTTTCAACAGATAAGTCAAAGTCTAATTTCTCTAGAGTCAAATTTAAACGTTGAGCGCAAGTAGGAGAAATAAAAGAATGGGTAGAACCAGTATCGAATAAGGTATAGACTTCACTAGAGTTTATGATAAGCTTACCCGAGATGACCTCGTTCGGGTTTCTTGCTTTTTGGGAGGTCACGGCAAACGCTCTCGTTTGAACTACCGGTTTTGACTTTTCTGGGACGGCCTTTGGTGCCTCCATCCCAGCTGGACTTGTCTTTGGTGCACGACAAAATTGGGCTAAGTGACCTTCTCTTCCATAATTATAACACGCTTTGGATGTCATCGCGTAGTTTGGACTGATGTGTCCCTCCCCTCCATATTTGAAGCATATGATAGGTGGTCGTTCTCCTTCCTTAACAATGGGTGCTGGTGCTGATGTCTTTCCATCATTGTTGAATCTCCTCTTCTTGAAATGTCCACTCTTATTGTCTTGGCCATGATTACCACCGAAGTGGTTACCATTTCTGGCATATTGATTCCCTCCACGTTTGTTGTCACCGCTTCGATGACTGCTACCACTGGTATTATCATTTTACCGGCCGCTTTCTCTTGGTTGAGTTGACTCGTTATTGCACTCCAATAACTGAGCCCTATTTACAACATCTGAATACAAACACAGTTTATGAGAAATTAGATATTGACATATCTCGGGTTTCAAACCTCTTAGATACATCCGCGTCATTCTCTCCTCATTATCAACCAAGTGAGACGCAAACAAGGACAACTAGGCAAACTTAGCTTCGCATCGCGACACTGGCCATATTGTTCTCGCTCCAACTTGATGAACTCTACCTCTTTCATGTGACGAATACTTTGGAAAGTACTTATCCATTGAAAAGTTCTTGGAACTTCTCCCAAGACATCTTCAGCGGCGGCCGGTTGAGTACGCTTTATTGATTCCCACCGAAGAATCGCCTCTCCTCGCAACATAAAGGTGGCAAAGGAACCTTTTGCTCCCGGAGCATCTAGGTTTGTAATATTCATGTAAACGCAATCAAATTGCACAAAAATAAGTAAACGTGAAAAATCAGAGTTTTAAAATTTTACAAACCATATACCCGGATCATCCTTTATGCACAATTATTAATTAAACGAAAAAGATAAAGAACAAGAATCATACCCTTGAAGATTCGAGCTTCTCTCGTACAAGTTCACCTCCAATCCTTTTCGTCGTTCAACTTGAATCCACCGGGTTGGTTCCTTCCTTTGATCAACGTTAGCCACCCAAGTGTTTGGCCTCTAGAGGTGATCCACCAAGGAAGAAAAAAGATTCAAGAAGAAGGGTGGTGGCTAAACCCTAGTTTTTCTATCTCTCATAGAAAAAAGAGCGCATTTCCAACAATTGGAATCACGTATATTTGATATATATGATATAAGACTCCTCTTATAAAGATATCGTAACCCTAATTTAATTAAAATAAGGTATTATTTATTTAATTAAACTCTTTTAATTAAATGGGCTCCCTAATCTTATTAGGGATAATTAATTAAACTCCTTTAACTAATTTTCCCTCCTAATCTTATTAGAATAAATGAGAGTACTTATATTAAATTAATTCCTAAACTCTTTAGAAATTAAAATAATAATAATTGTAATAATATTAATAAGACTCTCTTATTAATTTATATTTAATATTTCTAAAATATTAAATAATAATATTAAGCTATTTAATTTATTCTATCACCATAGATTAAATTAAATATACTTAACATATTATTATTACGATTATGCCATTAACTTCTTAAATAATTATTCTTCCTTTTATGGTGTGACCCTTTAGGTTCTCCATATTAAACCTGCCAGAATAAATCAATTAGAATAATTCTAATCTTATTTAAATAAATAAATTAAATTATTAATTTATTTAAATAAATAATATTTATTCTACAATAGGATAAGCCTCCCTAGCAATGATCAACTAACTTTTCCAGATAATATAGATTTCAACATTAATCATAAAAGAACCTTTGAGTAAATAGTTACCAGATAATTCAATCCTTCCACCATACAATGTCCCAATTAAATATAAGACATGAAATTATCACAAGTCTTATTTTATTTAATTATATGTATTTCGACTCTTAAATGCACAACACCAAATAATGCAAATTAGAAACTCCTTTCTAATTTCATTTCGCCTTGGCCAAGGACTACCGGGTTGTCATTTATCGAATCACATAGACATTTTCTTCTTTACTAGAAGTGGTAGATTCTTTATTGATCATACATTATCTCCATGTACAACTTATTATACCCAAGCATACCCTTTGATATACCCTAAGGGTCTTAAGGAATAAGTCAAAGTATAACTCATCATACACAAGATACTATGATGATCTCAAGTCCAAGGATCACTCAGACTACTATCACTACACAGAATTCCTATCGACAGCAAGTAAAACTCCATTAGGTATTCCTTAGCTTGAGCCATGCTCAAATGAACTTATTCTCTAATAAGCACCTACATACTTGCTTTTAGTGTTCCACACAAATGATCATGAGATCAATCATCCTCATCCAATGAGCAAGCAACGATATGTACCAATCTATCCGGATTCACTAATCCCCAATTTAGTAATCCAACGATTGGGAACTATTTTAGTTTTAAGCTTTCTAAGAATTTAGATCTCATTAGAATGATCATCATCATTATTCTAAAAGCATTGCTTAAAACTATGGGTTTATCACATATTATAAAACAGCATCATGTAGATAATTAAAAGCCTTTAATAAATTAATACTTTTTATTAATAAATGAATAAGATTGTTACAAAGTATATGCTTTATCATCAAACATGATCGGGCTTGTGTGCATACTACTTTCAATCTCCCACTTGCACTAAAGCCAATCGCCATGGTATCTCATACCCTTCTTCTCTAAGTGACGATTATCCTGCTGTTGGATAAGCTTTAGTTAATGGATATGTAATGTTGTTCTTGAGAGTCCACTATCTCTATAGTGATTTCCCATCTTTCAATGATTCCTATAATCAAATGAAAGTGCCACAACACATGTTTAGATCCAAGATGAGACTTTAGAACTATTCCTAGTTTTGTAATGAACTTTTCATCCAAACAATCAACTTCAAGCCTTCATTTATAGCTATATACTTTGTCTTTATCACTAAACCAACAACTCTTTGCTGTTTGGAACCTTTCCAATTCACTGCACCACCGTTCAAGGTAACGCTTTACCTTAAAGTGGATTTTTTTGTCGCATCTTGGTCTGTCTAAAAAAACTTGAGTCTGTTAAGCCCTCTAGTTTTAATTTAGACCCACCATGAATATGATCACATCCTTAGTGCCGATTAATTTAAGATGTTTTTCACTATCTTATAATGATCTTCTCCAAAATATGACCGATCAACATCAGGTCTCGTATATTTCATTGTATACATGATTGTCACTCATGTGATCTCTCTTTCGTGAGTCTATGGGGACTATTAAGAGAGATACACCCATGGCTCATCAACATGAGAGATCATCTCTTGAGTTTTCCATGCTAAACGATTTTAGCATCAAATGAATATACATTCTCTCGGGTTAAGTCGAGCATCCTCTTAAATCTATCTATATAGATTTGTATCCCCAATTAAGATACTCTTCCCAAATCATTCATGGAGGAATGTTTAGACAACTTTATCTTTATCGATCAGTAGCATTGGTATGTCATTCCTTATCCGTAGTATATCAACATATAATACTAAGAATGTCACGACATCCCAATTCAACCCTTTTGTACACACTAGGTTCATTCTTGTTTTTGATAAAATCAAACTCTTTTGATTGTCTCATCAAAACGAATGTTCCATTTTTGAGAAGCTTGCTTCAATCCATTTCTCTCGAAAGTGTCTACAACTCTTACCTCATCGTATGTAATCGGATCATCATCTTCTATGATGTGTACTCATCATCATCATCATCTATGATGAATCCATACCTCCTAGGTATCTTTCAGTACTATTCCAGATTTACGATTCTATTGTGGTACAATAGGTCTATCTATAGTGTTCCTCTTATTCGACTTATAGTGTTTTTGTGGTTCTTGAACTCTTCAAGATCTATTATCCTCCCACTAGCCCCTTCAATGATAAACACCTTTATCTTAGAAGGTAAAGTGTGTTTTCGCAACAAACACCTTTTGCTAAGTAGGATTATAGTAACATATACCCTAAACTTACTTTAGATGTCCCACAAATCAGATTTGTCAAATTTTGTCCCAAGCTTATCCTTTGAAACCTTTTTTCACATAAGTCGACAACCCCTTATCTTAACATACTTAAGATTAGAATCCTCCATGTCCATAACTTTTATGGAGTCTTAAATGGATTTTGAGGTTACCTTTTCGTAGATATGCAACCATTTTTCTAGGATACATTACCCCGTAAGGATACCGGAATGTCAGTAAAATCATTATGGACCGCATTCATGTCCAACAAGGTACGATTTTTCCTTTTAGATACATCAATCAATTATCATGTATCAGAGGTGTCCATTATGAGAAAACCATTTGAGATGATCTAGAAACTTATTGCACAAGTATTTATTCCTCGATCTAATCAAAGAATCTTAATACTTTGCCAATTTGTTTCATTTCTCAATTCTTTGAACCTTTCAAATAATTCACACTTGTATTTCATCAAATACACACATTCAACTCTTTTGAATGATCATCTCCTTTTCTTATACTAGTTTGTTCAATTTGCAAAATTATTTTCACGTAAGTCAAGTATACAAAATCCATTAAGTAATATTCAGCTTTTATATAAAAAATTATTATTATAAATAGAACAACAATTGTTCTTAAATATAATACCAAAGATTTCATTGTCCAACAATAAAATGGAAATAATGTTTCTAACAAGAACGGAATACAATAACAACTTATCGACTTAATAGATTTGCTTCAGTAGCAATGCTAAACTATAAGTTTCTATGGCTAATGTGGCAACTTTGCTTCATTTTCCACACATAGGATTACTTTATTTTTGTTTAGCTTTCTACTTCGCTTGGTCCCTTCATAAATCTATATTTATGATAACCAAAAGTCAGATCCAATACCCAAGTAGAACCTCGACTTAAAGAAAAATTTATTTTAAATCATGAACAAAATTGTATTTGTAAATCAAACTTCACTAAGCTTCTTCGTTAGCCTCGCAAGATGCTTCTCGCAGCTTTTTTCAAAGTGTCCAAAGCTTATTGCAAAGGAAGCAAACCTTTGCTATCCAGACGGCTTTTTTGTTCTTATTATCCTTTGTTTTTGCCTTTCTATTTACCTTCTTAGAATCATTCTTCTTTCGTAAGATCCTTTGGCCCCTACCAAGAAGACATGGTCTTTCTTGGTTGGAAAGTGACTCAACATTTTTCAACATGTTGTTAGCAAATCAACGAGGTCGATATCTAGCTTGTTCATATGAAAAATTCACAACAATTGTGAAAGGAGTCCGGAGTGAGTGCAAGATCAAATCTTGGCTCAACTCTCCATCCATGACAAAACCTCGTTGTCCTAATTGATCAATCAAATTGATTATGTTAAGGACTTTTATCAGCATCAGAAAGTGTCATTGGTCATTCTAGATCTAAGAGCTCCTTAGATATCCGATATCTATTAGTCCTATTTTTTTCTCACCATCAACTACTTGATGTGTAGGAATATAGTAAGAGCATCCATAGTTTCATGTCGACGTCAACGTCAAGCTCATTTACTCATGGATGCGAGCATGATGCATCGAGCCAATCGTGCATCATCTTGCCACTTTCTAAAAGTAGCAATCTCTTCCTCAGAGGCATTGTCTCGCAACTATTGCAGGATAGGCGATTAATGACATAAGATAGCTTTTCAAACCATGAGAACTATTCTCAAATTCCTTAACCAATCCATTTAATTCTATCCCAATTAATTTAACATCTAATATGCTACGCAAGTTGATAGTAATTTAGACATTGTAAAATTTGTAAATGAATTTGTAATTAACAACATTTTAGCATACATTTTTTTATTAATTACCAAAATAAATTAGGTCTTGTTTTAAATTGGTATCTCCCACTATTTTCTTCAAACTATATTACCTCAATATATATAGTTCTAAGCAATATCTAATTAAAGATATGCTAGTGAGAATAAGGATCCCATTTCAAATGTATATAGCCTGTGTGTGCACAACAAACTATATATAAATAAATAGGTAGACAACTCTTGTCAATTACATCAACTATGTAACTCCTCAGTATTTTGCCTCTTAAATCATAATGGTCAAAGTGTGTGCACATCCTAACTAAAATGATTTAAGTTAAGTCGCACCCAAAGATTTCCATATAAGTGAAGAGAAAACTACAGTCCTTGTGTGTGCACAACAAAGCAGTAATGTTCAATTCGTTATAAACATCATATGTAATAAAAATAACATCTTAAATATTTAATACTTGCCTTGTGTGTGCACAACAACCTCATATTAAATATTCAATACTCTATTGTTTCTATCATGCTAGAAGGCTTAACGCTCGATATTCCAAATATCTTTGAACGTTACAACTTAATATAAAATATTTGAGGGGTTTGTTATTAATTTGTCTCATCTTGTTTGTTTAGCACACACACACACACACACACACACACACACACACACACACACACACACACACACATATATATATATATATATATATATATATATATATATATATATATATATATATATATATATATATATATATATATATATATATATATATATATAAGTATGCACATATAGAATACTATATTCTACCCGGATTGATTATGGACTTTATTCTAGTTTGGTTCACTAGAGCCACCAAGTGAACCAAAAGGTCAAACCTAGGGTGCAAGAATTAATATTTAAATATAACTATTACATTTAAACCTGCTCCATTACAAACCAAGTCTTCAAGCTTCCTCTCCTCGCTTCCTTGATCTCCAATTCTTCAAAATTAATTCTAACTATTCCTATTACAAAACTATTTAAAATAAATAGAAACCTTGATCAGCAGTCAAGGGGAAGTACATAGGAGGGAGTTAGAATTTACATTAAGAAAAAATTAGAGAAGACGAGGTACGCAGTAAATCCCATTTAATAAAACCCATACATTCATGCATCCAACTAAAATAAAATCCAATCACATCGGGTCAATAGTCCATAATCAATCCATTTATTTATTATCATACACATCACCATATGCATCAATAAATAACATTCATCTCATGAATAATAAACATTCAATATATATATTGATATCATTTAATGGGCAAATTTAGTTAGTATAAAATCTAATTTTGAATCAAAATAAACTCCTTTATTTTAATCCAAATTTAAATCAAAATAAACCTCTTTTATTTTAATTTATCCAATTTTGAATAAAATAAACTATTTTATTTTAATCAAAATCTTTAATCAAAATAAACTCATTTATTTTAATTAATTATGGAATCCAATTCCAAGTAAAAAAAAAACTCCTTTATTAAAGGAAACACGGATTCTCTTTCCTATTCACAAATAAACTCCTTTATTTTGAATAATATGAAATCTTATTTCATATCTAAATAAACTCCTTTATTTAAGGAAATATGGATTCACTTTCCTATTCACAAATAAACTCCTTTATTTTGAATAATATGAAAATTTCAATTTAAACTTTAATTAGAAATCATGGAATCCAATTTCAACTCTAATTAGTTATCATGAATCCAATTCCAATTCTAATTAATTAAAATAAAATTAATTTTAAAATTAAAATAAACTTTTATTTTAAATTAAATAAATTTTATTTTTTATATATATATATATATATATATATATATATATAATATATATATATATATATATATATATATATATATATATATATATATATATATATATATATATATATATATATATATATATATATATAATATATAGAATATTATATAAGATATAATAAGAATTTTCAAAGGTTACGCTTAATTACCATAATATATAATATCATATATATATATATATATATATATATATATATATATATATATATATAATAATAATCAAATATATATAAATAATACATTATCAACCAAAAGACATATAATATCAAAATCAAAAAAAAAAAAATCATTTTTTTTTTTTTTTTTTTTTTTTTTAATTTTTAAATTTTATACAACAAAAATTATGCCCAATTAAATTGTTCTAAACACATATCAATATACATATCAAATTAAAACAATTAATAATTTGCATAAAGGTTTGCTTTTTGATACCATCGTTAGGTTTGTAATATTCATGAACGCAATCAAATTGCATAAAAATAAGTTTAAACGTGGAAAATCGAGTTTTAAAATTTTACAAACCATATACCCTTGATCATCCTTTATGCACAATTATTAATTAAACGAAAAAGATAAAGAACAAGAATCATACCCTTGAAGATTCGAGCTTCCTCGTGTACAAGTTCACCTCCAAATCCTTTTTCGCTCAACTTGAATCCACCGGTTTGGTTCCTTCCTTTTGATCAACGTTAGCCACCCAAGTGTTTGGCCTCAGAGGTGATCCACCAAGGAAGAAGAAAATATTCAAGAAGATGGGTGGTTGGCTAAACCCTAGTTTTCTATCTCTCATATAAAAAAGAACGACTCTCCAACTATTGAAATTACGAATCACGATATATTTGATATATGATATAAGACTCCTCTTATAAAGATATCGTGCAACCCTATTTAATTAAAAATAAGGTATTATTTATTTAATTAAATTCTTTTAATTAAATGGGCTCCCTAATCTTATTAGGATAATTAATTAAACTCCTTTAACTAATTTTCCTCCTAATCTTATTAGAATAAATGAGAGTACTTATATTAAATTAATTTCTAAACTCTTTAGAAATTAAAATAATAATAATTGTAATAATATTAATAAGACTCCTCTTATTAATTTATATTTAATATTTCTAAAATATTAAATAATAATATTAAGCTATTTAATTTATTCTATCACCATAGATTAAATTAAATATACTTAACATATTATTACGATTATGCCATTAACTTCTTAAATAATTATTCTTCCTTTTATGGTGTGACCCTTTAGGTTCTCCATATTAAACCTATTCAGAATAAATCAATTAGAATAATTTAATCTTATTTAAATAAATAAATTAAACTATTAATTTATTTAAATAAATAATATTTATTCTACAATAGGATAAGCCTCCTAATGTATCATCAACTACTTTTCCAGATAATATAGATTTCAACATTAATCATAAAAGAACCTTTGAGTAAATAGTTACCGATAATTCAATCCTTCCACCATACAATGTCCCAATTAAATATAAGACATGAAATTATCGTCAAGTCTTATTTTATTTAATTATATGTATTTTCGACTCTTAAATGCACAACTCCAAATAATGCAAATTAGAAACTCCTTTCTAATTTCATTCTCGCTTGGCCAAGGACTACTCGGGTTGTCATTTATCGAATCACATATAGACATTTTTCTTCTTTACTAGAAGTGGTAGATTCTTTATCGATCATACATTATCTCCATGTATAACTTATTATACCCAAGCATACCCTTTGATATACCCTAAGGGTCTTAAGGAATAAGTCAAAGTATAACTCATCATACACAAGATACTATGATGATCTCAAGTCCAAGGATCACTTAGACTACTATCACTACAGTGAATTCCTATCGACAGCAAGTAAAACTCCATTAGGTATTCCTTAGCGAGCCACGCTCAAATGAACTTATTCTCTAATAAGCACCTACATACTTGCTTTTAGTGTTCCACACAAATGATCATGAGATCAATCATCCTCATCCAATGAGCAAGCAAACAACGATGTATCAATCTATCCGGATTCACTAATCCCCAATTTAGTAATCCAACGATTGGGAACTATTTTAGTTTTAAGCTTTCTAAGAATTTAGATCTCATTAGAATGATCATCATCATTATTCTAAAAGCATTGCTTAAAACTATGGGTTTATCACATATTATAAAACAACATCATGTAGATAATTAAAAGCCTTTAATAAATTAATACTTTTTATTAATAAATGAATAAGATTGTTACAAAAGTATATGCTTTATCATCAAACATGATCGCTTTGTGCATACTACTTCCACATCATCCATGCACTCTGACCAAGGATATTCATTAGTATCACGACCACAAAGTATTCATGCACTACGGGCCAAGGATATTTGTGTTTTTATCAATGGTCATGATCATGCTAACAACTGTCCATCAATGCACTACAGGCCAATGAGAACTTTTACCACATCATTTATAATATTACGGTCATAATTATACCGAATAATCCTCGGTCATAATCATACCAAGTCCATCTATGCACTACTGTGCAATGAGATGACTTTCAATGGAATATAAACATGAGGATGATGACAATGATATAAGAATTCAATAAAACAAGTTCAAGGATAAATTTTTAAAGATTTATAATTTAACTTATCCAGAAATCAATAACGTCCAAATTGTCAACAAGATACTACTTTGTGGAGTAAAATTCAAGAATAATATTGTACCAAAAATAATTTGGACCGAAAACAAATAAATTTTTATCGTGAATAGTACTCCGGGTGAATAGTATTCGAGTGAATAGTACCCCGTAAATAGTACTTCGAGAATAGTAACACTGTAAATAGTACTCCGGCATGAAAAAGTTAAAACTTATCAAGAATGCTCAGAATAATATTTCCATGAAAAGATACTGGATGAAACGCAAATATCAAGGATATTCTACAGAGTATGGAAAAAAATATTACTTATCAAGAATGCCAAAATTTTAACAAACTAGTATAGAATTCAAAATCTGAAACGAAATAATATTACTTACATACTACAGAGTATGGAAAAAATATTATTTCAAGCGAATATTGAACAAAAATAACATCACTTACCTTGAAAAGAAGAGTAGTCCAACTGGTATAGCGAGGATATTCTTGAAGAAAACTTTCACTGTTTTCTACGCTCAAAGCTTTCTAAAACTCTAAAGAAATACGCTCAAGATTATAGAAGAAGAATTCTCTGATTCTGGTGTAATTTTCAATTCTAACTTAAGCGTTTATTTATAGGAAAATGCTAGAACGCCATAGGAGACTAAATTAATAAAATATTATTTTTTTTCAAAATTTTTACGCACACATTTTTGAAAAATTTCAGCCACCACAAAGTGGGTCCCACTAAAATCAGCCACCTTTCCCAACAACCAAAAGTGGGGCCCACCCATATTTTTAATAAAAACATTTTAATTTCCAAAACTTCAATAATTCATAATAAATAGCCCTTTTGTCAGAAAAATACGAATTTTATGTCCATTCCACACGAAATCGAATTCTCTACAACTTTGCAGAAGAAAGTTTTTCCAAATTCCAAATAGAAAATATTCAAAATTCACAAACGAATATTTTTAATACCTCATAAAATTCATAACAAATCATACGTTAATTTTTAACGGTTCAAAATTTGTGGACATATACTCAACTTATATATGCATAACATATCCAAAAATCACAATGATCCAACGGTTGGATTAAAATTATAACTCATTTAATGTAGCTTTAAGAAGACCGATTTGATTTTTAATACCTCCATTAATCCGACAAAAAATATCGATAAAACAAACTCAACATTAATTCCTTCATTTATAACCACGTAAAATAAATATTTTCTTATCCAACATTTATGTCCACATAAAATAAATATTTTCTTATCATATAAATCAATAATTAATTATTCATAAATAATATTCTGAGAATCACAATAATGACATGACAGCCGTTCCCAGGAAAAGAGGGGCTTTCCGATAAGGATTTCTCCTTCTTGGTGCATGCAATTAGGTGACCAAACCTCTCCTTGATGTAACTTTCTAGACATTGCCAATAATGTTATCTAATAATATTATTCAAATAATATGAATTATTGATTTGATAATGGGAAATATCATGCGTTGATAATTATTGAAACAACAATAATATAAAATATCAACGCAACAATTATTGAACCAATAAAATAAAATATTGAAGCGAAGAATTATTGTAATAATTATTGAGTAGTGTCTTCACGTAAGAATCAATAATTCAAAATATTGTGCAATCTGGTGTGCTATTGTGCAACAACAATGTATTCTCGTATTTTAACCATTCGATATTCTAACGGTGATAATCGTGAATAACTACGTTGTTACTTATAAAACTCAAACTTATGCTTTCTTTAATTCGTAATAATTACGTTGTGGGGTCCACTAATGATTGTGTCGTCGCATTTAATATTCTCGTTAAAACGAATATTCCCCACCAATCGAATATAATATAACAACTTGCGTACTTTGCAAAATTTATAAATATTACCCACAACTATAACATTATATCAAATTCACTTCATAATATTCAAAAATGATATTTATAGAAAATTTATCTTTATTCATAAAAGTTGGGGTCTTACACCCAGGGTTGTCTCTGAGGTTTGATTTGATCTCCCGGGGTTGTCTGTGGGGTTTAAGTTGATCTCCCAAGGTTGTCATCGGGGTTTGATTTGATCTCCCGAGGTTGTCACGGGGGTTTTGACCTGATTATTTTGACTTCCAGGGTTGTCTCTGAAAGATAAAAAATGATTTTACCCTCTTGCATGGTTAGTAACAGGAACGCAAAATTTTGACTGTCTACAACTTTTATTCACCCTTTATATCATTGTCATCATCCTCATATTTAAAATTATAGTGAAAAGTTATCTTTGGCCCGTACTGCAAAAATGAACTGTTGATTGGTATGATTATTACCAGGAACTGTGTATTGGTATAATCATGACCTTTGGTGTTACATATAAATGCTTGTGGTGAAAGTTCTCTTTGGCCCGTAGTGCAAAAATTGATTGGTGTTTGACATGATCATGACCACTGGTGATACAAATGAATATATTTAGCCCGTAGTGCAAAGATAAACTGTTGATTTGCATAATTATAAATCGTAACTGTTAATTGGTGTTATAGGGATAAAATATTGATGATGGATTTTTAAATCATAGAAGATAGTAGACATCATGTTCTACTTGACTCTTCTAATGAATTACTTGTTCCACTGCAGTTGTTGTTCTAAAACTTGTTGTCTATTATATTTCATATGATTTATCATTGTTGAAGGCTAAAAATAATTTATTATTCATTATTTTAGTCATAATATTCTTTATTGGGCTAATTGAGCTTACTCTTTTGTTTCATTGTTCTTTTCAGGAAATGAAAGTGTAGTTGGGACTAGTCGGGGAGTGGAGTAATGGTTCGAGATAGTTACTATAGAAGTCTTTACTATATTATAAAATAGTGAGACAATAATTATAATGATGACTTAATTTGAGTATGGATACTGTCGTGTGATATACGGTACAATATTTGTATTAAAACTCACAGTATATGTGGTCGTATTTTGCACCACAGTCTAATAGTTGTAAATAAAAAATTTTGCATTTAAATTTTGTAGTATGTATTTAGGCGGCTTAAAATGGATTGTATGGACTTATTTTAGGGGTGTCACAAAACATATATCAATACATGAGATTGAGTAGGAGTATAAAATTGATCCATTATATCAAATACATCGTTAAAATATTATCAACTATAATTATTCACGTAACTTATAATTAAAAAATTGATATATAAAATTGTAAGATATATCATTATTCATTGAATAAGTTTGGAGTGGGCCAGAAGATGTATAAAATATATCATTATCATATACATCTAGTCGTCCTTCACACGTACTACATGTGATTTAAAATAAAGGGATAAGAGAGTAGAGAAAAAAATGAGAAATTAAAAAAAACTACCTAATAAAGAGATTTTAAATTAACTTTAATACATACTTGGTGTTAAAAATTGGCATGCGTGAGAGAGAATTAATAAGAACAAGCTTGTAACCCTTGTGAGACACGGTCAACTTTTAAAATCATATTTTTATGGTAACATATAATTTTAATATGAGAATAATTTATTTTAATAAAAAACTTGAATCCACTAATAAAGTAATAATTATAATTTTCTATTCAGTATGTCTAACCGATAACATATTATTTAAAATTGGCTTTCATCGATAGTAATAAAGTGAATTGAAGGAAAAAACTTTTGAACCTCGTCAACCTTCTGCTTCGGTGATATCAATGCTATTATCATCACTATTGATAATGAATTTCTACTTAGGTTGGACCAGAATAGACTCTTTTTCAAATCTATAATATAAAAATAAAGACATATTATTAGATATTTGTAATAAGTTATATTTTGATCATTCTGAATTATACTAACATTTTTTCCATTAATTTTGTCGCTTCCTTAGTGATAAATACTCGATTCAAATGAGAGTTTTTTTGGGGGAGATTTGGGGGTTGTTTAAAGAGTAGTACTACAGACACAAACCATTTTACAAACATGTTACAAACTACTGATATGGCATACTTCATTTCACCATATTGATTAACAAATTATTTCAATATAGTCTTCGACCCCACACAATATATTGAGGTGGAGTATGT